>CAXIVR010000002.1:208794897-209402838 GCA_964035755.1 Teleogryllus oceanicus | reverse complement strand
AGGGCCTTTTCTTTTACAGAGATATGGATATAATTTGTTTTTTGGAACCCTATAGATTTATTTGCATGATAACGAGCGTGACGAGTTCATAAATAAGCATGTTGCCTATGTTTCTTAACAATTTTTTTGAAAATGTTTTAAGATACACGCTAACTTTCCCTCACCTCAGCGAGAAAGCGAGGTGGCACTGTTGACAGACCATTGGTTCTTGGCGTTGGCTCTACGGAGAGAGCAGATTGCTTTGCCAACCGTGTTGGCCCATTCCTCCTGCATTTCCCATGCAAACTGCAATCAATATCTTCAACCGTTCAAAATGAAAATTTATGTCAAAATTTAGGGACTCACACTGTATACTATACTATGATTTGCAGTATTCATGAGACTGTTTTTTTAAATATTTAATTTATCACGGGGTTATATGCAGTTTTGTTTTTTGGGCAGTGTGCATACTCAGTTTGGAAAACCATTTTGTGTGGTATTTCTTTCTTTGCTGTAGACCACTAGTGTGATTCAGGCGCTAATATAGGAAAACATAGCATTAAAAAGAAATCTAAGTTTAGTAACAAGCAAAAGTTTTCAATTTTCTAAATTTCGAAGGTTAAACTATATTAGTTCTGCTTTAGAAATCAAGTTTTTAGGGAAAAATAGTCTTTGAAATTTTGAAAAGTCTTAAGGACTTCATATAAATTAAGTCACCATTCAATGAAAGATACATATCAAATTACCAGCGTCTCAGATTCAAAAGATCGATCAGGAAATATTTGTTTAAAAACATTTTTGGCGCTAGTGTTGTCAAACCAACAAACAAACCTTTAAAAGGTGAGAGGACCCCCGAAGGGCTTTGTACAATCAATACTTCGAATTTCGAAATCGTTTTTTTGCTGCATCAGATTCTCATCTCGTATTTAAGTCCTACTATTAGTATCAAGAAATAAACATAATTGTTGTTTTACCTCTCGGGTGGGTTCTCGTTTCGTTTTTCGTATCGGAGTAATAAAAGTAGTAAAAAGAAAGTTATGTAATCTGCGGGAAATAATTCGAGATTTCAGCGAAATACTATTAATAATATTTGGAATCCATTGATACCGAAAAGTGTTTTTTTTTTTTTTTTTCAAACATCCGTCCGTCTGTGTCTGTCTGTCTGTGTCTGTCTGTGTCTGTCTGTGTCTTGTCTGTCTGTGTCTTGTCTGTCTGTGTCTTGTCTGTCTGTGTCTTGTCTGTCTGTGTCTTGTCTGTCTGTGTCTGTCGGTCTGCCTGTCGGTCGGTCTGTCGATCTGTCTGTCGGTCAGTCTGTCCGCCTGTGAACACTACTAGCGCCTCAGCCATGCGTAGGAGTTTTTCCAAATTGAAGAAACCCCTGTCCATCTGGCTCTAGTTGAAGCTTTGAAATTTTGAAAAAGCTTTAAAATTTGGGAGTATTATGAAACATCCGGACATTTTCAGAAGTTTCTCAAAACAGCTCAATTTTTCTTCAATTTCTTGTAGAATAGAGTAAAATACATTTATAAAGCTGGCGTAGATTCGAATTTCATTGTTATCTCTGAATTTTCGAAAATTCCAAAATTTTGAGTATTTCCGTCGTCTTACATTTACAAAATTAAAGATAGAGATTTTCCTTCAATGAAATTTATTTGTTCATAATCGATTCTTCCACAGGTCATGTCCGACTTCTTCTTTTGTAGGGATAGTGCAAATGCTCTATAAGATGACATCAACGCCTATTTCTCTATTCTGTTTTCAAGTAATACAAAATGTAATTTTTTGACTTCTCTCGCGTCCTAATATTTACATTAGAGGCGATTTGTTCACATTATTGCATTTATGTGAACATGGTCTTTAAATAATGTTATGAAGTTTCTCAACTCAGCATTTTTTTGTGAAAATGAGCTCAAATTCCGCATTTCAGTAACGCCCAAACGCCATTTTCTTCAAACTTTTCTGACGGATATGATAATTCTAGGGTTTAATATGACTTAAGTTGATTTTGGTGTATTCTTGTTTTCTATATATGGCACAAATGTAATTTTTGATATATTTTCTCGCCATTAATACGGACATGTCCATCGATTATTATTGTATTTGGGAGGGGAAGTGCTTTAATGAAGTTTTCGAAAACAATTGATTCCTGTGAAAAGAACTTACATTTCGCATTTACAGTAACGCTAAATGCCATCTTCTTAGAAACAGCTTAGCAGCTAATAGCAGTTTCAATGAACAATGCTATTTAGGACGAGGTTTACTCTTATTTATATTCTTAAAGTAATATTTCCGGTTCTACTATTAGGAACCCAAAAAAAACTTGAAAAAAAAAATTAAAATGTACTGGGTGGCGATAGATGGCAGCTGGCAAGAGGATAGGCAGATTGTAAAGCTAGTCCACACCAAGGAAATTAGAAACTTTACTAGGAACGTCTAGTCCATTCTGTAGCGCCCAAGTTTAAAGTAGTATGTAATACACCAAACGAAATCGCATCAGAACTGTTTATCTTGAATTAGCATGAGGCTAATCACGAGCAAGCAATCAGCTCATCTGCTCTCGAGAAAATCTCAACAGTGACGCGGAACAGATGAAACACCTTATCTTCATCCTCTCCTCTCCTCCTCCCCTTCCCATCCTGCCGACCGCGCAACGACCCAATGAGACGCGAGACAGCAGACGATCGGCGAGACGGCGTCGCGGCGGCCATGACGCGGCGGCAGCGGCGGTGCCGGAAGCAGTACCTGGTTGGAGCTTTCTGAACGCGGCTAGTCGTCGGTCTGACTCCATGGCGTGTCCCCAAGAGCGGAGTGTGATACGGTGGCGACCCGCTCGACCCGAACCCTCCTCCGCAGTGACAGCAGCCTGCCTTATCAAGCTTTGCTAAGCCGACGGCGGTTCTCTCATGGACGGCCTTCATCCACGCCCGCGCATACAAGCCTCCTGGATCCTCCTATCAGCTGGCTGGGCGCCCACGAGTCGTTTCGCACAGTCCTTTCCGAGCGGAAATGTGTTTGAGGTAGGACGCTCAGCCCATCTGTTCTTACGATACAGATTTAGTCTTTTTGAATCGTGTGGTTTGTCACCAGGTGCCTCAAAATTATAAAACTTCTTGCTTATATCGATTCTTGTTACCATTATTATATTATTATTTATATTATTATTTACAACGTTAATGTGTAATTGCCAATACGGAAATCGAAGGTGGGTAGAGTGTGTACCGCCTCAGCGTTTCGACGCTTCGAAACTAGACAGGCTTTGCACTTGGGCGTAGTTTTGAGTCAGTTATGCAACGATGCCCTCGCTTTATGCTGGACACGGATCCGAGGCTGGCTATTGAGTATGGCCCGGGGAAAGACTCTTCAATGGGCCGAGATGGAAAATCCTAAGTAACAAATTATTTTAAAAATTTAGAATGAATTCTACCAACATTTTTGCATTTAAATGTCGTTGATCGAGTAGCCACATAGCATGCTTTTTCTTTCTTTACGAGACTGACTGCATTAAATCATTTATTAATTAATTTATTCTTTAACTAAATGTACATAAAAATAGTGTATGTTCACTTAACCTTTTCTTGAACTTCATCTTGTAGTAAGGTAATATTTTTAAAATGGTAGTAAGAAAAAAGTAAAGAAATATTATATAATGATACAATGGCATTCAAAAATAACCAGGACTGATTTTTTAAGAAATATTCATTTAAAAAAATATATAAGTACATGTAACCCTTCAAAATACTCCCCTCCATAGTCTATACATATTTTCCATCGTTCTGGCAATATCTTGATACCCTTTTCATAAAAATCTTTTGGCTGCATATCCATTCCCGAACACTGCGAATGACGGCGTCATATCCGCAAACCCCATGCCTTCTAAGTGTGATTTAAGCTGTCTAAACAGGTAAATCACTCGAGGCCAAATGTGGACTCTACGGCGGACGTGCCAGAAGGTCTCATTTCAATTTCATGATGGTTACCTTGGTTGTTTTAGTAGTATGAGCCCGTGCATTGTCTTGAAGTAATGCTACCCGTTTTCCACCTCTCTTCCCTTTGGATTCGCACTGATGCCAATTACTGATGCGAGTTCTTTAATAGTGATGTGCATATTCTCACAAATAACCGCATTAACACGATCAATGTTAGTTGGGGTTATGGATACACGCGGCTGACGGTTATGAGGTTCATTCTCAACTTGCTCTCGGCACTCTCTGAAACACACCATTCAAACACACGGGTCCGTGAGAGGCATTCTTCCCCTGCTTTTTGTCTGCAAAATTTCTGGCGGCTGGACGTTTTCTCGATCGAGAAATCTGATGCCAATGCGTTGTTTAACGCTCCGCGGTACCTTCTGTTCACTCGTCTTTATAGCAACACCCAGACTCCACTGACTAGGTTTTAATCTGAACAGGAGGGAGGTGGGAGATTGTGGCTATATTCTTGTCAGGCGGCGCAGCTGTAATGCACGGTGGGGTATTTAAAAAAAATCAGTTCCGGTTGTATTTGAACGCCCTTGTATATTCAACGTATATAGAATTAGTAAATAACGGTGCAACACTTTCACCTTGCAAGCAACACAAGTGCCTAAACCGTACCCCGGATTCATCCCCAAATTGTCATTATACAATTGATCTGAAGACTCTACGAATTTGAAATGAATCTATTAATTTTTGAGGTCGTTTACATGAATTCATACTAAATTTTCACGATTTCTAAAAAAGACTAAGAGTTCTTTTAATTTCCTGCAAATATATCAATTGCTTATAAACATTCTCAAAGTCTAGTTTTCATTACAATCTTAGCAATTTCAAAATTAAAATTTTCTAACCTCTGCTACATTGAAGTTGAGGCATTTTCTAACGCAAATGATGAGCCATTATAGTACTTTAAATGATTTCACTTACAGTATTCTCAAAATATAGATACCCTTTTAAATAACATTTCTGGAAGGAAATGTCGTTTGACATTTTTCTGAAAACTTTTGAGAAATTTCATAAGAAACAATTTGAAGCACATACACCCACATATTCATTACCTTATAAAATACACATGTAATATTAATATTAAAAAAAACCAAATTTAAATTTTGGAAAATTTTTTTTTAATTAAAATAATTCCTAAATCATGTGATTCAACACGTTATGCTCCGTCTGTTCGAGCAGTTAAAGGAGCAAATGGAGCTACTTTTAGGAAATTAATGTTTAGACATTTTTTGATTGTCTCGAAAAATTACGCATAAACTACACATATTTTCAAAAAAACAATGTACATGGCATTAAAGTTTTTGAGAACAAGTTTCATGAAGACAGGATATATAACTTGAATACTGATATTACGAAGATACCTTTTTCGATTTTGCCACATCCTCTTTACGGCTCACATCTATGCACCAAATAGGATAGGAATGTGAACGAGAAGACATTATTATAACCCTTTGTAAAAGAAAATATTACAATGAATTCACAATTTAAATTATTAATTAATCGAAATAATTTAGAAATTTAGTGATATGTTTCATCAATGACAATCTGAATCTGAGATTTCCCAAGGCAGTCTTTGGACTATTTATTTATTTTTATTTATTTTACTAAAAACATTAAAACTGCTATGACGTCTATGGAAAAAGTAATTGTGTGCACTTTTAAAATTCTATGATCCTACACTAAGTCATATACTACTTAAATTTTGATTTTGAAAGGAGAAAAAACAAAACTCCCATATAATAAATCTATTTCAAGGATAAATAACTATAAATTTTAAAATTTTAAATGGAGAAAAAAACAAAAAAAAAAAACTCCCATGTAATAAATCTATTTTCAAAGATAAATAAGCAATAAATTTTTGAATTTTGAATTTTGACTAAGTACAATCATGAATATTTAACTGAAATATTATTATGTAGCCAAGGGAAATGGTAGAATTATTAATAATAAGTGGAGGAGTTTAGAAGGTCGACAGAGGATAAATTGATGGTACATATTTTTGGGGTTTTAGTAGATTTTATATATATATATATAAAATATTATTATATATTATATATATTTATATATATATTTATATATATTATATATATATATATATATATATATATATATATATAATGGCATTTTGTACAGTTACGAGCATTATTTTCATTTTTTAGTGAGATGATAACAAAGTAGTGGCGTCTACTTACGTGAAGACATTAAAATATTAAAATGTAAAAAAGAAAGAGACGAAAATTGGGGAAATTCCCGATCGAATAAGACGAATATAGAAAAAAAAGCAAAAATAATTTTGTTAGTAATTTCTAATGAGTAATGAGGGGTTAGTAATTTCTAATGAGTAATGAGGGGCTTCAAATTCCAATAATTTACATAATAAACCAATATGCCAAACTCAAAAGCTTTGGCAAAATATAGAGGGTAATATATAAATAAGGATAATTTCCATTGGTAATTATTTTTCTCTTGCACTTCTCAGTCTTTTAAAAGACCTGGGAGTTCAACCAAGTTGGTTCACAAATTTTGCGAAACAAATCCCAAGCTAAGATAATTATGGGGACGACCTGTACTTTTTTTAATCCACATTCGGCTGATCTCGATTTCAAAACTCATGCATTTAAGACGTTTCTCTGCCTCCTTGGTTATGAAGATTTGATCGCACGGCACAGTAACATCTAAAGTAGTCACGGTTTTTTCTTCCCATTATCCGAATTGGTTGCCACAATCGTTCTATCAGTTTGGATTTGTTGGTCGTACAGTATGGTACACAGTCCAACATACGTCACCGATTTTGGTGAGTGTTCGTAATACTTGGAGCGTGTGTTTGGAACTTCGAGGGCGGTACAGATCTGCCAGGGGAGGTAACTACACCCTGTCGTATCGTTATGTTATGTGTGTGTGTGTGTGTATTTATTTCGACTTTCTTGTAACCTTAGCAATGGGTGCTAAAGCCAGCCTGCCTGGAAGGCCGGAGCTCGGAGCAGATGCTCCCAAGGCAAGTGCACGCTAACACAGAGGGTTTGAATATTTCATAAGGCACGGGTGTTTTCAGTTATATTACATGAGGCATTCCCTATCTGTCATGGAATGGCTGTGAGCACAGGGGGATTCATAGGAGCCATGACCTCCCCCACCCTGAAAATTTCCAATGGGACCCCGTAGTCCTGCGTTTCAAAACGTTTGATTTTACCCCGTAGCCCTACGTAAAATACAACATTAAATAAAACATTAAATATGACCAGTTCCTGCCCATCCTAGTCTTTTTAGGTTAGCATTATAGGGAGTTGACACACATTTGAAGAAGACGTAATTTTATTTTCCCTTATAAGCAAAACACTTACTACATGCTTATAATGTGATGACTAAAACGGATGTAAATCGAAGGTCGGAAAGAGCTCTCATTGGCAAACACCTCTCAATGGCGTGGTTTCCGATAAACCTGACGAAGGTCGCCTTGGTCAGGCTTATCCGAAAACCGCTACCGGTGCGTCGCGGCGTGCTGAACTTAACATAAGTCGGTCAGGAAAGCGTCGAACTTGAAAAAGCTTTCAAGTGGTTGGTCCAGTATATAAAGTTTTGACCGAATTTTTTTTAACTAGGTCTTGGCCCGATTGCAGAGATTTTCAGGATTGCGTTTGCGTTCATTTATTGGCAAAATGAACCAACCTATTCAGGAAGGACGTGTCTTTCTGTCAAAAATTAAGAAAATATGTGGTTTATATATGAAGTACACAGTACAAAGCGAATCCCGTTTCGGTCATGAATGCTTACTTTTGTATTGTGGCGTGGTTTGGGTGCTTTTCCAAACCACCATAAATCACCTAATAAAATAACCATAATTAACCTTCCTTCTTCCTCCCCCATTGCCAGAAGTACGAGAGGACAAACACTGACAGCCAGCGGACAGACGGAGGAAGCACATGAATAGGAGAGAATAATATACAAATCCTACTTAAAACAAGCCAAATATGTCCGTTAAAAGTAAAAATTGAAAGAAGGTGGAGATTAAAATGAATAATACAGTATTTCCGTTATTTGGATTTCGAGCATTCGAAAAACAACTGTAATCATTTAATTTATAGTATATTGTTCAGAGAAACATTATTCGGCCACATACCCTCGAAAGGACTACCCATGAAAATATAAAAATTGCGAAGGGTAATACAGAGCTGACATCCGAACATGCTTTGAAATGCTCATATTTTATGAAAAACAAATTGGAAAATAAATCAGAAATACCCACCCAACATCACAAATGTAGAGAATTAACCACCAATACCCTCCCCCTAATACAACTGACCATTTTTGCAGTTTACATAACACCACCCACATATCAATTTCCATGAATCAATAACTAACTAGCATCCAAACAACGTCACTCAAAACCAATCAGCTAACAATTCCCAAAATAATCTCTCCCAAAATAACTCATCCCAAAACCAGCATCCCATATCACAAAATAAACCCAATTTTCAACACTGGCCTTTAACTAACGGCAATTACCCTCCCCTACACAAATATAATTATAATTGTGAACTACAAACTTCAATCTAAAACAATTTCGCCAACTTAAGGAATTTAATCACCCCCTATACTCCTAGGTGACCTCAATGCTAAACACTTTTCTGGGGATGTGTACAGTCACAAATACCATGCTGGATCTCAACCACTCAATTATATAGGAGAAACAGATTAACATTAATTTGTCCTCCTGAACCTATCTACTAATCTCGTGACTCAAACAAGTCTGATACCGGAATAACCAACATAAAAGCCCAGCTTTACTCAACTCCTCACATCGAGCTCGACTCGGATCACATTCCGCTCATTATATCCGCAAATGAGACCCTTCTCCCCTCCCTCGCCCATACCAGCTCAAAATATATATAACTTAAATTGGATCAAATTGAAGGAGTTAATACTGCGAGCCACAGTCGTGTGCGGTACAAGCCGTAAGGCCAGCACCCGACCTGAGACGTCTTGGGGGGGTGGCGAACACAATTCACCAGATGGTCGACTAGCTCAGTATAGACGTCCCAGTGTGAACAAAATAAATAAAAAAATTAGGGGGGGGGCAGGGTCGTGAAGATCGTTTATGGATTGGATGCAAAATTACAAACAACTCAGGTGAGAATCACTTTTCTAAATTCAGAATATATTCTAAAAATATTGGCTGCTTTGACAAATACATACAATGGCACATGAAAAAATCAAATACAGAATACTCTTGACTGAAAAAAAAACTAATAACACAATACACAATTTCCTACTTTCATCTACAACCCAATTGTTTAACAAACACACTTTCAGAAATTCGAAAGAATCGTTAAAATATTACTTTACAAAATTCGAAAGAAACACACATTGAAAATCAAAAATTAATACTTTTCCCTTAACATTACTTTTACAACAAAAGGAAACTCTTCTCTCTAAAATCAGAGAATTACTATTATTATAATTATACTCTTACACAAACTCTTAATCACTATATTACAATATTTGATCTTGAAATCCTTTTTGACAGAAAAGATTGATTCTGTTCTCACGTATTAGAAGTCGGGAACAAATGTACTTTTACTTTTCTTATCTTTAAGCGTGGTAAATCTGTTACCCTCCTTTTTCTTTCTACTGATAGATACAGAATGAGCTTTCTTATTAAACTGAATCACTCCTATCCCTACAAAACATTTTATTTGAACGACCTTACTGTGTTCTCGGCCGCGTAGAGCAGTCCACTTTGCTTCCTTCTACCCCTTTTCACCGAGCTGCTTCGGCCTTGAAGCGTCGTGTCCTCGGGTTGAGAACGCCGTTGCTCCCTCAGAAATCGCCTTCTTCTTCTCGTTCAAGTTTTATATGCTTGAATACTCTCATATGAATTTTACTTTATTTTCGATTACAGTTAATGACCAACTGGATATTCAGAGTGAAATGAATCCAGAGATCACCCTTTATATGAGCACCAACTTCAGAAGTATTTAAATATACGAAAAGCATGTGAGAGAGAAAAAACTGGAAAGAGAAATGAATGCAAGCTATTAATTACTGCCATCTATTCAAAATTTCTCCTAATTCTTCCATTATAAATTCATAACATTTCTTATTACCTTTCTTCTAAGATTATGTTTAAATCAATTTATAATAGAATAATTACCTCTTCTAGTCTTCTAGAAGAGTTTTCCTCAGAAAAAGTTGCAAATCTGAAATCCTGCAATGTCACTTCCTGGCGTACCGTTTTCCATACGTCCGCCCAGTTCAGCTGCTACCTTCAGAAAGAACTTTTCTTTCATCCGACCTCGATCTCGCCCTTGGTCTAAGGTGGGTCTCTCTGTTTAAATTCTAATTATCATTCCAAATATCCATCCGCGTTGGCGTTCAAAATATTATTTTCCTCGCTTTCTTAGGGCGGTATTGACACGTTTTTCGGAATCTAAGAAAACAGGCGGTCACATAACCTTCTTTCGAAAAAAAGATTTTATGGAATTTGATTTCATATGCCTTAAAATCTTTTACTAAAATTTATGCTCTTTTTTTTCTTGATTCTAGAACGTCGAGCAATCTTGTTCTCTTCCTCTTGTACTCTTACTCCTTTTCTTCTTCCTCATCTTCTTCTTTTTCCTCCTTCTTTCTCCCTCTTGTTTTTCTTTTACATGATTCTTTGTCGTTACTTTATCTGTTTGTTTGTTTCATCATTTTGCCATTTATTTCATTCTTTAAATGGTCGCAAACTGTGAATGTACTTTCCGATTGTATTCCCACTTTCATCTAGTTGCTTTCAGCAACGGAAGAAATATTGCAGTGTGCATGGCGAAATTAGGAATAAATCTGCGTAATAATTGACGCAACCTAACAAACTTTTAAGTTGTTTCGTGTTTTTGCGTTGCAATTTTATCTATCTCTCGCATCTTTTCCATATTCATTTTGACTCGTTAACTGTCACATCATAACCCAGGAACTTAACTTGTTTAGTGCAGAAATTACTTTTCTCAAATTCAATTGTAAATTATTTTCAATCAGACGTTTCAACAAAATATCTAAGCAGTCATGTGTTCTTCAAATGTCTTAGAATACACAAGCACGTCATCAATATAGATAAAAACATCGCTGGACATCTCTCTGCCAATGATATTGTCTAGACATTGTACAAGAGCAGATGCACTGTTCTTGAGTCCAAATGGCATTCTTTTGAAGACATACGAAATTCTCGGTGAATAAATCCTGTATATTGTCTAATTCAGGTGCTATCGCTATTTGCCAATACGATGCAGTGAAGTCAGTTGAACTCAACCACTTGATGCCGGATAATTGATTAGTTAAATCCTCTACACGCAACGGTCTGTCTCTGTACGGTAAGGTAACTTGATTCAATCGCCTTGCATCTAAACACAACCTTATCTTCCCATTACTCTTTCTACGAGCTACTATCGGATTTAGATAAGAGGTTTTGGACTTCATGATGATATCATCTTTGACCATGGTAGCAATGAGCTTATCCTCTTCCTTATGTTTTTCTGGAATGACATATTGGTAACCCGTGAATGGTGTTTTATCTGTTAATTCTATTTCAATTGAAAATCTTTTACTGGATTCTTGTTTTGCAAACCACCTTTTGATTCCTAGTAATACTTCAGTTAACTGTTTTTCTGATATGCATTGAGATTATCGTTGCACAGTTCATCATCAAATGAGATTAATTCGATTGATAATATCGCCACCTCTTCTTCACTAGATTGTTCTATTTGGTTTGCGCGGATGCGTGTCGAAACAAACCTTTCTAATTTTCCGACTCATGTCCACTGAGATGTACTTGGTCCTGTATTTCTGGTTGAAAACTCCTCTATCAATAAATTTTTCTTTTCTATCCCTAGACGAAGGTCCTGTCTTGTCTAGTATAAGTTTGTTTTCTTGCAATGTTTCGGTTTGTAAGTTTCTCCTGTTTCTGTTTTGTTACATTATGTTGTTGCTGTCTGCTATCTTGACCATTTACCGGATCATTAGCATTTGCCCTTGCTTTCTGTAACCTTTCATTATACACGAAAGTGGCATCATACAATCCTAGCTGCGTTATTAATTTTTCAGTGGACATTGGTAGAGATTCTTAGCAAATTTTGCGTCGAGGAAGGAAAATGACGTATTAATAAACAGACAATTTCTTCATCCGGTATCGTCGAGTACATAATTTGAAACAAGCTAATTTCTCCGTTGCATATTCCTGCATGGACATTGTACCCTTCTTCCACGTACCATACATTACGTTAACTTTAAAATTGATTTGAGTTTCGTTATTCCAATATCTCGAATAAAATTTTCTTTGAGTTCGCCATAGTTTTGGGAAACTCTCAAACTATCTGCCCAGATTCGTGCATTACCCTGCAACATCTGATAAACGATTCGAGTTTTCTTACTGTCGGAACACAATTTAAAAGAAATTATCTACCTCTTTCATAAATACACATGGATTTTCATCTCCTGCTGCACTGAAATTAGGAGTACAGTAATGAAACATACGTGGGCTGAACACTTCCTCCACCCCGGTGTAAATTTTCTAATTGATTTTTCAGTTCTACTACTTCATTCTTATATGCATTAATTTGATGTTGTAGAACGCCATCCTGTTCAGAAAGATACTTTATTCCACTATCTAATTTATTAGCTTGAACCTGAACTTGTTCAGTAACTAATTTCTGGAACTTTTCTACTCCTTGTTCTACCTCAATCTGCCTGTCGATACGGCGGTTATAAGATCGATTGTGTTTCGATCCTAGTTTCAAATTCTTTCGTTACTTGATCCACTTTTTCTTCTAATTCAAGTCCCAGCTCCGTGAATTTTTCTCTGATTCTCGTGTTCCTATAGCATTCTTGTGAACCTCGCTCAAATTCGACCTTCCTGCTCCGCTAATTCAGTAAACTGTGCTTTTAAATTTTCTTCTAACTTTCTATTATTTTCTTCTAATTTGGTTTCAAAGTATTTATTGCCGAGTTATTCTCCTCTAATTTAGTTTCCAAAGTAACCCCTAATTTTTTTATGGTTTCCTCTGTTTTTTCATCCTGCATGACTAACCTCACATCTAATTGTTGCATAAATTGACCTATTAACCGTTGCATCATTGAATTAGCCCTCTCGAGGTTTCGTTCTTCCTCATCCTGATCTCGTGTTGGCGTTGGCTGTGATTCTGTCGGCGACGTCGCACTAGTTTCTCCTGCCGTTCCTAGTTCTACTCCTGTCGTTTCCTCCACGATCATCGTACCTGGTGCTTGTCCCCCAGTTTCCCTATCGCTATCTGATTCCTCGAAGTTCCTTCCACGGTAGGTAAATTCAGCCACGTTATTTGAAACTGATAAAACTCTCATATAATAAATATCCTTTTCGAGAAAAAAAACCACTCCTGACCCAGACACTATCACCTCTCACAAAATTTTCACAGAAATACCAGACACAATTTGAAACTGATAAAACTCTCATATAATAAATATCCTTTTCGAGAAAAAAAAACCACTCCTGAAATAACACACTTTTACTCAACCCACTTGTACTCTGCAACCTGGTCAGAAATTTTAGTGAACAGTGATTCAATTGTACTAGTAATTTTAGTTACACCAAATTTGGTCTCAGTTATTCCAAATCGAGTTTGTCGTAAATGCATCCAATAATCGAGCCCCGCTTATGGGCGCCAATTGCGAGCACAGTCGTGTGCGGTACAAGCCGTAAGGCCAGCACCCGACCTGAGACGTCTTGGGGGGGTGGCGAACACAATTCACCAGATGGTCGACTAGCTCAGTATAGACGTCCCAGTGTGGACACAATAAATAAAAAAATGGGGGCAGGGTCGAAGATCGTTTATGGATTGGATGCAAAATTACAAACAACTCGGTGAGAATCACTTTTCACTAAATTCAGAATATATTCTAAAAATATTGGCTGCTTTGACAAATACATACAATGGCACATAAGAAAAATCAAATACAGAATACTCTTGACTGAAAAAACTAATAACACAATACACAATTTCCTACTTTCATCTACAACCCAATTGTTTAACAAACACACTTTCAGAAATTCAAAGAATCGTTAAAATATTACTTTACAAAATTCAGAAAGAAACACACATTGAAAATCAAAAATTAATACTTTTCCTTAACATTACTTTTACAACAAAAGGAAACTCTTTTCTCTCTAAAATCCAGAGAATTACTATTATTATATTATACTCTTACACAAACTCTTAATCACTATATTACAATATTTGATCTTGAAATCCTTTTGACAGAAAAGATTGATTCTGTTCTCACGTATTAGAAGTCGGAAACAAATGTACTTTTACTTTTCTTATCTTTTAAGCGTGTAAATCTATTACCCTCCTTTTTCTTTCTAGTGATAGATACAGAATGAGCTTCTTATTAAACTGAATCACTCCTATCCCTACAAAACATTTTATTTGGAACGACTTACTGTGTTCTCGGCCGCGTAGAGCAGTCCACTTTGCTTCCTTCTACCCCTTTTCACCGAGCTGCTTCGGCCTTGAAGCGTCGTGTCCTCGGTTGAGAACGCCGTTGCTCCTCGAAATCGCCTTCTTCTTCTCGTTCAAGTTTTATATGTGAATACTCTATATGAATTTTACTTTATTTTCGATTACAGTTAATGACCAACTGGATATTCAGAGTGAAAATGAATCCAGAGATCACCCCTTTTATATGAGCACCAACTTCAAGAGAGTATTTAAATATACGAAAAGCATGTGAGAGAAAAAACTGGAAAGAGAAATGAATGCAAGCTATTAATTACTGCCATCTATTCAAAATTTCTCTCCTAATTCTTCCATTATAAATTCATAACATTTCTATTACCTTTCTTCTAAGATTATGTTTAAATCAATTTATAATGAATAATTACCTCTTCTGGTCTTCTAGAAGAGTTTCCTCAGAAAAAGTTGCAAATCTGAAATCCGCTGCAATGTCACTTCCGGGTACCGTTTCCATACGTCCACCCAGTTCAGCTGCTACCTTCAGAGAACTTTTCTTTCATCCGACCTCCGATCTCGCCCTTGGTCTAAGGTGGCGGTCTCTCTTGTTTAAATTCTAATTATCATTCCAAATATCCATCCGCGTTGGCGCGCGTTCAAAATATTCTTTTCCCTCGCTTTCTTAGGGCGGTATGTGACACGTTTTCGGAATCTAAGAAAACGGGCGGTCACAATACAATACCAACCACCCAAATTTAAAATTCTAAAGAGGAAAAGGCAATAATAAACTTAAACAAACTAAAAAAATTAAAATAATTCAAACAAAAAACAAACCGAAGGTTCTGGCTAGCACGTACAGTCTAAAATAGAACTGAATATTTAAACAAATATCTCCAGAAAAGCCATAGCAGAACTTAAGCAAATCAAAGATAACAACTTAATACAATTTTTAAACGTCCATAACAACTCACTCTGGAATTTGTATAAAAGGATACTAAGGTGAAAAACATTATCACCGCTTTAATACCCCAATGATAAAAAATATTCTGCAAGTGACAAAACTGAAGTTTTAGCCGTTCTTTTCACTGAAACATTCGCTCCGAACATTTCCTCCTCCCTATTCAGATCATTCCCAATTTCAAAACTTTGCCACCTACGCTAATTACAATATATCTCAAAAAATTAAATACATCTCTCCCTAGATTCTCACACGGATAATCAGAACGCTGTCAATTAAAAAAATACCCGGTCATGGCAACATTAATAATATTATTTTTTACCCAAAAGCATTGTCGTTATACCACCAATGTTTTCAATTCATCCCTAAGAATAGGATATTATCCGTCAACCAGGAAGCATTTCTTAATACACCCCATACCCAAACGAGACAAGAATCACTGCAACCCAGATAACAGCAGGCTCAATAGTGTTCTCCCATAATTAGTAAAAAGTTTGGAAAAACTTACCCTAGCAAGGTTAAATAATCACATCAACAAAATCAATCTCCTACCTCCCTACCAGTTCGCCTTTACCAACAAAGTATTCACAGCGCACCAACTCCTATGCATCACCGAACACCTCCATACGTCATTAAAAAATTAACACAACAGCAGTTTTCATCGATCATCACCAAAGCTATCGCCTAAATCTGGCACGAAGGGCTAATATATAAACTATCATCAATTGGAACCCCTAAAATGCCTATATAAAATAATAAAACGCTTCCTCACAAATAGAACTTTTCCAGTCGTGAAAGAAAATTACACCTCAGACCCACGCCCCATAACAGCAGGACTTCTGCAAGGATCTCACTGTCTCCATTACTATTAAGCTTCTACATAGCTGACATGCCTACCTCCATGTTAACTCAAATAGAACAATTTGCGAATGACAACGCAATCTATGTCTCATCCAGATTAATCTTTTATAGCAGATGAAATCAAATACTACATCTCATGCATTAGACCTCAAAATGAAGATTAAAATCAATCCTACTAAATGTGACGCAAATATATTCACCTTCAAAACATATTCCCCTTCCACCCAATCACATTATTTTGTGGTCTCCAAATTATAAGGCAGTTAAATACTTAGGACTCCATCTGAACACCATCCTCAACTGGAAAACTCACAAAGTCCAGCAAAGAAAATCAAAATTCAACAACTGAAACCACTTACAACTAAATCCACTAAACTCTCATTAAACAATGTCAGTATTATATGTAAAACCATCATCACGCCTCTTCTCCTGTACGCATGTACAATTTGAACACATAATCTAATATAATAATATAATACTCAGAAATTAAAAGTTACCCAAACCAAATTCTTAAGATCCATCCTCAAGCCCCATTGTTCATCTCAACAAACTGCAATTAAACATCAAACCAATAATTTATCGATGTAGCCTATCTCGCAAATAACTTTTATTCAAACGTCCACTTGATCATCCAAAGCCGATATCCCAAACTGGGTAAATATACAAAATACCCAACTCGAACAAAACAGACACAATTTACATAATTACTTAATTTATCCCACACTTTTAAATCTTTAAATAATGTTTTTTTTTAATATGAGCAGCTGCTGAGTCATAACAAGTGGAATTAACACGAAAAGTTTAAATAAGCCGTGGATTCCCACTAGTGTTTTGTTTGTTTTTTTGTTAATGCACACTTTTCACAACTAGTGGTGCTGAAACAGAACGCACTTTCTCGCCCCTAGTAATGGTTACGTATTACTATTTATACATCAATTTCTCTCTGATTTAACATCTCAGTCATAATTTTTTGTAAAACTCATTTAAAATCGTCGAACATTTGGTGCGAAAAATAGTTTCAAGAAATAGATTTTTTATTCAAAACTTTAAATGAAAATATATTTCTGGCATTGAATTCCTTGTGTAAGGTATGCAGTGTTTTCACGAATATATCCGATAAGTTTTTTAGCGTTACAATATTCTGCGTAAGCAGTATGCAAGATAGTAAAATAATTAAATATTAATAAAAACAATACTATACTGATAGTGTTGACAAACAAATGCAAATAGATCGAAAAATATATAATAGTAAATATTAGACACTATTGTATTGTAATATTTTCAAAGTATATAATAGTATTAGTTTATATTAATGTGATCAAACGTCAGCCGTCATTATCGCCTTCTGTTACCGGTGCAGCGTTACAAGCAACAATGTCCGCTAATTCGTATGGGATACACATTTTTGCCAACTAGCATTGTTGATACCGCTAGCAAGAAAATGAAAATGGATAGAAAAATATAAAACTTAAATGTAATATTTTATATCCATCAAAATTACTTGGTTTTTGCATGCATTACTCTTCATTCCCACATCTTATTAAGCAAAGCGAAATCATCTCTTCGTTTTCACATTTAACACAATTTAAGGAGGCCTTTTCAAATGAAAAAATATAAATATAACAAGTATGAAACAACAAGAACAAGTATGAAACAACAACAACAACAAGTATGAAACAACAACAACAACAAGTATGAAACAACAACAACAAGAACAAGTATGAAACAACAACAACAACAACAACAAAACAAGTATGAAACAACAACAAGAACAAGTATGAAACAACAACAACAAGTATGAAACAACAACAACAAGAAGAACAAGTATGAAACAACACAACAACAAGTGTGAACAACAACAACAAACAACAAGAACAAGTATGAACAACAACAACAACAGAACAGAGTATGGAAACAAGAACAAGCAAGAACAAGTATGAAACTGCACAAAACAGATGAAACTACACAACAAGTATGAAACTACAACAACAACAAGTATGAAACTACAGCAACAACAACAAGAAGTATGAAACAATATACAACTTCTAACTTGGATAGCATCCAACTGCATAGCAACACTATTTTACGTTCACGAAGCGCAGTAAATTGAGAGCGGGCGACTATGTTTGTTGCCAAATTTTACCAAAAATACTCATATTTTCAAAATCTTCAATACGACCTTATTAGATCTTTTTTTGATGAACACATTTAATTAAGAAAAAAAGTATTTTCTCAATTGTAATTGTAGGAAGATGCCGAATATTTTTAAACTTTTTAAATTTTCGAAAAATCAGGGTTTTCAACCAAGTTGAGGCCTGTACTATTCTCTTACGCGTGCTTTACGCTAACTAAGGTCCCAATTTATTAAAAATGTGTCGTTTTAAAAAATGGTTTAAAGAAAATAAAAATTGTCTAATTGTTTGATATTTCGTAAAAAATACTCATGTTTTGGAAAACTTGAACATGACATTATTTGTAGATCTGTTTTCCATGAAACATTTAATTAAGAAAAAATGTTTATCTTATAATTGTAGTTGTAGAAAGACGCCGAAAACATTTTTAAATATTCTAAAATTAGGTTTTCAACGTGTGTGAGATCTGCGCCATTCTCTTAAACGTCCTTCATACAATAACAAAGTTTAATCGAAAACGTTGGAGCCATTTTTTTAAATTTTCAAAATGTTCCCGGGGCTTCATGTAAAGTACCCCCATTATAAAATATTGGTTTCAAATAAAAAGGACCGCGACATAAGCCAGATCGATTGGGTGATTTCAATTTTGGAGAAAATCGGCTGAACGGTTTATCCGCTAACGTTGTACCTAGACGCACAGACTCTTGCCGTCAACCGATTTTTCGGTATCAAGATACCATAAACATGTATTCTGGTTACACCACGTGTTAGAGATATTTTTCTAAATTTAGTAACTCAATTTAACCACTAGTTCGTTATCAGGGCCCGGCAATAAGTTTTTCTGCCGAAAATTCGCCGCTTTTCCCCATAGCATAACATTACATCTCTTCTGAAGAAGTTCCTCCTTAAGGGCGAGAAAGTAAAAAAAGCAATAGTCGATTAGACAACAGTACGTATAATTTGTCGATCTATTTTACATTGCAATAAAGCAAAAGAGAAAGTTTGAGTTAAATCGAAAAAAGTCGATTTTTGACGATTATACAAAGAATATATTATATTTCCGTGTGGTAGTAATTTTTTAGATCATGTTCATTGTGTTCACTTATTCATTATATTTATCGTTAGTTGTTACTTTTGAAACAAGTGACCTTTCGGCGAGATTACAAATGTTTCTGATGGAATGAATGACATGCCGTTATATACTCTCAGATAATCTCTGAAGGCTCAATGACCGACCAGACGTTTTTTTTTTTACCACAACCAATGTTCTTCTAATAAAGTCACATCATTAATGCCTACACTCTATGATCCTGATCTGCATCAAGGAAATAAATATTACGTCTGCTCGCTCATTCTAAAGAAGTGAAATTGCGAAACGGTACTACGTTTGCCGCTTACGATCAAAGATGACAAATCTGAACAATGTATCGTGTGTTTAGTCCTCTTCCTAAATTCATTATTCCACCTGATATTTTTAGGCGCGGCTCGTCATTAAAGGTTTGTAAGGCGCTGTGAGACTCTCCTTTAGAAATCACTCTCCAAAAGAAATTTAAAAATATTTATTTATTTATTTATTAATAATGGATTTATGAGTTATATTATATAACAATCATATCCAAATTTTTGTGTATGAGTTCAATAACGGTCGTCCGAAACGCTTTTGACGCTGTTGACAGGGAAGACAAACGCGTTAGGCTCCCACTTCATTCTGCCATAAGGTCTGTGTAAAACGACGAGGTGTAACGTCATGCATTTACTGCACAGGCTTACCGGCGGACGCAGGCGGCGGCCAGGCAGCCTTCAAGGGTGAGGTATAGGATCTCAAGAAGGGCGTACTCACCAGATAGCATTACAATGCAGCTCAGCGAATAGCATTGAGCATTAACAAGTTTTTACCAATATGCGGTAGGAGCGCTACTCTGTAATGTAATGTAATGCAATGCAATGCAATGCATTTGCAGCCTTCCCCACCACGTACTCCGGTTTATTTGACGTGGCGCCTCAACGCCATGAGCTGAACGAGGAGGGAGACACTGTCATCCAATCCGTAGCTTCGTTACGATTTAAATTTTTGTTATTGGAGCTTGGATGACAGTGTCCCCCTCTCCTTCCAGCTGACCTTGAGGCGCCACATTAAATAAATCAAAGTATAGAAAACCTCGAGCCGCGACTGTTCCTCAGTCATTTAAGCATGATGGTCATGATCTCACAGCTCTGCAAAGCTGGAAAGCTAGCGACAATCTATTGAAAATTGTTGTTCACGAAAAATATAAAGTATGATTTTATTTCAGACAGCACTACATTATGAACTCGGGTCACTCCTGTAACTAGAACTGTAGAACATTTTAACGAAAAACCTTTGTAGTATGTTGACACAGTGAAGTGAGATATATTACTCTGACCCCTTTTTCTCTCTTTCATTTGCTATGATGTTAATTTCTCTTATTTATAAATTATATATATTAATAAACTATCAATTAATAATTTATTAGTAGTCTGTTAGTCCTTAACTACTTTAAAAAATACAAAACATTGTTATTAATTATATTAATTAACATATTAACAATTAATTAACATATTAATAAACTATCAATTAATAATTTATTAGTAGTCTGTTAGTCCTTATCTACTTTAAAAAATACAAAACATTGTTACGAAAAGTCATAAGACAGGCTAAAATCATGAAAAACGATCAGGATATTTTGAACTCAAGTAATAAAACTAAAGCAATGTGGAATATAATAAATAATACTACAACTCAACTAGAAAACCGTAGAGAATGTTGTTTTAAAATATAACGATATAAATGTGAACGATCCGGCAACAGTGGCTAATCTCTTTAACAATACTTTTCGAGAATTGCTGCCGATCACTAAGGGTCTACAGGCACAAATTCAAAAACAGACAGTTCCTCAAAATATTAGACACAATGTTCGTTTCCGAAACTTCTTCCTATGAAATTCTTAAAATAATCAGTAAACTAAAAATAAATATTCGTCCGGTTTAGATGAATTCCCGGATTCTTTTTTTAAAGACTTGTGCGTATGCCATTATACACCCGTTAACTCACATATTTAATGCATCTTTATGCACTGGGAAAGTTTCCCGATATTTTCAAAACAGCTAAAATTAAGCCCTTTCAAAAAGGCAACAAAATGAAATTCAAAATTATCGGCCCATTTCTCTTCTATCAGTTTTTTAAAAAAATTAGAGACTTTTTTTCGTACGAATGGAAACCTTTCTCACTAAACAGACGCTTTCAATTGAGATTACAACATGGATTTAGAAAATCAAAATCAACGGAAACAGCTATATTTTCTTTTCTTAAAGATGTCGCCCATCATTAGATCAAAACGAGGCACCTATTGGATTATTTTTAGATCTTTCAAGCTTTTGACGTCATTGATCATGACATTTTACTTTCCAAATTACCTTCATATGGAATTCGTGGTATTGCTCTAGATTGGTTATGTTCGTACTTTAAACAACGATCTCAGAGAGTTGAAATACCTTACTGGAATGATGGAATATTACGTACGCACCTTCCGACTCTTGTTCGTTGCATGGAGTTCCTGCTGATCGATTTTAGCCCTATTCTGTCTTACTTTACGTAAAACGATATGCCCTCGACGATCCAAAACGGAAGAACGGTTCTCTTTGCAGATGATACGAAACATCCTTGCAATAAAGAAACAGTAAATAGTACAATATCAGATGTTTCAATTGGTTCCGAAATAACAACTAATAGTGAAACGAAAAGAAAACGGTTTTAATGCAGTTTTCCATTTCAAATAACAATTTGTGCTCGCATTGAAATGAACAGTGTACCATTGATCGATGTTAAGGCAACAAAATTTAGGTCTCTCAATTCAGTCAAACCTAAATGGAACGTCCATTTAAATGAATTGAACACACAATTAAGTTCTTATGCTACGCGTTCAGGAATTCCTGCAAATTCAAATAGCCTTCATACTGCTCAAGCCAGGGTATACTTCAAGAATGTTCATTCCCGCCTGAGATATGGCATAATATCTGGGAAATACATCTTATAGCTCCCAGACTTTTAGATTACAAAAACGAATTGTACGAATAATAACCAAATCCCACCCACGTGATTCATGTAAGCCTTCATTAATCTAGGAATCTCTACCATACGTGTCTTTTATTTACGAATCAGTGGTTTTGTAAAAATGACTTGCTCAAGGGCGGGAATATTTTTTCAGAAAAATCTTGTCAGACACGTTTGACGTACATGTACCCGGTAGCCAGAACCTGTGGATGTAAGTTCACAAACATCGATGAATTTTCAACATATACATTTCATTGAGATCAATTAAGTTTGCCAAAACACCTATTTGAAAATAATATACAGAAACTTGACAACTTTTTGTATTGTTTACTGTTAATTCATATTTGTTTACTATTCTCATTGAATAAAAATTTTAATTTTTCATTTTCAAGATATTTTATCATCAAACTCTTTGTAAGAGGTAATGATTTAGGAAATATACAATTAATCGAGTCCAATACCAAAAAATACCCAATCTTCTGAAAAGTACAGAATATGAAGGATATTACCAAGTAAAAAAATTACCATAGGAGAGCCATAAATTAACTCAAAGAAGTAGTGTCTCACAAATTATCTAATGACTTCCTATTAAATGATATTACGTAATCACATTTTTTAATACTACATTTCAATGATTTGCGAAGTAAATCGGCCCAATTTGCTGCACTTTGCTTTGAAAAGCAAATATATTTCTATCTTGCTACGTCGTTATTAGAATTGCCTCAATGAGAATCATGTCTTCATTTCACAAAACATGGAAATATATTAAACGATTTTTGGTATTTGATAATTTTACACAAAATTGAAAAACCTTGGTCATGACGTGTTCCAACCTTATAATGTCGTATTCGTCTTCGAGCGCTCTTGGACCATCTTCATTCTTTTTTTTTAATTACTTTATTATTCTGAATGGTATACATGGTTCAGTTTTACAATACAAACTCTTTCACATGTTTTTGATGCTTATGATCTATTTTAAAACACTAAACTATTATTACTTTACAATTATTACTTAGGAGAGGAAACCCACTGGGCACCTCACAATGAATCATCTAAATCAGCAAATTGGATGTAAAATACATGTTTAGGAAATCTATTTTTATTCTGGTGGGGTTTGTGGGTGCTTTGCCTAAATTGTAATTGGATAGTTGTGTAATTGTTGACATATTATTGTAAAAATTATTGGATAACTTGGTGATGTGGTGTATGATTGGTTTTATTTGAATTTCTTTATGAAGCTGTTTGTTTGAAATGAACCAGGGTGCTTTGGTTATTGTTCGAAGGAATTTGTTCTGTATGACCTGTATTTTATGTATATTGGTTTTTGCTGCACTGATCCATACAGGGCAAGCATATAGCATTAAGGGTCTAATTATGGCTGTATATATGAGTTTGGCATTTTCTATTGTTATTTTGCTGTGGTTGTTTATTAGTGGCTTTAATTGAAATAGTTTGACTTTTGTTTGTTGTGTTTTAATGTTTATATGTTCTTTCCAGTTGAGTTTGGTGTCTAGATGCAGACCTAGATATTTCACTGCTTTGTTTTGTGGAGTCCAAGGAATTATGTTATTGTTCAGTGTGAGAGGTGGTGGTGTTGAAATTGTTTTTAGTGAGAAAATTTTTGCTGTTGACTTAGATGGGTTTAATTTAATTTTCCCATCTTCATTCTTCTCCGACGTCGCTGTCCTCAGGTCGAGATACCATCTTCACTCTTCTTTTCTTGCAGAAGCACACTCCAATCACCGTTCATCACTGTTCTGAAGTTAATAAAGTCTCGTTAATAAAATTCGTTCGCCAATTTACGAATTCCAAGTTCATCCCACGCGTATGCTGAATACTCAACGACCAATAAACTATCTGCTGTTAGCATTCCAGTCCAGTTACTGATAACTTCGCCTAAGCCCTCAATGTCCTTCTAACTCGTTCGCTTGAAATATCTTAAGTTTTACTGTCCACACATAGCATCCAAGTTCAATGTTCTACTAATATCTACTCCCTAGAAAATGCTCACAAGTCCCAAAAAAGACTCCTAACATTAATTGGAGCGCGATCCGTTCAACACCACGGCATCAGTCAGAATGAATGCCTATCATACTCTTTCAACCCTGCAAAGCTCGGTCCAACTTTTCGATTTTTTAAATTTTTTTTATAACAGACAATCTCGATGTACTTCCGTGCCTAGCCAATCCCTAAATTTCTTACAAAATGAACTAGCCGTCTCCGCGATTGTCACTGCATGAAGATTGTTGATCTTGACGACGGCTCTCTTACCGTTGCTATGCTGGCATATTCACCAATATTTATCCCTATAATTTATGCTGTTTGTAATAAATATTGTACCATATTGTCTCACATATTGGTATGTCACAACTCCCTCCCACCAATACTGATATTTATAATTACAACACGTGACGTAGAAATCATGTTCATCAAGTGACAGTATCAACAGCTCACTACAATATATCCACATACAATACATGTACTTTACTTAACAACGCATTACCAGATGAAATTAAACAATTAATATTCGTACACAAATTTAAGTTAAAAGTAAAATATTTTCTGCTGCAAAACTGTTTCTATACAATTACAGACTATACTGATCGTAAAAAGAAAAATAATGTTTACAAGAACAAGATATAGTATAATGAATTACTTAACATTTGCATTGTATAATTTTAAAAAAGACTCAATATACCTGTAACATGTAATTTACTTCAGCTTCCGGGTCAATGACCCCCATCTCGATCGGGTTTTTGTCCAGTTTCCCTGATCCATTGAGCAAATGCGGAGATGGCCCCTTGATTTGCTTCTGGACGTAAATGTAGTTTCACTATGCGCACGTTTTATTGAGCTTTCCTTTTGCTTGTAGTGATAGTAGAGCTTAGGGTGAGTTTCTATTTTATTAACAATACAGAAAAATCAAATTTGTTAGTTCGTTAACCGTTATAAGTTTTCAATAATTCGGCAACGAAAATATCTAGTTTTTGAAATGTTAATCTCTCGCTTTTTAAAATGTATTATTATTATTATTATTATTCATCTTTCAACTATTAATAGTTAAATTGTTGGTAAGGTATTCTGAAACTCAAGAAAGCGTCCGCAGATGATTTTCTCCCCCATACGTGACATACAGTTTTTGACTGTTTTTGACTAAATAAATAAAATAAATAAACAGGACCTGCAGTTAATGTGAATGAGAGAGACAGACAGATGGAGACGGAGAGGGAAAGGGTAAGAGAAGGAGAAAGAGGTAGATAAGGGCAGAACATCGTCTGCCGGGTTTCGCTAGTTGTCCATAATTTTTTAGATCTTTGCTCGTTTCTGACATGTGAAACGGAGTGTGTTATCTAAGATAGCTCACAGCCAGACTTCTGAAAGTGTAATAGAAGTTTCGAAAAGATTCTGTTTTGTAGAGTAAGTCCTAATAAACATAACTGAAGTCTCCTTTGTAAGCACGAAAACTGGCTTTAATGGGCCTAGGACATTTTTCGAGTTACGCGCGATGGAATCGCCCTGATTTCTTTTTAGCAAAATCTATAAAAGTCTACATATTTCGTCTTATGTTTGACGTCTAACGTCAGACAAACGTCAAACGACAACGACGAATGACGTCTGACAAACTCTGCAAAAGCGTCATAATTTCTGAGCGGTATGGGTGATTCACCGGAGTTGCTGTCCTCACAACTGTGTCCTGAACTGTTGCGTATATAATGAAGCGGTTTTGTTTAAACTGATTGTATGTGAGAGACACACAAGAAGCTGTGTAATATTAACCTACTGCTTTTTTTTATTGCAGATATATCGACACAACTTCTGTTTTTTATGGAACTCTTAAGATTTCTTTAGCGATGATAACAAGCGTGAAGCGTCGAGTTTATATTATCCTACGTTGTATATTATGTTTTAGCAATATAGTTTTTACGATGCCCTTCGACAGTAATATTGCACTACCACAACGAGGAAACAGGTGGCACACACTGCAAGGCTCATTTCTTGCTTTGTGTCGACCCTTCCGTTTAAAATCCTTAGAAGAGTAGAAAACAGTGATGCTATGAAACGTTTGGCATTGGCATTCGTGATTTATTGCACATGCATCTATTATGTTGCTATCCATTATTCACCTCCTTCCGTCATGAGATAAAAAACTCAATCTTTCCTGAAATATCGTAGTACATCATAAATTAGATATGTTATGGAATGGAATAGACTTTCTCAAATTAGTTTCCTTTCTAACATAAGTATTTTAGTTTTAGTTACGTACGTACGCTTATACGTACGTATATACGGAGTAACATACGTAGTATAGAGATATAATGCTGCGGAAAATGGATTCCAGATTTCATCGGAAATACACGTTTTGGGGTCCGCTGATACACAAAAATGCTTTTTTTCATAACGTCCGTCCGTCTGTGAACACTACTAACGCCTAAACCATCCGTACGATCTTTTCCATAGAGAATCCCTTGTCGAAATGGCTCTTGTTGAAACATTGAAATTTTGAAAAACATTTGTAAAATTTGGGGGAACTTGACATTAAACCCCACGGACATTTTCAGAATTTTCTCAAAAAGGCTCCAAATTTTTTCTTTAATTTTTTTCTAAGAAAATAGTAAAATACACATAAAAGTGGCAATGGTTCGATTTTCACTGTTAACTCTGAATTTTCAAAAATTGCAAAGTTTGAATTTTTTCGGCGTCTTCCAACAACTACAAAATTGAAGATACAAATTTTTCTTTCAAATGAAATTTGTTGTCCATAAATAGTTCTTTCATAAAGATCATCAAACTTGTTTGAAAATTTTAGCAATTTTTGTTCAATAGTGCGTGCAATATTTGCAATTTTAAAAAATAAAAAGAGTTGACCAAAAACGACTCCAAATTTTTTCTTTAAATTTTTGGTAGAGTTAGTGCCAAACGAAGTCTATACGATGACATAAACGCATATTGCAAATTTCAAACAATTCAATTTTTGGCTTGTCTCTCACGTTAAAATTTACATTATAGATGTATTTCTTTGTTCAATGAGTTTCTTAACACATGATCTTCAAAGTATCTTTAACGATGATTTTTTTATGTCCATAAGTTCTCCATATTTGTTGAATATAATGGAACTGAATTGGCGAATTTTCTGAAATATTTGAACCAAAGTTTCTCAAAAACTATGGAAAAGTTTTCGCGAAAATTCTCCACAATATAAAAGAGATCAATTCTCTCCCATTTTTCAAAAGCTTGAGTTGGGCCAAGTTATTTGGGGCTCCAAAATCAAAATAATGCTGAAATATGTAGGTGTTTTTAAAACACAAATAGAATAAAAAGTATCTATTGCAGGAAAACGAAAAGTAAACTATCGTGTCAATTGAACAATTTTCAATATATTTTGTTATTTTCTAGAATATTGTAAATATGATCGCAAATGTGATTTTTCTGCATTCGCTTGCTTAGGAAATTCTGTTCTGGGATAAATTCGTTACCATGACAAGAATGTTGTTATTGAACAATGTATTTGTTTTGATGCAGTCTGAAATATGAACACGATTGCAATGTGCGGTGGATTAAAGAATATTACGTATTGAGTATTACACACACAAATATTATATTTTAAAATTAAACAAATAATATACAAATATTATTCGTAAAGTAATATTTTGGCTCTGCCATTAGGAAACCGAAAAATGAAAAATTTGAAGAAAATATACTTGGCGACGATAGATGGCAGCTGGCAAGAGGACATGGGGAGTTCGAAGAGCTAACGTAGACCCAATAAATTAGATAACTGACTAGTATGAGAAAGTCTGTGCCATTCTATAGCACCAATATTTTTTTTTAAATTTTAAATTCGACATCTGTGGTCATAAGTTACTACAGAGATAGGGCATTACATAACATTTATCTCGGTTATTCGAACATGCTTGTACAACATAATCTGTTTTATCCAAAGAGAATATGTAATCCAAAATAATCGGTTTAATGCGAATTTGTTCAACCCGAACCTTCACTAGCTTTTCAGATTTTCCCCACCTTATTCCCAGATACTACGTGTTAGTGTCTAATATTTATGCGCTAATGGCGTCATGGTTGTTTTATGATTTGACTGGCGACAAAAAACCGTAAGGCCTCTGCCCCTCACACTTTTGTCGTCACTCGTTTATTAAAACCAGTTGACGCCCTTGATACATACAAGATTTTATTTTTATCTAATTTTAATAATTCAGATTTTCTTATTTGTTAATTAACATGTTAAATTGATCCATTTTGTCATTTCATATTTCCCTCCCCTAATTCCATTTCTTAATTCCCTCCATAAGAGAACAAGCAGCATTATTCAGAAGTTTTCTAATTTCCCAGTAACCACGATACTCTTGATCCAGGTAAGTTATGCAATTTATATCAATTTCTCACTTAACAAAGAAATAATAATGAACAAAATCTTTGAGTTTTGGAGAAACATCGTGTACCATCATTTAAAGCTCTTGATCTCACAAATGCAATAATTCATGCAAATCACCGATTATAAAAATATTAACGACGTGAGAGAGATATTAAAAAAATATATTGGCATATTTTTTTAAAAGAAAATAATACACCGAAATGACTTTTATGACATCTTATATAGTGCATTTATCACTATCCTAGACAAAATGTTTAAAGAAAAAATGTGGAGACACTGTTGAGAAATTCCTGAATATTTTTGACATTGTCCAAATTTCGTGCTTGCAAACAAATAAAACTTTTGAACAATGTACATTACATTAATGAAAGTAATAATTGAGAAGAACAAATATCATTTTAATAAAAAATTGTAGTCGTGAGAAAACTAAAAAAAATTCAAAATTGTGTAATTTTCAAAAATTCAGAGTTAACATTAAAAATCGGACCTACACCATCTTTATAACGTATTTCGCCCTATTCTTAGAAACAATTAAAGAAATTATTTGGAGCCATTTATGAGAAAATTCGAAAAATCTCCTGGGAACTTCACGTAAAGTACCCCAAATTTAAAGAATGTTCACAGATCTTTGTGACGGACATGATTGAACTGGGGAAATTCGTTTCGGAAAAAATCCTACTAATAGCTAAGGCGCTAATATTAACAGATGGGCAGACGTTTTGAAAGAAACCCTTTTTCAGTATCAGGAGACTAAAACGTATATTTTCGTTGAAATCTCGAAACTGATTTTCTGTAGCATTGCATGACTTTCTCAATACTAAGTGTATTACTTCGTATATACCTGCGTATACGGGAAAGTAAAAATATACCAGTGTGTTCCTTGTAATATTAGCTATAAATAATTTCTTAAGCGTCTGGGCTTCAATTAAATAGATAACCGAAGGTAATGTTTTTGTTTGTTTCAATTTCCAATTTTCCAATTTCGTCGCAGCCTCTACGCCACCGGAATTTGATGTGCATTTTCAAAACTCGAAGCGCTGTTGAAGGCTCCCGAGATCATTTGCGTCATTTTCTAACAACGTTCACTATAATTCAGGCGGCCGGCTGGCAAAGTCCGGCACAATTCCAGCGTGCCGCGCTTTATACGGGATTTTATGTGCTCCCCATTTCCGTCAAATCACAAATCTGCTGTTTTCGTCGTTTGTAAAAGTTATTTTTCTTCAGCAACACTGATTACAATACTTATTAGTTACAATTATCTACAGCTCTCCAACTCGCTTTAAGCGCAACCGTTTGGATGTTATAGAAAAAAGAAATCGTCAATAAACTTCTGTGCAGAAACGAAGCCTTTCTCTGCAAAATGACATAGGAAATGTTTGTTCATCTAATTGAGACGACTGTGGAGTGGAGTTTATTTTTCTGAAGTAATTCACTTTAATACAGGTGATTGTTGGGATACAGATAATTATAAATATTAAATTTCCTGCTGAGCCTCTAGGATGGTTTATGTGCTGCGTACTAGCTTCCCATGATGTGGTTCAGGATTCGATTTCAGGATGAGGCAAAAATAAAGTTGTAGCTTTCCTTTAAAATCATCCCAGTTTCTGTAGATGTGCGACGAAGAAAAGCTCATGCAGGCAGATCTTGCTAGTTACAATGAAGGAAATACGTCATGTTCGTCACATGTCGCTCTTACCCCCCAAGCACAGGAATTTAACTAAGCTCGGGCATAGGGGACACTGTTAGCTAGCCGGAAAAGTCGGACAATCGACCCAGCAATGCCAAATACATACATACAAATTTGCTTCTGTTGTCCGTAGTGTAGACCGCCGTGCGTCCCGGGGTGCGAACGGAGGCTTTCTCCGCGGAGGACCGGTTTGGCCACGCTGCGCTCTCCCGGCGCATGCGCTCCCCTTGTGCTGATATAATGCACGGCGGCCCGCGGCTTCCGCCTGCTGCTTCCCACTCGTTTTGGGACCAGCGCTCGGGGCGCGTTGCAGACGCTGAGCATCAGCTGGCGAGCGAAGCATCTGAGTCAATGTCTACTGAAAGAGCGGCTTCGTTTACGTTTGTGGTCCCGGAGAGTGAAATTGGGTAGTGAAGTAATGTTCGACTTGCATTCTAAAAAAGAAACGTTCTTTCGTTAAAAAAATATTTTTGTGCTATTCCTTGTTTATAGGGATTTACTCTCAAATTTGAACATATTCAACAAACCTGAAGATTATTGACAATCGGGGCGATGCCCTGAGTCCCGAGTTTGGAGGCACCAGAATTAAAAAAATAAAATCATGTACTTTTGTATTGGAGATTTTATTATAAAAAGTAAAATTACTTTCGATTGCAGTATTTACATTTTTAATTATCAATTTATATATTTACTTCTTGACTATTTTGAACAGTAAACAAATTTTTAAAATGGATAATACGAGTAGCACACTTTAGTTATACATTTATCGACATTTGTTCCATTAATGTCTACAAAGCAATTTTAAAAAGGAAGAAAATATTTAATTGTAATCAGAAAAAAGTTGTTAGGTTGGGAGACGCGATTCAGAGGAGGAGGGGCATTAGTGTATATTGTTCTGGGGCCTCCACGATCCATGTTACGACCCAGCCCGATAATAACAAATATTAGCATAAATTAAAAATTTAATTGTAAACTAACTTTGTGCATTTCTTACTTGAAATTTTTCATTTTTTAAATCTATGGTTTCAGAAGGTCTGTATTGTGAAGATTGCAATTTTTAGCAAAAATGTTTTGGACAGTTCTACGTTATAGTTTTTGAGGTATCCTCTCTTCTGGCTTCTCTAGCTATTCCGAACTAAAAGTATTCGTAATAAAAGACCATTAAAATTACATTTTCGAATTTCCATTTCAATATCGAGCTGAATATGGGGGAACAAATACGGCAACATACAGGGAGCCCGGGTTATGTTTTTTAAGCAGTATTTTACGAAATAGGTTTTTTGAACGATTTATTACATTTTGGACCGCACTCAGTGGTACTCTACTGCAAAACGTGCATGAAAATTCAAAAATTATCAGAAACTTGAATTTGTGTAAAATTGCCTTGAAGTGTCCATAAGTTGGGTAAAACGTTCTTTAACTTAGTAAGTAACGTAGTAATAGTTCAGATTCGGGAAGTGCAGAATGTTTGCACGGATAGAGCTATATTTTTAATCTCATATACCCTCTTCGTCGGGAACTAAATTTTGAAATGTCCAGCTATACACGCATGAATATGTTCCTTACTACAGCTCTTACCGAAACGTAATATGGACATTTAACTTGAATGTGTCCCGCATTCTCGAATACGGGTACTCGTAACCCCGCCAAGCAAGACTGTTTGCGCAACCTCTCAATCACGTGTCCGGAAAAATCCACGTACGGGAAGTGCTGATGATCGATCACTATCGAGGCGCCTCTTCCGCGCGCCGGGGCGTCGCCGCCCGCGCCGGCGCTTCCGGCCGCGAGGCGGCCGCCGCCTTCCGCGCGGGGCGCTGCGAGCGCAAAAAGCCTGGCGCTATCGCCGGCACAGGTCGCGGCGCCGCCGCCGGCGACACCGCCTGCATGCGCTCTTCCGGGGGCTGCCGGGTCGCACAATGGCGCTTTTTTTGTTTATTTCATTTTTTTTTATTTAATCCTTCCTAGTACTTCCGCGGAGGTATGGATTTATTTATTCATGTTAGGGCGCACAACATGATATTGCTGCCTTGCGGCTTGGCGACTAGGAGAGTGTTATCTGAAATATAGTTGTAATCAACAAAACACTAACTTAAATAAAGCAGTACAAATTCATTAGTGTGATCTTCGCCGCATTTTCTCTTGGTTATTTATTAATAGAAACAACTTCTTCCGTTTACTGATAATTAGTTTTATTTGGCTCAAAACTTTTCTTGGTACACGTGCGGTAGAGAGTGACACTTTGTGATATGCGCATTGTGAAGTAATTAAAAGTCTGGGGCGACATGAAACAATATGGTTGCCGCCTCGCTTATAAGGAATTACCCAAAGAGCATATTGAAGATATAATTGAAATTGTACATTCATTCGTACCAAGAGAAAATGTGAGTGCCTCCTAAGGATCTTGGCCATATTTATTCCAAAATTACGGACACGGTGCCTATAGAGATCTCCTTCAAAAAACATTATTTTGTTCATTAAAACCTCCTTTACCTAAAAATTGTATAACTACCGTTTTTAATGCTAAAATTGTTCTTTATTTCTCTCTCATCTCTAAAAGCAAATTGAAACTATATCAACGTATGAAACACATCACACGTGAGTGAATCACTTATTGATCAACTATTTGTGTACGCGTATGATAGAGATAGAGATAGATAGATAGATAGAGAGAGAGCGAGAGAGCGAGAGCGAGAGCGAGAGAGAGAGAGAGAGAGAGAGAGAGAGAGAGAGAGAAAGAAAGAGAGAGAGAGAGGGGTATAGGAAAAGAGACAATGACAGACAAAACAGAAAGAAAAGAGAAAAGAAAGGAGAAACCACGCGATACGAAGGCAAAAGCAGAAAAAGAGAGATAGTACTTTCTCGCATACAACAAATGTAGTACGTAATAAAGAGAGAGTAATGTAACGCTGCACGGAAAATGTTCGACGGAAATACAAGTATTTTTGTTCTCTGATATAAAAAAAAGTGAGCTTGCTCTTTTATGAAGTAAATTACATTCTATAATACGTTATGTAGTCAGAATCACATTTCGTAGGCTCTTAGTAGCGAAAATTTTTCGAAAATTTAGAGAGTTCATCAAAAATGAGACCGAAAAGTTTTCGGCAGAACGTCTGTCTTCCCCCTGTCCGTCTGTGGTCATCAGCGCCAAAAAATGTAAATGGTTTTCTCCAAAATTCACATTTTTCCTCACATTCACCGATTGATTTGGCCGAATTCTCGGCCCTGCGAATTTAAAACGATATTTTCATTTTTAGCCCCAATTTGTTTAGCATAGAGCAAAGTACGCTAAAAATGCCGCAGGTCTCATTTTTGTTGAACTCTCTAAATTTTCGAAAATTGCAAAACTTTTGGCGTCTTCCCACCACTCCAATATTGGAGATATATTTTTTGTTTACTTTCTCCTATAATAATTGCCTATTCCAGAGAAAGTATTGTAAAGCTACAGCGAAAAACGGCGATTTTTCCACAAAAAAATCGTATGTGAATCCCTGACACCGAAAAAGTGGATATTTCTCGTTCCTTGAAGTAAGTAGCTTCATTTAATACGTTGGTAAGTTGAAAATGTAGTTTAAACGTTTGTCTGTTTGTCCACCTTTGAACAACATTATCGGCTAAACTGTGTGTCATGCGCGGGAACAGGGTTCGAGTCTCTGCTGGCGAAGGAGGAGAGGGGGGACTTTTTAATTCATCGTGGAGATATTAGTTTAATAACAGTGGGAAAGGCCAAGGGGGATGAAACATATCTAACATTCGGACTTTTGTTGATTTAGAGATTACGAAATTAAAAATATTGCCAAAATCATAGAATTGGTTAATAAGGATGATGTCATGACCTTTGAAGAACTTAATTCCTAGTGTTTCTAAGAATTCCTATTGTTTTTGATAAATTAATTTTAGATCAACATGTAATTCTAATAAATCACTACTAAAACTGTATTGATTGTTTATATACATGGTGATGAACTGATTTTACGAATAACCTAGTAATTAAAAAGGTATATGGTTCTGGAGGGCGGGCTATATTAAAAAAAATTAATTCTATAGCACGGAATTTGTTGTAAGTAATAATCATGCAAAAGTTTGAACATGGAAGTAAACGTTTAACAGCTAATTCAGAAACCTAGCGTAAATGAAGAGGCTGAATAAATATGTGTTTGTACAAACCGATCTTTATCGTATTCGTTTTGAGTGTGTAGAAGTGAAAAAGCGAAGGAAAAAAAAGATCCTCGACATGCCGTGACCAGGATTCGAACCTGGGTTATTGCGGCCACAACGCAATGTCCTAACCACTAGACGATCACGGCTATTCGAGGTGATGAGGGAACAGAAACAGCTGAGAAATCAGTAACTTCGGTAGGAAAGCTGCAAGAAAATGTCGTCATGCATGAGTGATCACCCGGCAGCTGCCCGCCCCTCCAAACGGTATTACAGAAATAGTCACGTTGGACAAAATGAATATTTTGAACGAGTGCCTATGAGGAAGATATGGAAGTTATTGCGTAAGGATTTACGCTACGTATGTTAAGTCACGTTTGGTAGCCCATCGAGCCAAACGCAGCCGCCCCTATAGGTGTGTTACCTCATAGAAATGCTCCCTTCCCTCCGAGCTTAAATACCATAGCCCATGAGAGAAGTCAATTGATACAAGACATCACTTGTAGACCATGAGATAGCATCACAGAAACGTCGTTCAGCTGTGTTTTAGATTCGTTCACGGCATCTGTGGTATGAACCAAAGTAATTTTGTTGGTCTGCTAAAAGCACATTTGAGCGCTGACGGCCCACAAAACTAAAGCAAAGTGGATTTTTTTAAAAGTTTTATATTTGTTTATTAATTTTCTTGGTCCGTATATGTTGTCTCTTTACAACAATGTTCAAAGATAATTGAATAACTGACGGCATATGCTTTGTTTCACATTAATTTTTATTACAAATAATTTTTTCTTTGACAACATTCATGTTCTTCTTCTTCCCATGATACCTTTTAGCGTCGGGTTCGTGGCCATATTCACGATTTTTATAATTTTATATTATCAAATACAATAACCTGATGATTGGAAGACGTTTCATCCCGGTAATGAAAAATTATTTGTAATGAAAATTAAAATGAAAGAAAGCATATGCAGTGAGTTATTCAACTGTCTTTCAAAATGGTTGTCCAGAGATAACAATACCTACGAAGTAGAATTTTTTGTGATTCACGTCTGCGAGTGTATTGTACAAATTACAGTGATTTAAGGATTTTTTTCTTTTCACAGGCCCATTGCAAATATACCCGGACATTGCAAATCCACCGGGGGGAGAGATAAAATCAAAATTATATATTGTTTAAATGTCAGTAAGTGACAGATCTGCGGCAAACTGAAGTTTGTGTTAAACAAAGGAATAACTAATGTGTTACAACATCACATACCTTCTCGCATTATTGGGAACAGTTACTTAATATTATAATATTGAAATGTGTATCCTACTAACACTTCAGCCATCACCAGTAGTTGTTCAGGGGACGTAGGCGAAGTAGCATTTCCAATTTTTATATAAGAATTATATTTTAAACGTATTTACCTTATCACCTCCTACATGTATTTTGATTGTAATAGAAAAGTAAGAGCAGTTTTGAGTGACACGCGCGCGGAACTCTACTGAGCAGTTAAAACTCCTGAAAGCGCCGGACGAGTGCGCCTCCGACTGCGCTGGCCATTGAAGTGAAGTAGTCCGCCTTGAAACGGGTCTCAGCCTCCAGATTCTGGCGTGCGTCGGGGTTGCTATGACAACCGTGAGGTCACCTGCGTCAATGCGTCGCATGAACTCCAGGCCACTGTCTTCGTGCTGGTAAAGTGCGATTCGTCTTTCAGCATGAAATTCTTTCATATCTCGTTTCATTAATAGTGGGGTTTCAAATATGAATCCTGTGTATGATATAGTGTGTATTTTGTTAGAAAAGCCATTTTCACGTTGGAAACTAAAATAAGGAGGTTTTAAGTTATAGCCGCTCTCTAGATATCTGGTACAAAAGTTAAACATTTAGGAAGAACACTACTGTCTTAATTTCAAACAGTTTCAGTTTAAGGAATTCCCGTTGTTGTGCTCCTCTCCAACTGCATAAATTGTTCTCTTGGCAGTGGTTGATTAACCAATAGGCAGTATTAGCCAATTGCCTTGGACCCTCGACTGGCAGGAGCCCCAACATTTTTTAAAATATTTTTTTAATAATTAAACTAGTCATTTAATTTTGTAACTTTGTCTTAGCTTTCGAGACATTCTGACCTTATAAATGCAACTATCAAATTCAACGACGGCATCCATCAATGAAAGTGAATGAATACATTTTAAATCGTGAAAACTATTTTTTTTATTGAACAAAAAATTTGTTTTTGTTGTCAAGTTTTCCCAGACTTCAAAAATTTAATGAAATAAAATCCTGCATCAAAAACGTTTTAAGATATGCAAATGAATAAATTCAGAATGCTTACCCTAAAAACGCTTAATATCGAGAGAGGTGTCCGTCAATGAAAACGGGAAGGGGGGGCTGTCATTTGCAATCACCGAGGGCCCCATTGAATATTAATCCGGTACTGTCTATTGGACATGCTTGATTTTTATCAATAAAAATAACGTTTGAAACGGAATAGGATTTGTTGCTGTGATGATTATATCTCAACTGTTACATAAACACACAAATTCGGCAGAGAATATAAAATGAGTGCATTTCAGACTACATAAATGATTTTGTACAAATAGAATTGGCTACGTTTAATTATTTATGTGCAGGTAGATGATAGAACAGATAAGTAGGATACCCAGGTGTCTGGGCGTTTCTTTGAGGAATGTAACTCAGAAGAAAATTCTTCTGCAATTAACAAAGGTACAGAAACTTTTCGCATTTATTTTCAGTTTTGCGCTTGCATTTCTAAAGTTAAGTGTTGTGCCTAACAGACATATTGAAGTATAACTAGTGGTGCTACTGCAGCACATACATTACGGCATTTCTAATAATTTATCCAAAATTTTCATCATCAAAATCCATTTTTCCAAAATTTAGAGAGTTTAATGAAATTGGGACTGCGCCATTCTTTTAAGCGTTCCTTGTTCTATCCCTGAAAAACAATTGAAAAAAATATTTGGGGTGGTTTTTCAGAGAATGCTTATTTTATAAATTGCATTCATTTTTTTAAGTACAAATTACACAAAACCTACTTTTTTCTTCAAAACGTTGTACATGACCTTTTGACCGTCAACTCTTTTATAACAGATTTTCTATCACTCAAAAATCTCTACCTTCAATTTTGTATTTTGAAATATACTACCACGTTTGTTGAAGAGACGAGGTGTGCGTCAATCGTACTGTCCAGTGTCGTAAAGATTCGCACACATACACACGACCCTCAAAAACAACAATAACAACAACCAAAAAAATTAAAATAAAAAAAAGACAGCACGCGCAAAAACACATGACGCGCGTCAAGCAAGAGTACACAAACCGGTTGCGTGGACCGTCCCACGGAAACAACAATCTGGGGCGTTAGGTCGCGCTTTCTTCCGGAAGAGCCGGCTCTTTCCAGGCGGTGCGCGGGTTAAAGAGCTTCTCTGAGGCAACGCATGTTGAGCAATGCCCCAACGTTGAAATTCGCCTGACGAGAGAACGTTGGAACTTACATTTTCTATGAACGGTTTATTCATTCATCAACCTTTCTGGATTTTTTTTTCATTTCACATTAAATGCGAAAAGAAATTTTCTTTGTATGCTACTAAAGGAAATCTACAGGAAAATTGAAGGTCATTCTGAGAGGTTTGGAGGGAGTTCTGGAGTCAATGTATAAGGTAAGATAATGGAAATGGACGTAAGGGATGAAAAGGTAACGAAACAAGACACTGAAACGGAGCTTTATTAATGTGAAGAGAGATACGAAGTATTGATATGAAGAGTCAATGTCAGAAGAACATCTTCGACAGGCCAACGAGGTCGATGAATGGTAGCGTGACACGGAAAATCCTGGACGCATCCCTGGATCCACTTCCTCCCCCCTCTCTTTCTCTCTTCCCTTCCCCTCTGCAGACAGTTCGCCACGCAACATTTCTATTAAGATTCGAAAAGCTCTCGCTTGTGATCCCGAGAACAAGCTCAACGATATGAAATTGAAAATCCTACACCCAAAACGTATATTTCGGTCAAAAATATAGACATACAATTTATTGTAACGTTTCAGAACTTTGCCTATAATAGGTATATGTTCCGTATTTACTAGTATTAGAGAAAGTGATAGTAGATAAATGCTGAGGACTTAAAAACACCACTCATTTCACTTTCACCGACCTTAAATACCTGACGCAGGCATCAGGCCTGGAAGCAAGAAGATCGAGCCTGCCCAATGCAAGCCAGTTGGTAATCCCCTTTAAGAGCTATTAAAAATATGAAGTTTATCGTATCCTATATTATTTCGATAGTGTACACAGCTTTGCAGCTCTCACACATAACCAATCTTCATAAATGGGGTCTCTAAAGAAAGATAATTTCATGGAGACGGGACTAATTGTACTTTGACTTTAAAAATGTGAAGGATTTGTTTAAAAAAGGCAGCTAAATATTCATGGTAAATGCAACCCGTAACACTCGGCCTTTTTTAATTTATATAGTTAAATAACTCCAAAACAAAGCGTTTTAGAGTCTTAAAAACTAAAATTTTGTGCCCGCGGGTCTCAAAGAAATGTTCCTCACGCCATAGTCTACGGGGCGAAATCTTCTTGAACGTTAAAATAAAAGTTTGTATTGATAAGGGTGTTTTATTGTTATTAATTACAAGGAGACTTATAAAACAAGTGTCGGCGGATGAAAATGTCTTGAAGAAAGTGTTATATTATAGGCTTAATATATAAATGGTAAAATAGGGAAGAAGGTGGGGTTTAACATGTAAGAGTTCTCGCACGAGTAGGCTAGTATAATTATAACCAGATATATATTATCCAATGCAGTAAATCAGTCGTAATCAGTGTTATCGGTACACACTAAGTTCCAATGCGGGGAACAATTAAAAGAAAACTATGTACTTTCCATACTTTTGAGAGATGTCTATGGTTTCGTTACATGCCCAGAAACTCGAGAAGAAAGAAAAATCTTTGAGTTTCATTTTCAACTGAAAAATGCAATATTTGGTTGTGTTATTCCACTTATTATCACATTGTGCATTCCCACTAAATTATCATACTCTCTGCTTACAACGCAAGTGCGTTCACGCAATTGCAATGCTCCAAGGAAGAGACCGGTCGCCATTAAAGGTTTGCATTTCAAGTAATGCGTAATGAATAGCAATTTTCTTTTTATTTATATTATTGATATCTGGAGAACTGTTGTGCTGTATACACGTATATAGAGCAGTGGGCGCATATTGTGTGATCTTGCTCTGCAGAATGTTTGTTTCTGCAGGCCACTATTGTTCATTAATTATGAAACTATTATAAATCATGCAATGTTGTATATCTTTTCAAATCGTCGCTATTAACGTTTCGTTACATATAATGTGGATGATACGTTCTTTCAACTCATACGTTCAATTGTCAATCAGAGAAGAATTCACTGTGATGTTACACTGTTGTACGTGATAGCTACAAGGATTGCTCCATAGCAGCTCATATGATTTGCGCAACCACGTAGCAGAGCACATCTGGGTGGGCAGGTACGTGGGTAGAGAAGGGGCAGATTCTCATCTGAAGCACGGGCACACAGCATCACGACCGCAGCCAAAGGTCGCGTGGGAGCGCAAAGCCTGAGGCTGGAGCTACCTTATTCAGCACAAAGCTGTTCAACCCAGTGCAAGAGTCGCTATGAAGCCTTGATCCACATATCTTCCTAGCATTGTTTGCTCTCAGAGTATTGTATGCTAAGGTAGATGACATTTTAATATTGAGTGCAACAGGTGATCTAATATGAAGTAGATATGGTATAGTGAATCTGTAGAAAGTTGAATCGTTAGTAATTCTTATTGCTTGTGCTGTTGCCTTTTCTGTACCGGAGACAGATGGCTATTGATTAGGTAAGAACAAATTAGAAATTGCGTAACTCCTCCTTCCAGTACCTCTGGGGAGAATGCACTTACCTTCCAAGATAGGAATCTAGAGATTCTTGTATACGCTATGGATCTCGTGCAGTTGGAGATCTCGCGTAGATTTTTCATAGGCATTCGTGTAAAAAATATTTTGCATTCAGTATTGTCAATCATCAACGAAAAATGGATTCAAACTTGTCAATTTTACTTTTCCTCCCTACACAAAGTATGAGGAGGAAAAGTAGTGAATCACCTGACTGATATGATACTGAATATCAGTCATAAAACTCACGTTTGAGATTCATTCAACTTGGCACACGCGTTAGGATTAAGGTATTAGTGCTGCTCCAAAGAAGGTTAAAATTGATGCATGTGAAGAAGAGATACACTCAGTTTTGTACCCGAAAATCGATTTGTATATATGAATGTCCGGGTCGATGTACAGATCGATGAATGGATGTGTTAGAAAATTCAAAACTTTTATATTTTAAACACCAGGATTTGTCTTTAGAAAGATGTAAAATACCAAGCAATCAATATTCTTGATTTTTGGTTTAAATGAAAGATAGCGAGCCTCAGATGCTTAATTACTTACTATCATTAACACGTCTGGGAACAGGATTTCCTCCAGATCATAGTTGTCCAGCTCGGAAGGTAATTCGTATTGGAAAAACTGTTTTAAGCACGACCGGAGTAACTTCAGGAAGCTTCCAAATTATAAATATATATAATAGCCAACATGAATGCAGAATATCAATTTCCACGAACAAATACTATTTTGTTATTAAATGTTGCAGCTTCTATGAACAAACTTACCGGCATATTCTTAGATTTCACAAAAGCAATAGAAACAAAATAGTGTATTATAAAAACGATTTTTAAAGATACCTTCGTATAGAATTCGTGAATGAACTCTAAAATGAATTGCAAAACGTAGAACTCTCATTCATGAAAAAAGAACTTTTTACTTACTTCTTACTGTCCATGTCATGTTATGGAGACCCACAATGCTCCTTTTTAGAGCCAGTGCTTTTCTTTTTTTATGTTATTGACATGTTCTCATCCGTCAGACGAAAGACTTCTCTTTGTAGATGTCACGGCGATCTTACATCATCCAGGTCGATGGGGGAATATTCGCTTTAGCATAAAACCTGTTATAGGTTCTAGTGTTGTCCACAGACGGACGGACAGACATTTTGAAAAACACACCTTTAGGAATAAGGGACTTCAAAAACGCATGTTTTCGTCAACATGTCGACATCGAATTTTTCTGGGCCGTACATAACTTCCTGTAAACTACTTACACGAGAGAGTAAAACGATTATTTTAAAAGAAAGAAGTAATGAAAATTCAACTTTTCCAATATTACGACATATTTATAGAATATTTATAGAATCGTACATATTTATAGAAACGAAATGTTAATGCATCCAGCTTGGCCTTTTGATAAGAAAATAGAAAAGAAAAAGTTAATAGTATATTTTGTTTAATTTTAATTTATGTACAAAGTGAAACCTTAACACACATAAGTGGGCAACATAGTGCATTACAAGTATATATTATATGCACTGTTGCATATTATATTAAAATAAGCAACAGTTCAAGATTGCATTTGGGAACAAAATTCTGTGAAGACAAGCAATACTGACTACTTATAATCATACAAATCGCATGTAAAAGAATAGATGTAGATATTTACAGACCTACCAATTTACTTGTCTCTGAAAGAAAGAAAAATATACATTACTGTTATTTATTTTAGCTTTTCTGTAACAGTTGCGTTAATTACCAACTTTTGTGCAATACTCTTCGCAATACTACAAATACGCAAGAACGTATTCCAATCGATTGCCTTTATTAAATCCAGGAATTGGGGAGATTTTCTCCATAGTAACCCGTAGGCCGCCCATCATGCCTTTGGCAAGCAATGATCGTAGCGTGTGACGCGGGCAGAATGCCTTAACTCACATAACGTATGTAAAATTTTCAGGTATAACTTTTCGCATTAGTACACTTGCAGCGCCCGTGTAATATTCAATTAGAAGTAGTTGAGAACACGCTAAAGAAGGCTACTCGGAAGAAGAAAGTGCAAGGCCGAAGTTGCTTCGACCAAAATTTATTTCCGAAGCAGTGAAGGACACGTATATTTAATTAGCATAGGAAGTGTATTAGCCTGTTAAAAAGTTAATCGTCACTTCAAATATGAGAATTGCACTCATATGCGCAAAGAATATTTTGAATGCCTTCAACACAGACAATTACGCTCGTTGGGACAAAATCTGGACCCAAGTTTTGTGCCGACCGTCAGTCAGAGCGGGTGGCAACGCTCCCTTATCAGTCCAAGGTACTCGCGCCGGTTTTGCCGTGGAGGTTGCCCGAACGGGAGGGAGAAGACTGCATGGTCCGTTCGGGAGTGGGCGCGGTCTGCGGGTCAAATGACGGCGTATGGGTGTGTGCTGGGATATGGGAGGATATTTGGAGAGCTGAGCTAATGAGCCCAGTGAGTGGCAGAGCGTGAGCGGGGACTGCTGGGTAAGTGCGGCGGGTAGCCGCGGCCGGTCGCGTGGCCCTGCGCAGCGTCGTCTGGCGCGGACTGCGCGCGCAGCACCTCTCAAACGCGAAGGCCGCGCAGGCCACGCCCAGCCCCGCCGCCAGCAACAGGAACGGCCCCGACAGCTGCGCAGCGGTCAGCGCCACCGCGCCGGCCTCTTCCGCCAGGGCCCTCTTGTGCGCGTCCAACGCCGTCATATGGCTCTGCGCGCGCAGCCAATGCTCGTACAGGTCGCCTTGCACTACGCGCAGCACCAGGCTGTTCAGAACGTCGTAAAAGTAGTGGTTTCTGCGCACGTAGTAGAAATGGTGACACGGAGAGATCACGCACTCTTTCACCATATGCACGTCTTGTCCTTGATGCAAACCGTAGGCATTTCTTGAAACTTCTAAAAAGTTTATTTGGCTCATAATCATACCTGTTGAACCGTCGCCGTTTACCATTTCGTGAAGTGCTGTTGTACATTCAGCTAATGTAAAAATTGTTTGCGTTCTGTTTCGAAATACTGTCATTGCAGGATCAACAGTCAGTCTTTCAATATCCGCTCCCACAGCAGAGTCAACATATAATTTATTGATAGTATTAGCCACTTTCTTAAGGGAATTTATTTCCTTGAAGTATTTTGGAACCGTCATGAATCCAAGTAACAAACCGCTGTATGCACTTCCAAAAACAACACCCAACAAGATTACCCAAATGGCGTACATGCGTAGAGAATCCTGTTTTGAAGGCAAAGTGACAGACCCTGTCACTAGCATTCCGAACACGTCGACTGTGGCGCTCGCCAGCATACTGGCAGAGTGCGGACGACCACTAGTGACCCAGCGAATCGCCATCCAAGAGAGGACCAACAGTCCAAAAGCGCCTCCGAGGCTTTTCCAGACAGCCCTTTGGAAAGGGAGCATCAGAACGTGACTAAAGGGCAATCGCGGTGCCTTGCGCACGTAGACGCAGCGATCTGACTGGAAGAGGCTAGCCGTCGTCTCCCAAAGGTGTATCCATTTCGAAATAGCACGATACGCTGCACCGATGGATGCCACGTAATCACGCGATGGTACGTTCAGGGCTATTCGTTCTGAATACCCAGGTGTCCGCTGCTTAATCACGGTCCATATTTTCTCGTCAGGCCCATCATGGTGTTCACGTCCGAACCTGTCTATCCAAGCGGTTGTTGAGAGGTCGTCAAATGTAGCTAAAAAATCATACTTAGGTGCGACTAGTAAATGGGTATTTCTAGGCGTTTTAAATAAGTCGTCGCCATTACAAATATAGTCTAAAGGCGATATTCCTAGGTAAACCCCTTCATTTCGTTTAATTAAGACCACAACCTCAATGTGACCGCTGATCGGGTCGGCGACCACCAATATCATCGGACCCAATCCCAACTCGATGGCGTAGGTGGTGAACAAAGTCCACATCTGAGCGTGCGAGATGTCTCCTGCACCGTAGGGAATGACGATGAACATGCCTGTTTTGTTGACGCTGAAGTGCGCGGCGATGCTTTTCCACAGGTCGCGGGCCTTGTTGAAGGCGATGTTGGCTCGCATGGGGACGACGTGCAGCAGTCCCTTGGAATGAACTGTATCGTGGGGCCACCAGCAGCTGTTCCCGGTGCTGAGGACGAGCGGAGCGCCTGCGAGGTGCACGGCGCTCGGCAGCTGGGCCACGAACTCGTCACCCCACGGCAGGTACAGCGACACCTGGATTGATTGATGTTTGCGGGTACGATAACTACTACGGTCTTTGGTTCCGTTAGTGTAGGAAATAATTTCTCCCGGGAGGTGGTGGTGTTCCTCCTCCATTGAATGGTGACATTCGGCACCTACCTACGGCTTGCCGGGGATCTCCGCCAGCAAGGCATCGCCCCATCCGAGACAAATTGTAAGCTGCGCACTGATCTCCCGATATGCGGGATAGTGTAGTATTCATCCTTACGTGTAGTACCTGGAAATTACTATTCAAATACAATGAAGTTTTGAAAAGCTCCGAACCAGCAAAAATGAAATAGAATGTCCAAAAAATGCTCATCCTGTAGATTATTGTGTCATGATCGTTTCATTGAGGCCTTTGGCCTTAAAATTACGTGGTTTAAAGCCTTAGAACGTTTCGTTTTGGAGTTATAAAATGCTGTAGATAATATCCATCTATATATGATATCTATTAGATATCGTCAACGCTGTCAGAGTGTTGCAGGTAACATTGAACATGAATATTTAGCTTCATTGTTTGTGTGTGTGTGTTTTCTAACGAATCCTTCATATTTTAAAGCTAAAGTGTAATTCCTCAAGTCTCTGAAATTCTCTTCTTTAGAGACTTCTTTATGAAAATTGGTTGCATGTGAGAGCCGCAAAGCTCATTCATACTACTGAAATAATTTAGGAGGGGAAAATAATAATAATAATAATAATAATAATCCGTCAACAGAAAGTATATGAAAATACAGTCGAAAAACAAGAGAAGTTCATATTTTGAGATATTTATTCCATTTGAGAGTATTCATTTCATTTAATAATTGCATACTTTCAAATGTAAATTGACGTTATGTTTAGAGGCAACATTAAAATCATACACCATCACTTAAAGCTACAATTTTTTTTTAAATTGAAACTCTTGCATTAATTCTAAAACGCACTTTCAGATCTGACAACAATGAGGTTGACTTATCTAATTGTAGGATTTCAACACAAATTGCGGTCCGTATTAGAATCCTTGAATCATTCTAAAAGCGCGGTGAAATTACAACAACCTGTGGCTTAAGGCATCAACTGATGTCACTGCAGTGCCTCTGACCGGGAGGTCCTAGGTTCAGTCCCGATATTGGGTGGATTTTCGAAATTCTAACGATCGGCTGCTCTGATCGGTAGGTTTTCGTGGTTTCTCCGGTCAAAATCAGAAGGCCGGAGCAGTATCCTAACAAACGTACCACGGGTCGCACGCAATATTTCCTTCTCATCCTTGCCCTATCCTCACCCTTATCTACACATTTACACTAGCATGCGCTACACTGCCGGGAGATCGATCGGAGCTTAGTGCTTGTCACGGTTGAGGCTGCGCCTCGCTGGTGGGAGATACCGGGTTGGGAACACACTGCTAGCCGACAGTAGGTCGGCGCCAGATCTCGCCATGCAGCGAAGGGAACCACCGCCACCTCCCGAAGAAAACTTGCACCACACTGAGTGATATAATGACTTTAGCAGTTGACGCGCCCTGATTCACTATTAATCAATCACTCAATTCAACAACCCACCTGTCGGCCGGGTAGCGTAGCATCGCAGCGCAGGGCGGTGGCGAAGGCACGCGCGGCAAATGTACCAGTTCCATATCGGAGGGGCGTCAGTAGAGCGGAACCTCCAATGGAATCAGCGCTATTCAGCCACAGACACAGAGCGACACCAACCTCCACCAACAGCCAAGCCCTGCAGAAGAGTTCCTCTAAGAAATTATGGGAATCGCCAGCTCCATCACCTCCATGCCGAACGGCACCACGAGTAGAGAGAAACCTCCGGTGGAATCAGCGCCGCTCAGCTCCAGAGCTACATCACACTCCACTGACAACCAACGCCTGCGGAGCGGTTTCTATGATAAAGGAAGGATATCCAACACCTCCTTACAAAGGATACCACCAGCGGTATGGAGCCTCTCGATAAAGCAGCGCTCCTTACACAGGGCGACCCCGAGCCCGCCATCACTATACGTCAGAGCCTGCAGAACGACTCTATTGGAAAGGAAGGGCTAGGGCCAACACCTCAATGTCGGAGGGCGCCACCAGCAGTAAGGAAATCTAGATGAGGCAGCGCTCCTCACAGACAGCGTGACCCCGAGCGCCGCCACCACCATAAACCAAGCTCTGCAGAATGATATCTGCAAAAAAGGAAGGGCCTGCTCCAACACTTAAATGCCCGACGACCATGCCCATAGGGACAGGAAAAGTCTCCGGTGGAATCAGCACCACCCAGCTCCTGCGCGATTTCAACTACTACCGACAGCCGAAGCCTGCAAGAAAGAAAGGTTATTTGCCAGCTCCAATACCTCCTTACCGAAGGACACCACCAACAGTGTGGAATCTCTGGATAAAGCAGCGCTTCTTACATACAGGACGACCCCGCTACCTCCATAAATCAAGGCTTGCAGAATGATCTCTATAAGAACGGAGGGATCAGTTCCATCACCTCCATGCCCAAGGGTACCGGAAAAATCGCCGGTGGAATCAGCGCCACTCAGCCCCTGCTGGGCAACCACCGCCACCAACAGCCAAAACCTATGGAACGAGAAAGCGAGGGGATTGCCATCTCCAAAACCTCCATGCTGAAGAACGCCACAATTAGGACGTAACCTCTGGAAGAACCTCTGGATCGGCAGCACTTGTGTCGGAGCACCCTACGTTGGAGGGCTCCTTCCAGAACTTCAGAGGTTTCTGCTTAGACAAACGACACTTATTCACTGCTGCAGTCACATGGCAACCCCAAGCTCCAGATCATCAACCTGAAATTAATATGATGTCTAATTACATATTTGTAATAATATTCTTACATCCATTCCAAAAGTTCTTGATTTGTTTTGGGCATCATCTAAAAATGTTAGTAAAAAGGAGTATCTGATTTACTAAGTTTTATAATAAGAAATCACTGAACTATTATTAGAAATATTAAACAAATTCTTGATTTTGATTTCCTCGACTCGTGATATCGCACATTCTGCAACAGCAGGATATATTCAGCAGGCAATACTTCTTGCTCGTCTATGGTGTCACTCTTGTGAATTCACAAAACATTTCCCAACCTTTATGGTTGGAAAGACGAGTATTCGTAATGAGTTGTGTCTTCAGAATTGCGATTTATATTATTGTCTGCTTGCTACTGCTTTTAACGTCAGTAGATTATTGATTTTTTTGTAAAAGAATTCACTAAGGGTAAAATGTTCTTTCTCTGTTTGGGCTTTGTGCAATCGCGATCACAAAAAAATACCTAGTCTCTTTTCTTCGCTTCATCCTCATTTTTTTTCTCTTTCGTGTTCTCCTTTATTCTTCTACTTCTCATTTTCAGCTTTCAGCCGTCTTCTTTCTCTTCCTTATCCACCTCTTTGTTATCCTCTTTCTTTCCAACTTCCTTCTTTTCCTTATTTCAATCCTTCTCTTTTGCTTCCTTCACGCCATCTTCTTTTTCATCATGCTTCTGCTATTACTCCTGTTTCTCCACAACTTTCTTCGTCTTGTACTACACTCCTCCTTTTTTTCTTATTTTCCTTTCTCCTTATTTTTTCTCCATCTTCCGTTCTTTCTCGTCATTATTCCCCCCCTTTTTCGTACGAAGGATCGTTTAAATAAAATCAAAAGTTTATTTCAACAAATATCTACCATATGACTTCTTTAATCTGCAATTTTACATTTCATAACACTTTGTTAAAAATTGCGTGTTGGCTACTACCTAGCAAGACCCATTAATCTCTCCCGACCACTATTATGTAATTGAAATTGCAATAGCCATAGCGCCTAAACCAATTATAGTTGTTTTAATTGATCTTCCATAATTTATCTGGCTGCAGTGGAAGCCTTGGACACCAAAATAAAACATTGATATAAATAATACATTGAACAAAATACATCGACGTTTTAAACATCGATGTCTTAGTTCTTGTTTGATAACCTCTTAACATTAAATTTGTGCGCAACAAAAGTTAATTTGACAGAGATTTAGTACTTTCATTTATTATCAAAATTAACATAAAAAAGTTAAAACGCATTCCCACGGACGAAATACGAGGAGAGACGAAGGTTATCATGGTATCAGGATCATCCCGGGCACGGAATATTCTGCTCAATGAATCCAGTGCAAACCACGTGGTTCGAATACACAAATAGTGGTACTATCAGTTATTATTTCTTATTTAAACTTTTACAAAATTTTCATTACGGGAATTGTTCATCCAGGAACGAAACATGAAAACGTAAAAGCTCAAAACATTGATGTTAAAAAATTATCGACTTGAATACATCGATGTTAAAAATTGATATAATTATATTGATGTCGCATCCTTAATCTGCTGTTGTCATCTGTCACACACGATGAGCCTGGCTCGAATTGGGAGCATCACCTAACAAAGTCGTACCATCTCCGAATTTCTTACTCCACGATTCGTACACTTGTCTCTGTGACTGATAGGCGTCCCCATTTTTGTATTCATTCTCTGATGAATATCAACCGATATCTCACCTTCACTACATTAAAATTTAATGATTGTAGGCTCTTCCTCCTTGGTGCAGAAGCGTCATCTTGAATCAGCTGATACACCATCTACCGACACTGCCTCGTACTATCAGCTCGTACTATCAGTACTTTCCAAACACCGAAAGAAAAAAAATATTTTAATTGCACTTTTGTGGTTTTCATTTCTGCTTAGTACAAAACTCCAATGATGAGTTCGAATATTTATTTTTTTGTAGTCATACGGTATTGTAATTTACAGTATATTTGGCTACTTCCCGTGTAATTACGAATCGTTCTTGAGAAACTCTACACTGACATTTATGTTCACTTTCAACACAAGTTGATAGAGTGGCGTTATTAATGCCAATGCTTTTCTTTTTTTATGTGAATGATATGTTCTCATCCGCCAGACGAAAGACTTCTCTTTGTAGATGTCACGGCGATCTTATATCATCCAGGTCGATGGGTGAATATTCGCTTTAGCAAAAAACCTGTTATAGGTTCTAGTGTTGTCCACAGACGGACGGACAGACATTTTGAAAAACAAACCTTTAGGAATAAGGGACTTCAAAAACGCATGTTTTCGTCAACATGTCGACATCGAATTTTTCTGAGCCGTACATAACTTCCTGTAAACTACTTACACGAGAGAGTAAAACGATTATTTTAAAAGAAAGAAGTAATGAAAATTCAACTTGTCCAATATTACGACATACTTATAGAACATTTATAGAATCGTACATATTTATAGAAACGGAAATGTTAATGCATCCCAGCTTGGCCTTTTCGATAAGAAAATAGACAAGAAAAAGTTAATAGTATATTTTTGTTTAATTTTAATTTATGTACAAAGTGAAACCTTAACACACATAGATGGGCAACATATTGCATTACAAGTATATATTATATGCACAGTTGCATATTATATTAAAATAAGCAACAGTTCAAGATTGCATTTGGGAACAAAATTCTGTGAAGACAAGCAATACTGACTACTTATAATCATACAAATCGCATGTAAAAGAGCAGATGTAGATATTTACAGACCTACCAATTTACTTGTCTCTGAAAGAAAGAAAAATGTACATTACTGTTATGTATTTTAGCTTTTCTGTAACAGTTGCGTTAATTACCAACTATTGTGCAATACTCTTCGCAATACTACAAATACGCAAGAACGTATTCCAATCGATTGCCTTTTAATCTAAAATCCAGGAATTGGGGAGATTTTCTCCATAGTAACCCGTAGGCCGCCCATCATGCCTTTGGCAAGCAATGATCGTAGCTTGTGACGCGGGCAGAATGCCTTAACTCACATAACGTATGTAAAATTTTCAGGTATAACTTTTCGCATTAGTACACTTGCAGCGCCGTGTAATATTCAATTGAAGTAGTTGAGAACACGCTAAAGAAGGCTACTCGGAAGAAGACAGTGCAAGGCCGAAGTTATGTTTCGACCAAAATTTAATTCCGAAGCAGTGAAGGACACGTATATTTAATTAGCATAGGAAGTGTATTAGCCTGTTAAAAACTTAATCGTCACTTCAAATATGAGAATTGCACTCATATGCGCAATGAATATTTTTGAATGCCTTCAACACAGACAATTACGCTCGTTGGGACAAAATCTGGACCCAAGTTTTGTGCCGACCGTCAGTCAGAGCGGGTGGCAACGCTCCCTTATCAGTCCAAGGTACTCGCGCCGGTTTTGCCGTGGAGGTTGCCCGAACGGGAGGGAGCAGACTGCATGGTCCGTTCGGGAGTGGGCGCGGTCTGCGGGTCAAATGACGGCGTATGGGTGTGAGGTGGGATATGGGAGGATATTTGGAGAGCTGAGCTAATGAGCCCAGTGAGTGGCAGAGCGTGAGCGGGGACTGCTGGGTAAGTGCGGCGGGTAGCCGCGGCCGGTCGCGTGGCCCTGCGCAGCGTCGTCTGGCGCGGACTGCGCGCGCAGCACCTCTCAAACGCGAAGGCCGCGCAGGCCACGCCCAGCCCCGCCGCCAGCAACAGGAACGGCCCCGACAGCTGCGCAGCGGTCAGCGCCACCGCGCCGGCCTCTTCCGCCAGGGCCCTCTTGTGCGCGTCCAACGCCGTCATATGGCTCTGCGCGCGCAGCCAATGCTCGTACAGGCCGCCTTGCACTACGCGCAGCACCAGGCTGTTCAGAACGTCGTAAAAGTAGTGGTTTCTGCGCACGTAGTATAAATGGTGACACGGAGAGATCATGCACTCTTTCACCATATGCACGTCTTGTCCTGATGCAAACCGTAGACTAATCTTGAAACTTCTAAAAAGTTTATTTGGCTGATAATTATACCTGTTGAACCGTCGCCGTTTACCATTTCGTGGAGTACTTTTGTACTTTCAGCTAAAGTAAAAATTGTTTGCGTTCTGTTTCGAAATACTGTCATTGCAGGATCAACAGTCAGTCTTTCAATATCCGCTCTCACAGCAGAGTTGACGTATAATTTATTGATAGTATTAGCCACTTTCTAAGGAATTTCTTTCCTTGAAGTATTTTGGAACCGTCATGAATCCAAGTAACAAACCGCTGTATGCACTTCCAAAAACAACACCCAACATGATTACCCAAATGGCGTATATGCGTAGAGAATCCTGTTTTGAAGGCAAAGTGACAGACCCTGTCACTAGCATTCCGAAAACGTCGACTGTGGCGCTCGCCAGCATACTGGCAGAGTGCGGACGACCACTAGTGACCCAGCGAATCGCCATCCAAAAGAGGACCAACAGTCCAAAAGCGCCTCCGAGGCTTTTCCAGACAGCCCTTTGGAAAGGGAGCATCAGAACGTGACTAAAGGGCAATCGCGGTGCCTTGCGCACGTAGACGCAGCGATCTGACTGGAAGAGGCTAGCCGTCATCTCCCAAAGGTGTATCCATTTCGAAATAGCATGGTACGCCGCACTGATTGATGCCACGTAATCACGCGATGGTACGTTCAGGGCTTTCGTTCTGATACCCAGGTGTCCTCCGAACCTGTCTATCCAAGCGGTTGTTAAGATTTCATTAAATGCAGATAAAAAATCATACTTAGGTGCGACTAGTAAATGGGTATTTCTAGGCGTTTTAAATAAGTCGTCGCCATTACAAATGTAGTCTAAAGGCGATATTCCTAGGTAAACCCCTTCACTTCGTTTAATTAAGAACACAACCTCAATGTGACCACTGATCGGGTCGGCGACCACCAATATCATCGGACCCAATCCCAACTCGATGGCGTAGGTGGTGAACAAAGTCCACATCTGAGCGTGCGAGATGTCTCCTGCACCGTAGGGAATGACGATGAACATGCCTGTTTTGTTGACGCTGAAGTGCGCGGCGATGCTTTTCCACAGGTCGCGGGCCTTGTTGAAGGCGATGTTGGCTCGCATGGGGACGACGTGCAGCAGCCCTTGGAATGAGGCAGGTACGCGACACCTGGATTGATTGATGTTTGCGGGTACGATAACTACTACGGTCTTTGGTTCCGTTAGTGTAGGAAATAATTTCTCCCGGGAGGTGGTGGTGTTCCTCCTCCATTGAATGGTGACATTCGGCACCTACCTACGGCTTGCCGGGGATCTCCGCCAGCAAGGCATCGCCCCATCCGAGACAAATTGTAAGCTGCGCACTGATCTCCCGATATGCGTGATAGAGTAGTATTCATCTCTAAGTGTAGTACCTGGAAATTACTATTCAAATACAATGAAGTTTTGAAAAGCTCCGATCCAGCAAAAATGAAATAGAATGTCCAAAAAATGCTCATCCTGTAGATTATTGTGTCATGATCGTTTCATTGAGGCCTTTGGCCTTAAAATTACATGGTTTAAAGCCTTAGAACGTTTCGTTTTGGAGTTATAAAATGCTGTAGATAATATCCATCTATATATGATATCTATTAGATATCGTCAACGCTGTCAGAGTGTTGCAGGTAACATTGAACATGAATATTTAGCTTCATTGTTTGTGTGTGTGTGTTTTCTAACGAATCCTTCATATTTTTAAAGCTAAAGTGCAATTCCTCATGTCTCCGTGAAATTCTCTTTCTTTAGAGACTTCTTTAAGAAAATTGGTTGCATGTGAGAGCCGCAAAGCTCATTCATACTACTGAAATAATTTAGGAGGGGAAAATAATAATAATAATAATAATAATAATAATAATAATAATAATAATCCGTCAACAGAAAGTATATGAAAATACAGTCGAAAAAACAAGAGAAGTTCATATTTTGAGATATTTATTCCATTTGAGAGTATTCATTTCATTTAATAATTGCATACTTTCAAATGTAAATTGACGTTATGTATAGAGGCAACATTAAAATCATACACCATCACTTAAAGCTACAATTTTTTTTCGAAATTGAAACTCTTGCATTAATTCTAAAACGCACTTTCAGATCTGACAATGAGGTTGACTTATCTAATTCTGTAGGATTTCAACACAAATTCGCGGTCCGTATTAGAATCCTTGAATCATTCTAAAAAGCGCGGTGAAATTACAACAAACCTGTGGCTTAAGGCATCAACTGATGTCACTGCAGTGCCTCTGACCGGGAGGTCCTAGGTTCAGTCCCGATATTGGGGGGATTTTCGACCAGCTTGTCAGCTAGGTCGAATTCAGTCGCTCTCTGGAGGAGAATTCTATCGATCGGCTGCTCTGATCGGTAGGTTTTCGTGGTTTCTCCGGTCAAAATCAGAAGGCCGGAGCAGTATCCTAACTAACGTACCACGGGTCGCACGCATGGTTTCCTTCCTCATCCTTGTCCTATCCTCACCCCTTATCTACACACATTTACACTAGCATGCGCTACACTGCCGGGTGATCGATCGGGATCGTAGCGCTTGTAACGGTTGAGGCTGCGCCTCGCTGGTGGCAGATACCGGGTTGGGAACACACTGCTAGCCGACAGTAGGTCGGCGCCAGATCTCGCCATGCAGCGAAGGGAACCACCGCCACCTCCCGAAGAAAAACTTGCACCACACTGAGTGATATAATGACTTTAGCAGTTGACGCGCCCTGATTCACTATTAATCAATCACTCAATTCAACAACCCACCTGTCGGCCGGGTAGCGTAGCATCGCAGCGCAGGGCGGTGGCGAAGGCACGCGCGGCGAATGTACCCCGCAGTTCCATATCGGAGGGCGCGTCCAGTAGAGCGGAACCTCCAATGGAATCAGCGCTATTCAGCCACAGACACAGAGCGACACCAACCTCCACCAACAGCCAAGCCCTGCAGAAGAGTTCCTCTAAGAAATTCGCCAGCTCCATCACCTCCATGCCGAACGACACCACGAGTGAGAGAAACCTCCGGTGGAATCAGCGCCGCTCAGCTCCAGAGCTACATCACACTCCACTGACAACCAACGCCTGCGGAGCGGTTTCTATGATAAAGGAAGGATATCCAACACCTCCTTACAGAAGGATACCACCAGCGGTATGGAGCCTCTCGATAAAGCAGCGCTCCTTACACAAGGCGACCCAGAGCACCGCCATCACTATACGTCAGAGCGGCAGCGCCCTCACAGACAGGGACCCCAGCGCCGCCACCCCATAAACCAAGCTCTGCAGAATGATATCTGCAAAAAAGGAAGGGCCTGCTCCAACACTTAAATGCCCGACGACCATGCCCATAGGGACCGGAAAAGTCTCCGGTGGAATCAGCACCACCCAGCTCCTGCGCGATTTCAACTACCACCAACAGCCGAAGCCTCAAGAAAGAAAGGGTATTTGCGAGCTCCAATACCTTCTTACCGAAGGACACCACCAACAGTGTGGATCTCTGGATAAAGCAGCGCTTCTTACATACAGGACGACCCCGCTACCTCCATAAATCAAGGCTTGCAGAATGATCTCTATAAGAACGGAAGGGTCAGTTCCATCACCTCCATGCCCAAGGGTACCGGAAAAATCGCCGGTGGAATCAGCGCCACTCAGCCCCTGCTGGGCAACCACCGCCACCAACAGCCAAAACCTATGGGACGAGAAAGCGAGGGGATTGCCATCTCCAACACCTCCATGCTGAAGAACGCCACAATTAGGACGTAACCTCTGGAAGAACCTCTGGATCGGCAGCACTTGTGTCGGAGCACCCTACGTTGGAGGGCTCCTTCCAGAATTTCAGAGGCTTCTGCTTAGACAAACGACACTTATTCACTGCTGCAGATATATGACAACCGCAAGCTCCACATCATCAACCTGAAATTAATATGATGTCTAATTACATATTTGTAATAATATTCTTACATCCATTCCAAAAGTTCTTGATTTGTTTTGGTCATCATCTATAAATGTTATTAAAAAGGAGTGTGTGATTTACTAAGTTTTATAATAAGAAATCACTGAACTATTATTAGAAATATTAAATAAATTCTTGATTTTCATTTCCTCGACTCGTGATATCGCACATTCTGCAACAGCAGGATATATTCAGCAGGCAATATTTCTTGCTCGTCTGTGGTGTCACTCTTGTGAATTCACAAAACATTTCCCAACCTTTATAGTTGGAAAGACACAAGCATTCGTAATGAGTTGTGTCTTCAGAATTGCAATTTATGCTATTGTTGCTTGCTACTGCTTTTAACATCAGTAGATTATTGATTTTTTTGTAAAAGAATTCACTAAGAGTAAAATGTTCTTTCTCTGTTTGGGCTTTGTGCAATCGCGATCACAACACAATACCTAGTCTCTTTTCTTCGCTTCATCCTCATTTTTTTTCTCTTTCGTCTTCTCCTTTATTCTTCTACTTCTGATTTTAGCCTTCAGCGTCTTCTTTCTCTTCCTTATCACCTCTTTGTTGTCCTCTTTCTTCCCTTCCTTTCTTTTTCTTTTCTACTCCTCCCCTTCTCTTTTCTTTCGTAGGAAGGATCGCTTAAACAAAAGCAAAAGTTTATTTCAACAAACATCTATCATATGACTTCTTTATCTGCAATTTTACATTTCATAACACTTTTTTAAAAATTGCTTGTGGACTACTATCTAGCAAGACCCATTAATCTCTCCCGACCACTATTATGCAATTGCAATAGCAATAGCGCCTAAAACAATTATAGTTTTTTAATTGATTTTCCATAATTGATCTGGCTGCACTGGAAGCTTTGGAAACTTATATTTTTGTGTCGTTTCGAGTTCCTCATGCATTCTGTGTTGTCCTGATCCGAAGCTTATATACAGCAAGATAAACATTTCCCGGACAGTGGTATGCCGATTTTCTTGAATAAGCCGTTCTGCAGTAGTGGTGTGACATTGACAACAAAACATCGATGTTTGGAAACATCGATGTCCAAAATTAAAACATTGATATAAATAATACATCGAACAAAATTCATCGATGTTTTAAACATCGATGTTTTAGAGCTAGTTTAATAACCACTTTCATTAAATTTGTGCGCAACAAAAGTTAATTTGATAGAGATTTATTACATTCATTTATTATCAAAATTAACATAAAAAAGTTAAAACGCATTCCCACGGACGAAATACGAGGAGAGACGAAGGTTATCATGGTATCAGGATTATCCCGGGAGATGAATATTCTGCTCAATGAATCCAGTGCAAACTACGTGGTTCAAATACACAAAGAGTGGTACTATCGGTTATTATTTCTTATTTAAAGTTTTACAAAATTTTCATTACGGAAATTGTTCATCCAGGAACGAAACATGAAAACGTAAAAGCTCAAAACATTGATGTTAAAAAATTATCGACTTGAACACATCGATGTTAAAAATTGATTTAATGATATTGATGTCGCATCCTTAATCTGCTGTTGTCATAGAGTCCTCTGTCACACACGATGAGCCTGACTCGAATTGGGAGCATCACCTAACAAAGTCGTATCTTCTCCGAATTTCTTACTCCACGATTCGTACACTTGTTGTTGTGACTGTTAGGCGTCCCCATTTTTGTATTCATTCTCTGATGATTATCAACCGATATCTCACCTTCACTTCATTAAAATTTAATGATTGTACGCTGTTCCTCCTTGGTGCAGAAGCGTCATCTTGAATCAGCTGATACCCCATCTACCGACACTGCCTCGTACTATCAGCTCAGAAAAGCATCAAGGACTGAGCCTGCAAGTTTCCAAACACCGAAAGAAAAAAAAGATTTTTAATTGCACTTTTGTGGTTTTCATTTCTGCTTAGTACAAAATTCCAATGATGTGTTCGAATATCTATTTTTTTGTAGTCGTACGGTATTATAATTTACAGCCTATTTGGCTACTTCCTGTGTAATTGTGAATCGTTCTTGAGAAACTGTACACTGACATTTATGTTCACTTTCAACACAAGTTGATAGAGTGGCGTTATTAATGGATTGGTTTTTTGTTCATGTCAGAAGAAGGCGTTTACAAAACTATGGTGACTTGGCATAAAATGCTCTTACAATCCACTGGGTCATAACCCTTTCGAAAAGGTGAATTTAAATAGAAAACATGAGTGCGAAATAATTACTCAATGATATAAAAACCATTCACGAACTTAAGTTAAATTTGTCATGAGTTGAGCTATTGTTCCGAAAGAAAATGATTCAGCACATCAAATACAATTCCAGGAAACATCTACTAAAACGTTTCTAATGTTATTTGGCCGAAAAGTGCTTCGCTTCCAGAAGGATACTTCACATTGCTGGTATTGTTTTCTGACTTATTTTCTTAAAAATAGAGAAAGGTGTTAACTCCTCGTATTTCCTAACCTGTTACTACGCAAACACGAAAGCTCTGTGGGAAAATACCATTGACTCTCTAAGAATAATTCATGAGTAATTTCCGGATGACTATGTACGATACATAAATGATGTGAATGCATCATACATAAATAATCTCTTCATACACATCACTATAAAATATTTACCAAATGAAATCGTCATGAAAATTTCAAAAGAATTTCTTCCAAATGCTTATCGATTCGTACCAGCAAATATTCTTATCATTGGGAACTTAATATGTGCGCCAGGAAAGTTTCTCCGCATTTGGCCACCTCAGGGGTTCCTATTATAAATGACAATGATATTAGCAGAAAACAGATTGCTGGGAAGCAAGTGAAGAGGACAACACTTCCAGCATATATTATGGAGCTATTTATATAGGGAGATAGCATGACGTCACAAACTTGAAGCCACCTCCGCCATATTGGTGAGTCCAGAAAGCTTGTAGCATAGACAAACTGCGTGTGAGTGCTCTGTGGCTTGTAGCTGTGCTCGTGTTCAGTTGTGTTGTTTGGCATCGTTTTTAATATTTAAAAGCCTTGTTCAGAATAGCTAGCTATTTGTAACAGTTCAATTTTCACAGATCTTCTGTATATAAATAAACTTCTGTATAAACTAAAGCAAAATGGCTGTCGTACATGGTCATAGTCGGCCTACATATTCCTACGCACAAGCAGCTTATGACGTTTTGTTAGGCCTGTAATAACAAAAGGTATATTGGTGTTTTGGACTCACCAATATGGTGGACTGGCTTCACTTGTTGAACACGGAAGAGGTTGGTAACGACACCTCCATGTATTCATAACTCCGTGATTTATTATGATTGTGGTGAGGCGATATTTATGTTTTCTTTTGTTACTCGCTGCTCCCAACATAACATTTCGATGCAAGGACCAGGGTACCACTGCGGAGTGACTTTCCTAGTATGTGGTATCTTTCAGTCTTGATTATAAAGTGTGTATTTATAATAACAGTAAAGTATAAATATGTTAAATGCATATGTTGACATTGAACAAATGTGATTATAGACTCTTACGCAACCATTACCATCAATAAGAGAAAATACCGACGTAGGTCTCTCAGGGCATCAATTGATATAACTGTGGTGTCTCTGGTCAGTTCTAGGGTTCGAGTCCCGATATTTCTAACACGTGGTGTATCCAGAATCCATGACTTGTGGTCCGTTGATACCTAAAAATTGATTGACGGCAAAACGTGAGTCGTCTGCCCGTCCGTCCATCTGTGAACAACGCTAAAGCGATCAGCTGATTTTCTCCAAAATTGATATTCCTCAATCGAATTGGCTTATGCCGCGGTCCCTTGAATTTGAAAATGATATTTTAATTTGGGGGGATACTTTATATGAAGCCCCCCTGGGACATTTTCAAAATTTTCAAAAAAATAGATCCAACGTTGTCCATTTAACTTTTTTATTGAATAGTGTAAAGAACATTTAAGAGAATGACGCAGATTTTATGTTCACTGAAAACCCTAATTTTTCGAAAAATGAAAAAAATCGATTTTTTTGCGTCTTCCTACGACTACAATTATGAAGAAAAACATTTTCTTTCTTAATGAAATGTGGTCATGAAAAACATCTAAAAGTAATGTAATGTTCAATTTTTCAAAAACTTCAGTATTTTTTGCGAAATTTTGTGTCAAACCTAGGCAATTTTTATTTTCTTTAAACAATTTTTTTCTTAAAAACAGCACATTATTTTTTTATTAAAATTAGAACTTAGATAGCGTACAGGTCGCTTAGGAGAAAAGTACAGGCTTCATGTTCATTGAAGTGTCTGTTTTTTCGAAAATTGAAAACATTGAATCCTTTTTCGGCATCTTCCTACAACTAAAATTACAAAAATTCAGTATTTTTCTTAATGAAATATGTTGATCAAAAACAGATCTTCATACAGGATCTTGTTGAATTATTTGAAAATATGACTATTTTTTGTGTAATTTGACGACAAACATAGTCATTCGCCTCCAACTGTGATGACAAGTAATCATAAAATGGGATGGTAATCCTACACAGTTGGATGCTTCATAAGTATGAATTCGTATATTATTTCATACTTCATTTTATTATTATCTTTATTTTATTATTATTACCTATATTTTTATTTTACAATGTTTTCAGTTTCTCAAGGCTTGAACTCTTGATTTGATGTGTTTTCGCTTGAATGCTGACAAGATTTTTTTACGTCAAAAACAGTTAAAAACTGTGTGTCCCCCACGTACTGTGGGGAAAAATAAATTCTGTGCACTTTTTCAAAAATCTGTGATTCCATTTTTACGCCATATAGTAATTGAATTTTAAATACAGAAAAAATGAGCGTTTGTTGCAAGGATTGTTAACGAAACTATTCACTCGGAAGTAATAAAATATATTTTCAAAGGTAAATCAACAATAAATTTGGGCTCTTATCCCTCATCATGCCCTTTATCAAGGAAATAATAGTTCCTGCCACGACAACATGGAGAACGGTAATTTGAATAACTATATTTCCAACTGAATTCTAGAAGAAATGCACAGATAATGAAGTTACATTATGTCCAGAAGCAAAAAGAGGGGCCATCTCAGCATTTGCTCACAATATCAGGGAAACTGGACGAAAAACCTGATCGAGACCGAGGTCATTGATCCAGAGGCTGCGGTACAAGACTTGTTACAAGTTGTTTAGAATTATACAGTCCCAAATGGTAAATAATACATTAAACAACACTGTTAAAGTTAATGTTACTTTCTTTCTGATGCTCAGTATACTCTCTAATTATATAGAAACAGTTATGCATCAGAAACGATTTTACTTGGGATTTAAACTTTTCTATCGAATTTAATCGTTTAATTTCATCTGGTAAAGTGTTGTAAAATAATGTACATGTATTGTATGTGAATGTTTTGTAATGGGCAGTTGATACTGTCACCTGATGAATATGATTACTACATCGAGTGTTATTGTTTTAGACATCGGCGTTTTCTGAAAATATATTCCCGCCCTTAAGCAAGTCATTTTTGACAAAAACCACTGATTCGTAAATCAACACACAAGGTAATGGTAAAATTCCTAGATTAATAAAGAGAGGCTTGCAAGAATCACGTGGTTGGGATTTGGTTATTATTCGTACAATTCTTTTTTGTAATCTAAAAGTTTTGAATCTACAAGATGTATTTCCCCAGAATATTATACCGTATGAAGAAATAAAAGTCATCTTCGTCAACATATCAGCTTTATTAGATAGGGCTTTCGACGGCTTTGCCGTCATCGTCAGTCTCGCTGCTGTCGGCAAAAGTCGAGCGACTGTGGTGGCGACGGCACAGTCGCTCGACTTTTTCCGACAGCAGCGGACTGACGATGACGTCAAAGCCGTCGAAAGCCGGCTATCTTAATAAAGCTGATATGTTGACGAAGATGATTCTTTTATTTCTTCTTATAAACTCAACAATTCCAATCAGAATTTCCAAATATTATACCGTATCTCAGGCGGGAATAAACATTCGCGAAATATAAAGAACGAGCAGTATGAGAGCTGAATGAATTTGAAAGAATTCTGAACGCGTAGCATAATTAACTTAATTTTGTGTTCAATTCATTTAAATAAACGTTCCATTTCAGGTTTGACTGAATTGAGAGACCTGAAAATTTGGTTGCCTTAACATCATTCAATGGTACACCGTTTATATTCAATGGAGTACAGAATTGTTTATTTGAAATGGAAAACTGCATTAAAACTGTCTTTTCATTTACTATAAATTTGTTATTACGGAACCAATTTAAAACATCTGATACTAATTACGGCTTCTTTATTGCAACGAATGTTTGTATCATCTGCAAAGAGAACTGTTCTCCCGTTTCGAATCGTCGAGAGCATATCGGTTACGTATAGTAGGAAGAGAATAGGGCCTAAAATCGATCCCTGAGAAACTCCACGTGCAATTGTCAGCGTCGGAAAGATGTGTACATAATGTTCCATCTTTCCAGTAAGGTATTTCCACTCTCTGAAATCGTTGTTGAACATAACCAATCTAGGGCAATAGCACGGATTCCATATGAAGGTAATTTTGAAAGTAAAATGACGTCAAAAGCCTTTGAAAGATCTAAAAATACTCCAATAGGTGCTTCATTTTGGTCCAATGATGAGGAGACATCTTTAAGAAAAGAAAATATGGTTGTTTCCGCGGATTTTGGTTTTCTAAATCCATGGTGGCAATCTGAAAGCCCATTTACTGAGAAAGGTTTCTATTCGTACTTAACATAGTCTCTGTAATATTTTTGAAAAAACTGACAGAAGGGAGAGAGGTCGATAATTCTGAAATTCATTTTTGTTGCCTTTATTGAATAACGGCTTAATCTTGGCTGTTTTGAAAATATCTGGAAAAGTTCCTGTGCATAAGGATGCATTAAATATGTGGGTTAACGGGTGTACAATGACAGGCGCACAGGTCTTTAACAAACAATCCGAAAATTCAACTAAACCGACCGAATATTTATTTTTTAGTTTACCAATTATTTTGAGAATTTCATAGGAAGAAGTTTGGGAAACGAACACGTGTCTCAATTTTTTGGAGAAATGTCCGATGTTGAATTTTATGGCTGAAGACCCTTAGCGAGACCGGCAGAGATTCCCTTCCTTTCTAGTTTTTCAACGGGTAAATCAAAAATACGTACGCAATTTTAGCTACGTCAAAACCTCTTTGAAACAATTAGTAGTACTCATTAACATGTCACTGATTTAATGTTTTTTCTTATTTTTTCCCGATCCTCTTCTATAGCTAACTTGCTGAATCCCAAAAAGATAATTTCTCTAAATTTGAGTAGAGTCTTCTAGTGTTCAAGCTGATAGGTAATGAATTATTTAATACATCCCAAGCTTGAAATTAATAAATTTAATCACACAAATGCTGTGTGATCATGCCTTTTCTATCAAAATCTTCCTTTCTCGCTTTCACTCCTGTCTACTATGTGAAAAACCCTTCATCCAAATTGCGTACGTATTTTTCATTCAATGACTTCATTTTATTATACACTAATACATATTTTGAAAGTGGTCAGGCATAATTTCAGGCTAAATGGCCTGAGCCGCGCCATCAATAAAGACATTTATTATTATTATTATTAATTATTATTATTATTATTATTATTATTATTATTATTTATTGTATTTACATTGTTTCATTTTGAATTGCTTCTCATAATTGCGGTAAATGTGAAAACGAATAGGTGATTTTGCTTAATCAGATGTGCGAATCAGTGTAATGTATGAATAAACCGAGTAATTTTGGTGAATATAATTTTTTTATATTTATTTATTATATTTTTCTATCCATTTTCATTTTCTTTCGAATGGTAACGACAATGCTAATTGGCAAAATGTGTATTCCATAGGAATTACCTGTCATTGCTGCTTGTTGCAACTCATTGTTGTAATGCCGCACTGATAACAGAAGGCGATAATGACGGATGCCTTTCGTTCGCGTTAATATAAACTAATATGACTATTTTCTCCCCTATACTTCACATACAGTTTTTGACTATTTTTGACTAAATAAATAAAAATAAATAAATAAAAAATAATTTTAAATATTTTTGAAGAATATCACAATACTATAAAGTTTAATAATTATTATTATATATTTTTCTATGTGTTGGCATTTGTTTGCCAGTGCTATCAGTATCGTATTATTTATAAACTTCTAATTATTTTACTTTCTCGCATTCTGCTTACGTAGAATATTGTAATTTTAAAAACTCATCAGATATGTTCGTGAATACACTTCATACGTTATGAAGTGTATTATGAATGAATTCAATGCTAGAAATATATTTTCCACACTTCTAAAGGACGCAAGAGGGGGATACGCTTGGTTCAGGGATGCAACGTAGATTAAAGGACTAATGGTAATGGCATCTGTGTGCTTTGCGGTGATAGGGAAGACTGGATCCTCATCCTTTTAATTTGCTGTGCGACCGAAACATGGAATGGAAAACGGATGGGAATGGGAAATTACTACTTCCAAAATAGGAACGTAACGCTCGCCCAAAACATTTTAGGTGATAAAAGATCTAAATTCATGAAAGAATTAGAAACATTTCTAGGAAAAGTTCGGACCATTAGGGAAACTGAAATTAGGGAGTGGGAAAACAGCACTGGTTAGTAGAGTTAGCAGTGTCTAGACTGGAGAGAAATAAATAAAGAAGTCAATAAACTAACAATAATTAAGTTAATTATTAAGTTATGTTAAGTTAGTAAACAGTTAAAAAAAAAATTAAAAATAAATAAAATTAAAATAAATTAAAATTAAATAAAAAAGATAAAATAAACTGTTAAAGTAATAAGCACATAAGGGGGAGAAGGGAAGTTGGAATCGGAAACGTAAGGGCAGAGGCGTTGGTGCGGACGATCTTCTATGGCGCTGTTTGTTCTCAGGTGCTGAGGAGGCCAAACACTGGAAGGAGAATGCCTGACGCCTGCGCCAAATAAATAAATAGTTTTTAATAAATTCGGATAGATTAGCATGTACTCGGCTTCTGACGACAGGTTTTTCCCCCTTCAGGGGTTTTTTTCCTCAGCCGTACCTTATGGTCTCTTTTCCGCGGCATTGATGCGATGGAGAGACCATTTCGGGTGAATACCAGAATTGAAAAGGTTAGAACGCGGTAGAATGTAGGCATTGTAATGGCTTAAAGGCCTTCGGCCTAGTCACTTAGCATCAAGTACTCTAATTTGAATGTAATAATTACCTATTAAATAAAAAATAATATATTGTCATTTAAAATTTTGAATAAAAAAATCTATTGCTTGAAATTATTTAAGTTTCGCACCAAATGTTCTACAGTTTCAAATAGCGTCACAAAAAATGATGACTGAGGTGTGTTAATTTGGAGAGAAATTGTGGTATAAATAGTATTACATAACCATTACTAAGGGCGAGGAAGTACGTGCTGTTTCAGCATCACTAGTTTGATGTATAAATTGATTGATTAGTAGTTCCGTGCGTGTCAACCGCTAAGGTCTTGAGACCCGTAGGTGTAGTGCACGTTCTTTGCTACGAAGATGATGGTGATCTTCCCCCGCTGGATAGTGAGATCCGGCGCAGACCAACCGCTGGCTAGAGGGGTTTTCCTCAACTAGGTATCTCCCAACAGCGGAGCACCGCCCCAGCCGGGTCAAGCTCTTAACTCTCGACGAATCTCTCCCGGCAATATGTAGTAGTGAAGCGCATGCAAGTCTGTGTATAAGTAAGGGATGAGGATAGGACAAGGAGTGGTAAGAAATGATCGCGCGCGGTCCGTGGATCGTTTGGTAGGGTTACTGCTCCGGCATTTGCATGGTGTTGATCGACGAAACCACTGAGGAGCAGCTGACCGCTAGAATTATCCTCCGGACAGCGACAGAACTCGACCCGCCTATCTAGCTAGTGTCGAAAATCCTGATGCACTGCAGTGACATTAGTTGATGCCCTCAGCCACCGCTTCCGGTAACTGAGGCGAATTCAACCACTGTCCGGAGAAGAATTCTACCTGCCGGCTGCTATAGGTGCCGGTAGTTTTCCGTGGTTTATCCGAATCACACCAGGCGAATGCCTGTACAAATGGGTCACGGACAGCGCGCGATCTTTTCTTCTTCTTCTTCTTCTCACCCTCAGGATCACTTCTACTCCTTACACCTTACATGCACTACACTACCACACTGCCGAACCTGGCCCGAGTACCGGGCAGGACGGTGTCCCGCAAGTGGGTGATACCTGGCTGAGGAAACCACCCCTAGCCGACATGTAGGTTGGCGGAGGATCTAGTCGAATCTCGCCATACAGCGGGGGCAGACCACCGCCGCCTCCCAAGCAAGTCATGCACTTACGGGACTAATGACCTCATAAAATGACGCATCAAGGATCACTAATCAATATATCAATAACAGAAAGTGTGTGCTATTGAAGTACTACTAAGTGTTAATTTGCAGTGCACTACTTATATATATATATATATATATATATATATATATATATATATATATATATATATATATATATATATATATATATATATACAGGGTGAGTCACGTAACTTTAGCACCTCCTATAACTTTTGAACGGTTGAAGATATTGAAATGTAGTTTTACGGAGTGCATGAGAATATAGGGCTAACAGATACGTGTATTTATTTCTATTTTATCACTTGTATTTTACGAGATATTTGAGGTAACTTTGTTTTTTCAAATGGAACTATACATATTTTTTCAGTCTATTATAAAGAGCGTAAAAAGATGAATTCAATGATATACATAATGTCATATGTTAAATAAGGATGTTTTGAGAAATTTTTATTCTTTTTCGACCAGTTCTTTAACGGATATTTTTTATGTAACCTACAGCCACAGAAGGTCACGCAGCGCTCCACCAGCCAGCGCTCAGGAAGGAAGGATCTTAGTATTTCAAGACACAAACATATTCCAAATATTCACTAAACTTGCCATTTTTTCCTGAACTCTGCTTTCATCCTTCCCATTTTCAAATATTTTATTACTTAAGGATTGAAAATATGGATTTGTCATGTGTAGTATGTATTGAAATAAGATTGTTATTTAAATTTAATTTAAAGGGATATCATACCACAGAATATTAATGGAATCTTGAAACTAAACACAGTAAGAATAAATTATTAAGACTTTACAAAGAATATTGCATATTTTCTGCAAATAGTTTTATTGTTAATGATAATATAACAATACCTTGTGAAAACAAACAAATACAGAAAGATAATGATAATGACAAAAATAAAAATAGAATTCAAAAATACTAAATAAAAATACATTACTATTCAAATTACTTTAGAATGTGTTCAATATGACCACCATTCACAGACAAACACATCTGCAGGCGCTTTTGAAAAGATTTCTTAACTGCGACCAATGTTTCTTTTTTAACTTCAGAACATGCAGCGACAATGCGTCTACGCATATCTTGTGATGTAGATGGAGCCTCTTGGTAGACGTGGTTTTTAAGAAAACCCCAAAGAAAAAAATCTAGTAGCGTCAAGTCTGGGGAACGCGCGGGCCAACACACAGTACCACCCATTAATATCCTGTAATATAAAACCCCATTAACTGGAGTAGAAGTAATAAACAATTTTATTACAATACATACTTACAATAAACCCTTATTTTTAACCCTTCCATTTATTAAAAATAAGCTGAAAATGGGGAGGATGAAAGCAGAGTTCAGGAAAAACTACAACAGTTTTGTGAATATTTGGAATATGTTTTGTATCTTGATATCCCTTCCCTTCCTCGAGAGCGCGCTTGCTGGTGGAGCGCTGCGTGACCTTCTGTGACTGTCGATTACATTCAAAATATCCGTTAAGAACTGGTCGCAAAAGAATAAAAATTTCTCAAAAAAATCCTTATTTAACATATAACATTATGTATATCATTGGATTCGTCTTTTTACGCTCTTTATGATAGACTGAAAAATATGTATAGTTCCATTTGAAAAACAAAGTTACCTCAAATATCTCGTACAATACAAGTGATAAAATAGAAATAAATCCACGTATCAGTTAGCCCTATTTTCTCATGCACTTCCGTGAAAACTGCATTTCAATATCTTCAACCGTTCAAAAGTTATAGGAGGTGCTAAAGTTACGTGACTCACCCTGTATATATATATTATTAGTAAGTTTTTAATTATTTTTTTAACAAAATGAAATTTTCAAATGTTTACCATCACGAAGAGAAGGCGAACATACTGTATACGAATAGCATCCTTGATACATTTGACATGTCACGATATCTATTTCGAGATCAGAAGTTGCCATTTCACCATTTTATCTTCGGTTTAGGGTAAGAAACACCGCTCGCCTATATGAATTACCAAAAAAAGAGGCCTGTTATTATAAAACTTGGATTAACTGTAAGCATAAACCTTATTTATCTATCAAAAAAATATTTATGTATGTAGACTCTCAAAATATTTTTTGAGTTATTTGTGTCCACAAAAAAATAATGTCGTTAAATCATAAAATATACCTGTAACGTAAATATTAACGTACATATTAAAAAAATACATTTTCAGTTTTGAAAATCACAAAGTTTTAATAATAATGGCACTTAAACCATAGAATTTAGAATTCGGCCTTCAACCCCTCAGAAAAATTTTAGGAAACTAGTGAGATACTCGAAACAATTCCTCCTCTTAGGAATTTATAATTTGAATCTTGTAATCTATATCTATATCTGTACTATATATAAAGACAAAAGAACGTGCGTTACAGCGCGATAATCTCTGAATGCTTTGGACCAGTAGCAATGAAACTTATATGCTAGCTTTCTTTGAAGGCCAGGAGTGCAATAGGGTATGATTGACCCCCACAAACCTTAATATATTCACAAAATAATTACTTTTCTAAACTCAAAATGTATTAATATCAAAAAATGAAACAAATGGCTTAAAGACGTATTATTGAGAAATTGATTGCGTTACGAAAGAAATATCTTGCTTCAATATTGAAAGTGTATGACAAGTTCGAAAATATATTAAAGTAATTTTGCACATTTTCAATTTCCAGAGGTATAAAAAGGAATTTTATGTGGGGACTTTGCTCTCTGCGAGCAAATGCGTGAGCACGCGATGATCACATGGCGACACGCGGAAGGGCGACAATAACCTGCCTCTTCGGCGCCCCGCGCACACCGCGAGCTCGTGGTTGTTACACAATTCGTCGTGGCTGCGTTACACATCTCCCACTCGCACGGCAATTAACTCACGTGCATGTGGGGCGCACGCCGGGCGGCGAGCTTCAGGGGTCGCGCGCGGCGCGGGAAGAAAGCGCGAACCCAGGCGACGCTTGGAAGAGGCGGCGGCGGTGGGGGCGCTGCAAGAGGAAGAGTGTACGCACGAGTCTTTGTGGATCTGATTCGTTTTCGAAAGAAAGGGAAAACTAGTGGGGCAAAAAGAGCATAAACTTTCTCCCCTGTATTTTCACACAAAATTACGCGAAAAATACTCAAATTTTCGAAAAATTTTACATGATCTCATTTCAAAATTTTTCTTTAAAAACAGATTTCATGAAGGGATAAAATCTCTATCTTCATAATTGTAGTTGTAGGAAGACGCCTAAAAATATTTCAATTTTTGCAATTTTCGAAAAATCGAGGTTTTCAATGAAAATGAGACCAGCACCATTCTCTTAAAAGTTCTTCATCCTACCCAACAACAAAATTTAATCAAATACGATGGAGCCATTTTTTTAAATGTCGCAGTGCGTCATATAAAGTACCCCTCCCCAATTAAAATATCGGTTTAAATTCAAGGGGGTGCGGCATCAGCCACATCCATTGAGGAATATCAATTTTGGAAAATATCGTCTGGCCTGTTTAGCCGCTAGCGTTGTTGACAGTCTGACAGACAGGGCAGAAAAACAGACAGACAGGCAGACAGAGGGACAGGCAGACAGAGGGACAGGCAGACAGAGGGACAGGCAGACAGACAGGCAAACAGACAGACAGACTTTTGCCGTCAATCGATTTTTCGGTATCAAGGACCCACAAAACATGGATTCTGGCTACACTACTTGTCGGAGTATTTTTTTCTAAATGTAGCAGCTGGATTTATCCAGTGTTTCGTTACCAAAATTCGCGTTTTTTTTCGCGAATCATTACATAACTTTCTCTCTACTCCGCAGGAAGAAAGTAAAAATGTAAAACTTTAAGTGGCGTAGGGGAATTTGAGTGATTGATTAGTAATTCCGGGCGCATTAAATTCTAAGGTCGATAGTTCAGTAAGTGTAGTACATTTTTTGCTCGGGAGTGATCTTCCCGCTGGATGGTGAGATCTGGCACCGGCCTACCGTGGGCTAGCAGGGCTTTCCCCAACCAGGTATTTCCAACCAGCAGGCTTCCCAGCCGGGACAAGCTCTAAGCTCGCGACTGGTCTGTCGGTATGTATGATGGTGTGTGGCATGTTAGTGTAAGTGTGTGTACGGTGTGCAAGGAAGAGGTAGGAAAGATTGCGCGCGATCGGTGGCCCGTTTGTTAGGGTACTGCTCCGGCATTCACCTTGTATTAATTGGAGAACCCACGGACAACTACCGAACAGAGCAGCCGGCCATTAGAATTCTCCTCCAGAGAAGGAAACGACTCGACCTAGCTATCTACCTGGTGTGGAAAATTCTGATACAGTCGGGACTCGAATCTAGGACCTCACTGTCAGAAGCACTGCAGTGACGTCTTTTGATGCCCTGATTCACCTCTCCCAGTAGTAATGTATGGCGAGAGAATATAATCTGCGCACGTTTTCTTAAGTTCCAAAATCTCTTTTTCTGATTTACTGTAGTAGGTGAATGATTTATTAAAGTACAAAAGCGTGAGTAGCAACATTTGAAAACTGGAAGTTTTCTCTCTGAAATATTAAGAAACTTGTTTGCATCGCCAAACGAAGTTTGGCATTTGATTTTGTAGTATTGGTATCAAAATTCTAAAACGCAGGTTCTATCACAGACGTCGATAGACACAGATAATTCTTTACTCAATGGTTCTACTTCAACTAATAAAAGGAGAGTTCAACAAAGACGACTCTAGCAGAGACTATGGAGTTATAGGAGAAGGCAGAGACGAAAGATTTGCGTCTGTCTTCCTCTGTGAAGAAGGCGGTGATGGAGACAGTGGCGGAGGCGGAAGGCGCCAGCAGAGACAGTCCAGGCGACGACGGAGGCCAGTGTAAATGGTTATGGTGGCAGGTTGCGTACGCGCGTTGCCTAGGACACACTTGCGTGAATGCAGTTTTCACTGCGCCGATAAAGGCACGGAAGAATTACACAGAACGTGAGAATATCTGCATATGCAAGTGAAAAATACGACGTACATAACATAACATGGTACTGCATAAAAATGTTAGTTTCGTTCTAAATAAGTTACATGGCATTGCCCCACAGTACATTCACGCAGGGACTTAAAAATTAATAATTATTGTCGTTTTATTGTATTATAGGACTACTTATTTTAGTTTTTTAATAAAAGCGTGATTTTTTTATATGTTCATGTAAATAAAGAAAAAGCTAGATTAATGGTTGTAAGTATATTTTCCGACTTTCGCAATCCTTGATTGAATAATATCTTCCTATATGTTCCGTTATTGGACTAAAAAACATACCAAGGCAAATGTAAGTAATGGTGAATACGAAATATGTACGATTTCTATAGGTTCGACGGATATTCTTCAGTCACAACTGCTGTATATCAATTTTCATTTATTTTTGTTATTAATTAGCTTCATTCCTCCAATTACAATTTGAACACAAAACGTGAACGCCGGTATGAAGATATACGTTTTCGAATGGCTTTTGTGTAATTTGCACACAATACACAAACGTCATACCATGACGTCTAAATCAACGTATCTCGAAGAAAGATTTCCCTTCACACTTGTTCCTCTGCATATCATGCTTATTCAACAACAGAAATCTTTTTAATCCTCATTTTGCCCCGTGTCTCGGTTGAATAACTTCAAGCGTCATTCAGCGTTGGACTTCCCACTTGCGGGGCTGTCGGTGATAAAGAGCGCTCTCCTGAGGCATTGTTGCTGCGGACGCCGACATCTGCGAGGAGATAGAAAGCTGCACATCGCCCAGCGGTGCGCACGCGCTCGAAAATCGAAAGGCGACGACTTCAATTAGTTGGATCGCGAGGCGAAAGTTTGCCATTGTTGGCCACGTGGCCTCTGCTAATCCAGAGTTTCTTCCACGCTTGGATTACAGATTTATTTCCTCAGGTTTTTTTAAATTCTTTTACGCCTAATTCGAACGCTCACTGATGTTAAACGGCCTGATGTGAAGTGAGAAAACTTTTTATTTTCAGTTCCCTCGTCCAGTCAGTTTGTATGAAACTTCATATATTATTTGGTATGTATTCTAGAGCGAGCCACCCGATGCTAGCAGCGACCACTTAGAAAATACGCTATCTACGCATTATTGGATGTCACCCAAAATGCATCGAAAATTAAATTTTAATTAAAGGCCCTACGAAAAATTGTTTGTCTATTTTACAAAATTTTGGGTTGTACAAAATGAATTAAGTACTATACTTCTAATGAACTACAATGCACGAAACTCCAAAACCAAAAATTAACCCAAAAAAATTATAAATTTTAATTAAAGGCTTCTAGGAAAAAAATTATTCAGATTTCTATTTTAAAAACTTCAGGAGGGTACAAAGTGAAACAGATAACATATGTTTTTTTTCGGACTAATATGAACGAAAACTCAAACACCTCAGAAGAATGTGGTACTCCTTCGTTCAGCCTAGTTTTAAGGTATAGAAAAAAATTCCGTCCTTTATCTTCGAAAATTCAGAATTGTACAAAGTAAAATAGGTAACGTTCTTATAGTGACATATAGAAAGAATGCTGAAAAATACGCACCCTACCTAATCTAGAATAAAAATAAATATAAAAGAGAGTTTTTATAGGCATGTATGAAAATTCATCAACATTAAAGAAATACAACTTACCCAATATTTAAATACCCAAATAATTATTACCCGATTTTAATTTAATTCAAATTATAGTGAATAGTTCAAGGATAATGGATACGACAACATCAAATAAAAACGATGATTCCAGTAAGGTTTTAAAAATATGAATTTCAAAGACGTTTCAATCTCACTTGTGAGGGCCTCTTCAGTTTTCGAAAAGGTAATATTAGAAACCAATATTGTAAGCAAACAATAAATTTTTATCTGTCGAATGTACATCTGTGCGATTCACAAATTATAAATCTATGTTAAACATAAGTAGATAGAGTCGAGTTACCGTCGAAGTATGAGGTTAGTACACATTTAAAACTCAAACGTAAACACAAGAATTGCAAATTGAAGGTGAGCAAATTCATCATAGACTATTTAACTATGTTATGAAAATACATATTGGAATGTGATTTTCTTGAATATATATATATATATATATATATATATATATATATATATATATATATATATATATATATATATTTAATAATATATATATTTTTTTACTAACAAATGAATGAAAGGACAATTTTTTGGTCATTTAAAATAGATTTATGTTTGTTAATAAATAGTATGCCTCACAAATAAGGTTGAACCGTCCTTCAAATGGGCTATATTTTTAAAACCTTGACTGGAATCATCGTTCTTTATTCAAATTATAAAAATCCTTTGAATGAAACATTGTATTTAAACTTGAAAACTTGAAAATCTCTTCAGTTAAAAAAAATGTAAATTTTTAACCTTAACATTCTATCTTAGTTTATAGTTGTGAAATATCACTGCTTAGCAATTTCAATAAAAGTCACATGTAAATACTCAATCAATCATCCCTTTTATCTCGACAACTATACATTTTATCGAAATTATTGTCAAATACAAAATAAAAGGAGACAAAATTCTCTTCAAAATGCATATTTAATTTTAATTTTTCGCCAGTTCTTTCACAACGCTTTCAAAGCGTATTCGCTAGAACGCGCTTTCTGGCCAAAACGGGGTAAAAGTTCGCTCCCACCCTGGTTATCTCGAAGTGGCGCCTTAGTTTTACTACATCATACTTGAAAACCACTATCAGGATTTTTGAAACTAGCTAGACAGCTATGTCAAGTTCTGTCGCTATCTGGAAGAGAATTCTAGCGGTCGGCTGTTCTGATCGGTAGTTTTCCGATCAACACCAGACGAATGCTGGAGCAGTAGCCTACCAACCCAACCGAGAACCGCGCGCGATCTTCCCTTCCCATTCCTTGTCCTATCCTCACCTCTTACACACATTACTCTTACATGCTCTACATTACATACACGCCGGGAGAACGATCGAGAGCTTAGAACTTGCCGCAACTGGATCAGTACCCCGCTGGTGGGAGATACTGGTTAGAGAAAATCCCGCTAGCCGATAGTAGGTCGGCGCCGAATCTCACAATCCAACGGTGTAGATCATCTACCGAACAAAAAATGCACTACTCCTACGGAACTAATGACCTTAGCACTTGACTCACCAGTAATCACTAGTAATCAATCAATCAAAACCATTATGGCGAACGATTTATTCGCATTGTTAAATGGTCAACACTCGGTTGAAATCAGTTAGAACGCATTTACTCGCGGGAGGTATTTGTATAATCCAACCTTATATAACCAAAATATAACGGAAGCAAGAGAAAAGAGTGACATGTTCTGAACAACGCAATATATTACAATATCATTAGCAACAAAATGTTTTGTCATGACCCAAATTGAGATTTCCGACGTCTGCTGCCGCCTCACTATCCCGGGGCGGCCGGGGGGCAGGTATTTGTATACTACGAAGGCTGCGGTCTTCCTTAAAAGAATAAAACTAAAGAGGAAATTTTAAGTATGAAACAAAAATATAGAAATGGATAAATTCTTAAATATTTAGGGAAGTAAGTTTTTGGATAAAAATAAATAGATCATAACTACAGAAAAATACAGTGGTAACGTACTTTCAGCATTCCCAGTAAAATTTGATTTATATATTTACCGTCAAGGAACGCCACAACCACGGTCTGAGACAAATTACTTGAGGCTTTCCGGGTTATGTGAATGTGGGGTCTAATTAGAGGCGGAAATTGTTGGATTGATTGATTGATCCGTGTGCGTCAACTGCTAAAGTCATTAGTCCCGTAAATATAGTGCATGATTTGTCTAGGTAGGTGGCGGTGATCTTCCCCCACTGGCTAGCGAGATCCGGCACCGACCTACAGCGACTTGCGTGGTTTTTCCCAACCAGGTATTTCTCACCAGCGTAGCATCGACCCAGCCCGATTCAAACTCTACGCTCCTCACAAGTATGATACTGTAATGCATGTGAGTGTAAGAGTGTAAGTAAGGGGTGAGAATAGAACAAGGAAGACGAAGGAAAGATCTTGCGCGGTCTGTTGTCAGTTAGGGTGCTGCTCCGTCATTCGCCTGGTATTGATCGAAGAAACCACGGAAAACTACCCATCAGAGGAGCCGGCTGGTACAATTCTCCTCCAGACAGTCTGCATTCGACTTAACTATGTAGCTTGTGTCGAAAATTCTGCCACAGTCCGGACTCGAACTACCGGTCAGAAGCACTACAGTGACATCAGTCGATGCCCTGAGGCACTTTGCCATTGTGAATTACTGGAGGTTATAGTTATGTTGGACTCTTAGCCAGGATTCTTTTCGACCCAGCCCGATTCAAACTCTACGCTCCTCACAAGTATGATACTGTAATGCATGTGAGTGTAAGAGTGTAAGTAAGGGGTGAAAATAGAACAAGAAAGACGAAGGAAAGGTCTTGCGCGGTCCGTTGTCAGTTAGGGCACTGCTCCGGCATTCGCCTGGTATTGATCGAAGAAACCACGGAAAACTACCCATCAGAGGAGCCGGCTGGTACAATTCTCCTCCAGACAGAGTCTGCATTCGACTTAACTATGTAGCTTGTGTCGAAAATTCTGCCACAGTCCGGACTCGAACTACCGGTCAGAAGCACTACAGTGACATCAGTCGATGCCCTGAGCCACTTTGCCATTGTGAATTACTGGAGGTTATAGTTATGTTGGACTCTTAGCCAGGATTCTTTTACATGTTATAAATACACGACCTCTTAAGTATCCCCCGCACGAAGATCCACGTAGTAATAAGCTATATTTGAGAAAAAACTTCCATCTTTCTTTATTGTTATTTTTTCGTTTTCAGCGCGCTCGATCGTCTGAAAGAATGTCAAAAAGTTAATGTTTTTATGTGAATTTTGTAGAAACTTTTGTCTTCTTTTATTTTGTAAATGATCATTTTAATGTAGCGTGTAGTTTGTTTAGGTAGAAGCGAAAAACATTAAATTCGATTAAAAATGCAAAATTAAACATGCTATTTTTTAGGTGTTTTTCCAATTTTCTTTGTGAAGCCATCATTTCGAAGTGTCAATCTGAAATTCGAATTTAGCACCCCAAATATACATAAAGAACGTGATAAAAAAGCATGCGAAGTTTTTCCATGAATATGGCCTTCATGAGCTCCAGGTGACAGGTCTATATAATTGGGTTTTATAATTGATTTCTCCACCGTTTTTTGGAGACAACTCACATTCCTTCTCATTTTAAGAAGCTGTTTTGTATTGCGGTAGCCCTTCAAGCGTCTAATGTTATAACCAATTTACTCTCCATATCGCAACTTTTTTTCGTTCAAATAATGTTTAGTATGTCGTCATTGTGCTTCCATGTTCAGTACTTCTTTCCGTGATTTTGTTAAAAGCTCAGTTCTCGGTTCTGCAAAGAATGTTATCTCGAATCAAGAACAGTTTGAGAACGGAATTAAGCGGGCATTTTAAAAATTAAAGCTAACATTTAATTGATTATATCTGAACTATTTAATTTCCACATAACTTTCTATCTGTAAATATTAATTTTGTGCTGTTTGAAAATTTAAGTTTCATAACTAATAAAGCATGTCATTTATTCAACGTTTCCTTTAATGCAACTGTAGATTAAGTCTAAATTACACTTTTCAAAAAACATTTAAATTAAAAATAAATTTTGTCTTCGACATTCCAAAGCAAAGTTCCCCGTCTCGATCGGGTTTTTGTCCAGTTTCCCTGATCTTTTGAGCAAATGCTGAGATGGCCCCTTGATTTGCTTCTGGACGTAAATGTAGGTTCACTATGCGCACGTTTTGTTGAACTTTCCTTTTGCTTGTAGTGGTAGTAGAGCTTAGGGTGAGTTTCTATTTTGTTAAAAATACAGAAAAATCAAATCTGTTCCTTTACCGTTAAAAATAAGTTTTCTATAATTTGACAACGAAAATATCTAGTATTTGAAATGTTAATCCCTCGCTTTTTTAAATTTGTTGTTATTATTATTATTATTATTATTATTATTATTATTCATCTTTAAACTATTAATAGTTAAATTGTTGGGAAGGGATTCTGAAACTCAAGAAAGCGTGCTGAGATGGTTTTCTCCCCCATACGTCACATACAGTTTTTGACTGTTTTGACTAAATAAATAAATAAAAGTTTTCTAGCTCTATGTTGCAGTTTGGCAATACATGTCGGCTGCTGAATGCATCAGAGCATGATAAAATGCGGCATTTAAGGAAGCACGTGCCGGAGACTCACAAATACTCTGTGTTGCATGAAGTGCTGAAATGTTAATTTTTTGCGTAACTCTCTCAAGTACAGTGCAGCGGGGGCGTGTAAATTGCTCTCCGTTGCGGGAAATCGATTCTCACTGAGTTACGAGGTATTTCTTGTTCACGCTATTTTTTATTACCTTTTACTTTCTATTGATTGTTTTCAATATCGCTCTTTGAACTTACCATTTCAATAGAGAAACAGTATTCAATAGCTTTAGGACATTGCTTCGGTTTGGTGATTGGATTTTCTACATTGACAACAGAGCCTATGGTTGGGTAACTGAGAGTCTTTTTACAAGAACTGTTGCGAGTGAACTGGGTGGGTCATTACTCATGCAATGGCTAATCCCGGCATTGTCCTTATGAGAGGCTTCCAATGTGAATCAACAGGGGGCATGCCCCCGTTGCGCGGGGATCATGTAATTTTATGGAGCGTTCAGTTTCACCATTTGGATTACCTTGCCAATTTCCTATGTTACAACGCCAGCCAGGTAAGCGATGTTACATAAGGAAATGATTCTGCTGGTGTAACGCTGGTGGAACGTTTATTGGATGGATTTTTTCAAGTAGGATCAACTCGAGGGGGGAGGGCTGAGAACTGAAGAGGTGCTATTTGCGATCCGGGCTTCGCTGCGTCGAAAAATAGTATGTCAAAAGTTTGCTTTCAATAAATGATTCCCTGTACTTTATTTTCCTACCAAGCAGCGGCCAGATTTTCCCAAGAAAGTTGTGCAGCACTCAAACTTTGATTCGAAGCCCTGGCCACTTAAAATATATTTCCCTATATTTCTTATTCTTCTCCATCTCTTTCTTCACTTCGCCATCTCCTGTCTCCAGTCTTCTTCCACTTCTCCCAGTCTCCCTCTCTCTCTCTCTTTCACTCTCTCTGCCACTTCTCTTCCGTAATTTCCTCTCGCATGAATTCGCTTATTTTCACCACCAACCTAGACTCTAGTACAATGGTCAATAACCCCACCTGTCACGTGGGAGACGGAGTTCGATTTCCCGCCGAGGAGGGCCCTCGGGGAGTTAATGAGCGACACTTCGAGGCTTGAGTAGAAATTACGCTTTGCACATTCACAAAGTGCAGTATTAATTTTTTCGTACTCAAGAGAACTTCTTCGTCTTCTTCTTCTTCTTCTTCTTCTTCTTCTTCTTCTTCTTCGAATTCACTGATAAAGAATAATGTGTTGGTTTTTATAAATACGTTACTAATAGAAAACCTTTTAAGAATTGATTTTATGAAGATTTCCAAGAAAATTATAGAACAAATTTCTGAACGATTGAAATTATTTATGAATTGTTTCAGCTAAGATGATTAACAGAGTAGTCAAACAATTATTCATCGCGAAGGGCTTCTGTAGAATTATTATCCATATATGGCGCACTTGATTAAAGAGTTGATACTTTGTATATTTCTAAAGTAACTCCAAAATAAAGGAATTAAATGTTTGGAATCGTGTTAGTCAACTTCAGACGTTTAAGCAAACCTTCGGCAGAAATTTGAATCACAATATTAGAATTAGTAACAGTATTTGAAACATAGTATTAGAACTAATAGCATGGATTTGATAGCATTTTCATTGCACTTAAATTATTGGTGCACACGCAGTTCTTTTTGCATGTAACTGTGAGGGTAGATGTGTGTTTTCAGCTACAATTCTGTGTACATTTTCAGTAAAATGCCTTTAGTACGTGAATTGACTTGTGTAGGGTTGATCAGCTAGTCGACACAACTTTGTGCATCGGTTCTCCATTTGTGTGCATGATTCTTTTTGACCTAAAATGAAGTAAATTTGCTGGTACAATGAATCTGATTTCTTTGTGGTCAGGACATTGCTTTTTGTGTTTTTATGATTCCTATACGTTGTAGCTCTTTCGAGATGACGAGCAAGAGTTATCTACACTTCGTGTTCCTTTTTTTTTTTAATTGGTTATTTAAGGTCGCATCAACACCTAGGTCATTAGCGACCACTATTGGTGTTAACAGCATGATAACTATGAAGATGAAACGATATGAGGATGATAAGGGGTGAAAGGACGAACACAAATACAACCATGCCCGAGGCGGGACTCAAACCCGCAACCCTTCGGCCCGAGATGACTACGACACTACTGCCTTAGCGATCTCGGCCACCGGGCCGACACTTCGTGTTTCTTGTACACTCATGTAGTAGGATATAGGGAACTCCCACAGATTAGAAAATATATGATAGAATCTAGCGGAGCTAAACAATTTCTTAAAAATAGTTTTTTAAAAGAATGGTCTTTTTATATATTTTTTACTTTTTCCCGCCATACAAAGATGTTCCTAGCTCTCTTAACATTAGAGTAGATGTGAAAAATATATTTAACATGTGAGCTCTAGAGCCGTATACCACCCAATAACGTGGAAAAGTGGAAAAGCATTCTTTACGAACATACGTAACATTTTGACCTCTCCATCCAAAGGTAACCAAAATATTAGAGGTGAATCCTCAATCTTAATCGGTGAAAAAAAAAAGATGTTCGCAGCGCTCCTAGCAGACTGACGAAGAACTACGCACGGCGTCCTGTTCCCGTCACGCCACCCGCCTTCCATAACCTTATATTACTCATAAAAAGCAATAAATCGCTTTATACCGTTTTAATTAAGACTTTTTATTTTAATGAATTGTCGATTAAATATTTTCTTACGAATTGTCCATTTTTAATGCATCTAGAAAACTTACGCACGTAACTCGTTACAAGATGGAAATTACAATTACAATATGGAAAAGAAAGGAAATTAGGAAACATGAAAAAATAAGTATTTAATTACCTTTATTATTGAATTTTCCCATATACATTTTCTTTTCCATCAATTTAAACCATATACACAAACCTCATATTCTTAAAGAAAGACATGAAAACACGAAATAAATTGGAAAATGCGAAAGACCTTCATTCATCGGAAAAGCGCAAAAAATTATGGCAGCTGAGGGACGTACGAAGAAAGGTATGTAATGAAATGATGAATTGATGTGTATTTATACACTAGTATGTAGAGATATTACGATACGAGTTAGTATCGTAAACTTGTGACAAGTGTGTTGACGTCAATTACATCATATAGTACTTTTAATGACCAATGATCAGTATTATAAGCTTAACGTTTACATTGAACGGTTACGTGTTAGCTGGAAAACAGGATAAATCCAACGCCACCTAGGCGTTTCACGTGCATTGAGTACGCACAAGCCCAGTCTGACTTCAAACGAGCAGTAGCTTCCGTGAGTAAAAATTTAATTTATTATAAAAATGTCATCAAGGTCATATTTTTCTCATCATCTTAACATTTGATTCAGTCCCCACAGGAAGCTTGAGCATTCTAAGGTCCTTTGAGTTTTGGAAACAGGGAAGACATGTGCAGCGTATCGTCTCCTCGCCATGTCTCCGCACAGTAATCACCAAAATCTAACGAACTATTTAATATAACGATTACCATTAGTTGATTACTTCTCAATGCTTGGTTTGTATGCTTCTCTGTGACTGGTCGAACATCTGTCTATATCGAAGTTATATCATAATGACTACCTTTAAGTAACGAGCTGTAGCCATCTAATAAGAAAATAGTATGCAATTGGAATACAAGAACAAGTAAAAGACTGTTATCACTCTACGTACGTAATTCCAACTACTAGCACTGGAAGTGGCACCACACCGTTTTACTTTTTCCGATTTCTTACCGACCTCAAGGCTACATTTACATTAATCTTACAGCTGTTTAATTGTTAAGCTAATTAAATTTGCTCTAGTCAAGTCTTAAATTATTCCCTGCACATTTTAGTAGAAATTTTTCCAAAAATACCATTAATTTTAAGAGATTAGTCGTAATACAGAAAGTAATTGTGGTTATGTAAGAGCAATACTTACGACTAGAGAAATATTTCTACCTGCATACCCTAATGTACTCTAAGAATATTTAAAATAATATCCGTAAATTATAATGATTCACGACTTCTGAATATCTCTTGTGTTTCTGAAAAAGTATGAGAATGCAACTAAGCGATTTTACTAACACCTCGTCTCAGAACATAGTGAGATGGCAACACACGCAATCTATTGGTTTCACTGCTATCTCTGCACTCAGCATTGGTACTGTCAATCTATGTTCTGTGTATCTGTGGGAGTGAAGGAAGAACTAAGTCATTCCCCTAATTCAGTTCCATTCTAAAATATCACTTCCGAAGTAGATGGTGGTCAAATTAAAATTTGTTGCCAAGTATTATTTGTAAACGATATAGTATATATCATTCAGGGGAAAGTGGAGATACGAAATCCACACAAGACAACACCCACACGATTAATGAGATTTTTTCCTTTCGTTAATCTTCCCGTGAGCTTATTATCGAAATATAATTTTATTTACGTAGTTTGTTTTTAATATACTTCTTTAAATAATTTATTTTACATCAAGCTCGCCATTTTCATTTTCGGTCAAATATAATTACTCTATGGTTTGGGTGTTTTCATTTCTTTGATAGAGACAGAATGTGTTGCTCGGAGATCTTAGAAATAAACAGTAAGAAATTAATAATTGATTTTTTGTCTAACTTGCTGGTTAGTTTATGACTTCCAACATGTAACTTGCTGGGAGTGTGAAAACTTCGTTTTTCAGATATGTTAATAGACTTCAATTATGAACAAATATTTATGGAGCTTCTATATATAAAAGATGAATCTTGGTTTGAAACATTCTTAGGCTTTATCCTGTAGCTAAAGGCTGTTTAGATGTTTCGAGTTGTCAAACCTAATATTTTGCAGTAGTTACAGATTCAATCAATGACAAACTAAACATGCTTGCTGGTAGTTCCATTTTCCTACGTCCTATTGCACTTATCTTTTCTGCAGATGCATGAGTGACCCAAGTCGTCACTGTTTCTGAAATATTTTCGTGAATGATTGGGGGATCAGGCCTTTCAAGCATGGAGAACCAGCCCATGCGAGTCCAAGGATAGCAATGAAGACGGTTTGTGGGCGAACTTTAAAGAAATTCTGTTTAATATTTTTTTTTTAGAAAATTACCATTTGTAATGATCTGCGCAAAAAAGACTGTTTAAAATTATACACTATCACTATCACCAGTGACCCTACAAATACATAATATTATTTTTAGATGTATGTTTTCTTCACGTTATTCACATTTTAACGTCATCCTCAGCGGTCTGCAAACATCATATTCCCTACAGCAGTAACCACGAAAAATAACTACTATTATTAGGAACTCAACCTTACGATTCGCTGAATTTACTTTCACGAGAATTTTGTAACAAATTATGACGCCGTTTCATTGTCTTCGTCTGCGACAGAAAACTGTCTTCACAGTTACCGAATGGACTTACACCTCGGAATTAGAAATACACAGAATGAAACGAAATTCATGCTTAATAAATTCCCTTCATACGTACTCTAATCTTATCCCCGACCATCAAGTTTCACCAAACATCTACGATCTCGATTTGAATACTGTATTTTTCTTTGTCCGTCCGTGCGCTTTTATGTCGTAAAAGTTACGGCGCGTGGGCGCTCGGCTTCCCGTCTGTCCGAACGGTCACGACGAGCTGCGTTTTAGAAATCGCCGACGACCGAGAGCTGCGACAGCGGCCGCGGTCGGAGGAGGGCGGAGAGGACGGGCGAGGACGGGCGAGGATGGGCGGACCGCGTCGCACGCGATTCCTGGGGCTGCGCCGAACGATACGGGTGGGCGGTTGCGCGACCGGAAGGCCCAGGGGCAGGGCCGGGCTGCGAGGGGGGTTCGGGCGCGGTGGGCGCGAGGCGGGAATATTTGCATGTTCATGACGCAAACGCTCCCGCAGTTGGTTCGGTGTTGGTCAGAGTAGGCCGATAACTCGTTAAACATGTTGGTACTTTGACAACCCATATTACGCAGAGCCTTATTGTAACTACCATACGTGAATAGTATACACCTTAAATATAAATAGTATGTTTATTTAATGCAAATAAGATTATCGGAAGGGAAGTAAAGACGGTTGTTTTATGTAGTAGATTTGCAACTTGTAAATAACTTCAAGTTTAAATGACAATTTAAATTGATAATCCACTCTTCGTCTCCCACCCTTCAGTGATGCCTTTGAACGCTGACATGGTATTATAGGGAGGCCTGTCTCATATCACACGATCATTATTACTGCGAATGGCATGTATATGACTGAAATAGAGATTGGTAGATCTTCCCGGGCAAACTGTTTCGGCAATTAACTCAACGCAAAATGGAATAAAAAGTTCAATTATGCAGTCGTGGAACCGAGAATTAAGAACAAATTGCTTACATATTTGGTTTTTCTTAGATTTCTCCAATACTTTTTTTAAATGTAGAATAATACTGTAACTTATCATTTAACAACATAGATTCAAATATGAAATTCATTCTTGCATTATTACCTTTTTCAGAACATACAGAGGTACGGTGGAAGTCCAATTTTTGTTTATCGTCTTTTTGCTCTTATAAAAATGCTATCCTTATTTCCACCTTAGAGAATTCGTGATGGTACTATCACAAAATAGTTACAAGGGAAACGATTGTGTCACGGTTTCGTATGTCATTTCTTAATACAAAATTTGATTAGAAACAAAAGAGGATGTTTACGAGACAGGTGCGAGATGGGGACCACGCTACGAGAAGGCTTCCCGGCAGGGCCGGCTGGGTGAAGCAGGCGCGGTAATGCGACGCGAGAAAGCTGACGAAAAATTGCTATATTTACATGTCGGTGACGCAAATGACCGCGAAATTGCTATTCAGCTGGTCAAAAAGTATCGACGCTCCCAGACTTTCGTTACATATGAGGACTAAGTACTGGGACAACATCTCGTTTGCAGAACCAAAAATATATTTTGTTAATTTCTGTATTGAAAATAAAATGTTGATAACAAATAATTAAAATATCAAAGCTTTTAATGCCGTTGCAGAAATATTAATTACAGGAATTTCTATATGGGCAATTACAAAAAAGTTCCTGCACACAAGAACAGTATGTGTAATCCCTCTGGTGACAGGTGTTTGACCAATTTTGTAACGTCTTTGCAATGTCACATTTCAGCGTTCATTCGGTGAATAAGAAATGCGATAAACAAAGGCAGCATAGAAAGTAGAAGCACTCTGTGATGCGAGGGAGAGTGGAATGACGTGAAAGAACAAACGCGTTTGTCATGGGAAACGTGAGTGCGATGAAATCATGAAACCGCTTGGCCTGAAACTGAAAGCGACATTTCTAACATCAAGGTGTTCTTTTCTTTGCTTTGCTTTCCGTTCGTGTCACGATGAAAACATCGTTCCAGGGATCACTCGTCATTCGCATACGTTATATGCATGAGAACTTCAACGTTGTACGAGAAAAGTGACAGCTCTAAAAAATTCTTATATCCCAGGAAATGGTTTATTCTTTTTTTTTCATTTATTTCTGCTTGGCCCGAAGGCCCTCAGCATAGTTTATCTCGCGTCCAAAAAACAATGTAACTCACTTTGTTTGCCGATTGTTTTGCGAACTATCTTTGTTACCGTCGTGCTAGCAATATTGTAATATTCTCTGAACATATTTTTTCAATTAAATCAAAACCTACCATATATCGCTTTTCTTGTGCACCAACAGTATGTATTTAGAAAATTATATGAAATCGAGCAGACATTACACTCGGTAAATAATTGTTTTAAACGTGAAAATAACTTGAAATATTGGAAAACTGTAGAATTAGGATGTGATACGTCTCTCGTTCATAGAATATTGGCCCCTTGAAAGTTCACTCGTCTAGTTTCGGTTAATCAATCTATATGGATAGGTTTACAAATCGTCAATAAAGATTTCATTTTGTAGAATTCGCCCTATGTAGCATAAATCCTAGCAACTTTTGGAGGCCTAAGACGCACTGTTTTCTGATTATGCTTATTCGAAGATGCGAATGAAAAGAACGTTAAAACACGCGGAAGAATTTCCTAAATCTGTCACGTAAACATATTAACTATAAGATATAGATATTAAACCACTGATGTAATGTAACATACTAAATATTAATCAGAAGGCCCAGAAAATATATTTCCAAATTCACCTCATTTCTTACCTTACCTTGCATATAAGACACGAAAAATTCAATTATTGGTCGCTGTAACAAGCCAAATTTTGCCAACAGACATGTAATTTGTCCGAAAACAAGATTTTTTTGCAAGTATAAGGGGGAGGAAAAAAGAGGTCAAGGTTGGATCTCATTAACTAAAGGAAAGCTCTGGCTATTAGAGACGTCGTTGTGCTAGCATTCCTTGACATGATTCTATGACAGGTTTCCTACCCAAATATCTAATTTCAATTGCACATTCTCATGTTTTTAGATATGCAATTAGATATTTTTTCACGGGCTAACAAAACTAATGAATGTTTCGTAAATGTGAAAAATGAAATTAAAAAAATAGAGTTCTATTATCCAGAAAGTTAATTATATTGTGTGCTTAAAAATATATTTGAAATCTGCATTGCAATTTAATTGCATATTCACCTCTACTAACGTTTTAAACTGTTAAAAGTCGTTCTGTAACTGATTCACTTACAGTCAATTACAAATATATGAAGATGTTAGAAACGAATATGGAACAACTTTTTGTCCACTTTACAAAAGATCAATGCACTATAATATTTGTTAAAATTTGGCTCCAAAATATTGTTTCATGTTATCCTGTACTTATTCTCTAAAACTAATTAAATTAAGGGTTACAAATACTGAACAATACAATCACTGTATAGTGTGAATACAAATTTAAACTTGTTTTTGAAAATATAATTAAAATGGTTTATATTTACTGAGATCTGTAAGGGTTATATTTTAGTAGTGTATAGTAGAAAATACTGTTATACATCTTAATTTAAGAATATAATGTATCACAAATAGTTGTAATCATTGAATTTGTTTTGCAAAAGGATCACATGTTTCAAACAAATGCTGGACATTGCGACATAACAAATCTTGAATTAAAAAAACAGTCCGTCTTCCAACTTAAAAAAAACTCGTTATGTTCACTTCACTAACTAAAACTTCCCATTCACACACGCTTACTCGTGATTGGTCAAGACATTCTTGAAGATCATGACACAACCAAACGACCTAACGAATAAATGACGGCAGATTCATTCTATTAATTTTACAATTTTATTAAAATTTAATGTTTGTACTATGAAACTGGTTAACATCAGGCGATATCACATCTGGTCCTACTACATTTAATTTAATCCAAAAGTCGTAAAATTGGGTTGAGAAGAAGGACAAATTTCTTTCTCGAAAACCCTTAAGTGTTTTAAATATGCACGAGCTAAACCTCTACGATTACATCGCACGAAAGGAAGAACTATAAAATAGTTACAATCCTACTTACAGTACTTACAGTACTACATATGCACTACACGGATCACAAAAACTACAACAATATTCGCGACGTTCCTATTCTCCAAAACTGATGAAGTGAGGAAGGTTTACCGTTTTATTAAAATTTAATGATCATAGTACAAAACCAGTGAAAATAGCAAGGTATAACACATCTGGAGTGCACAGTCTTTCATTTAAAGTAAAAATCACGAAATTAGATACAGTAGAAAGCTCAAAATTCTTTCTAATTGAAAACCCTCACGGCCGTACACTCAATCACGGATTACTTTGACAGTAATTTGCGAATCGAGGAATTCGCGGATTAGGTTAACACTAAAATAACTCTCTGTTCTTATTTACAAATCGTGGTTATCAGATAATTGGCGGATTCCAGGATTACCTTTGGCCAGAATATTGTAGTAAATATGAGTGGTTGTGTAGTCTCTCGATCTCGTGCTTCTGTTTGTAAACAATAGTTATTGTACAGCTCGACCGCGGGAAGAATGAAGAAGGCGATTGCTGAGCGTCGTGGAACTAAAGTGTAAACACGTATCTATCAAGTCAGTTTCGCTAACAAAAGTCGCGAGAATCGTGAAGCGATTCGTTTATCTGTGTAGCTTTGGAAAATTTGGGTTCTCGTTGAGGTGTGACGCTTCGCAAGCAGGCAAAACGCCTTGCATATAAGATTATTAAATTTTGTGATAGTGAAAAAGAAGGACCTAAAATAGTACCTTTAGGAAGCACAATGAAACGTGGAGCAGCAAGCTTAAAGCTAAATGAAAACACGATACCCAAAATTCAAAAATAAGGATGTGAAGCTGGGAGATGGGTTTTTGATAACATCGCCGAAAAGATCAAAAATGAAACGAAAAAGAAATAGTTAAGGATGAAATGCACAAGTGCATTGTTAGACCAAGTTTTAAGAATATTATGAAGTAGAAAAAGAAGTTCCCACTTTAAGAAAAGTGTGTAATTTTTCTAATCATGAATTATAATTTACTGGAAGTAAAGAAACGTTCAGAAAAATTGTGAAATCTTTAGAATTTGTATTTAAAAAGGTGTAAAAACGGAAGAAGACTTCTTTGCTAACGTGAAGAAATTGTGGCTCGACGAGCTTTTAACCTTGGTACCTTAAGAAACTAGAGATGCTACAGAATGGCAAAGGTTTTCTCGTACCAAATTTTTCTTAATTCCCTTGGTGTGATCTGGCTTGAAGGTCGTGCTCCATTCTCTGAACAGCTGCAATCTATCGTCGCCCAGAGTATATTTTTTGACCATTTCTCAACTTTTTGCTTTCCTGTAGTACAACTGAACCATTACTTCAAGAATATTAAAGAAGAATAAAAACTTCTAAATAGAAGTTTTCTACGAAAAATATTTGTCGTTTTTAAGAAAATAGCGATTAAGCATTACCATAAATGAGAATATTAAGATCTTTTTCACAGGAATCTATTGAGTTTTCGAAAAACTTGATTTGAAGTCATTTGAAGCGCTTCCACTCACCCTTTCAAAAATTCAAAATTCAAAATTTATTGCTTATTTATCCTTGAAAAAAGATTTTATTACATGGGAGTTTTTGTTGTTTTTTTTCTCCCTTTCAAAATTTAAAATTTATTGCTTATTTATTTTTGAAAATAGATTTTACTACATGGGAGTTTTTGTTTTTTTTCTCCCTTTCAAAATTCAAAATTTAAGTAGTGTAGTTAAGACTTAGTGTAGGGATCACAGAATTTTGAAAATGTGCACACAATTCACTTTTCCCCATAGCACGTCATACGCAGTTTTTAACTGCTTTTTGACGTAAAATAAATAAATAAATAAATAAATAAATAAATGGAATAATGCATACAAATTGCGGCGGCGATGGTGAAGCGGTTAGCGTTACGGACTGCTATACCCAAGTTTGCGGGTTCAAACCCGAACGAAGCCGTGGATTTTTAAGGGCGAAAAAATCCTTCGTACGCCTTCCTTCGGAGGGGAAGTAAAGCCGGCTGTCCCATGTTAGTACATTTACTGCATGTAAAAGATCCTCAAGCCTAAATGACGCCTCTGAGCTAAATTCAAATCGCCTGTTTCGTCGCCCAAGTAAAACCTTCTTTCTCCCATGATTGGTGAAAGGAGTGTAACGAAATTTGCGTGGTCAGACGGAAGAGCAGGCCTCATGGCCTGAGTCTCGCCACGTAAAATAAGGCAAATTCAATTCAATTCAAATTGATTGAAATGTCCATATTAACGGCGTGAGAGGTATTTCAAGAAAATTACATTTGTGTAATTTTTGAAAAAACATATCAATACACCAAAACGAACTTTACGTCATAACAAACAGTACAATTAGCACTATCTGTTGGACAATTTTGAAGAATTTTTTTTTTTGAGAAAATGGCGTTTGAGCAAATCTGAAAATACCGAATTTTGTGCTCATTTTTACAGAAAACTATTGAGGTTTCGAGAAACTTTATTTGGCATTATTTAAAGCACATGTAATCATAAATATAATAATGTGAAGAAATTGCCTTTAATGTAAGTTTTACAGACGCGAGAGACAAGTCAAAAAAATTATATTTTTGCAATTTTTGAAAAAACAAAAGAATACATCAATATGGCGTTTATGTCACGGCATGGGATTTGTTTGACACGAACACTAGCAAAAATTTAAAGAAAAATTTTGCAGCCGTTTTGGGGAAAATCTTATTTTTGTTATTTTTAAAATTGCTAATATTGCCCCCACTATTGCCCGAAAACTATGAAAATTTCCAAACAAATCTACACGACCTAATTGAAAGAACTATTTATGCACAATAAAATTTCTCTTGAACGAAAAATCCACTGATACTGCTTCTACGGAATTAGCTGATGAAATGTACTTACTTCGGAGGTACATTCAAGATTTGTTCTCACAATTCAATTTTTGTCTCGTTTCTTTTTTTATTTTTACCGTTCTTGTACAAGGATACAAAAAATAGTTTCTTTTCATATCGAATTTTTCCTTTCTCGTATAAATACGTATATACGGAAGTAATATACGTAGTATAGAGAAAGTTATGTAATACTTCGGAAAATCGATTCCGAGATTTCAACGGAAATACAGGTTTTGGGGTCCCCTGATACCGAAAAAGTGCTTTTTTTTTTCAAAACGGCCGTCCGACCGTCCGACCGTCCGTCTGTCCATCTGTCCGTCCGTCCGTCCGTCCGTCCATCTCTGAACACTGCTAGCGCCTAAACCATACGTAGAACTCCAGGCCGTGTATCAGGCCGCACTAAATTTGCAATATGGCAGCTTGAAAGATTTCCTGTCGGAATAGCCAACTTATGAAACTATAACTCTGATCAAGTCTCTCGCTTTTGTTTTGTTTGTTGTCTCATTCACAATCCTCGCGCGGTCTCGAGTCTTGTCCAGTGTTCAATAATACATGTTTCGTTTTTCGGTAGAATTAAAAAGAGATGTTCATCTATAAACGAATATTAACTCTGTGAATAATTATTAAGTTAATTAAGAATTATCATTATCAACTATTGCGAGTTTAAGAAGTGTTAAAAAGTGTCAAGTGCAAATGGAAAATACAACCTCAAAAGTTATCTGCGGTCATACTTCTATGTTATTAATGCTTTTGAGATGTGTGTCAACAGTTCCTTCACGTTTTAAGTGGTAGTAATGAGTTTTATTGAACGCAAATAAATACCACAATTATTGAAGTTAATTAACGTGATATACATGGTAGTTTTTAAGTGATCTAATGAATTGTTCCTAACAGTCGAGTTATGTCAATATCAATGCAAATGCATCCATTAACTATATGTTCAATTATTCATTAGTTTTTAAAAGTAAGTTTAAAAAAAATAATGAAAATCATCATTAGTGTAAGTAAGTCTTGAATATCTTATCCATTGTTACCAGACACAGTCTTTGAATACGTGTTATCTTCAAAGGTTCAATATTAAGTATAGACCCAGATGTTGTTGGGCTATCTATTATTTTCCAGTTATAATTAAAATGAATTCAGAAAAAATAATAATAAATATAATATAATTAATTTAAAACAAGAAATACTAAAGGGACCTTAACAACAAAAATAATGAACTACTACAACTATTTTAATTAACTTTATTATTATTACTAAAGAAAACAATTGGAAAATAATAAATAAAACTCAAAAACGCCTAGTACTACTAATTAAATAAATTGAACGATAAAATGCAAAGAACGAAGAGCACCAAAACGCAAAATCCAAATCTTTAGCAACACTCGTAAACTAACACAACTTCACTTGGATGGCTTTGAATGTTGGCGGAATCTACGGAAGTAGTCATTGTTTCATTGCAAACTTAAATTTTAAAAAATGTCCCTACCGCTTGAAGGTAATATATACAGGGTATTTGTGTGACGGTTGGCAACAACTTTTGCCAACATAAAACGAAACGAAACTACCCTAAATCGAGTATAAATGTATGTTCTCGTCCGACAGTGACATTTTCCAAAAGTCCCGTTAGTTCGGCTTTTTAGCTGGCCAGCAGCTTACGATCGCTTCCAAATTGAAGAATCCTTTATCAATCTGGCTCTAGTTGAAACTTTGAAATTTTGAAAAACATTCTTTAAATTTTGGGGGTACTTTACATAAAGCCCCCCGGACATTTCTAAAATTTTCTCAAAAATTTTTCTCCAATTTTTTTCTTAATTTTTTTATAAGAATAGAGTAAAATACATTTGTAAAGATGGCATAGGTCCAATTTCCACGGTTAACACTACATTTTCGAAAATTGCAAAAGTGAATTTTTTCGGCGTCTTCCTACAACTACAAAATTGAAGAACAAGAGATTTCCTTCAAATTATATTTGTTATTCATAAATAGTCCTTTAGATAAGGTCATGTGGATTTTTTTGAAAATTTTGCAATAAATTTTGCAATTTGTATAATGTTTTGTGCAATAATGCGCTTAATATTTGCAATTTTAAAAAATAACAAAAGCAAGAATTTCAAAAAATTTAAATTTTGGTAGTGTTAGAGGCAAAAAATTTCTATATGATGACATAAACGCCATTGTGCTCTAATCTTTTGTTTTTTTAATATTAAAATAAAAGTTTTTTGACTTGTCTCTCACGTCAGTAATATTTACATTAAAGGCAATTTCTTCACATCATTATATTTATGAGTACATGTGCTTTAAATTATGTGAATTAAAGTTTCTCGAAAACTTAACAGTTTTCTGTAAAAATGAACTCAAAATTCCGCATTATCAGAAACGCTCAAACCTTTTAAAAATGCTCCAAATTTTTTCTTTAAATTTTCCCAATAGATAGTTATAATTAAACTCTTTAGTATAACGTAAAGTTCATTTTCCTGCATTCATTTGTTTTGTCTTTTTCAAAAAATTACACAAATGTTTGTTTGTTTGTTTTTGAAATACCTTTCACGCCGTTAATATGGACATTTCCATAAATTTGTTTGCATTATTACATTTGTAATTGAAAGTGTTTCAAAGGACTTCATATGAACTTTTTCGAAAACTCAATTGATTTTTAAAAAGAGCTTCAAATTTCGCATTTACAGTAATGCTTAATCGCCATTTTCTGAAAAATCGCTTCAAATTTTTTAATGAAAATTTCTACTTAAAACGAGCTTTTACTCTTCTTTAACATTCTTAAAGTAATAATTCGTATATACTACTAGGAAAGAAAAAAGTTGAAAAAATGTCAAAAAATGTACATTACGCTACGATATATGGAAGCAAGCCAGAGAATGGAGCAAGCCAGAGCACACCAAGGAACGAGAAAGTCTGTGCCATTCTGTAGCACCTCTAGTTACTTTCTCGTATACGCACGTATATGCGTAGTATACAGAAAGTTATGTAATGTTGCGTGAAAAAACGGCGGAATTTCGGAACAAAAAACTCATTGCCGGTCCCTGACAACGAAAAAGTGAATAAAACCAGTTGCTAAATTAAGAAAAACAAATCTCTATCACATGGTGTACCCAGAATCCTCGTTTTGTGAGTCCTTGATGCCGAAAACCAATTGAATGCAAAACGTCCGTCCGTCCGTATGCGAACACTACTAGAGCTTAAACCACACATACGATCTTTTCCAAATTTAAGAAACTCCTGTTCGTCTGGCTCTAGTTTAATCTTGAAAAACATTCTTTAAAATCAGGGGGTATTTTACATGAAGTCCCCCAGACATTTCCAAATTTTTCTCAAAAACTGCTCAAAATGTTTTCTTTACATTTATTGTAATAATAGAGTAAAATATACTCAGGAGGGTGGCATAAATCTGATTTTCGCGGCTAACTCAGAAATTTTAAAAATTGCAAAAGTTTGAATTTTTTCGGTGTCTTCCTACAACTACAAAATTGCAGAAGATTTTTCCTTCAAATGAAATTTGTTGTTCATAAATAGTTCTTTCATAAAGACCATGTAGACTTTTTTGAAAATGTTATTAATTTTCGAGCCAAAGTGTGTGTAAATTTGCAATTTTTAAAAATAACAAAACAAGATTTTCTCAAAAATGGTTTCAAATTTTTTCTTTAAATTTTTGGTACGATTAGTGCCAAACAACCCTATACGATGATATGAACGCCATATTGCTCTATCCTTTTGTTATTTTCAAAACTGTTTTTTGAATTGTCTGTCAGGTTGGTAATATTTAAATTAGAGGCAATTTCTTCACGTTATTGCATTTATAAGTACATGTGCTTATATATAGCATTATATATAATGTCAAATAAAGTTTCTCGAAAACTGTACAGTTTTTTGTTAAAATAAGCTTAAAATTCCGCATTTTCAGAAACGTTCAAACGCCATTTTTTCACAAATGATTCCAAATTTGTTCTTGAAACTTTCCCAACGGATAGTGGTACTAGCACTGTTTAATATGACGAAATGTTTATTTTTTTTTTTTAAAAAAAAAACATCAATATGTTCATTTCAAAGGACATGATAATTATTAATTTGTGCGTAGAAGTTATTCTCATAATTTATTCAAATTATTTCCAATGAAGTTTTTAAACTCATTGCTATTTTCAAACGCCATTTTATTAAAAATTGCTCATCGAAACTTTTTCAATGAAAATTCTATTTATTTCAAGGTTTTAGCCTTTCTAATATTCTTAAAATAATATTTTGTTTCTACTATTTGGAAAGCGAGAAGTTGAGAAAATTTCAAAATAATTACTTTGGTCGGCAATAGATGGCAGCAGGCAAGAAGGGGACGTGGGCAAGCTGTACAGTATCAGTCCACATCAAGGAACTTTGCTACGAGAAAGTTTGTGTCATTCTGTCGAACCTCTAGTTTTGATTTTGTGTGTGTAATTTTTTCAATAAAATTCCTGTATTTGTGAATTAAATTTGGGAAAAGTTTCATTTATTTACAAATTAATCAGTTTTAATTTTGTACATTAATGAAATAAATGAAAATATTTATTAATTGTATTCAATTTTTTTATTTACTTCTAATGAAAAAAGCTTATAGCTCAATTATTCTTAGTAGCATTTTTGTCTAAAGGTATTCTTTTCCTTGTAATCCATTTCAATTCATTTAATAGATGATATTCAGAGATATAATTTGAAATTCTATGACCATTTATTTGCATGATTATGTTAATGATGCCTACCAACATTGGTTTTGGGTGTTAGAAGTATATATTTTTGATGATCTCCTAGTGAATGTAAATATCAAGATAAACTTTCTAGTAGATGAAAGTAAGATAAACTGTGGCAATGCCTTTCATTAAAAGCAAATGCTAGTAATCTAATTTTATTAAAAAATAACCACCAACAAATGAGAAGACCAAATTATGCAATATGAAATATAATGGCTGTACCTATAACTATTCATTACTGTAGCTCATTACTCATTTCTGTAGTTGTACTCTTAAAAAATAGAAACAATAATTTTATTCAAAAATATTCAGCAAGCATCTGACTTCCCAGAATATTTATATTACTGATAACGAAAAGAAATAACAAACGAGAATTTCTGTTTATTGCTGAAGAAATTTGATTTCAATGAGAAATATGTTTTCTACCTTACTGAGATGTAAATATTATCGGCTGAATGTAGGTAAAGATATAGAACATTACATATTTTGATAATTCTTTTGTCAAACGTATCTTCTCCAAAAGAGCACTTCACCTAACTCATTCTAACAATTCCTCTGCTTTCTGAAGCAAATACAGGGATGTCTCTTTGTCTTAAAAGCATTCCATTACTTAAACAGCAAAAAATTCACACCTTTCGTGTTATCTATATTATTTAATAGGGTAACCAAGAGCGACCAAGTGCAATTCGAGAATTATTCGGTGAAATCGGGATGCTATAGTGGTGTGTAATCCGCGAATCGCAACCGATCCGGCGTCGTGAATAAGGATTTTTGCTTTGATTCGCGAATTATCTAATCTCGACAGTAATTTTCCTATTACACGGTATTGAAAGTACGGCCGTCAGTGATTTAAATATAACGATACATAGACAGACACTGATATATATGAGGTTGCATCGCAAAAATAGATTTCAATGACTTAGCAAAAAAGGTTACTTTTCAATGTAAAATTAACAATTGCATCAAAGAAACGTATTTAAAATTGGAATAAGATCTCCACAAACCCCATAAACATCCTATATTTTTGCCATCCTACATTTTAGAAACTAAGGAGTAAAAATTATGGAATTGAATTTCATCAAGAGCTGTTAGACTGAGGCGGTACCAACTACATCCCTTAGTAAGGTGTTCACAAAACATTACTTATTTGTCTTAAAATGTGTGTCCCTGTAGTGGGAATATGGCTCATTTTTCGTGAAAAAAGCATAAAAATGTACAATTTTCAAACGGTCATAGCTTTGTGAGTTTAAATCCAAAATTCTGTAAGTTAGTAAACATTTGTGGCTTAGAATGTCTACTTTAAGAATTGTGCTTCAAAACCATTTAACTTCATCACTGCAATTGGCCAACATTTGAACCGCGCGCAGCCAGTGCCACTGTTGTTGACGACTCACATAACCCGATAATATAGGAGAGATTGAGAGAACCGCGTTGCTGAGTCTGATTTCTTTATTCACTGTTAAGTAGTTTTCCGTGGTTTCTCCGATCAACACCAGGCGAATGCCGGAGCAGTACCCTACCAAACGGACCACGGACCTTGCGCGATCTTTCCTTCCTCTTCCTTGTCCTATCCTCTCCCCTTACACACACATACTTACACTAACATGCACTACACTACCACATATTCCGGGAGACCGGTCGGGAGTTTAGAGTTTGTCCCGGCTGGGGCGGTGCCCCGCTGGTGGGAGAGTCCTGGTTAGGGGGAAACCCCATTAGCAGACGGTTGGTCGGCGCCGGATCGCGCCATCCAGCGGGGGAAGATTACCGCCATCTCCCGAGAAAAAAACATGCAGTACACTAACGGGACTAATGACCAAAGCAGTTGACGCGCCCGGAAACATGAAAAAACCAAACCAAACTATTCACTGTTAGGCTGCATTGAACCAATTTGTGGCGATATCAGATGGGTTCGGAAGTACAGTCGACTCCGGTTACAGTAAATCCTCAGTTATTGTGAACTTAAGTCACTGGTTCCATTTTAATTAGATTACAAATAGGCAAATTCGTTTATAGTGAACCTGAACCGATAATAGTGAAGCTGTATTGAACGAAATACAACGTCCTGGAAATTAATACCTCTCTGGAAAAGAATTATATATTGCCTCAGTGCCACAAATTCCAATACTAGGCAGCTTGAAAAAAAATCGTCCCAAAGGGCATAATCGAAGTCTCCCTTGAGGTGGAGGTAGCGGACCCGGAATGGGTCACCTTATTGCTGACCTTATGCTACTCAGTTTCGCTGTGGAAACAAAGGCCTTAACCTGGGCTACAACTGCCGGTGGTGATTATTTCATTCAGTTTGAATCTTGGTGTTACTTGATATTTGCGGGATAAAGCGCGTTGAGTTCTACGTAGGCGCCTGGAAGCACGCACAGCCTGACGATATATGCCATGCCGCGCGGAAAAGCGATCAGTTTCATTAGCCGCTTGCGCCATGCCGCTACCGAAAGCATCTCGTATATTATTAGGCGAGTAAAAGGGCCTTCGAAGAGCGGGCGGTGTTCCAACAGTGCACGAAGTCCATCACCTGGACCCCACCACCACAACCCATAAAATACTTAGGACTTCATGGACACGAAACAACCTGAATCACTGGACCCCACCACACAACCCATAAAATATTAGGACTTCATCTGGACACAAAACTAACCTGAAAAACCCCCATAGATATCAAAATTAAACAAGCAAGAAATAAATTATTCCAACTCCGGCCACTAATCAACAAACATAAACCATACACAAACAGTACAACACTATACAAAACAATAATCAGACCACTACTGCTTTATTCATGCCCCATATGGACAAACGAGCCCCAACAAATGTCAATAAAATTCAAGTAATGCAAAATATTTTTTTTAAGATTAATAACAAATGCCCCCTGGTTCGTAAGTAATAAACAACTCCATTCAGAATTAAACATCAATACAATAATAAACCAAATAGCACAAATATCACACAACTTCTACCAAAACCTAACAGACATACCAGCAGCATCCCATTACAAACTACCGAAAAATCCAACCCACACTCGAATAAAAAGTAGATTTCCTTTTGAAGCATTCCTCAAACTTTTAGCCAACCACGATTCTTAACACCGAGGTTCTCCCCTAGAGTATCCTCTTCAATGTATAGATTAAGTTAGCTTAGATATTTTAACTAGAATAAGTCTGAAAACACATATGTAAAGTAATTGTACTGAACGATGTAAATCTTTTTAAACAAAATTTTTAAAAAAAGTGCAGGAGGCATTGCAGGGTATCAATACTGCATTGCGATACATCGACACAAATGATAATGCAGAATCAAGTATGGAGAGGGCACGAACTCTGGAGAAGGATTTAGAGAAATTACTAATGAAAAATACGAAGCAAACAATTGAAAATGATTGACTTTTCTTAGGACAAATAAAGATATTGCAATTTTCAGTTCTTGCTGTTTATGTACTTTGTTTGTTTATTAATAAAACCAATCGTTCTGAAGAAATTCTATTTAATTTTGACATAATCAGATATAGTGAACCTCGGTTATAATGAACCGTAAGTCACCAAAAGTTTACTATAATCGGAGTCGACTGTAACTAGGTTTTAGAGAACACTAAATGACTTTACCGAGCAAAGTGGCTCAGGACGTAACGCGCATACTTCACACTTGGGAGATTCGGTTATTTTATTTTGTGGACGTAATGTGGACGATGACATATCGGCGTCGTGCAGCCAAGTTTGCGGGGTGAAACCCGACTGACTAAGTAGAACTTTCAAATGGCAAAAAATCGTATGGGCCACGTCAGGATCAGGCTTGTGGCATGCCCAAAAACTCTAAATTCCCGGCAAAAGTAAATCATACAATTCCCGTCCTAATCAAATGGTATATTTGCTCTGACGGGGAAACAAATAATGAATAAATTATGTTTGAAACCTTCGTCGTGTCGACCCCTAGCGGCGAAATTGGGAGTAAAAGCAGTCAGCAGCGTTGCTTTAATTCTTTATACACGATTCATATTTTTAAGTTTTTTTTTTAGTTTCTTTTCTTTGCCGTCGACATTTGTCGTCGCGGATAAATGTACAATGAACGTGATTTGGCTTTCGTCAGGCAAATATGGATCTCAGAGTAACCCTTCACTATTGGAATTTGGAATTTCATATTTATAACTTGATTATTCAAAAATTTGCATTTATTGTTTAGGGGTAGAGGTAACGGTTTTTTTATCTTAAAAGGGGGCACGTGATTTCATGATTTATAATTGATGAAAGATATCTTTGGTTTTCTGGATCTAACGTGAGCGAAGGATGATGTACATTTGACCGAAATTAAAGTTGGGAATTTGGGGACACTACTGGCATTGGGGAGAGAACTGAATCTTTGACAGGTTTGTGAGTTGATGTAGAGGTCTTATAATACGAAAGGACCAACCAAGTTGACTACAGGAAACATCCATACAGTTTGAAGAATCGGGACGTGGTTTGCGCCAAGTTATTGTAGATGATGAGCGAAATTACACTATTTCATTTTCTTGTTTAAAACCTTTTGTATTGTTTGAAATTTTGACACAACTTTGACTTATAAAATGGAAGTATTGTTTTTTTTCAATCTGCATTCTAAAGTTCTTGAAAAAACAAATACAATGATACAAAGTAGTTAATATTTGTAAAGAAACTGCAGAACGAACTGCGTTCTATTTTTCATCAGAAGCCACGTGTACCATCACGGGAGATTCATCTTTATGTCGGGATGAACAATGTCGGGATAAGTTTCTAGAGCCAAGGCCAGTTAGGTCGAATTCAGCCGCTGTCTGGAGGAGAACTCTAGCGGCCGGCTGCTCTGATCGGTAGTATTCCATGGTTTCTCCGATCAACACCAGGCGAATGCCGGAGCAGTACCCTACCAAACGGGCCACAGACCGCGCGCGATCTTTCCTTTCTCTTCCCTTACACGCACACTTACAGTGACATGCACTACACTACCACATATTCGGGGAGACCGGTCGGGAACTTAGAGCTTGTCCCCCCTGCGGCGGTGCCCCGCTGGTGGGAGAGTCCTGGTTAAGGGGAAACCCCACTAACCGACGGTAGGTCGGCGCCGGATCTCGCCATCCAGCGGGGGAGGATCACCGCCATCGCCTGAGAAAAAGCATTCACTACACTTACGGGACTAATGATCAAATCAGTTGACGCGCCCTGAAACACGAAAAAATTATTCAATCAATATAGCCTAGGCAAATTTTAAAAATAAAATTAAATAAATTTTTGTTAGGCGTGCGGCGCTCTACTCCGTCATTTCGGATGCGTAACGTGGGAAGGCGCCGCCTAGTGTAGTCGCCGCGCCGCGGCTGGCAAGCTGCCAGCGCACCACGCCGTGCCCGGATCGCAGCCTGCCGCCAAGGTCCACGCGCAAGAAATCCACCAAGGCCTCCGGGCGCCGCTGTCGCCAAAAGCTGTCGCCATCATTAACGCCTTCGCTGTCGCTGTTGCTGTTGCGTCTTTGTAGTTCTTGCCTCTGCCGCCGCAGCACTTGTCGTTCTCACTGGTCAAGGATAGATCGAAGTGAGAAGTGCGAACTCTGCTGTCGCAGGATCGATACACTGTAGTGCCGGGTCGAGTGTTCAACAGTTGGTTATTCACGTTTTTTGCTATGGTAGTCACAAACAATTATGGCGGCGTGGTTCTACAGTTTGCGTCACCAAATCCAGCCCTCTGCGAGGGTCTGCGGATACTTGAAAGCAGTCAATATTTATGATTACGTAGGCTTCCACGGCCGGAGTATGTCTCTTGGCTGTCCGGGACAAACCGCGTCGATCTGCTCATAGCTGACGTTTCGGCCAACATGCTGGACTGCTGGACGTACTGCTGGACGCTCTGAGGAAGGCCACAATATGTTCCCGAAACGTCAGCTATGAGCAGATCGACGCGGCTTGTCCCGGACAGCCAAGAGACAGCAGTCAATATTTCCCTCTCGATGTCATGAAACAGGTGACGTGTTCACCCCGAAAGGGTTGGAAAGAAATAAAGCGCTACTTTTTCTTATTTTTTACAATGGTTGTGAAACTTAAATTTTTACGTCTTCTCTTTAAGCGTAAATTGTTGCTAAAATGTTTACATAATATTATAAACGTCTATTTATGAATAAATATCTCACGTTTCCGTCTCCAATTTGCAGTTTTTTCGTGATGTTTGCTCCCCCTATATCATTGACAACGTTAAAAAAAGGTATTTCAGTTCAACGTTATAAAAAGTTCACATATTTCTAAATAAAACCTCACTACCTTACTTTGTTAATCTTCTTTCATACTTATAGCCTTGTTTATTCTTTTAATATCCGCCATAACTCTACCCAAAAATCGACATTTCTTTTCTACTGAATATTATATCTACGTTTTGGGTATTATAGTCGTTAATATTTAACGAAGGTCTTAGTCAACTTTAATTTTTGCATTCAGTTTCCAAACTTTTCCTCAGAACTCCTCAAATATTTTTTTCCATCGTCATGAAATGTGAAATTATCACTTACGTTTCGTGTAACATATTGTGTGCGTCTTCAATTATGCAGCCGTTTTCTTTTTCATTTAGCTAATTTTTTTATTTCCTTTTCCTCAGTTGCGTTGAGATAGCTTTCGCGCATTAAGTGAGTTTGCACAAAAATCGTTTGATTTGCAAAATCTCCGCTACATACAATTCCTTTCAAATGATTTTCGCAAGTTAGGTGAGAGTAGCTTTTTTAAAGTATTTCTGTTGCTTTGAAGTAGTGAAATCAGTCGTGCGGAAAATATCATTGTCCTTTGGAATAGTCATTGATTTCCATATCCGTGTACATAATGTCTGTTTTGCTTTTGTAATTTATTCGTTCAATTATACGCGACTAATATTGAACACTCAAATACGCCATTGCTTTGTGATGATATTATCAAAGTTGACAATAACACGCTGTAATGTAATTTTTTCACATTCATGAACGCCACTTTATTCTCATTAACAATTTTGTTTCGTAAATTTAACAGACATTATTTATATCATTAACACAATCGTAAACTTTATTTGAGGACGAGAGTATTTGCACCTTTTGGGCTTCTTTTAATAACTCTTCTTAATTTTTTAATTCTTCCTATTTCTCTTTAGTGCACAAACGACAAGATTCATTCATTCGGATAGCGAGTCCTTCTTTCTCGAGTTGCGCTTGACACTGAAGTTTCCTTGCACATAAAACTACATGTATTTTCAGTAATATTTTTACTTGTAAAGCTTCTTTTTTCTATATGACTATTTATGTCTATGCCTATATATCTATGGGGAATCGCATAAATAAAAACTATTTAATTCGTCTTTTAAAAAATTGAAAACATTTTGGTTATAGTAAAAAAATAAATAAATTTTGTAGTTACCTCTCTCTAAAAATTATATAATTTTACATCCCCTTTCAAATTTTTTTAATTAAACTTCTTTAAAATTATTCTCTTTGATATTTTAATGAAACTTCTACAGGATAATTCATTCACAAATTTGTAAATCATATTGCTCCTTCCTCAGTGTTATAATTATTTGCCCAGATGAGGAAAACCACGTCAGATGCGAGATGAAACAAAGATAGAATGCACCAAACTAGTTAGAAATCACAATTTCGTAAATCAATACAATGAATTATTGAGCAGATAACTCAACAATTCTTTTAGCAACGATATTCATACTTCAGGTAAAAACGTTTTATCTTCAAAAGTATCTTCAGGACAGTCTGAATGTTTCGCATAAACATTACGAAATATCCCGCTTTTACTTTCTCGCTACGGCTACCACGGGTGAGAGAAAGTTATGTAATGCTGCCCAAAAAACGACGAATTTCGGCAGAAAAACTCTTATCACAGGGCCCTGGCAACGAAAAAGTGGATAAATCTATTTGCTAAATTTAGAAAAAATCCTTTAACACGAGGTGTATCCAGAATCCATGTTTTATGGGTCCTTGATATCGAAAAATCAATTGACGGCAAAACGTCTATCCATCCGTCTGCCCGTCATCAACGCTCATGGCTAAATGGTTCAGCCGGATTTTCTTCATAACTGATATTCCTCTAACGATGTGGCGGATGTTGTGGTCCCTTGAAATTGAAACCGATATATTAATTGGGGGTGGGGTCACTTAATGACCGGGTATATGTATTAATTTTCTTGGGAGTGGGTTAGGGATCAGTCTTTTTACATCAGACGCCCTCTGTATATTTTCTTTTGAAAATTTAAAAAAAATTGCTCCATTATTTTTCATTAAATGCGTTTGTTGGATAGTGCAAAGGACGTTTAAGAGAATGGTTCAGGTCTCATGTTCGTTCAAAATTTTTTTCCAAATTGAAAAATTAAAATTATTCGGTCTTCTTCTACTAAATAAAAATATTAAATGAAAAGTTTATCCTCCTTAAATAAATCTGAATCTTTAAAAGATAAAAATTTTGAAATAAGGTCATGTACAATTTTTCGAATATTTTGGTATTTTTCACGTAATTTTGCCGGGAATACTGCACTTCGTGAACATAAAATGAATGGTAATTCTAGGCAGTTGGATGCTACGTAAGTTGGAATTTATGTATTGTTTCATATTTGTTTCTTTGTTTCTTACATTCGAACTTACTTTTCGAGTTTTATGTGTTAAAATTATTTTTTTAGAAATTATTTAAAACCTGTTGTAAATTGCGGCGTTTAATTGAGTTAAATGTGAAAACGAATAGATTTCTTTTTGGTTAAAAAGATACAAGAATGCATGTAAAGTAATGCATGTAAAAATCGAGTAATTTTGATGAATATAAAAATATTATATTTAATTAATTTTTTCCATCCATTTTCATTTTATTGCTGGCGGTATCAGCAACGCTAATTGGCAAAATGTGTATCCCTTACGAATTAGCGGTCATTATTGCTTGATGTAACTCATTGTTGTTACGCCGCACTGATAACAGAAGGCGATAATAATGGCTGCCTTTCCTTCGTGTTAATATAAACTAATAATTTTATTTACGGCAAAAATAACGCATCGTGCATCGTTGGTACGTTTATGTAGAACGTGAATACACTAAATTCACGTTCTACATACGGGAAAATAACGGACGAGAAAGTATTGCTGTTTTAGAACCACTAGTTTAATAGAAGACTAGCAGAAATACTTCAGCCGGCTTTATTATCGCAGATTTCGTCGTTGCGTAATGACAATGGCCAGCGCCATCCCGTTCGCTTCGTCACCACGGAGCGCGGCCGTGTCAGTGGTGCCTTGTCGCCCGCGTCGTCGTTGGCGCCGCTGACACGGCTCGTCGACCTGCCCGGCGAAGCGGCGCGGAGGGGCGTGCCCCGAGTTAATAACCTTGCGACAGGTGCCTGCAGTGACTCATTGCCAGTTAATGCGCCGGCTCCGTTTCCAGATACATTGTTACTTTTGTGGGAAATACCCCTTGAACGGAAATGAATAATTTCATTGACATACGTATACAGTACTTATGCAGACAACAAAGATAAGAATATTTGTGAGAAATCTATGAAAATAATATCTTGCTAACAGAAAATATTTGTAATTGTTTTTTTTTATCTCTAAAATGTTTCAAGAGATAAATGAAGTAGAAAAATTGACTAGCTTCCCACAACGTGTAGTTAAAAAGCGTGGAAATACTGGATTCAGAAGAAATACCAACAATAAAAAATATAAATGGGATTACAATATGAATTTGTAAAATTTCGAGTAAACGGTGTGAAGAAAATGGTTAGAAAATTAATGTTTGTGTCTCTCGTAAAAGAAAGAATATGTGAAAGTAAGAATATTGTCGCTTGTCTTTCAGGTATACAAAATACATATTTTTTATTGCTCAACATTTCGTACGATTATACTCTAAGGCCCAAATAAATATTTTAACAACTGAATTTATTCTCTTTCCTACAGGTATAGAGACGATATTACATAAGTATACCTGTAAAAGTGCATCATCCTCTTTATTAAAGCAGTACGGCTACCCAAGATTTCTAGGTGTCTCCGCCGAAGAAAAACCTGCAAGTCCCGCAGCAGCGAGCCAGAAGTCCAAATGGGTCGTGGAACCGAGGAGAGCGTCAGCTGTGGTGGGCGGTTAGCGGAACGAACAGCACGGAGCGGCTGGACTCAAGAGCAAACTCACTGCAGCGCTCGCACGGCCCTCCAGTCCAACTATAGCTTGTACCTGATGCCGATATACCGCCCTGTCCATCGCCTCGCCCGATGCCAACGTCCTCTCGCACTCGTTATAAGGGAGGATGCAAATGACTCTTTGCTCTCCTTGTACTATGCTCTTGGCACTATGCTTGCTACTTGCCTCCTTTGCTCAATGAATTTCATAACTGAGTTTGCGCCGTCATAACAGTCGCCTTATAAAGTAAATATTGGCCACGTGCATTTCATGCACAAGGAAGTAGGCGCCTGCGACAGCGAGGCATCATGTGAACCAGCTCGCAGCGAAGGAATAATCCGCGGGACCTCACGTGTAGAGACAGAGGGGAATCCCAGAGCTCCGGCGTTCACTGAGTCCAGTCGGCATGCGCAGTGGAAGGTTTTAACAAGCAAGAGTTCTCGCACGGGTACGCTAGTTCTATTCTATTGAGAAAATTGTTTTCGGCGTTATTTTGGTTTCGACGACATTGAACACTGTTTCGGCATGTTCAATCAGTATTGTAATTTACAACACGATAAAATGTTTTCAAGTCAGCCTTGTAGAAAACCTTCTTCGAACAAAATGACATAGTCACACTTGCCTTTTTACGTATCTTTATTAGACAGTAAACTTTCTAAATACTCTCCTGTAAAATGTCCGCAAATTTTCTCAAAACAGTGCCATTCTGATGCTACGATACATCTATTGTACTGCTTCTGAATAGCGATGTTGAGATTAGAGTTAGTCGCGGACAACTCTCCTTCCGGTGCCTCGAACTCTGCGTCTCCGTGTGAACATTGTGTCCGAGCTCCCCCATGACCCGATACGCACTCAAAGAGGTGGTTCTTGTCTGAAACGGGAAGGGGAGGTGAAATCTTGCCGTCCTGTTTCAATTTTTCCGAACCCCTTCGAAGTGGAAGTCGTCACAAGTGCACTTCTGGATTGATGAGAGACTTTTGCATTCATTGCTTCCCTTATTAATAGTAAAATTATCTTCCTTAGGAGTAGTGGAAGTAACCTGAAGATTCCCGGGACCGACTCATCCCAATCATTTACTAGACAGGAAAGGAATAATATTTCATTTGTGAAAATAGAAGATTTTATTTTTAGAAAACGTGGTTATTTGTATGAGTAAATAGCCACCCGACACCAAAAAAGACATTTTGAAATCTCGTTGTTTCTGATTGAAGGAGTGTGATTCTTGTGTTCGATAACAGAATGAAATGCATATACAAATATTCTCCCCATTTGGTAACTTTCTACGCGACAAAAATAAATATATTTTCTTTAGTGTATATTATAGTTATGCTTTCGTCAAACATTTTTTTAAGAAAATTCTAATCTTATATGTGGTTTACAAGTGTGATTCTGAATATTTCCTCTATCAGTATAAATGGGTTTTTTATAAAAACTTATTTTAATGTATCTTTTTTTTAATTTATTCTCTTTTTCGTAAATATCGGAAACAAATCAGAAACTAACAGAGGGTGCAAATATTACATTCATTTAAACTGAACAAAATACAGAATAAGTTTCGTTCATTTATGTAAGGATTATTTAAACTATAAACGTTTGTATGTCAATATAACAGATCAATCATGTTAGCAATCCGGATACTACATTCTTAATTATTGTTTCATTCGTCTACAACAATCTTATCTACGTCAAGTTATCTACTCCATGTACATATTTATGTACATGTATCCATGCCTTATTGCTACTGTGATGATTTTTTACGAATTTCTACTTATTGTTGAAAAGGGAGTGGTGTATCGTTTAAACATCGACAAATATACAATGTAATACGAATTCTGTACTTAATAAATTTCTCTCAAAATTTATTTTGGAAATTTTCATTTTTATAAAATTATTATTTTCGGTAGTTATAAAAGAATATTTTACTGAAAAATAAACAGGCCGTATTTCTTTAATTTAGAATTTTCCTGCTTCATGGCGGCGCGAGAAAAAGAAATATAGTAAAATAGATTTTCCACTCTATAGAAACGGGAATCAACGTAATGAACTTTAAACTTAGATTTTGTTCTAAAAAACAAAACAAATCTATCGTGGCTATTTTATTAAATCAAAATGATATTTTTTATCTTCGTTCTAACCGAATGAAATACAAACCCCACAAATAATGGCAATTCATACATACTAGAACAACATCATCTTCATCAACAATGTCTTCATCAATATCAATCATTTGTATACTGCCATTATTGAAAAGACAATCATATTGCAAATTTTGTTTTTTGGAAGTTACAAGATTTAACGCAATAATGATATCAAATAATATTGTAATGTAAAGCTTCTTGCTACCAAAGCAATGGCACGATCAATCCATCCTGGTAAGAGCCTACATTTCTATTTCAATCTTCTTTAAACAGTAGTACTTTCTCATCATAGATGAACACATCGCCTCAAATTGAAATCTTGCAGTATTTTTCAGTTTCTGGGAAGTAATTTTTTTAATTTAAAATTTTACATTTTCCCAATGATGTTTGTTCATATCTCCAAACCAGGGCATTGTGAACATCGACGGAGTCAATACGGGCATTTTATTTTCTTAAATGATTCTGTCATTTCAAGAAAATTGAAGTTTTGTAATCTATTTCATATTAATGATAGAAATAGTTAGGTTTAATTATATAGTTTTAATCATTTTTTCTTTTAATAAACTTAAATTTATAATTCAATGTTATATCTGTCATTATTGCTTTGTTTGCACTAGCTTCCCGTGCTATGGTCCTGGGTTCGATTCCGGTCTAGGCAAAAATAGAGTTGTAGCTTTCATTTAGAATCATCCCAGTTTCTGTAGCTGTGTGCGAAGAAATGATCAACCAGGACTTGCTAGTTACGGTGAAGAGAATACGTCATGTTCGCCTCATGTCGCTCTCATCCCCAAGCATGGGAATTTAACCAGGCATGGGGGACACCGGTAGCTGGCCGGCGATGTCGGACTACTGACTATTGATACGGACTACTGATATTTCTAACTCAATGCATCTGAGACGATAAGAATAGAAAGAATGTGTGATGAGAAATTTATTTAGTGAATGTGTGTCACACGTACCAATAATTTCCGTATTCTTTCTCCCAAAGCAGTTTTAAAAATACCACCGAAAAGAAAGCGATGCCTGACGTGATTCTTAAATACGGGAACATATGGATTACCTAATAGGGAGATGAAGCTCTCCCTCAATTACTGTCTTCGGGGCTCGCGGTCTATTTCCTAATTATGTGTTAACAACGACAGTTCTTCAACTCGTTCATGTGCGTAAGTGCATGAGGAACACAACGCAGTCGGCTATTAGGACGGGCCGCGCGGTAGGGGTCGCCTGCGGCATAGGCGCGTCGCGTCGCTTCCCCTTGCAAGACTTTCACCTTGGGCTCGAATACATTTCACTGAGTTCCAACTCCTTCTCACACTTCTCACATTCCTATTTGCAGATTTTATAACGGCTAACGTTTTTTATATATGGATAAAGATGCCTTATTATAGCAAGTCCTCGGTAGTATAGTGGTCAGTATCCCCGCCTGTCACGCGGGAGACCGGGGTTCGATTCCCCGCCGGGGAGACTTTTTTTGTCCTACAGTATGAGTGTGATACAAATGTTTATGACGTGAAAGTGTATTTTCAAGTTGAATTTTTTGCATTCTTTTATAATATACAAAATTGCATTATATTTTATCAGTTGGAACGAATACTCGTAGTTTCTCTAGCATTCATTGCAGCCACAACGCACACACACATTATTTTAGTGCCTTGAAATAATTATAAGTTAATTCGTTGTTCAGACAAAAACCAAATAATTTTGTAGATGTAGATGTTTTGTCTAAGAAATGTTCACCATATACCCTTGTAGTTTTTTCATGTTTTCTTTAACAAAATTTAATGCAGAGTGCTCCACAACATAGTATTTACATTTACCTGGAGAATTGTTATATATACATAAAACTCAGAAATACATCATTCCTTCGAAATTCTTACCTTCGAGGATGAATCATTAATAATTTGGTTTGCATTGGAAAGCTTTGGTTTCACAGCTTTCTGAATGTGTTTTTAGCAGTCATTCATTATAAATAAAGATATGTAGTTGTTAGTGACATAATGGTAGATTTATGATGCTGATGTAATAAAATGAAATGGAAAATGTAATAAAATATCAATAACTTTTTTAAAAAATATGTAGATCGGGAACAACAGAATATTGAATATCACGATTGAAATTTTTTGTGAAATCTCCAAATTAAATGAAAAACTATTCTAGAACTGTTCTGATGAACTGATAATTATTTCACATGTAACTTAGCCACTGACTTAGATAACATGATTTTTGCCTGAACAACATGGCCGAAAGAGGCAACATGACAGAAGCAAAACATTCGAGAAATTATTGCTGCACGCGATCGCAAATACTTGGGTTTCACTACTTGTAAAAAGTACTATTTGCTAGAAGCATGGAGACTTGTAGCATCGTAAAACATCGTGTCTGACTCGAAAACACGAAACTGGCCATTAAACTTAAACTTCATTACGTGGCACGACCAATACGATCAAACTTTTTCCAACAGCCCATGCGCCATACGATGTCTCGTCTCGTACTATTAACAAATGTAGAGTGTATTAAACACTGATCTTTGTATCGTTCTATCCAAAAGAAAATTAATTAATTAAAAAATTGTGACAGTTACGCCAACCGCGCCGAGTTCTTGGTTATTCCCGTCGGATAATTCTGAATACTGCAACGAACTGGTACATCACCTGGTGGTACGGAATACAGCTACGGACTCGGTACTTTCTTTTTGGCAAGTGGAACAGCTGGTGTATTTCTTGTATAATTGGAAATAGATTTTTCATTGTAATACCTGTGAAGCATACCTGTGAATACATTTTCTGTGCACGTCTTCTAGAATTCAGTGGGAAATACAATTATTCAAGTTATCGTTTCCATGTTGTCGCGGCAGGAAGTATTATTCCGAAGGACAACATGGATAAGAGCCCAAAATTTATTGCTTATTTATCCTTGAAAATAGATTTTATTACATGGGAGTTTTTTTTTTCTTTTCAAAATTCAAGTAGTATATGATTAGTGTAGGGATCACAGAATTTTGAAAATGTGCACACAATTCACTTTTCCCCATAGCACGTCATACGCAGTTTTAACTTCTTTTTTTTTACGTTAAAAAAAAGCAGAATAAACTGTGTTCTAGCGTCTGCCTCCACACTTATTCATAAATTTCATTGGATATGTAAGGAAACCGTTAACATCCCTCACATGGTCGAAGTTCGCTTACTTTCCTTTGAATTCCTACACGAATTGGGAATTGGTTTTGTTATATAGTACATGAACGAATATACAATTCTGATAAAATTAATAGGGATCAATAACCAACGATTAGTCTGCTTGTGCAAAGTTCACCACCGCCGTCCAAAGGGAGAAAACGCATCGCGCTGCACCAAACCGTTGCGGTCTGCGTTAGTTCTAGTAGTTCAAGCACTTTTTTCCTAGCTCTGGAAATTTGTTCAGTAGTCCAGCCCCATATGGACTGTCGGGTTGGGAATTTTCTATTACTGCATCTTTCAGGAGCCTAAGACTGTCAATGTTTTTACTCTCACTTTCCCTGCCTGAGACCGACACGAAGACGGTCTGAATCGTAAAATACTCTTACATCTTTTCTGGTTTCTGAAGACTGTCATAAACAATTTAGTTTCGTTTAATGTTTTTTATTTTTTTATTGACAGCCAAATAAAATTGAAATACATTTTAATGACACATATTGCGTATTTATTTAACTTCACTTTTCTCGTAGAACACTATACAATCATTTTTAAATTTTCCCACCAATCCCACCAAATATTGTGTGGGATCACCAAGATAATTGTCTTGGGAATCGTAGTCCAATTGGGAACAGGAAATGTTCAAAAGAAACAATGGGAAACTTACTTTTCTCCATTTATGTTAGTCCACACTTTGTTTGTGCTACACGCACAATAGTAAAAATATTGTAGTGCTCTCCGAACATTTAGAGTATTGCTCGAAACGTGTTCCTAAGTCTCGGTTCTAGAAAGCTTCTAGCTTCAGCTTCTCGAAAGAAAATGGAGAGTGTGTTGTTACTTGCGTAACGTTATTTTGTTTTACTTGTAAAACGTAACGTTATTTTGTTTTGTTTTCTTTCTTGTTATTGCTACATGAAGCTCGATAAGCACTACAAACATCTTCGGATCGAAAGAATCGTGGTTAGGAAGTATATTTAAATGACACTACATGTTCTATTTTGGAGAGCGATATGAAAATAACGGACCGAGACAAATTAACATTAGGTAATATTGTAGATTTGAATTATTAAAATCAGGAAAAAATGAAATCTTGAATAAATCGTGTGGGGGCATATGTTACACATTTTGCCTCTCAAGATTTATTTGATTTACTTAGTCGAACAATATTAAAAACTGTATTGACTTCTGGGAGAGATAATCTGCGCACGTTTCCTTAATTTCCGGAACCCCTTCCCAATAAATAGTTCAGAAATCAATAAATGTTCATCAAATAAAACAAAAAAAATTTTAACGTGAGATTAGCAACAATTGAAAAACTAGACATTTTCGTTCCCAAGTTATTGAAAATTTATTTGCATTGATAAACGAACTGCAGATTTGATTTTTCTACATTGCTTACAAAAAAGTAACTCATCCCCAGCTCTACTCCTCCATTACAAGCAAAAGGAGACCTAAACAAAACGTGCGCATTGTGAAGCTACATTAATGTCCAGAAGCAAAACAAGGGACCATCTCAGCATTTGCTCAATGGATCAGGGAAACTGAACAATAACCTTATCGAGGTGAGGGTCATTGACCCTGAAGCTGAAGTAGTTCGTGACTTGTTTCAGGCATATTACGTCTCTTTTGTGTACAATACAAATGTAATCTAGTGCATTATATATCATTGCTTTGTTAAAATAAACATTATTTATTTATTATTTATTATTTTTAATTTTGATGATCAGTAGCAGGCTTTCGTCGCCGCTTGATCATTATAAACTTTATGATACTCTTGGTAGATAAGTAACTATTTTGACACTATGTTTACAATCATCTCAAATCAAGATAGGAAAGAAACACCTTGATCTGTATCACATAATACGCACGCCATTTAGAAGTATTCTTCTAAAAGAGCTCTTAATAGTTCCCTGATCTTAAATTAAGGCACTTATGATGATGTAGATTACGACTTCAAGATGTGTTATTGCATTAATTCGAGAAATGCCAAATCGTACGAACATTAAAACTTCAAGGATGCAAAATATCATTAATGGTATTGGAAATAAAAGATACTAAGCACAAAATTAAACTAGAAAACGACAAATGCATGCTGGTTTTCCAGAATGAGAATACCTGACTTTTCGTAAGTGATTGTAAATTATTTGGCTGATGCCTTTCTCTAACAACGCATTAATGCAGAATAATATGAGTGATGACATGTGTAGACTTTCTTTAATCCTCTCACCACTTAATTACTTTACCCTCTCCTCGTTCTTGATTGGAACGCCCAAAACGATTTAGCTCGCTATCCTAGAGACACCTCTTTCTAGAAAACATTTTGAAGATTTTTTACCGTTATGCGGCCTTCCAATCTCTTTGGCGGCACTGTTGAAGACCACATTATATCGGTGAAATCCCGTAGAGGAGGTATGTGAAACTGCACCCGCACGAGCTAGTTGCACGCCTTGGACGTCCGACGCTCTTACGAGCACGGGCAACTTGCCCAGACCATTCTCATTTCCCCTCCAAATTCAGAAAGGGGTGTTCACGCGAGACCGATACCAGACAAACCAAGTACAAAGAGCGCTCGAAATATAACGAAGAGCGTTTGCTTAAAAACGCAGATACGTTTGCCTCATGTCATCCATCAAAGAACCGAAATTTGAATTCTGTTTATATAGTACTTTACTACTTATTAATTTCACTTTTATTTTATTTTTCTTAATTTCTGCCTTGTATAAACATATTTGCAAAAGGCAGATATATTTTTGAGTGTCGAATTCTTTGCTTGTTGTCGTTCTGTGTCATGTTTTATAAAATCATTGTTACAAGCAGCTCTAGACACCGCGAGTCCCTGATTGGGTGACCATCTGGTAACTCCGAATATTAATGGCGCTGAGTCCCTGGTCGATAAACGTGAATGACTCACGACTTGACATATGGTTAAGATAAAGGATAAATTACTCCACTTTCAATGTGAAAAAGACTTGCAACGTTGTTACGCAAGCTACTTTAAAAAAGTCTGTTGTATATTGCAATAATGCGAAATAAACTGACATACCTTTCTTACGGGCCGACAGCTCTTTTAACAAACAAGGATCTTTATTAAACCTAGCTTGAAAGTAAGAAGTGAATGCATGCACTCTAATGAAAACGCGATAACGAAATTAAGATAATTTCGATTCAAAATGTGTAATTTCACTCAAAGTTGACAATATGAAAAACGAGTGAACATTATTTTAATCTTTGCTTTAATAGAGGAAATATTACTTATTGGGGCGATTACTATCAACTGGCATCTCCTCAGGCCAGGTATCCAGTGATGGACCGCCATCCGGAGCAATTCTTTACATTTTACTTACTTACCCTTACTTTTAAATGCCGCGGGAGTTTCTCTGGACGCAGTACTTGCAAACTTTGGTAAGCTAGCTACCTTGCTCGCGACTTTGACGTGCCTGGCCTAGGACGTGAAGTCTCGCGGACATTTAATCTAAAGCACGGCACCCACTGCTTCCGGATCCGCTCCGATCCGCTCAGACTAGGCCGTTGAATCCAATACATGTTAACCCGTGGCATCCGTACGCCAGGCCGCTATCCGTACGCTACGCCACATTACTCAGGTTCGACCCGGCCGTCCTATATCCGGTAATTAGAAATTCTGACCCATTTTGCCAGAGATCCGGGCGGTGCCGAAGACTCGAAAGGTCATGGAAGCAGCCAGACTTCTACCAATCGCTTAGAATTCTACGTTCTCAATAGACTGTGCGAGCTGCTGGGTAATTAGTAGTAATACAAATATTTGAAATTAATAAAATAGTACAGTAAATTGTCTGAAGATGTAAATATGTACAACAACCCTTCTCTGAATTTGAATGTTTGTCAATAAGCCCGTGTAATGAAATGTACTCATATTACTTTATTACAGTTAAACGCCCATCTGGAATTGCCTTCTTGAAGTTTGTGATTTCTTTTAATTGTGCTTATTCAACATTGCGTAACTTGTTACACGAACAAAATTGTGAACCGTGTAGGAGACTTTAAAAAATGAGTATTTGTCTCGCAGCAAGTTTGTGAAACATTATGGAACTGCTCATGTAGCTTTCGTTTCAAGTCAATTTGGTCGTTGCCGCTTCGAGCGCTACAGTGCAACGGGAGGGATATCCCACCATTCCCGAATTGTGCGTTGCTAGGTCGGCCGGCGCCGAGCCGCACCCCAACCTGATGAGTGAACGGGACGGAGAGCGCCGTGCTGAAGCGTAAGCATATATAACCCGCACACCGTTGATTTAATTTTTTCGTGTTTCCGGGCACGTCAACTGCTTTGGTCATTAGTCCCGTTAGTGTAGTGCATGTTTTTCTCGGGAGATGGCGGTAATCTTCCCCCGCTGGATGGCGAGATCCGGCGCTGACCTACCGTCGGCTAGTGGGGTTTCCCCCTAACCAGGACTCTCCCACCAGCGGGGCACCACCCCAGCTGGACAAGCTCCCGACCGGCTCCCGAATATGTGGTAGTGTAGTGCATGTTAGTGTGTGTGTGAGTAAGGGGAGAGGATAGGGCAAGGAAGAGGAAGGATAGAGCGCGCGTTGTCCATGGCCCGTTTGTTAGGGTACTGCTCCGGCATGCGCCTGGTGTCGATCGGAGAAACCACGGAAAACTACTGATCAGAGCAGCCGGCCGCTAGAATTCTCCTCCAGATAGCGACTGAATTCGACCCAGCTGAAAAGCTAGTGTCGAAAATCCTGCCGCCATCAGGACTCAAACCTAGGACCTCCCGGTCACAGGCGCTGCAGTGACATCAGTTGATGTATTGAGCTACCGCTCCCGGTCCGCACATCATATTATGTGCGGCTTAACACATCTGCTCTCGGCGACCGCCTATAATTCACGTATCCGCTTAGTGCGTTTGCCACTGCACGTGTGTGTCACACGTGCAGGGTATACAAAATGGTGCAGCGGGGCTTTTGCCGGAATACTTTACAATGAGGAGACGGTTTTAATGCTGACGATGGCATTAGAGCGAAGAGAACGCATTCCATTATTCCAACAGATCCTGCCATTTTATATCCAGTTGTCAGGAGAATTGAAAATGTGTGGTATTCTGTGTGTTTCGAACCATGAATCTATCTAAAACCAATATTAATATGCTTGAAAATTTCCGTAATATTACAATTGTTATAATTTCTGTTTAACTTCTGAATTCTGCTAGATGCTGCTATCGTATGAGAGGATATTAAATGGCGGTGGTTGCGCAACTCTCTGTATCTAGGCACTCTAGATGGTATGACTGTGTGGCGCTACCAGCTACATTAAGTTTGCGTTTCATTTGTCCGGGAATTGGGAACTACGGGCGTGTTGTTAATCTACTTAGGCGCGGAATAGATGCTCTGAAAAGCTATAAAAGCTTCCTACGTTATGTTCAAAGTATTAAAAACGAGTGGTGAAAATTGTGGTGGCGGAATTCTATCTGAAAAGGGTAGAAAAATGTATTTCTTTTATTGATTTTCATTGGTCTTTACTACTGAATATTGGAAAGTACAAACAACAAAGAATCCGTATGATGAAACGTGAGAGAGCAGTAATAACAAGCTTGGAAGGAACCGTATAGCTTTACACTATTTTACGTTCTTACATGTTCTCAAACGAAAACATTCCAAATAGAGACATAGGTAAATTGGTTCTATAATGGGATCCTGAAGTTACCAAAATGCAGATATTATTTATTGTTGCTCTGCAAAATTTGTAGACATTGTCCGTGTCGCTTTTGCTTCTTTGTTCCAATGTCCAAAGGCTTTTGGGTCACATTGAAGACCCTTGAGAAGTCAAAATATTATTTATCTTTTCGTGTAAAATTTCCAGGTACGGTTTCTGATGTTTGGAAGATTACTATGTAAAATTTGGAAACAAATATTTTTTGAAAGCCACTAGCAAAAGCGGTTATTTTAGGACATGCACAGCGTGCTAAATGTTCAATTTTTAAAACTAGTACTAAAAGTGAAACGATATTCAAATGTCCAGATAAAATTGTGAATGTAAGAAAATATATATTTTCCTCTGACCGTATCAGCAACTGCTGGCCTTAATGTATGATCAAGTGATATGAATTCTTGTATTAAAATAAAATGAACGTCAGTAAGGCTGCCTAAAAAAATGTATGATTCATGTCTAATTGTGTTTTTATTTTGCTCATAGATCGCACCTATCAATCGATCGGCCTTGTGATAAACCTTTCCTACTCGCAAAATAGAAGCCTTTTTCACCACTCGTATCGTAAATAACTATTGATTTTTCAAAATCCCTTGTTGGGATTTGGAAAAGAAAATGATTTGCTTGTGTCCAGCATTGATCCCTAAGATGTATTCCGTCCATCCTCTAGTTAGTGTCTTCCTTGGATCGTGTCACCCGCCTCGTACACCCTGCCTCCTCGACTGCGTTCCAGTATGAAAACCCTGCGGGAAGGAAAGATAAGCGCGCGGTGGCGGCGCTCGTCTGCGAGCAGCGAGGGGCGGAGGAGGGGAAGGGGGCGTGGCCCCGGGGCGGCGCTATCGCCCGGCGCATCAGGCGGTGCGCCAGCACAGACGCAATCGCCCGCGGACGTGCGCCCGCAAGGACGAGAGCAGCACGGGGGCTGGCGTTGCGATGCTTGAGTGAGGTACGAGCGTTGCCGGCCACGATCAACGCCGCACCAGCAAGCGGGGTGAGGAGCCCAGCCCGTTTCTCCCGGTGCAGCCTGTGTCACACGAGCGGTGCGTTGACGCTCGTCACCCGACTCTGCGGCGATGCCTGCGCGCACGAGTCACTTATCACTCGTAGTGGATTAACATTGTATCTTATGCGAAACGGCACATGAGCGCTCTTGGCGATGTACGTTGTTGTCAACCCGTCGTCGAATGGACGTTGAAAGCTAGAAAACAAGTGTTATCTTGACTTATGTTGTAGCTTGAGCGTCGTGTTTGAGCTGTGGCCACAACGCACGTCGCCAAGAGCACTCGTATACCGTTTCGCATAAAATACAGTGTTACTCTACGACGCGCTTTACGCGATTCCTGGGCGCAGGCATAGACACAGTTGACGTCACCAGCGTTAGGTGACGCGCGTCAACGCAACGCTCGTTTGGCACAGGCTTCAGGTATCGGATCTAGGGACCACAGGAGAGGAGCCTGGGATAATTTCAGGGGAGAGGAGCACGTATTTTATATTGCTCCCCCTCTCACATAAATATTTTTAGAAAGCTAAAAGTTTCCATTTTAAATGATTAACTTAAAGTAAAAGATTAACCCTTCTGTAATAGCACAAATTTATAGTTTAAAATATATCGATATTTGAATATTGAAGTTTGATCACTAGTTTCGTCAGCAAAAGTAAATTTTTTTTTAGTTAATATTTTCATAATTTGCTCACTATGAATGTGCAATTTCCATTTCATACAATATATTCATTCGTAATTTCTCTATCTTAAAAGTTTTATATTACGAACGATTCACTTATAAGGGATTAGTTAAGCAGTGTTGCAGGGTTATAACATTACCTGCAAAAAATCATGCTCGGTAGTATAAAGTAGTAAGGTTTTTAGAGTGTAGATTAGTCTCTTGGCACATAAGAGCATGTACCAATTGCATTTCTGTTGTGTGCCCAAATTCATCCCTGTGGAATTATTGCTTGTCTTCTGCCTTTCGCGACAGCTGATCTTAGATGCGAAAACTTCTTAAAATGTCATTTTTCCCTCTTTTCAATTAATTCTTAGGAAATTATGAATTATTTACTAGTGACTGATTTTCCCTGTATACTTTTTTCTATAAAACTCAAACTTGTGCATAAATATTTTCATTACAAATGATATTTCTGGCGTGTAATGAGCTTAAATAATAGTTTCGGTTACATATTTTGATATTACCTTCAAAATGTATCTAAACAACCATTAAGTGGAAAGCACAGTAAATAAAGCACTATGGTTTTGGTTTCACAGGCAGCAACATGCGTAGAAACACAGAGATAATCCCAAACACTGCAGGTATCATAAATTAAAAACTTTACCATACGGTAATATCCAAACTGCACGGCTTATCTAGCATTGTTTGTGAACTGTTAGATATTATCTTGTCCTTGCGCGTAACCAAATATTTCTCCGTACATTGGGTCAAGACTTGGCCTGAGCACTAGACCATGTACTCTAATTTATCCGTAGGTGGGTCGCACGCAATGTGAGTCAACAGTTCATGAACTTCATGCAAATCTCTGCATGTAGAGCTCTCCTAGCCTCGAACCCCAGACTCTTGGTGCAATAGTCTTGCGTCAAAATTACGGGTCAGAACAACGATAGTCGTGACTCGTAGTCAGCAGTTAAACATTTTGTGGTTACGGCACGAAAGACGAGTTGTCGGTTAAAGACAATAAACATACATGTCTAATCAGTTTACGTAGAATAACCGCACTATTAAAGATATTAACTAAAAACTTTCTACTGAAAACATTAAATAAAGTGTCCCGTTTGAAATACGGTATGAGTAAGAGTAAGAAATATCCAATACGCTGAGTTGTTGAAGTAGAAAGAAACAAAATTAATGTTTGTTAGAAATGAACCTACTCATTGTACACGGGTTTTGTGACGGTAAAAGCTATTTTCTAAAAGATGCTTAACACAGTTTGGCATTATATTGTGTGAGAAATCAAATTTACTTAGTATTTCAGTCCGCAGTGAGAAAGGGTTCTTCCATTGCGTTTACGACGTGAATTACACCATAAATCAATATATTCCTTTAGAATGTATCATGTTACCTCGTTCACATGAAATTTCACAGTAATCACTAGTCAAAACATCACTTGTAAAGATTAAGAAAACTTGAAGAGAAGAAATGAAATAAGGCTTCATAACCAGTGTCTCCTTGCGCATTTTCGATCTTCTAATATGTTAGGGAAATTTGTTGTATGCGTATGAGGGATACTATTTTAAAATATGTATTATCAATTTTGCACTCTGTATCGGCTGGCCAATAAAAGACTCTCAATCGACATTAAGGAATGCTCCTTACTTTCGTTATCCAATCAGCCTCCGATAATCTGAAAATATATGTATAATAATTGCATACAACATTCGGGACATAGGGAAGGAAGAATGTAATATCGAATTTGTTGAACGAAAACACGGCATAAACTCAAACTGTTTCCCAAAGAAACAAGAAACACGCAGAAAACCGTGAAGGGAGCTGTTACTTTACAAACAATTTCAACTATTCCATGTTATTGTTTTGTTATTAAAAATAGTGTAAAATTCATGGAGTAGTAACAGTTCGGTATTCAGACTGAATCATCATGTTTGAGTAACACTATATTGGGATTTCCTTTATTTTTTTGTCAATAAAGGAATGATTATACGCTTTAAATATTATTAAAAAGTTATAAAAATTAAAATTCCCACTAAGCAATGACCATCCGATTACCTCGCTCTGTCGTTCTATCCCATCATAAACAGCATAACTGCTCCCCTTAATAACAAGAAAATGCGTCCACTCACGAAATGCTTTCTACTAATACGGATCAGTGTTCAACGCCGAAACTGTGTTCTCGTAGCCCAAAATGATGTCACGTTCCCTTATTTGCTGGTTATTAAGAACTAACTGTTGAGCCACAGAATCTGTTAGGAACTGATCTCACAAAATAAAACATCTGGAACGAAATGGAGCTAAAATGCATCTTAGTTCAACAAACCATGTAGTTGGATGAAGCAAGAACGATAACAGCGTTGCATATTTTACGTCAGTGTGCAACATTGATTTATCGCTCGTAAACTACACCGCAAATGTGAGTGCACTACGGAAGCTTCGAAGACAGCAGCAGCTAGTTTCGGATTTTCGACACCGGTTAAATCGCGCAGTCGACATCGATCAACCCATGTGGGATTTAAAGGCCGGTTATTTGAGGGGTCGGTTCCACGGTTTCCCCATTTTCACCCGGAAAAAAATACGGATTCAAGGGGGGAGAGTAACACAGAGTTTGTGAAACGGGCCACGGACCGCGCACGATCTGTCTTTCCTCTTCCTTGTCCTATCCTCTCCCCTTACACACACACTTACACTAACATGCTCTTCACTACCACATGCTCCGGGAGACCGGTCGGGAGCTTAGAGCTTGTCCCGGCTGGGGCGGAGCCCCGCTGGTGGGAGAGTCCTGGTTAGGGGGAAACCCCACTAGCCGAAGGTAGGTCGGCGCCGGATCTCGCCATCCAGCTGGGGATGACCACCGCCATCTTCCGAGAAACAAACATGCAGTACACTAACGGGACTAATGACCAAAGCAGTTGATGCGCCCGGAAACACGAAGAAACCAAACCAAACCAAACACAGAGTTTGTGATGGTTTCTTCCAAACACGGTAATTTTTTCACTAATGCAATAGTAATGTTAAGTTTATTTTTCAATCGTCGTCTCAGGTAGCTCAAGTCATCAGTCGGTGTCACTGCAACGCCTCTGACCGAAAGACCCAGGGTTCGAGTCCCGACGGTGGCAAGATTTTCGACACTAGCTTGTCAACAACATCGAATTTAGCAGCTGTCTGCAGAAATATTCTACTGATCGGCTGCTCTGATCAATAGTTTCCATGGTTTCTCCGCTCAAAATTCAGGTAAATGCGGGAGCATTACCTTCACAAATGGGACACGGACACCCCTTACACACACACACTAACACGCACTACACTACAACACATGCCGGGAGACCGGTCGGGAGCTTAGAGCTTATCCTGTTGGGGCGGTCCCACTGCTGGTAGACACGTGGTTGAGGAAAACTTCGCAAGGCGACGTGTATGTCGTCGCCGGAACTCACCTCCCAGCGGGGGAAGATCACCACCACCTCCTGGGGTAAAAACATACACTACACTTACGAAACTAATGACAACTCTTGACACGCCCGAAAACACTGATAAATCAATCATCAATATTTTACAATTGATATCTCTCGTGACAGAAAGGTCAGCGCCCACCTCTCGTGGAGAATGCATGCACTGCCCTTACGGGACTAATGACCTTAGCCGTTGACGCGCCCGGAATCACTAATCAATCAATTAATCAATATCTCTCGTATTTCGTACATTTCAACCTTATCATCTCAGCGTCGCTCTCAGCGAGCAGTTTTAATATTTCATCTCCAATTAAAAGGTACCTATTCACAATAATCTTCAGACGGATGCCTGATGAAGTGTGACCACTACCGTTCTGCAGGATCAGTCAGCCGTTGGCATCCGAACTTTCCTTCTGCTAAAAACGTGTCCACTCCGACTCTATCCAAAGTGGTTTCACGCCAAAGCTCGTCCTGGACTGCAGCGCAATCGGAGAGAGACATCAGACATAATGGTACGTTCGACAGCTTCGTGGTGGTCAACGCTTTATTTTTAATTAATAAGGATTACAAGGACGGTGATTAAATATTAAGTTTATGTAACGTTCATGGCTTTTAAAATGTTTTGGAGAATGGCCTCTGTTAAAATTGTTATATGTGATATTCATGTTACGCTATGTTTTTCCGTACCATTGAGCCTCAATGAAGACTCAAAAATGCGACCAACATGTTGCATGTAATGAAATGGTTAACTGATTGTCGGTCAAATGCAAGAGCTGTGTGTATAATAATTGCTAGGAAAGAGGAAGGTGTTGTACCTCGGACCGATTTTGCCATTTCGGGACTAAAAATGTCCGAAATATTTTTTTCTGGATACTCTAGAGTTTTATACACCACTTACAGTTTTTTCAAGCATGTAGTCTTACAACAACGTAGATTTATTTGCAAACTTAAAAAGTGAAATTGGGACCGTGGTACCACACTGCTGTTGTACCATGAACTGTTCATAATTATGTCGGAAAAATGACAACGTATTACGAAGATGTTATTTATTAACTTTTAAATAAACATTAATGTCTTGAGACGAAATAAGACATAATTAACATTGTCAAGTGAACACAGTTTATAGTGAATTTCCAAAAATAAGTTTTAACAAACACTGGATAAATCAGTTTAAAATGTAAGCTTTTAAAGCTGTCGAACCGATCCTCTAGTAGGAACTGGATGTGGAAGCTTCATTAAATCATCATGCTTGTTGATTGCAGATATGATAGTATATTACTTCCTTATTCTTGAAAATTCAGATAATTTTCATGAATTACATGGCTTAATTTTAATCTGATAAATATAATAATAATAATAATAATAATAATAATAATAATAATAATAATAATAATAATAATAATAATAAATAATCGCATAAATTGTAGTATGCGTTTTTCAACAACATAGCTATGGATTTTTCAATGTTCTCCTTGATTATGGGTTTTTTCTTGTCACTGTATTTCTTAGTATTTTTTTTTAAATAAAATATTCAAAACATTGTATTTCACATTTAGTGGTTTGGTTTGTTTTTTTCGTGTTTCTGGGCGCGTCAACTGCTTTGGTCATTAGTCCCGTTAGTGTAGTGCGTGTTTGTTTCTCGGGAGATGGCGGTGGTCTTCCCCGGCTGGATAGCGAGGTCCGGCGCCGACCTACCGTCGGCTAGTGGGGTTTCCCCCTAACCAAGACTCTCCCACCAGCGGGGCACCGCCCCAACCGGGACAAGCTCTAAGCTCCCGACCGGTCTCCCGGAATGTGTGGTAGTGTAGTGCATATTAGTGTAAGTGTGTGTGTAAGGGGAGAGGATAGGATAGGGAAGAGGAAGGACAGATCGCGCGCGGTCCGTGACCCGTTTGGTAGGGTACTGCTCCGGCATTCGCCTGGTGTTGATCGGTGAAACCACGGAAAACTACCGATCAGAGCAGCCGACTGCTAGAATTCTCCTCCAGGCAGCGACTGAATTCGACCTAGCTGAGAAGCTAGTGTAGAAAATCCTGCCGCCGACAGGACTCGAACCTAAGACCTCCCGATCAGAGGCGCTGCAGTGACATCAGTTGATGCACTGAGCTACCGCTCCCGGTATTATTTCACATTTAGTAGTAAAGCAAAAGGATTAGTAGATGACATCAAATAGAATAGTACTATAATCTAGGGAGTGTTCTAAGACGGTTTAGTCCAAAGTACAACAGGTTTGATGCATCCAGAGTACAACATATCGTCACATTGAAGTGCATGTCTTTTTGCCATTTTGAGGTAAGGATGAGCTTTATTGCAAACTCGTTGTTCTGCTCTTAAAACAACATGGAATCAAGAATTTCTTTAATTTCAGATGTTTTAAATGCACATTTTTGTACAGAGTTAAGAGAAACTAATAAAGAATGTTTACTTTTGACTGGTGACTTTACGTTTGTAATAACTTCTACCGCAGCTGAACTGCCAAATAAACAAATTTAACTGCCCAGAGACCACTATTGACAGTATTATGAACAGTATTGACAGTATTATTAACGTTATTATTAACAGTATTATGAACAGTATCATGAATAGTATTATGAACAGTATTGACAGTTTTATTTATATTGTCAGTTTTGTGAACTGCATACAATAGTATTCATATATTTCGCTAGGCAGAGCTAGAATTAGCGTAGGTCCAAGGTAATATATATTCACTTCCCCTACCCCGAATCTTTGACGGCGACAGATGGGGACCCTGTTCATATTTTTAATTTTTTTTTTTTGTTATGAAGTTTACGATTCTTTCACGCAAGGAAAAAGAAGGAAATATGCGGCAACATTTTTTAAAAATCAATGGTTTTAACGTCTTTGATTTTGCAAAAATTTTCTCTCTTACTGTTCACTTCAAAAAATTTTCCCCACGTTTATACTAAAATTCTAAAGTGTTTTACACTAAGTAAGATTTGTTGCAAAAATTTAACTTTTTTCCCTTCATTACTTCTCCACCTTACTCAGGTAGTTTTTCCAACGTCCATGCAATTGCGTGGAGAGACCACCGACGTTGCCACAGACATTTCCCACTCGCACGCACGTGTGTGAGTTTCCCATGAGATGCTCTGATTTGTTCAAAGCGTTGCTACCAGGTCACAACTCATTCACTGTTTCCGTAAAGGTTGAAAAAAATGGTTATACAAATATTTTTTGCAGTGATCGTGATAAGTGTAAGTTAGGGAAACGTATTACATAGTTGGCATGAAGTTTCCTTGTGAATATTCCAACAATTGTTCATTATTGCAGAACAAGGGTGTTTTAGAGTTCAAGTTACAAGTCAGAAAAAGATATTTGGAAGCAAGGAATTACACTCTACTAAAATTATTAATATAGTGTGCCAGCATTTATTTTAACGAGGACTAACCTTGCGTTCCCACATTCAATTTTAAACTGCATTTTATCCTTGTATTTCAAAACTTTGTTTACATGATGTTTAAATAAGAATTAAAATATTCTGTAGAAAACTCTACATGACATTAAAAGCAAAAGTGCATAGGTACTGCAAACATTTCGTCAGAATCCACACTGTAAAAAATACATCATACCTTATTAGGACCATTAATGAAGACATGACTCAGAATATATTAATGTACCTTGAAACAAAACTCTTTCTGAAATAAGTAATTTATTTCGACTGATCCAACATGTACTAAATGGTGGAGAGTTTGTTTCAAACGGGCACGAAATGAGAGTGAGACAGGATTTGAGTTCCCGGTAAAGCATGACCATGTTCTTTACACCTCGATTCATATCAAAACTCTGAACAAATTAGCTTAATTGCTGCGCGGAAGGCCAAGGTAACTGAAAGTCCTGACACTCGGCTACGTCCTGCCAGGAAAATGACACAACGCGAAAAAAAAGAAAGAAAGGCTCGAGCATGTGAGCGATGTCCGAAGGTGAACAGTGGCGAGGTTTCCTTCAGATTCGCAGATTCGTAACCGGAACCCGCCACTTGTGCGTCGTCCTCGTTCGCCTTACGCAACTCGTCCCGCAGACAATGGCGCACGCGAATCACGTCAGAACGGTCACTCATCCGACGAGTATTCCGCGCCATTGTAACGCCGCTCGGTTTCCCCTAATCGGTCGGTCATAAAGCCGCCAAGAAACGCGGCCGGTTTAGATCGCGTTTTCCCCGACGACGCACCGACGCGACGCTACGGTCGAGTCGTTTGTTCCGAGGACAATGGTCAAACATTCCTTCCGATTGTGACGGCCACGAGACCGACGAATTTATTAAGAATGTCTTGCGTAGTCTGATCGTCAGCGTTCACAGTACGAGTTACCGTTGGCAATGAACTTCGATAATGAATGTGTTTTTGGGAACTCCCCGGGCATGGTATATTGAAGAAGGTAGTGTATAACTTTCTGGTTTAGTCATTTGACTCTCAAGGGAATCGTGAATTGGTTAGAGAAGTTTTTAAATGATAGTATCATTATCAACTTACATCTGTTTGCCTCTAATGTTATGTTTGTGGGTATGTTTTAGTGCTCTGGTAAGTGATTGAAGACGAACGGTACTAGTTATGCATCACACGATTGCAAAATAGACAACTTCTAAATAAGACTCGGAAAATAGAACCTCGAGTAGTTGATAATTTTCCTTATTTTAATCGATCTATGAACTTAAATTTTGGAGTGACTTGAGAAATACAGGATAACCCTTTCGAGTTCTGCAATTCAAAAATTAAAACAAATGAAGTTCTCCTATAGTAACAAACTAACTTGTATATTTGTGATTATGTAACTGCTCTCAAATCGGTTACCGACACGAAATATAAAATCGCCATTAGAATCATTAGCAATAATTGTTAGTATCTTTAAATGAAATTTCAAGTGAATTTTGTCGATGGAATGGCTCATGTAATCAATGGGATTTAGTAAAAAAAACAGGGTGCTTTAAAATTTCACGACGTATCTGATCATCTGTATTTACGAGTAGCATTATTCTTGCGACATCTCAGTACCAGAGAAAGAAATGAGTGAACAAAGCACAACCAGTAATGAATTGGATATAATAGGTCACGAAACAACTAGTAGGTTGCAACCTATATCAAACCATTCCCCCGGTTCACATAATAATAATAATAATAATAATAATAATAATAATAATAATAATAATAATAATAGTTCGAAGATAATGACCATAATGAGCGATAATGGTGAAGGTAAATGAAAAGCATAGTGGATTGATTCATTGAAAAAGGTGGTCATTATTTTTTCCCATAAGGCATTTAGCAGTTCGATATTACGAGAAAGAGATAAAAAGATGGATAGTGGAAGCTACAATGTGAGAAACGTGTATATTGTAGAAATACTTGCAAACAAGCAAAGAAAAATTATTATTGGTCTCAATCTCAGACCATTTTTTTCGGGTCTGAGCAGATTATGTTCTTAAGCTGCACAGGGAATTGTCTCCAGTACATTTTTCTCTATTGGCATGTCTAACAAAAGCTTGACGGAAATACGACAATTTGAACTGTGAATTTGAACAATCAAACCACAAAGGTATTGTATTTATTTTTTATTGAATTTACTATTTATTGATTCGGAGTAGGCAGATGAATTTTCGTTTACCTCTACTTCGCTCAAGATAAGAGAATTCCAGAAAAAGAAGGGAATGATAAATGATTCAGAAGAAAGAATGAGTGGGAAGGAATCTCAAAATACTTTTCAAGTTTACTGTAAGCCTGTAATCTATTTATTACTACAAATCCCTTGCATTTATCGTTGAACGTCAAGAACAAATTCCTAATTGAAATTGAAGGAAACCAGTTTCACTGAAAACACTGAACAACGCATTAACTTTAATAAATAAAACAAGAAAGATATTTAGAACACTGTGGTATATATAAAAAGATTTTCTGAGCAAAAAGCACAAACTGTGGCTAAATGCATGCTCTATAACTGCCTAATTCATAATAATAATTATTAATAATAATAATTAATAGTAATAGTAATAATAATAATAATAATAATAATAATAATAATAATAATAATAATAATAATAAAACAGTTGTGAAAAAGGTTCAGATTTTTTCACATTTTCATTCTGATCCCATTATTCTACTTGCGTCAAGTGATTTCGAAGGCATTTATGATTCATACTAAGTAAATTCTTTTTGCACAGCTCATTAATTTTAAACCTTAATTAATGCATTCACGCTGAATGGACGCGCAGCAAAACAAAGAGCTTCATTTCACCCACAAAGCGGAAGTGAAACACCCCAACCGCAGAGCCACGCGGCGCGGCGCGGCCGCCCGCCCGCTACGTGCCTGCGCCGCCCGCCATCCCTCTAAGGAATGAGCCAGTGGGGCACATCGACCGACGCGGTGGGAAGCCCCAATGGGTGCGGCGCGATCAATACACGCGGGCACCCTTCTGCGCGCCGCCACGCGGCGGTACACACGAGTTACTCTAAGAAGGGACCACTTTGACAGGTCGAGAAACAAATGAATGTCGTGCGGGGCGACGACATTGCAAGAGGTAATGATGGAGCATTTGCGAAAGAGCTAACAGTAAGCGGGCGCACTGACAAAATTATAGCGTGGACATAACCTGCACTTTTGTTGCCGGCAGTGGCCAAGCACTAGCTGTCAGCTGTCCCTTCTTATAGTATTATCTTGAAAACTGGTGGTGCCCCCGGAAACAATATTGACTACGCAAAGGTTGCTGCATTCCCTTCATCCGGGTCTACACAAAAGATATCTATGAATGGAGGTTTTTTTGGTGGACACTCATACGATTGTACTTTATTCGATCAAACATGGTAATGACCTCAGTGGTAATTGCGGGTTGAATTCGTCGGATGATTAATGGAGTACTTTTGTGTTTCCGCTTTGTATCTTTACGTACTACATCAGAAAGCTAATGTTCATATGGAAGCACACTAGTGGAGATCCTTAGATAGGGAGAGTTTTTTATAGGCTTCCTAAAAAGAATTTCTAATTGATTCATTTTTTTGTGTACACATTACATGTCAAATGTGATGTGGCATTCACAGACAAAGTGTGTCCCGCTTATGACGAATGTATGAAAATTACTGTAAGTAAATATGTTGATATACTAAGTCCGGGCCATAATAATATCCAAGGTTTGAATATTTAAATTTTAAAGTGTGTCGTATGGCAGCGATGTTGTTTCAGCTGTGCGTTGACTCAGTTGGAGCACGACACATAACAACGTCACCCAAAGACTGAAGCACAAATGAATGGACGCTGTTGACGGCTCCCCCTCTGCGTACCCCTCCCTAGCCTACTTTAAACGACTCTCTCTGCCCGGCGCGCACCCCTTCTCGGTGCCGTTGGCGCAGCGTGGCGGCGGCGGCGGCGGGGAGGGGGCGGGCGGCGCGCGGCGGGGTCGTCACTTACGCCGCCCCCGGCTCCTCCCGCCCCCGCGGCCCGCCTCGCTCCGCCCCGCGCGACCGACGTCGCGGGAGGCGGGCCGCAAGCGAGCGCAGAGGTGGCGGCCCGGCGCCCCGCGCGCCGCCCGCCCTCGGCCGCGGCGCGCCCGCCGCCGCCGCCCCGGCCGTCGCCCGCTCGCCACCGCCTGGCGCGCATGAGGCGCGGGTGCCGCCGCGGGAGCACGCACCCCGCCTGGCCGCTGCCCCCAACTGCCCGGCCCGCCCGCGACCCGCCCACCGGCAGCGAGCGGGCAGATTATAAAATAGGTTCTTTGACATTAATCTACGTAAATAAAAGTAGGTTTTCCTAAGAATTGGAATGATTGAAGGCGTTGTCATTGTCAACAATAGTATTTATTTCACAAATCATCGAAAGCTGCTATTTGTGAAATAAATACTATTGTTGACAATGAATGACAACGCCTTCAATCATTCCAATTAGGTAAATGTCAACTACAACTCACCACTGAATCAATATCTTCCTAAGAAGCAATATTTAATTTTAACTGCTCAACTCACTAGCATGTCGGTCTTGATTCAAACGTTGGTCAGGGCTACACATAAAAATACAAAATACATTTCTTGTGCGCGGAAACACGCACCCCACCTGGCCGCTGGCCTCCAAGCTGTTTCACACACCCGCAGCTGCGCCCGTCCTCCAACAGCGGGCGTATCTCGCTTCAGATGTTCAGGGTTCTTTGACATTAATTTTCATACAAAAAACAGTCGGCTCTTCCGATATGGCAATATTTAAATTTAACTGTTGAAACTCACCGACGTTTGGGTCTTGATTCGGACATTTATCAGGGCTACACATCAAACAACAACAAAATTTATTGTTTATACCAACAACGCTTGGTGCTACTTTTTCCTTCATAATCCCACTTCACCCTCTTGTTTAGTACGCTAAATAAAAATGATGTACCATTTTTGAGACACCATCCAACGAACATTTCAAGTTTAAAAAAATAATTGCTTTCAGATGTACAACCTGTTTTGCAATGGGTTTGAATACGTTTGATACAGAATTATAGAGTTGAGTTAAATTTAGAAGTTATATTTTTGACTCAGAATTATTTAGATGAGTTGTATGTGTAAGGTTTCCTGCGGATGCGTGCTCTATTTGGGGTTTGTTTCGCTAATTGGATGTGGGATTAAAGGGATTTTGTAGTAAAACTTTAGGGCGGATTTTTTTAATGTTGGTAGTAATAGGGGGTATGCCGAGCTCGAGAAGGAGATCATTGGGTAATGAACCAAGGTGCTTTGGTGATGAACCTTAGGAAACGATTTTAAAACGTCTGAAGCCTATGGATCTAAGATTTGGCTGCTGAGCCCCAAATAGGACTTGCGTATGTTAGGATAGGTCTGATGAATCTCATAAGTATGTTTGTTACTGTTATTTTGGGGTGCATCAAACAGATTTAAGACCTACATTTAGAATTTGGCAGATTTATTTGTAAGGAAAATCATGAGCCACCTCAATCGTTACGCTCTTGGGTACGTGGATAGCTGTGCCCCCCTCCCCTGAAAATTTTTGAAAGATGCACATAGTTCTTTGGTAAAAAAGCATTTTGTTTTAGTATATATGTCAATAAATTCTGGACAAAAAATTTAATATGTCAAGTCATAAAAATGAAGTACATTTTAAAATTTAAAATGATGATAAAAAACAGGAGGACACACTCCCTGCAAGTTGTTGCCGAATCAATATCTTTGAGTATTATTGACTTGGATTATAAAATTTGAAAAATTTCTGTTTTACTAACTTGTTGTACTCTAGTAATTAATTCATTGACTAGCTCTTTTTATTAATTAAAATTTTGTTTTTACTTCTATCACTTTTTACATTTTCGCAAAAATAGTTCATATTTTTTGCAAAGAATGCAAAATAATACACATTTAATATATTTTATATTTTTGATTATTTAAATTTTATTTATAAATTGTGTTACTTGAAATAAGAATTTGACAAATGTGAATAAACCTTTCAATCTACCTTCGAAAAGTGGCCAAATTTGACTGCATGCTCCGTAGAAATCTCTAAAACTCCTTTAAAAAACGTCAAAACGGCAAAATAATATTGAAATATGCTCGAAATCACCCCGGAAAAATGCGAAAAATTGAAACGTAGAAGTCTTTCGATCTCTTCTACAACCGTCCAATAATAGATTTCAAAAGTTCGAAAACAAATTGGAAATTTTGGAGGGTAAAATGTCCTATGAGAATAAAAATGCTTAATGGATAAAGATATTCCGCAATGGATTTCTCCCCTCTTTTTTAGACTGTGGACGTCTAGGGTTACGCTGCAACACACGTCGCCATTTGGCATAACTCGAGAACTATGTGTCCTATGCCCTTAAAACGAAGTTTCCGTGTTCAAAACGTGACATGAGAAACCACTTGTCCTAAAAGCATGTGATCTATTATGAAATTTGACAGTATTGACTAAGTATTTCCTTAGGATACTTAGATTTCTCAGTTTGTATTTTAGACTTTCCTACCAAACAAAGTCAAACGCTTGGGAGACGTCGAGGAAGTCATAGAAAGTGATGAGCTACATAAAATTCTTGGTGAATATTTTCGTTGACTGATTGATTGATTAGTGCTTCCGGCGCGTCAACTGCTAAGGTCATTTGTCCTGTAAGTGTAGTACATGTTATGTCGCTATCGCTGCTACTGGTGATGGTAGCGGTCATCTTCCCACGCTGGATGGTGAGATTCGGCGTTGACCTACACGTTGGCTAGCAGGGTTTTCATCAACTAGATATCTCCCACTAGCCGGCCACCGCCCCAACCGAGACAAGCTCTAAGCTTCCGACCGGTCTTCCGGTTTGTGTGATATTGTGGTGCGCGTAAGTGTATGTGCACTTAAGGGGTGAGGATAGAACAGGGAAGGGGTAGGAAAGATCGCGCGTGGTCCGTGACCCGTTTGTTAGGATACAGCTCCGACATTCGCCTGATGTTGGTCAGAGTAACCACGAAAAACTACTGATCAGAGCAGCCGGCCTCTAGAATTCTCCAAACAGCGGCTGAACTCGACTTATTCATCTAGCTAGTGTCGCCGTCGATACTCAAACCCTAAGTCCTGCCAGGAGCACTGCATTGTCATCAATGTCCTGAGCCTCCTAAACCTATGTGAATGTTTTGGTAATGCATAGTGGCTTGTAGAGTAGTTTTGAAAGAAACCAAATTGGAAGGGAGGTGTTTCTTGATGAAAGAAATGAAGAGCAATATAAAAGTGTGATCTACGTAAGGGCGCCATCTGTATTATGGTTTCCAGAGACTCCCTAGGCTGCAGGGAAAATCTATACTAAAGAATGTTGAAACAAGACGCAATGCTTGGCCCTCCTCTCTCATCTTATGTGACTTCTTTTATTTTATTTATTTATTTTTTACGTCAAAAAAGCAGTTTAAAAACTGCGTATGACGTGCTATGGGGAAATGTAAATTGTGTGCACATTTTCAAAATTCTGTGATCCCTACACTAAAAAAAAGCTCCCATATAATAAAATCTATTTTCAAGGATAAAAAGGCAATAAATTGTGGCTCTTATCCATGTTGTCCTTCGGAATAATACTTCCTGCCGCGACATGGAAACGAAAACGACAACATGGAAACGAAAATTTGAATAATTGTATTTCCCACTGAATTCTAGAAGACGTGCACAGAAAATGAAGTTACTTTTATGTCCAGAAGCAAAACAAGGGGCCATTCAGCATTTTCTCAATGGATCAGGGAAACTGGACGAAAAACCTGATCGAGATCGAGATCCATGTGCGATTCTTTCTCCATTTACGATAAAACAAGATGCTTTTTCCATGGGCTTATTAATATCTTACCGAACATTATCTGATTTGAACAAGAGATTTGCTGACTTTGTGGGAATCTAGGAAATTGATATATTCTTCATTCAGTATTTCTGAAAAAACGGAAACAAGATGGTTTGCAGAATGGTTTTCAGATTGCCCACGAGGAATTCATGGAATTGTATCTAATTTAGATAAGTTGATAGCAGGTTTGAGAGGAATAAAGCGAATAACAGTTTAATGACCAGTTGATCACTTTCTATTCTATTGTGTTTTAAACAAAGCTAGTAACCGACGAGGTTGATGGGACCTAAACTAAAGCTATTATCAATCTATCTTAAGAAAGCGAGTGTACAGGCGACAAAATGTGATTCCAAGATTTTGCGTTAAACGTATTAGTTTATAATTCAAACTTTTACCTTTGAGAAATAGATTCATTTACATACGAAAATGTCGGTATGTGGTTTGCAGTCTTTTTAATGGAAAACATTTTACGAATCTTTATCCTCTCAAAGTTCATAAAAATTATAAAATGTTAGACACCAGTTTTCCATAATATATTTCCTGAATCGTTTATTCCTGAAAATTATTTCGTTAAAAACACAACATGTGAGAAAACCGTGTTCGTTTGTTGGATGCAAACCTTGCTATGAGACCCTCATAATTCATCTTAAATCTCACACATTTTGGTGCTTGAGCAGATTTTCAACCCAGGATTGTATCATAGTTTTATCGTCTACACGAGTTTAATGCTTGAGAATCTAGGCGTAAATGATGACTTAAAATACAGCAATGAACCCTGGTGTGGTACCTGCAGGATTTCTCTCTCTCTCTCAAAAAAAAAACTTTATCCCGAAATGAATATATTTGTTAGTTCTATCACTTTGCTCGTATTCTGAAACAGTCTTCAGACCGCGAAAATCGCGAGGAGACTGCCTCACGTATTTAGCTAGTCCCCCTTATAAGAAACGTCCTCTCTACTCTCGATTTCGCTCCCTCGACCAAAATAACATCACCGGATTCGTGTGTCGAAGAACGAAGATGTCGATCTCCCCTAAATAATTGGAACATCTGGCCCACCCTGTTTTGGAAGAATTTCATGAGTGAGCGTTACGAAACCAACACATCCGCCGAACCGGGACGCTGAACCTCCATAAAAATGAAGCTCATAAAATAATTTCCTCCTAATCGCGAAACTTCCAGGTTTCGCTTTGTATCCTGCGCTCTTTCTTCTCGAGCCGGGACGTAATCGAACGAGCGCTCCTCAGGTCGGATTTCGACAGGGGACAAGTTGTCTCTTCCGTAGTAGATTTGTTGTGGCTCGGTGAGCTGGTACCTATTGTTCGGAAGTCGCTGAGACCGGCTCCACCCCCGCGGCCGCCTGCAACGACTTCCTTCCCTTCCCCTCCTCGTCTTGCACGTGGCTGGTGGAGGTTGTCCCCCTCTCTCTCTCGGCGCCCCTGTTGCCCCGGAGAGAAACGCTGGAGTCATCCGCTGTGCACCGCCGATGCATCGGTCGCTCTTGCCTAAGGTTGCCAATCGGTCACTCTGCTAAGGTGCTCATGTGAAAGGGAGGACACATTTCTTTTTATAAATATATAATTTATTAAATTACGCTTTCTGCATCACATACATCTATGTAAACAATTTAATTTACATCATACATTACAGAATCAACATATCATTTTACAATATACAAGAAAATCTTATTTTACAAGTACATAATTTTCTTCTTTATAAATTTGTACTGTTTTTCACTTTTGGCAGCATACGATACAGCGTTGTAATCTTTTATAAAATCATAAAAGGCTGAACAACGCATGTCAACTTATGTCAGGAGTTAGTCATGTGATAAAATAAATGACAACAAATGTTAAAAATTTAGTAAAAGGAGAACATTTAACACACAAAGAAGGACGACAGGACAATTGACTTCAATGAAGAACTATCCTTCAAAAATGGATGATGGTTGGCAACCCTGGCAGCGGAAGTATTTCGCCCGAGTGGAAACGCCCGGTGGAATTCGAGTTCCAAGCGCGTGCGGTTGTGATCGAATACGACGAAACATATTGATGATGTACACGGCTCACGTAATGTGGGGAATGTGAGAAATCACACTTTGCAATACCACGAAAAACACGAAGTTTTTCCTAAGAAGTCCCGATTCCGTGATGTAAACCTGCAACTCATTCACAATTGCAATACTTCTGAAATGACCTGAAATTATCGCTGTTGGTCATAAATAAACTCAAACTGATCTTTATAACTACTAGTGATGCCATGATTCTAAATATTTCCTACTGGGGCAATAGATTTACAAAAGATGTCATTCCTTTTACGAAGATAAATTTACTTCTCTGGCCCAAATTGATTGCACATTCTTACTTCTTGCCAGTTTTGTCACGCTAGTCAACACAAAGTTAATAACAAATATAATAAGAAATCAAATCATGCAACCTCCAACCTCCATTACTTATCACCGTCTTATTTGTCATCATTTACTTTTGTGTTTTGATAGAAAAAGAAAGAACATACGAAGGCGGAATCAGAGACACGAAAGTATATTAGTGAAGATCAACTATTAGTTCTTTAATTTTCAAATACACGCTGTCTACCATTTCTTCTTCTCCATTTTAATTTAATTTTGAATTGCGTGTTGCGCTGTCTTCTATTTTTACAAAATTCGAAATCATGTCAGAAATACCTTGGATACATATGTTTCATTTTTCTTGTACTTCCGTAAATTTTCTTTCAATTTGCCCAATAAAAATTGTTGCATGTTTGGGGCGATTATATGTACGTATTAAAAGGATTGAATATTTTTAATAAAGCTTTGAGAAACGTTGTATTTTGTAGATGGAAATGAAAGGTTTTCAAAAACATTTATTTTCGCTACCTTGAATGCACAGAATTAAACAAATGCAGGAGTAAAACAGCTAGTAGTTTTCTTATTGAGGCTCAATAAACAGCAGGAATGTGATGGTTTGATCTAGATGTCTGAGAATAGATTATAAGAACACGTACTGTTTGTAATACCGTTGACATTTTCCCTTTGTAATGTAATTTCTAGAACCCATGGCTTTAATATGGGTTAAAAAATTTACATTCAGAACGTCGTAAACCAAATCACTTGTTTAGGTGTGTTTATTTCATTAGGCATTGTTGAACGAGGCGTACAAATCGCGTGAAAGAAGTCGGTGAAGCAATAGCATCCAAAAAATATACGTTTAAATAGCGGAGAAAAGCCATAACATTCAAGATATTGCGGTGTTATTGGCGAGAGGGAAATTAATTGAAGAATAGCAAGGTGACGTTGGCCAACAACCCGGATAAAATTGACTGTTGCTACCGGAAAGTAAAACCAGGTGGCACCGGTCTGTCATTCTACTGATTTAAAACTACATCATGTAAATTTATTTTGTAAATCAAGTGTAACATTTATCATAGGTAATACCACGATAGCTTTGTAAATTGTCGATAAATCCCCGACTGGCGAAGGGAGGAGGTGATTTATCTGAAAATTTCCAAACCACGAGTTGTATTTAATAGGACTATTCGTCGAATTAGCAGCTGACATCCAACAGGTTCCAAATGCACCAAATATTGAAAAGTAACTGAAAGCATGTTAAAATCAAAGATGTTAGGTTTCAGTACATGCGTGGTTTATTGCACGTTAGCACAGCGATCGATACATACCACCTTCTAACATAGAGGAGTCGCACCTTATTATTGGCCAGTCGGGAGGAGTAGTAAGAAAAATCGGACAGAAAAAGCAATATATTTTTGAGATACACCACCCTCATTGAGACATTACATATGTATAGTTAAAAATTGTTGGTTTTAATTTCGGGAGTGGAATAATCTAAAACAAGCTCTATTGAAAATATTTTTGACTTACGTACAAAACTATCTTTTGCCTTATGTAATATCAAACTGTACAGATGGAAAAATGAACGAGAGAAATGGGCGAAAGAAATGTGTAAATAAGAATAAGTAGATTTTTGTCCTTTGATTTTTGAACTTCAGAGAAAATAAATATTCTGACACGCTTTGAACATTTTAATTTTTTCAGTGACATTGAGAGAAACCATGTCATTATTTTTTTAGTGAAGCAATACAATAATAAATTAGATTGAATATAGATGAAAACACACAAATTTTTTAAGCCAAAGCTGTTATCAATTTTGTCATAATTTATTACTGATATTAGAATAATAAATGTAAAAAATACTATTATTTATCATAATATTTCTTTAAAAAGTGATGATTCATTTTTAAATAAAATAATATATTTTATTACCTGCACAAAGTAAACAATTATTGCCCGATTGTGCGAAGAAAGTGAAGTGACTTTTGTTCAGTGGACTTCGTGAATTTTTTCTCAGTCTCATTACTATTGAATCTGTAATTGTTTTTTATGACTGAAGAAAAAAATTTCTTTGTTCGGCTGGAAGTGGCAGCGGAAAAAAGTTACTTGCAAACAATATGGCGGCACCAAAAATACAAGATATTCAAAGATTCGCTATTTTTTTCAATACTTGACATCTTCTTGTACAGTAGTCGGGTTTATTGTTGAACGATTATTTTTTACTGATACGTTATACTTTATTACCCTCGATACGGAGTTCGATGTACACTGCATAACTTACCTGGATCGAGACGACCGTGGTTACGAGGAAAATATGAAAACAGTTGAAAGATGCTACATGTTCTCTTACGGAGGGAATTATGGGAGGGAAATATGAAAAGACGAGTCGGGTCAAGTTAACATCTAGTTAATTAGTTACTAATCAAATATTAACCAATAAAATTAGGTAAAAAATAAAATTATGTATGTGCCACGGGTGGTAACTACGGGATAACTACGGGAACTTCGGAAGGTAAGGGATACGTGATTTTTGACCACTCCGTTCTACCCTTCCGGGCAAACATGAGCGTCTGTTACAACAATCGGGCGGGTCAAACTGCCACGAACGTCGACTCATGAGTTTTTTCTGTGAATTATGTGTTCGTGGTTTCCCGTATCATGAAGAAAATACATGCGTGTATATCTGTTCCGAGAGCAGTTCGCTCCAGACCCATACAAAGGCGCCCACCCGAATGAAGGCAAGCAAAATATGTGACGGGTGAGGGAGAGGCACAAGCAGATGCTTGCTCAGGTGAGACCACCAAAATCGGTCGGGCAAAATGGGTAGTCTGTGGGCGAATTCGGTCAAATACGATGTCATAGGTGCGCACAGCCTAAAAGCCGGGGAGGTTAACTTCATACCTGGGCCTCTCTGGGCCCCCTTATGCATTGAATATTTTTTATTTACATATGGCATATTTTTCTATGAAATACATAAATTATATAATTACAAATTTAATGATACAGTTGAATACCATTGATATAATGCTGAATCAGTCACAGAATTGCCACATGGTTTGTAGAGACTCTTCCCCAGATGTCGTGTATCAATTCCCCACATAGGAAGCTTAAAAATGTGAAAATTGGGAATTGACATATTTACGGAAATAAAGTGTTTTATTATGTTGGGCGTTTCGAAATTTTCAGGAGAGCCACGCCCTCCCTGCCCCCTCCCCTGTACGCACACCTAGGGAGGTCTGTTAAACGCTGCCAAGTCAAAGTGCTTGGTAATTTGAGCTACATACCCCATATGTGTGTGTTTTCTCCAAGAGGTCTGACTAAACAACCAAAATGTCCGATAACCTCTTCGTTGGAAGTCTTCTGGCTAGCTTTGGGGCTGGCCGTGAGCCTCTCACGAGCACCCAGCCCTCGGCCGAAGAAACTCGTTCTTCCGAGAGCCCCATCTGTCGCCGGGTAGCACGGCTGTTCTTGCGGCGCGGAGTCACATCGCCCGCCTCCCCCATTCGCCACGGCTGCATCGCCCGCCCCGCCCCCGAGGCGCCGAATTCCACCCGCTACTAAGTAGTCGCTGCAGTCGCCCTGATGTCGCCTAGGCTCATCAGGGAAACTCCTCTCGGAAAGAACTGTAAGAAAGGCACTGAAGAAAATTTTTAAAAAGTACGTTGCACAAAGTACTCGTCATGAACACACAACTGAAGAGATAAAAGCAGTCACATCATTAGATGCATGTATTCACTCAGGTCGTTTTAATTAACATTAAACTGGTTTTCTTACTTTGTTTACGAGAAGAAGAAGAATTTCATTTTTACCTTAAGTTTACTATTGATATATACCAATGGAGTAAATACAAGTTAATTTCTCGAAATGCTGTGTTGGTGAGGAGACTGATACCCCTATTGAAATACAGTGGAGACAAAAGTAGAAGCCTCATTACGCATTTAATAAAAGTATTTTTACACGTGTCCCCATCCTAAAATGGTTGGCAGAAATTTCTGTCGAAAGACAATATTCTGCAGTCGATAGTTTTTCACAAAAATAACAGCATATTAAAATTGCTTTGAGTTAATGAATAATCGATATCACGATATCTATCTTCACATTTTAAGTTCACTCAATAATGGAAGAACTTTCGGCGACAAAAGGAAATTATATGAATTCATTCCTTTAAATTTGTTTCAAGAATTAATCGTTTATATCAGTATGCTCTTTTTCTTTTAATTTAATTAATTTTCAACAAATTTTAAATACTCCGATAATTTTTCTTTATTATCAATTTACCTAGTAAACACTAGAAAATTCATTTCATTCATTTCCTTAAATTAAGAAATTTTATATTTATGTGATTCTAATTTCCAGGAAATGAATCTGACATACTATTTCAGTTATTGAATTTACAAATTTTAAATGAAATTTTCAAATATCTAATGATAATTATATAAAATTTTTAAATTGGAAATGAGTTTCCACGATTTTAAGCATTGCTTAGACCAGACTAAAGATTACCCTTTAACAATATATGCACGCAAACATTTACTGTCCATCATTTCCAGTACGATAGAGCTACTATTATATCAGTTAATTAAAAACGAGAAAAACGAAACAGTTCCGCACATTACATCACATTTTCGGCTTTTGCAGAGAACGTAACATTATATTCACTCTAGAAATCGAAAAGAAGAATGATTACCTACAAAAAGAAAGTTATAGGAAGCGAGCATTCAAAATACCGCTCTAAAAGTAGCGCCTTGGAGTCTTGTTTTATTTGTAATAAACCTGTCAAGCAGGATTTTTATTAGAAGAAAGTATATTTTGGATATGTGAGAAAATAAAACAGTTACACAGTTTTTCCAAAATAGACTACCGGAAGATGCATAGAAACCTTTTTTCTTGTCCTGTCACAGCATACTAAATGAATGGGTATATTGAATGGGATCGTTACTTCGTATTAAATCATCAGTCTCTTTTTATCATACAGAACATTTTTCTGAAATATGTTATAAAATATTAGAAATTATTCGAGCTTAGGTATTATCGATTCATTATGACAGTCCCACATAATTTTAAGTTCAAAACGTGATATATTTCTCCACAAACACCTGTTGCACTACTACCGAGTCAGAAACTAATGACTACCGTGATGATGGGATGATGACTGGGGAAGACATGTGAGAGCCACGCGGCCGGCGGTGGCGGTGCTCCTCGCCCTCCCGCCCCCCGCCTCGCCCGTGCCCCCGCCCCCCTGCCCCCGCCCCGCCTCCGCTCCCCGCCCCCGCGCCGCGGCAGCCCTGGCTTCCCCCGCGCGGCCGCGTGTCGCTAAAAAGCCAGCCAGGCTTTCTCCTCCCACCACCGCCGCCGCGGCTCCGTTAAAACCTTAGTCCGCGTGGGGCGGCTCACTCACTTGTCCGGTGCTTGTGGCAGTGCACTGCGGCTGAAGGAGGCGCGGGTCGACTGTGCGGCAAAGGACGAGTGCGTGTGTTGTCGATCAATCAATCCAAGTAAGTACAGTGCTTCTCATCTGCCGATGCTTCATTGTTTCTTCTCGCGACGCGTCAGCTGATCACAAGGCATGCGCCGCTTCGGTGGAGACGTGGACGCGAACGCAACTGGATGTGAACCCGTGACCATGTGTTGGATGTGACTGTGTGCTTGAAGCTTGCGCAATTCTGTTCGGTGGATGGCGTAGTGATAGGCGTTTTCGGAATACAGTGGTTTGGAATGGAAATGTTCGTGAGTGCTTTTTGGAAGTTTCACTTGAATTTTATTTTCTTTGAGAATCAATTTTATTGGGAATTGTCACGGTCCTTAAAATGTTTCAATTTCAAATATATTTTCAAATTTTTGTGAAGAAATGTGCACAATTAATAAGAAAAAAGTTGAGAAAAATTGTAAACCTTACTTTAGAACAATATTCTCAAACTTGAAATAATTTAAAATCTTATTTTTTCTTGTTGAAAAAAGTTCTGAGTAATTTACCAAATCGTGGCTTTTGTGCTTTCATTTGAACGATGGGTTTCGAAAAGGGAATTCAGAGTAATCTTATAGTATAAACCAAGTGTTCAATGTTTAGTTTTGCTATTAGGCGATGAACTTGATTCGTGCCTGTCACTTGCTCTTTCATTTCCGCGAAACGTAAAGCATACATAACCAATTTACACCGCTAACCTTTGAAACGTTGCCAAACGCGAGCGAAATTTCATCAATCACAATGCCGTCGAGATTACCTAGCAGATAGCGGGTTGCTCCATCTGTCGGTCGCAGGTCCACCATCTAGGTCACTCGGCCCGTAGGTTACTTAACTATCTGAGTAAATGTGTGTGTGTATGTGTGCGCGCGCGTGTGTGTGTGCGTGCCGACGCGCTTCTTTGAGAGTGTGCGTGCTTTTTCCTCAGTCGACAAACGAGTTTGGTCGGTTAGGCACCGGGAGCTGCGTGGTCGTAGCTGAGACTTTCGACCAAAGCCATTTCGCCGCACAGTGGGACGAAACCTCGAAATGATGGTCATAAACGAATTTCGATTGCAATGCAACTATACCATCTTAGTGCTTAATAGTATCAGCCTTAATACTGAATTTTGATTGCAATGCAACTATACCTTCTTAGAGACAAATGATAGAACAATATTAAATGTCTTTATAAAAATAGTTTGCATACATTCAATTGCAATTTCATACCCAAGAACTATTACCGTTATCAGGGATTCATTGATTAATTGTTAGTGATTCCGGACGCGTCAACTATGATCATTAGTTCCGTAAGTATAGTGATTTTTTTCCTCGGGAAGGTGGGGATGGTCTTCCCCCACTGAATGGCGAGATCGGATGGGAGGTGGCACCAACCTACGTCGACTTGCGTTTTTTTTCTCCAACCGCTATCTCCCACTACCGGAGCACCGCCTCAGCCGAGACAAGCTTAAAGCTCCCGATCGGTCTCCCAGCATGCGTGGTATCAGGGGTTGAATCTATTGGTCTGTTATGTCTTCGAATATCAGTTCCCGATTTATTTTCTGTATCGTCCTATTGATATTTTCGCTGTCGGGTTGTACTCTTGCTTCGTTTTTTATTTTTTTAACCCTTCAATCCGCTTGCGATTTTATGTTCCTTCCCTGTAACTCAGCACTATTTTTTTTTCAAAATATTTTGCATTTTTTATATGATTTGCATATTGAAATTTTGACCGGGTTTTCGGGATTCCTACCCACTGTGCGGCGCCCACTGTCCCGGCGAGTCTACGCGGTAGCAGGAGCGGCGTGGGAGGGAGGGGGAGGGCTGTCCTTTCGCTCTCGAAGCGCCTCCGCGCACCGGAAGCGGGGCGGCCGGCACGCGAAAGAGACGCCTGCGACGGAGTGCGCGGAAGTGGCCGGCGCCGGAAGCGCACATGTTAATGGGGACCACCGCGCGCTCTTGCAGCGCCGGTGAACGACAGGTCCTTAATTGCGATGTCGTGTGCGACGACGCCCAAACCGCTTGGGATACAGGATGATGCAAAGTGATCTGGAGAACGATTTCCCTTTCTAAGAATATCATATCCGTTCTACTTCAGTACTTTCAAGGTTCTTCTTTTTAATGTTCCTGTAAATTGGATTTTTTTTGTTTTATGAGCAAACGTATTGACCTACCGGCATTTATTTTCCTGAATTTGAGAAACCTAGTTTGAAATAATGTCAAAATTTTTTTCTTCGTATTTTCTGAGGTTGGTCACACAGTCATTTTGTACCTCACTTGTGTTTACAAGTTTACCATGACACTCGTTTATTTTGAAAGTAAATGAAATTTAGTTCCCATAAAAACTGATTGCACTATCAAAATTTAAACGGTCTCAATATTTATTTTAATTTTTACAATGAAAATTAATAATTTTATAAAACGAATTTCTTATTCATTACTGTTTACTAGTTTATTTCAAATAAATTATTCATTACTTTAATTTTATTTATTTTAATTTTTAAAACTTTCTCATTAGAAAATGTGTATTGGTTTATATACTCACTGCATCTCTAAAAATAAACCAAGAGTCATGTCGTTTACCCATACCTGCAAGAAATTTAGGAATTTCCAAAATATCACGGTCGATGTTTACCAAACGCTAAGTGTGAAGGTTTCTTATTAGCATTTTAGTGGAAACGTGATCTCCGAATGTTGCCAACATGCGTCCGAGAAAAAACAACACGCGGGCCTTCTCGATGGCATCTGCTATCATCCACATATATCTCCCTGACGAACGAAATTTCAGACAGATCTCATTGCTGGAGGCTCGTCACGTGCGGCAGATGCGGCCATCGAGGTGCGTGGGCGAAGGTCGGATTTCCCTTCGGTCGGCGGGCGGGGGGGGGGGGTCGTGGATGGCGGCGCGATCCCAGGTTGCTAGGCACACGCGCCGCCGCGCCGAGCCAAGCCGCCACGCGAAGGCTGAGCGAAGCAGAGAGAGAGGCGTGCAGCTTCCCCTAACGCCCGATTAATCAGTGTCGGCGTTAGGCGAGGGCAGATCGGGTGATCGCACGGGACCCCGCATGTCAAGGGGCCCGATGATGGGAGTGATGGAAAAAATATTAAAAAATTGAAAAAGAAATTAGAACTCGACAAAATCGTAAACGTAGTTTTATAGAAAGTAGTCTGAGATTTCATAAAATTTTCAATTAACTTTTTATCTTAAATAGTTATCTATAGTCACTACTCAAGGTAGAACTCTATGAAAGAAATCCAATGACGCTAACATTAAAATAGGTTCTACTGAAATCATATTTATTATTTCGTGTATTTAACAAGTTAATTTATTAAGCACCAACTAAATACAACAAAATTGTTTAGCGTTGTAAGCTCACCGCTTTTTATCGATCAAATACTTTTATTTAAAATTATTATTTAAAGTATATTTCCCAAAACTTTTTTCTGGCTTAAACGTTGAAATTTTTGTTACTTGTTGAAATAAAATAACTCATGTAGTTTCTTGACACAACTTTCACATTTTTAACTTTTTTTGGGGGGGAGGACTCGTCTCAGCATGACCCTGGCCCCAAAATTGTCTAGCTCCAGTACTACGATTAATATTTTGATCAGAAGTGTATGATGGCACCAGGGTGGCATGGTTCCTTCAGTTCCTTTTATTATTCATTCTTTCTCGTGAAATTCTCTTAAACGGAGGGAGGGTTTTAACACACAAGGAGAGGCAGCGGAGTCGCGATCCAGGTCGCGAGAACGAGAGCCGGAAGGCCCTCCCGAATTCAGCACGTTGAATACGCCACGGACCAGTTGGTGTCAAAATGCGTTGATTGTAAAATTACTTTCGTTATAAAATAAGATTTCTAGCGTTAACAATACGAACTCAAATGATCAATTCATTGATTAAAATGAATCTGTTCATTTGAATCACTGAATCAAAGGAACCGTGTCACCATAAACATCTGAATCATCAACGTACCAATAATTCTTAGCACATGGTCAGTTAAGAGAGGGGATACTATTATCTAATTATGAGCTTCAATTTAATAAAATATAACAGTACATGCCGTAACAAAACCGCCTCTCTAACTACCAAAACTAACTGCTAAGAAATTTTAAACCAATACACGACGGCTGTTCTCAAAGAAGTGAATTCCCTTGGTTCATTGAGCAAAGACTGAGTTGGCGACTTGCTTTCGGTTCTGGACAAACATGCATCCCTATAAAGATTATCTTGGCTGTTCATTTAATACTTCGCTATCTTTGCACGTTTGCTCGAGCGTTGTGAGTTATTCGTGGTTATTTCGTAGTTATTTCGCCAGCAGTACTAACGTTCTCTATATGCTCGTGATAGTGAGACGATTGTTTCACTCATTGGCACGATAAAGCATGACCGAGAATGTATACCTCGCTTCCCAATGCGAATTATTTCTGTTCTACGGGAGCGAATGATTCTGATTATCAAATTTTACCTAACTCTCTTATAGCTACCTTCACTCAAATTTAAAAATACACATAACACTATTTTAACACTGTAATCGATTAGGTCATGTTTAACTTTATTAAAATACACGAGTTCGAAATTGTTTCTCAAAATACTGAAAAAAGTATTACTTTCTGAAACGAAATGATAAACGTTGAATTCTGTATAAACGTTATAAAAATATTATTATAATAGTCTGTTCTATAACGTATTGTCTTTTAAAATCCATCGCCTTCAAAACTTGAATTGAAAAATAAATGAATTTGGATTATGCTAGCGGGAATGTCGAGCGGACGTGACGATTTGCAGGTTCGCTACAGTCAGGAAAACTGAACAAGATGTATTGCATACTACGCGTAGAAAACATTGATAGGGATGAAAAATAGAATTTATAATTCTTATGTTCATCTGGACTTCAACAATTTAACTTAAGACCATCTTTTATCCATGTTATGCATGGGCATAAGTGACCTTCCCAACATGCAAGGAACAGTATCTAAATGTTCCCCGTAACGAATCTCCTCATTTATTGTATTACGTAATATTATTTTCTAAAACCAAAATATTATTATTTTATTATTGCATTATTTAATTTTTGATTATATATATATATATATATATATATATATATATATATATATATATATATCACGAATATTTTTTACTTTAGTAACATTTTTTAGAAACAAAAGATATGCCGAAATAATTAATTTCGAATCCTCTTGTGAATATAAGTCACGTACTGACGATTCCTCCTAGATATTCATACATTTGTAATAAATCTACCGCCGAAGTTATTAGTGCTAATGGACTTTCTGGAGAAGCATTAATCCTTATCTGCCTGAATTATTTTGGAAAAAATATCTTTCCTCGATTTTATATTTTTGTTTAAATATTAAAATTTATTATTTTTCTCAAATTTTGAAATGCGCGTGATTACCCTTTTAGAATGAGATGGAAACATCTGATGTTTTAATTTCATTTCTGCAATTTTTTAAGGTGAAGTTTGAACTATCGCAGCTTCGTACACAGGCCCATACGGGTACTATAGACAGATAACGGTTGCCTCAAGGTCAACTCGGCGTAGCTGGCTTTGCAGATTTGCGGACACCGGCGTATCCGCTACCGCCGCCGCGGTATCTGCACCATCTCTGCATTCCCCGCCGCCACCATCACCGCCCCTACTTCCCCTGCGGGTACTACCGCAACCGCTACCGGTAGAACCACTGTCCACACCTTCCTCCTGCCTGCAAATTAACTACGTCACTCGCGGCACTTGTCAAGGGCGCCCCTACTTCCCCTGCGGGTACCATCCTCTTCAGATTTGTGCCTACAATAAACCATCGACCAGATTATATTTAGTTTAAGTTGTTTTTCTTTCATCACGCTTTCCTTTCTCTTCCTACGACTGTTCGACCTTCCCTACGGCTGTTCCTCCCCGTGACTTACAATCTGGACCTGTTTGTGAAGTAACCTCGGTAACCAGCAGTATATGTAAAACGAAAAATTACTCATGTAATGTTAATAGCCACAATATTTTTATTAGTGAAAACTTTAATAGAATGATTAGGATTACAACCGTTGCATAAAACTATAAAATATTACGCACTAATTATTGATTGAGAAGACTGATGGCTTTATATATCGCCAAGGGATCTGTTCCTGTTGCCTTCTCCACACACAAATACAATTTTTTGCTACAATTGCCTCTACCGAAGCCTGTAGGCTTGTGCCAAGAATAACAAATGCTGAGGCAAAACGAGTTAATATTTAGGTAATGCAGATGACGGAATGAATGACATTGGACCACTGCTGGAATGAGAGACAAAAAAAGGCGAAACCGCTCTGTCTACCGTGAATTCCATTGCGGATCGTCCGGGATGTGAACTCCGACAACCGGAGGTGAAAAGCAAGCCCGGTGACACCTACAATAATGGTCGCATCTTCTGGAAACGTCTTCAGCCTCACAAGGTCCCCATTACCTGCAATGTCGTACCGGGAGAGATGAGTCAGGGCATCAACTGACGTCACTGCAGTCCCTCTGACCGGAAGGTCCTAGGTTCGAGTCCCGACGGTTGCAAGATTTTCGACACTGGCTTTTCAGCTAGGTCGAATTCAGTCGCTGACTGGAGGAGAATTCTGGCGGCCGGCTGCTCTGATCGATAGTTTTCCGTGGGTTCTCTGATCAACACCAGGCGAATGCCTGAGCAGTACCCTAACAAAAGGGCCACGGACCGCGCGCGGACTTTCCTACCTCTTCCTTGTCGTATGCTCTCCCCTTCCACACACTTACACTTACACGCACTACGCTCACACGTGCAGGGCGACCGGCCGAGAGCTCAGACATGAGAGATTTGTGTGACTTGGGTGGGGCGGTGCCCCGCTGGTGGGAGATACCTGGTTAAGGAAAATCCCGCTAGACGACGGTAGGTCGGCTCCGGATCTCGCCATCCAGTGGGGGAAGAACACCACCATCTCCCAAGAAAAAATGCACTGCACTAACGGGACTAATGATTCTATTAGTTGAAATCACTAACAATTAATCATTTCAACGTTGTAGTTGCTCGCGCGCGCAGAAAGTCGCGCTAGTTCAGTAGCCGCGCGGCGGGCGGGTGAGCGGGCGGTGGGTGGGCGGAGGCGCGTGAAAGCTGCGCGGGTGGCGGGCGCGCGGGGGGGGGGGATCGCTGAGCGTCCGCGAGGCCTTCTCTTGCGACAGCGCCCACTCGAAAGGGGAAACCGCGCACGACGCGACGCGAGGGGGGGGGGCAGCGTGGGGCGCACGGGCGGAGTCCGATGCGCTCGTCCATTTACACATGCACACTTTTTTTTTTTTAAATAAACGATCATTTTAGATAGCTAGTTGTAAAAGCTGTTGTTTTTTTTTCAGGGGGTGTACAGCAGAAAATGAAATTATCGCAAAAGAAGCTAATTTGATTCGACCAGAATGACCAAATGTGCGTCCTAAAGTGAGGAATCTGGGCGTTAAACTGTTATGGCGTGCGTAAAATCTGTTTATTGCTCATATCACAAACTGTTCTTCTTGACATAAAAGTCAAGATTCCAAACTAGAAATATAATGAGTCAAAAGTCGTGTTTACAAGTTCTGCGCGTTTTATGTACGAGTTGCCTCGAGACGCCAGGGGCTTGGCGGCACACAAACGAATTGCCGTATTGCATCCTCTTAATGCATTCATTCGCGATATTTGTATACATGCGTTCTGAGTTTCATTAATACTTTCATAAGTACTCTCATGAATGAAACATGGGAAGAAAAATAGAAAGGTCGTCATGGTTGTTACTACAAGCGTTATTCACGTATGTTTTGTCACAAAAGCGTGGCTGCGACGGCTTTAGCAGGTTCGCAGAAAAACGCTCCGAATGGAGGAATTCTTGTATCGTATAAAAAGGGATTTAAATATAGCATTTAAATTATAAATATTTTTATTAATAATTATTATGGGCCCTACCCTTATAAAGATGTCGCCGTGGGCGACAATTGTTTCTCTCTAACTGCGCTAGTCCAGCGGAGTAGGGCACAGGACCGCCGAGGAAACTTTATCACATCAACTTATCACTATATTTGACAACTTTTCTTTCGTTTTATTTCAATAGTTTGCCTTGGTAGTGCAGGTGCTTAAAACAGCGACAAAGTACGCGGAACAAAAGGCTATTTATCATGATGGTATGGCGTGGTTGGCTTCTCGTACCACCTCATAATACAGATGTATCAACATCCGAAGGCAATTCCAAACCACCACTCCGATCACCTACCAGGAACACGTCAAGGTGCAAGATTTCTTGGGCTACGCTCGTCAACTGAGTGCAGTACTCCCTACCATTTTAATCAGAAAACTGAAATGTCTCCTAAAATCGCAAATCATCACAAATCTCAGATGTTTCCGAGATTTTTTAACTCGTTGATTATTATTTTTTGTTTATTAACACTCAAACAATCTCAATCCAAAGTACACAAAAATGAAAAAAATTAACATTTAATATGGACATATAATTCCATATCACAGAAGATATAGCTATAAAGTTAAGAAGATAAAGCTATAAAGTTTCGATATAAAATAAAATATGATCACTCAAAGTTAAAAAAATTTCTTTTCGCTTTATAGAGAAAGTTTGAATCCCTTTAATTCATTACATCCAGGTTATTAATCACTGAAATTTTTAACTTTGTACAATTTATTTCAAGATGTTTATATATTACAGGGTTTCACGGTGTTCTTTGAGTCATAACGAAATATAAGAAAGAAGTTGCGAAATATTTCTCGTTTCGTTTGTGTGCTTGGCGCAGTAATAGCTGGCAGTCCGGATTTCACATCGCGGTTTCAAGTTCTTGTTTTCACACTGTCATCAAATTTCACAATGTGTGTTGGCTACGTAATTTTTCTTCAAAACTTTAATTTCTGCAATTCATTAGTAAAAAAAGGCACAGAAAATAGGCTACTTAATGTTTTAAAAAACAACTGATGAACAATAGCGAAAACTCTCGCTGTTGAGCGATAGTCTTCAAATTGTAGTAATTTTGCAGTAGATATTCTGATAACAGAAAAATTTTGACAGCAGCAGATTAATTGTAATAAGTATGATGTTGAAAAAAATTCTTTATTTTTTATTTTTTGTTTTTATTCACGAGAAATTGAGGTAATATGGGCAAATATTATGTTAGTCAATTGATTTGCAGATAATTATTAATATTATGGACACTGGTGTCCGTTGAGGCAAAAATAATTATTAACGTAGAAACTATCTCGTGGCGCAGAGCAAAGTCGCTCGCCTTTCAACAAGGAGGTCCGGGTTCGATTCCCATTCGATTTTTTGAATCTCATGTGAAATTTGTTCCAGCAAAACGAGTTTGGCTGCTTCCAAGAGCTAGTCCAATCCCTGTGGTGTGTCCTAAACCCTTCCCCTATTCTTATTCCTTCCCAATTCTGGCCGCTGGGTAGTGACGCAGGAGCGCGTGGTGGGAGGCGCGTACGCGGAGATTCTACCTGGCGGTCCTCTCGACAACTGACTGCGACGAGACGTGACTGACATAATATTAACGGAGGATTACTCCAAAATTAAAAGCACTGTAATTAATGGAGGATTACTTCTAAAGCCCAAAGCGCTCAAGGGGCTTAGACGTTAAATTGTTGACGCAACAAATTAAAAAAACAAGCAACCGTTGCTTTTTCGTATTCGTTCTTCACGCGATAAGTGCCAAATGTATTGGTTATTAATCAGATATAATAATTTCGGTATATTTTTAAAGTATTGTTTGATCGATGACGTCCCAATTTCGTCTTCTCACAAACGGTACATTCCACATATCAACACTCCACATATCTCTATGTCGAAATTTCATGAGAAATTCATTCAAAGAAAACACATGTCTGGTCGACACCTGTCGAACAGGGCTGAAAGTTTCCGATTCTCCTTAGCTGCAGCACTAAAATTAAGACTACAGTGGGAGTGGAAAGGCACGTTCACCATTGTTGATCTCTCCTCTTTGTGAGAAGCTGATTTTCCCCAGCGAATGGCACTTCAGCTGTTCGCATAGTTTCTCACTTGTTCTTGCGTCTGCGCGGAGAGATCTTCGCGAGTTTGTGTTTGCGCGCACGTTGTAAACCTTGATGCGTGACCACTATCGGTAGCCTACTACCGTAAATCAAATCCTTGTTTTTCAACAATAATTCATTTTAATGGTGGTTTTACGTGTTTTACGTAGTGGTTAACGTTATTTCCAAGACGTGGGCGTGTGAGAATTTGTTTAAAAATTTTTTTCTTCTATAATTCGTTTTGGTTTCTATACAATTTAATCTACGTGCAGTGAACTGTTCAATCTTGTTTAATCGATCAGAGCTGCAGACAAAATAGCGTTTCACTTGAGCAGTTTACTCCCAAGAAATCTTAAGTACCCGCAAAGAAGACCATTTGATATTGATGTTTTGTATGTGCCGCAATTATTTGCATTATCGAATAGGGTGGGGGTGATACTTTTCCAAGCTCTCCATAGCGTCTTGAGTCCTCTAATGACTTCCTAACTGGTAAGGTCATTTCGTAACAACTGAAAGTTCTCAAATGCACTTCACTTAGTATTACCTTCTCAGAACTCCTTGACTATTCTTTCCGAAACACAATATGTTCCTTCCTTAGCACAGTATCAAGAAAGCTTAATTATACTATGACAGAAACGTAGATCATTAACCTGTGATTACTAGGGACATTGGCAAAACATAAAATTAGTAAAAAGGACTGCAGTACGTCCCGACGCGAAAAAAGTCAAATCACTTATAGTTCTTCCATTTATACTTCAAATTACTGCAATGAAACTCATTTGAAATCAGGAAGGAGAAAAATCAGAATGGCATTACGTTGTGTTTTCAACTAAAGACCTCGTACTCCTTGAGAGCTCATAAAATCTCATTAATGTTTACCTCTACTAATTGCATAATTTAGCAATTAAAACGTCACCTTAACTAGGAAAGTCATCAAAATTTTCCAGTTAGGACACGTTTTCACAAAAGGCGAAGCCACACAACAACTCGTAAATGAACTGCTGTACCTTCTTACTTATCTGGTTGGTTGGCCAGTGGTAGTTACACTACGAACAATGATTACACAACAAATTGTGAGAACATGCATGGATATACACGAAGTAGAAACTGACATTACCTCCTGACGAAAACAGGATATTTCAGCAGCAGCAACACAAAATCAGTCCCTTAAGTACGTCTGCACTGTCGACCCAAAGTAGATCCGCGTAAATTGCCGCTCGTCCTTAATTCCTTGTTGTTGCCACTATACCTGCCATGCACTCACTGTATACTATGAAGATGCATGTCGAGTATACAGACTTCAACAAAGCCAAAACGAACAGTGTCAATCTTCCTAGCATTTTTAAGTAGCATTGCCCCTTGAAGGATGTCTTAATATTTTGCATTACCAGACGACTGATCCGAGCAAACGTGCAATCCAGATTGTCCGATTCACAATCCGATATGCTAATGTTGTGAAGACGTGAGTAGATTTCAACAATGAAACGGACACTGTCATATGACTAAGAGGATTTATCCCCAAACTCAGTATCCTTCTCATCAAAATTGCGACCTTCTGATACTTCAAACACTTTCGTGATACTCTTCACTATCGACAACCGCTTGCTCCGGGCTAATTCAGCGTTAGATATGTCGGGTTTAAAATGACACAGCAGCTTTTTGTGCACAATGCAAGTGATAAAATCGTGTTATTACAAATTTTCCTGAGAAATGCATTGTTATTGAACAACATTTGGGCGACGAATTCTAATTTTCTTTGGTCCAAAAGCTGATGGTGGTTACGACCAGTAGATATTGATAAACACCTGATAGAAAATCATTTTTTTTTTTGTATACGAACTACGAAAATCGCCAATTAGTGAATCAATGGAATTGAAATGTGAATAACGCTACCCTATTAGGGTGACAGAGCGTGGCCTTCATAGACGTGCGGTCTCCTCTAAATCCTGCAACAAATTTCGAAAATTACTCAACGCACTCAACGGACATCCGTGCTTCTGAGTCCAAAACAGAAGAGAAGTTGTTTATTAGTAGTATTAAAAGCAATGTGCTGTGTTGTTTCTGTGCCCAGGCCTTGGATATTTGATTATTACTCACCCCGACATACCTATATTTTTGGGCATTTTCAAATTCGGCACCTTAAGGGCATCGAACGCAACAATTTTTTTACCCTCGTGTTCGCCGCCAGGGGACCGCCACAACAATGACATCGGCAGATTTAACCATTACTTGAGTCGTTCCCTGGCCGAAGGAAAACCGGACCTGTCGGACGGAAATTGAAATTATCGGAAGGTTTAATATTAACAGGCATTTTGCAGAGTACTTTATCATGCCACAAGCCTGACAACTCATCCTGAGGATATTCCGTCCTCAGAAGGCTCACCCTGTCCTATATACCGCTCGTCTGTTACCTAGTTACTGAGTATTGGCGAGCCAATATACACCAACGATGCGTGCCGTAAGAACGTGAATAGATTTCAACGTAGGCATTTTGGATCTGATGTATCCCCAGCAGCAGCGACGGCGTCTCGTCCTATGTGGGTCGCGAGACCGGCGGCATCCCCAAGCGTGCGGATGTGCCCGATGGGGCGGGGATGGGTGGGGCGGGCGGGGCGCGGCGTGGCTGGCGGGCCGACGGTGCGTTGTCGCGCGGCGCGCATGATAAGCCACTTGCCTCACGCGCCACGTTAGCCAACGGCGCGGCGCGAGGTCCCCCGGGCGGGGTCCTTGGCGTCGGGGCCACCGCCCCTTCCCCGCCCCCACGCCCGCCCCTGCTCCGCCCGGACGGTTGGGACGAGCCCAAACACAGCTAACAAGGATAAATTCTTCCAACATTCATAAACGATTTTATGTAATAAATTGTTGTATTTTATTTATTATATTTTATTTTATACTATATTTATTTTATTAAGAAATCTAAGGAAAATAGCGTAGGATTAATTGTTCAAAAGTGTATAAACGATTTTAATAAGTGGCTTTATTTTGCTCATTTGCGTGAGGATCCCCGAAAATTACACAGAATTTGTTTGTCTTTGAAGAATAGCGAAGGTATTCTTCAGTAAAGGGATTTTCAAAAGTTTTATCAATTGCTGTTTTTCCTTCATTATATGACAGATCGTACTCGTCAAACTCAAAATGTGTATTCTCACCGAAATAATTTCCTCAATAACCAAAAATGATTAAAATGTATGTTTGTGCATAATAAACAATTGTCATCAAATGTATTTCCGCCATTGAATTTTCGTAAGTACAACTTATAAATACAATGACAAACTCTAGTATCAAAGCGTTTCTCAGCAACACAATGTAAGATACATTTGTGCACTTCTCTTTGAGCAGAATATATAGGTTATGTTTTACACTCAAAATTACTTCATCCAATGTATTCTGCAATTCTTCGGTGACTTTTCGACTCACTGTGACACCTGCGCGATTGACGTCTGTAGAGGAGGGCGGCTAAGAGTAGGAGGGCGGCTAAGAGGGGCGGGACCTTACCCGCAACATCCGCCTCTCTCGCCGATAAGGTAGAGATAGTTTCCTCTCCGGGGCTTCAGGGGCCCGGGGACTGTGATGCAATGAACTTGAAGGTCGCCTTTTTCGAACGCGCTTCTGACGCTTGTTTGCTTGCAAAAAGATTTTCTGTGTTTTTATATTTTTTGTTTGTTTTTACCATTCATCGTATGTTCTCTAGTTTATAGTTTATTAGGGTCCCATTCGATTGTCATTAACATCCTCTAAGTTAACTTTTTGAAGTAAGCAGGTTTCTCGAAGTGTAACGCAAGGCATTCCGTTAATATTAACTTGGAGTCTATGTGCTCACCTATATTTAAATGCCGGAAAACGATATTCCACCAGATTAATTGAGTTCTGCACTATGTCTGACAAACGTTACAATAATAGAAATGGTATCATATTGTAAAGGTAGCATCTACTAGTGTCGTTAAACAAGTCATTTTATCAATGCAATACGAAACGAAATTCGTAGTACAGGCGACTAGGATACGAGATACTGTAAATTAACCGTTAACAATGCACTCTGCTCTCATTATTTGATTATTGTAATGTCTTAGAAGGAAAAGGACTTTCAAAATGCAATTAATACATGAAATATTAAATGCTCATCTGATTGCTTGTTAATTGTTCACGCTGCCTAGTTCCACCATGAGCATAAACTCTCTATTCGCCAAGTCAGCATGGGCCCTCGCTGTCGTGCCAGCAAAAAACATGTCTCTCTTCAACATAACTCACAAAACACACGCAAAACAATTTTACATTCTGTAAAATTCTTCATTCTTGAAAGTTAGTTTATTTTCACAGTTTGAGGTTCCTGAATGACTGAGAACGAATATGCATGGATATGGATCGTTTCTTTCAACAGAAATCATCTCACCAACCTTCATGATAATGTTCGATACGAAATCGAAGACCACAGCAAGTTAGAGAAAAAGCCAAATTGATAATATCACAACTTCTTATTAACATTGGAAACTAGTGAAATAAAATGTATTCAAGTTGTTGGTTTTCCCAGGCTGATACAATGATGGAATATGTATAATAAGTCGTGCTTGTAGAATTAACCTGAGAAACTGCGAGAAAAGATTTTTACAACTTGAAATCTTAGTTTTCTCTTCTAGGAAAGATCGCAGAACAATAATATGAGATTATTCTTTCTACAGGTTTACCTTATTGGTAATTTCCTCACATCTCGAAACGTTCTTGTCACGAGAAGCCAATAACAAGCTAACCCTCGAAGGCCAGGCGTGCTGTCTTGTCACTCTTTCATCGAATTCTCATCCGCTTCACCGGTGCCCTTTGCGACCTCGGACCGTTGCAACACAATCGTTTCTGCAGCCGTCGAGAGAAATAATAAAAATCCGAAGATCCTGCGTGAGATTTCCGGTTCTTACGGCGCGTCGTATCGTCGCCAGCCATCTGTGCGCGGGAGTGAAAATGCCCTGGCCCACAGAGCTTCCTGGGTGGCGTGCGAACGCGGGGGCGGAGCGGGCGCGTGCGGCGGCGGCGAGGACAACGTCAGAGACACGAGGCGGCAGCGGGGGAAATAGTGGGCGCGCACGATGGCCCAAATAAACTATGAGATCCGGCTAACAAAAAATATTTTCTTTTGATGTTAAAAAAATCACTCGTTTACACAATCATTATGATTTTGACTGCTAGTAAATGAGGCGTTGTGGATCTCACGAATGAATCAAAACTCACCAAAAGTCGGGTAACAAATACATAAATATTAATGCCTAATATTAGGAGGAAAGCAATTAATATTCCTATTTTATTACATGGGGTGAGGAGGAAAAGAGTTTATCTAGAAAACGATTTTTTAGATAAGTCGTTAATTAGATAAGGTTTGGCTAATGAGCTAAAATAATGCATTTGTGCTGACATTTACGTTCTGATGTAAAGACTTTCAAGATTTAGATGTTAAACGTATATTTATAAATCGGCACGAAATACGCTGTAAGTTATAGTCCCAATATATATTTTTTAAAGCAATCACAAGTAGTGACCGTTAATTATAACTTATCGCGGCCCAAAAATGAAAATTGGGAATATTAATTCAAATTGTTTTCTATTAGTATACTCAATTATAAATAGATTTTCATATAGTTTTTTACTTAATTTATCGACATATTAAAAAAGAAATCATACATAGACTCTACCTATTTTTATTAAACAGCAGTTATTGCATTTAACAGAATCGTGCAATAAACTTAGACAATTTTATTACACGCAAATTACCAAAAAAGCATTAAACGATATTTCTTAAACAAAAGAAATGCGCGAAAAGGAGAGGTTTGCGTGCGTGTCGGGCGACGGCTCCCACGGCGTCGCGACGCCGCCGCCGCCGCCGCCGTCCAGGCGTCCGTCCTCGTCACCGGCGCTGTCGCGGGTGACACCCCCGCGGCGGCGTTACGTCACCCGCCCGACGCTGGCGCGCGCGCCCTAATGAAACGTCTCGCGTCAGGCGCGGGTTCCGCGACGCCCTCCGCTCCCGCGTTGCCTCACGCCTCCCGCGAACACCCGCACTCCTCCCACCGCCGCCCGCGCCGCCGCTCCCCGGCCCCGCCCGCGCCGCCGCCCGGGGCGCCGCTCCCCGCGCTCGAGAAAAAACCGCGCGTGCGTTTCGCACATGTTCCTCCCACACAAGAGCGCCGTGCTGTGTGACTAGAACGCGATACGCACCGTAGGTAACGATTGAAATAAAATGGGAAAGTGTTGATTGTACGTCACCTAATTTGTCTTCTTACTCAGCATCAAAATTTGTCTCAATATTTGAAGGGTTCGGGTGTAAAACTTGGTAACCCTCTGGAAACGTTGTGTCGTATAAGCAAGAGAACATTTTTGTCGAAACGGGTTTAAATGGGGTACATAAACATGACAAAAGCCGGGAGACAATTATGCGTCATAATTTCCACTACTTGAGAATGAAAGCGCATGAACAGCACATGGAAGCGTACAAATATGTTAATATCGCAAAAACTATAACTTTGAGGGTTGCCATCTTTTACTGCCGAGCCCTTCATTTCACAGATCCCTATGATTAGACGTGTTCGGCTCCCTCTCGTGTTTGTTCAGATTCATGTAGTTTAAAATTTGTAAATTCTTGTAGACTATCATGTTCAGATCCCTATAATATATCTCCAGAAAATCTGAATAGACCTGGGCGAGCCAGGCTGAGCTGAATATGTGGCATCGGACCGCCGCTCGAGCGAAAAGCGCCCGTGCGTTTCGCACTTGTTCCTTCCACGCAAGTGCTCCGTCCTACAAGTCTAGAACGTGATACGCATCGTAGTAAAGAATCAAGGGAAGAATTCCACTCTCCTAAGTAAGGTCCTGGAAGTTTCAACGCGAAGGAAACACGATGCAACAGATAAGCAAGGTAATGTCGCCGTGGATGGTAATGAAAATTGAAGTTTAATGAAGGAGCGAGATAACAATAACCGGTATTTCACACAACAAAAATTGATATCTTAGAATTTGCCCTCATAACCTAACATTATAATCCAAACACTCTACAAACATATTCATGGAACGACTGTGTATCGAGAGCTGAAAATGTAGATTCCAACCTGGAAAATGTCGGATTGACACAAACTTCATTTTTCCTCTGGGATTCTGAAACAAGGGATATGGTTACTTCGCCAAGCCCCCTGCAATTTGTGTTGAGCGTTCCGCACTCACCATGGATTCCGCGATACCCTCTGCACCTCTGCGACACCGCGTCATTGCTTCATGCGCCCAGGGAACGGTTGGAGGAAAAATTGCGTGTGCGTTCCGCACTTTTTCTGGCGACGTAATCTTTCTTACCTACGCCGCTACATGCATTTAGAGCAGAGTTTGCTTCGTAATGGTCAGTGTCTTAAGGGCAGGTGAAAAAAACGTGCCATTCTTGCCTCACCCCACAGCTTAATTGTGTTGTGTTTTTTAGTGTAATATGGTAAAATTTATGCGTTCGGCTGTAATTTTATTTGAACGAGATTTGGTAAACTCCTCAGTACTTTTAAGCATTGCTTCTTAAAACAAGACGAATTGCGCCGAGGCAAATCGGTAATTTGTAGGTAGGTTAGGCTAATAGGTAAATAGCATAACCAGTTATCGGAGGAATGGGAAGTTCTTCTGAGCAGGGAAAGATCGCCACGGAATGAATAGAAAATTTGAGCTGTAACTTAACGTGGAACCAAAAGGTTATTTCTTTCCTTATTTACCATCTGGGAAGTGTGACAAAAAATATATGTTGTAATCTTTTGAAGAATAGTTGGAAATACAGTTTTCTGTAAGATTTTGTTGGTTTCATGTAACTTAGATAACGCGAGTAACAGGAAGATGTTTTGGGGTTTTTATTTTCTAATAACCCATGTTGGTCGTCTCTTACTGTATTGAAGGATTCATCAAGGGGATGGTACTCATAATTGAAATCAACGGCGATGATAAAGAAAGAGATAAATTTTGAGATGCATCGCCACCATCATATTATCACCTTGAAGCTCTTGAATTTAGTGAAATGAAGAATCAACTTTAACATATTCGACGTATTTTCATTCCAACAATCGTAAGCGACTGGCCTCTTTATATTTCAAAAGTATGGCCCGGCCTAACCATAAGTTCATTTTCGAAATAAAACTGTCATTTGCCGTATTTCATTTATGAAATCTGTTCAGTGATCTGTGTTATGAATGATGACACGTGTCTGTCATTAAATAATGTATTTGGTTGCTATAAAACTAGGTGAAATCGTTAAAAGCTACCCTAACTTGCAAGAACATTAAATATATCAATTACTGGTCAAATATGTTGGCACTTGAAAAATTAAATAAATAAATGGCACTCAAACGTCAGAGAAAGAACTCTCTTTCGAGTTATAGATATTCCGTCAGACTTTCTAGTTATCATTTGAAATAGTCACTCTGGTATTGGCGTATTTTTATTAATTCAAAATTACAGTAAATAGCGAACATGTACCTGAAAGCAAAGCCAGTAAAAGTAAGTCTAATGAATGTTGATTTGAAGAAAAACTAGTTTTCGTGTGAACAATCACAGCTTGTTATAAGCTCCTGAAAATTTCAGAATCTAGTCTAATGCCCAACACAATAACACAAGAAAAGAAAGTTATGGGTAAGAAAGTCGTTCACAGCCAAGCGGATGACATCAGGGTCAAAATCCCAGCTTATTACCTCACGTCATTTCCTCATGTTAAGTCGTCGGTGCTAACAATTTCACTTCATTATTTTGGAAACGTCAAATTCTCATGAAGGAGTTACACCTTCGTTGCATTCCATTCTCTTGAGCAAAGGGGCTTCTGTTTAAGTCACTGAAATCGCTAATTCCAGATTATCACGTAGTAAACGTTAAAAGAATTAAAAATATAACCTCTAAAATGATTTATTCCTGAACTTTTCTCTCGTTTTATTATCCTCATGCATCTTATCTGGTCATAAATTTCTACACTCTTGGTAAATCAGTAAATCTTTTCCTTCGTGTTAAATCTAGGTACAGAATTAATTTAACAAAAAATATCTCCAACTATTTCCCTTTTTTCAAATAATTATTTTTTTCTGAAGGATCTTCCTGGATATCCTTAGTGTATAATTTCTTAGCATTAAACATTTCATAGTCGGCCCGGTGGCCGAGATCGCTAAGGCAGTAGTGTCGTAGTGATCTCGGACCAAAGGGTCGCGGGTTCGAGTCCCGCCTCGGGCATGGTTGTATTTGTGTTCGTCCTTTCACATAAACTTCCATGATAAGGGTATCATCATCATATCGTTTCATCCTCATAGTACCATACCGTTAACAGCAATAGTGGTCGCTAATGACCTAAGATGTTGATGCGACCTTAAATAATCAATTAAAAAAAACATTTCATAAATTGTTACGTATATAACTATTAAAAAATTAATTTATATTTACGTATGTATCCCTTTTATCTCTTGAAGTCATAACTATGTCAACACGGAAATAAATATTTTAACAAAACGTCCAGTACGCATGACTCACATGATCTTCGCCCATTTCATGTGTGGGCCTGGTGTATAAATGCAAATGACTCTGCTTTAGTACTCCAGAGCTGTTGCATAAAGCTGGTAAGTGTCCCTTCGCTCCACCTGCACTTAGCTTTGTGATGTGGATAATTAGCTCTGTGACTACTACAGTAAGAGTTTTGGCGCGCAGGAAGAACAATGAGAGGCCGTTCTCAAAGAAAAACGTAGTAATTGTGACCCAGTTTCGCACCATGTTCTTACGGCAGTTTAAAGACTCTTAGAAACACTACAACATGAAACAACAATACACACAACAATATGATTCGATAATCTAGCAAATTCACTTGATGGTTAACAGTTCAGTTGGTGCATGAAACGCGCAGCAGATGATTTTTTTCTTGTCTATTTTTTAATAGTTATTTTCTTGTTTGCACTACACTGGTTGACGTAACATGACTTGTTTTTTCTCAAACACTTAGGCTTATTTGTATCGTCATTACTGAGTAAATACATTAGATAAGTTCCAAATAACGAATATAAAATAAAAATTTGTATTCGGAAAACACATTCATGAAGTCCAGTTTAACAAGTTTCCTCATTGGTGATTTTTTTATGTGCTGTTTTGCGAAACAAGCTGGTTCAAAATGGAAACGTCCTATAACATTTGCCAATTACGCTTCATTTAAAATAACAGGAAAATATTGTTTTCGCTTATTTTTCTTCAGTGGATTCTGCTTATCACTTTCAGTGAGATATTAATTCTGAATAATCCATGTCGAATGGCTAGAAATACTACGCATGAGCCAACGCACACCGTATATCCCGAAAGAACAGAGTGTTCCGAACACGGATATCCACGGAATCATTTTATTACTCTGATCTCTATAACTGGCAAAACCCTTCATTAATTATACAAATATCATCGAATAACCGATAGAATTTACATTCTCCGAGGGATGTAAATTCATCAGGAGTAATGCCAAATTTTCGCCTTGAGACAATAGGACACAAAGGCGTCAGAGACGACAATAGTAATTTGCAATTCATAGAACCAATTCGTGTTGTTTAAAAACTATTACTCCGCCCTAGACTTAACTGTAGGCCAAAAAGCGTCGTCGACTCTTTCATAACGTTGCATATATTTATTTTTTATGTCGTTGAGAACCAGACGGCCGCCAAAGCCTGCATGTTTGATAGTCACAACTCTCACATGATTTGTCGGAACCTTCAAGGCCAGAGGTTCTTGTAGGTTATAAGGTGAATCGTGTTTTGGAAAGACAAAGAAAAGTTTCATTTATAGTTGCATACAATATTCAAATATTTAACTCAACAATTTTCAATGAGTGCTTTGTTGGTGTATGCTCGTAAGCTCGAGAGCAATTACAATTCAGTAACATGAATTAATTCAGCTTCTTACAAAATGTTTTCGTATATATGTATAAGTAATTAGTGGTATTATTATTCTAAAGAGCTCAGAACAAATCTCAATAACCTTAAAATTTTCATTTGACCACTTTTGTCTAAACAATACGTGCACGTATACCCTCAGTGACTAGTTTTTGAAAATCACTTTTAGAAATGCGTAACATAATTTTGGGCCAATTGTAGATATTTGCCGCCAACACCGCAAAATCATTCAAGAACGGCGGCAGAAAAGAGAAAGAGGGGCATGTTTGGAAACCGTAAATATAATTTGTATAATCTTTGTCTTATGATTAAGGGAATCGTAAGACATGAAAAGGGTAACAAATTTTGCACGAAACTGTAGAAATGGACTTAAAATTAAACTTAAGGTAACAACTCATCGACAACAAAAAAGGCATGGAATATATTCACGACTATTCAATCATTTTTCAGTTCCTCGCTTACTCTGGATGCCAAGGACTAATTTAAACACAAAAGCAAATACCAATAACCATAACAATTAGCAGCTGCCGGCTCCTAATTTTCCAGCACCCTCATTCGTAATTTTCATCACTCAATCAAACAAATACGATTTAAGAGTCAATTTTCAAGAGACTCCTCAAGAGTTCCCACAAATCTTCGCTCACAAACACGCAAGCATCTATACTGAACGCCGAGGTTTTCCTGGTGTGCTTCATGGCATTGTGAGTACACGTGCGTGTCGCGGGGCGACTGAAGTTGAAGGCTACAACGCGAGACCTCGTGGCCCACTGCTCTCTTGGCCGACACTATCATCGCTTCGTCCGTCACCCTCGTCTCCATTGCCGCCGCACTCCCCCACTCCCCACTCACCGTTCTCAGCCGCCGCGACCCAACAACTTCGCCTCCCAAGCTATTGCCTCAGGTATTGTAGTCGCAGGCGACTCTACTGCTTGTGCTACTGCCACTATCCGTCGCCACAACCTTCATCGCCACCGCCGCTACCACTGCCGCTACCGCCAACAAAGCCTTCTTTGCCCCGCCATCGCGCCATTGCCGCCGCCACCCCTTCCCCCCCCCCAACCGCCCTTCAAGTCGCCTTGCGCCGCCGCCAACGTCACTGCCACCGTCGCCTCACTGCCGCTACAGCCGCCGCTATCGTCGCCATTGCCACGGCCTCCACCGCCTCCTTTGCCGTCACTGACGCTACCGCCACCGCCTTCGTAGCCATTGCCGCCGCCGCCACCGCCGCCACCGCCAAAACTGCCACCGCCGCTGTCACCTTTACCGTCACTGCCGCTACCGCCACCGCATCGTCGCCATTGCTGCCGCCGCCCCGCCGCGCAGGTCAGTGGGACGCGGGTCCTCAGCGACTGCGCAGGCGCAGTTTCACTTTCTGCGAGCGCAGAATTTGAATCCGCGTGCTGCGCGCGGGCAGCGGGTGCGGCTCTTGCCGGCCGGATGCAAGGCAGGTTGCGGGAGATGGGTGGGCTGCACCCCCCATGCGTGAAGCGTGTGTGTGCAATAACGAGGATGCAACGCAGACAGTGAAGATACTCCGTTATTACTTGGCCGGTATGACACGATGCGTCTAGTGCCACATTGTAATTTCCATTTCGTTGCTTCATTTGTAGGTTCGTGATGAGTGTTTATACAATTATTCATTATTCGATGAGAATTGAGAATTTAAAAAAATATATATAAAGTGATTAGATGATTTTCAAACTAGCTGTGGAAATCATTCAAGAGAAGAACTGAGTAAACCATTATACAAAGAGTATGCATTGTAATCCACTGTAAAGCCAATTGAACCTACCTTTAACATAACAAGTACTCTTATTAATTTAGTACTATTTGTAAAACCATCCTTTAAACTTCATGTTTATTATTTATCTTGACGTAGGTAGAGGGTTGTTTAATTTTCAGCCACTTAAGATACTTTCGGCATGTTTTGGGAAAAAAAAGATTTCTTTTTCACTGGTATCCACCATCACACAAAAGAATTTGATCGAAAGCTTATTAGTAAGTAATCAATATTGCTTAAATAATTCTACCGGAAAAGTATCTTCTTGGTATCTATTTGAAGTTTCTTTTCTCGTAATGCGCGATAAAATTTAAACAATAATTGTTAATATTTTGCATTGATAAGTACTTATTTTAAGCTTGTTTTGGAGATTTTAAATTACTTAATTTGTAAACGAACAACTAGCCAAACACTGTCGTGTCACTTTGTGCAAATATGATTTGAATTCTTTTTTAATCCGAACTAGTGCATAAGATTCTCAATAAAACTTGAGATGCCATCTCATTCTTTATTCCTGATGCAAACCACCTAAGTGGTGCACATCCATTAATTTAATAAAAATCGATAAAACTACAGGACGTTTGAAAGGGTGAATTGCATTTATTATGTAAGCAATTTAATGGATATCTTAGTGGTTGTAATCGAGATGGGGATCATTGTTTCACAAACTGTTTACAATAAATGTTGCTAGCAAGTTTCATATTTTAGAATCACATAATATACAATTTGTGTTTTAGAACAGTACATCGTAAAAACTAAACAATAAATATTATTTACATTTGCTAATTTTCGTTCGTTCATTTAGTGTTTACACTGTTACTCACCCTAGTCGTATTCAAACAGTAAAGCAACAGAAAATATTTTTTCTGATTGCATTTGAATATTCGTATGAACCCATTCGATTTGAATGGGCTCATGTCGCCTAGCAATGTCTGTAAAATAACATACAATATTATATGAGGGTTTTTATTATGGTGTTCCACTGTCACGTAATGAATGTTTACAATAATTGCTATAATAATCGAGAAACGCGTATTATGGTTATTTGAATTACATGAAAATGCATGCCTCTCTTGAATGAGCCAATTTTCACAACAAAAAAAAAAGAAAGAAAAGAAAAAGAAAAAGCGGACTCTTAAATGCAAAGGAAAGGCAACGGTAGGATTCGTGGCTGAGGCGGCGTTAGTGGCGTCGTTAAGTTGCCGTGCCACGTGCCCACGAGCGGCGCGCCGCCCACTCCTCACAGCGAGTCATCCTCTGGCGAGGGGAGGCATCCGTCGGGTGGCTCTTTCCGGCACTCCTCCAGCCACGGCCTCCTCAGCATTTTCATTTGCGGCTTTTGTACATTAGTGTACAAACCCCGCAAATGAAAATGCCCACCGCAAATGTACAAATCTTGCAACTGAAAATGCTCACCGCAAATGTACAAATCCCGCAACTGAAAATGCTCACCGCAAATGAAAATACATATATAATGAACATAGTGTTATAATAAATAAAAACTAAAGCATCTAACCACACCGGAAAATAAACCTGGTATCGTTCAAAATCGTTTTAAGAGACGGAAAATCTTATTTTTTATTAAATATATTAATAGGCTGTTACTGAATGAAAATGTTTCAGGTTCGGTTGTTCATAACTTCGTTAAATTTGTAACTCTGAGTTTATGTTTGAAAGTGTAAAGAATAATGAGATTTCAGACGTTTTTCAAATACTCGAAAGATACAATATTCTTATGTTTAATCGGATGCCTTGGAGAGAAAAGGAACTATTTCTTTAGAACTTCAAAGTTATGTCGAAGATACCTATTTGTTCCTGTAGAAACTGAACAAATTTTGGACCCACGGTTTGGTAATAAATAGTTCAAATAAAATAATAAAAATGTGATATTGTGACGTAATGATTTAATAAAAAAATAGTAAAAGTTAAAGCCATTTAAAAATCAGAAACGAACCTGTGGTGGAAACGATTTGTTGTAAAATCCGAAGACTAAATACATATTCTATTTTATTTTCCAAAACCAGACCGTCATATAAAACAGTTTTATGTCGTGATTAATTACTAATTTTTAAAAGGAGAATACGCTATTTTTCCTCCAATGAGGAGGGCACATGTTCCCCCGAGTCAACCATTTCCGTTCAAGCGCCCACGTCGAACCGACGCCCCTTTCGAGGAAGACCTCTGCGGGAAATCCAAGGCGCAAATCTGCATTGCACGCGCGGAGAAAGCTCTGGGGTTGTACGAGAATTGTCGATTCATGGGCAGCTCACGTGGAGAATACATTGACGGGCGGTGCACGCATTTCGTAGGCCGCGTCCGGAGAGAAGTGACCGTGAAAACAGCGGACTGGATGAGTGTGTTGTACGTGATGGCATTTACTACATGTTCTTTCCTGACAAGTTGCTGTGCTCATCATGTACAAATTCAAAATTCTGATTGATCTACAGATTGCATGTATGAGAATCTTAGAGTTAGTTTTATGTCATGAAATAAGGTGAAGGAAGGAAATTAACTTAAAGAGAAATCCTGATCGTATTGAATACAAATGAGACGTATGAACTTCGTCGGAGTGTTAGGCATTTCATACAGGTATCAATGTGCCAGCTTTTTGTCAAAATAAGTGAATCGATGTGCCGGACAGAAGATATTCACTACGTGTGTCATAGAATTTCCCATTGGTCATTTACATGAAGTTTTGGGAAAATGTACGTAATCATTTAAATCTTTCTATCTAGAAATGGTGCAAACAAGTCATTTTCTTAGTTTAGTAGATAGTTTTTTGATTTCTGAGCCTATTTCTGCAGTGTCACGATCGTCTTTCCTTACAATAAATAATTTTATATTTGTGTGAGTAAATGATAAAATCTTTACGTCAGAAGTTCATTTACTCCGTTATGAGTATAACCTTGGTGTTGCATGCAAAAAAAAGGTGTTCCTTATTATAATTCCAAGGTCTCTGTTACATTGACACCAATTCCAATACTCAGAGTAAAGTAAAAACCAACATTTCGCTAATTTTAATGACATGGAGCGAAAAACGTTACAGTCCATTATTATTGCTGTGTAATAGAAATGATACGAATTCAAATAGTAAGTAGTATCTTCGCGACTAAACACACTTTTCATAAAATGTATTCTGTAAATATAGAACATACTTCATTTACACTATTTTACTCCATTTCCTCATGATAAAAACATTATTAATGCTTGAATTTTTTGCACACTATTTATGATTTTAATTGCTTGATAAATTTATATTCAACTTATTTAATAGTTATCAACATTATTAAATTTTGAAATATGACATTTTCTTTCGGAAAATGACATTAATCCTCTCGGCATCTGCCCATGACATTCCGGATTCAGATCATCACGTTTTCGTAATTTCTCGTTACTTCGAGTGACTCCGGCGCGATCTTAGATTCAGTCTTGCTCGTCCAAGGTCTCGCCTAGCCATTCGTCCCAGGACGCTTCGAATCGTGTCCGCTGCGAACCGAAAAAAATGCAGCCTTCGCGGGTGTCAAGTTTCTTACGATCTAAGAATCGTGATTCGCTCGAGAAGCGCCATCGATATCCCGAAACCGATATCAAGTTGTTAAAGAATAGGACCAAGGTCAAAGTATTCGGTGGTTATTCAACAAGAAGACAGAATAACTTTGACTTCTAATTACAAAACAAAAGTGTAAGATTTAGTCAATTATGTAATTAAATAATTTAGTTATAGGGATTCTTCATTCTCTTCTAGAATAAGTCTCGGAAGGAAAAGCCTGATTCATCTGCTGTTAGGAATAATGATTTCAATTACTGTAAAGATGAACTCATTAAGAAAACTGCGCCCGTCATTTTCACCCAAATTCAAAAAGAGGATCCATTTTACCGTGGAAAGTGTGTGTTTCGATCCGATGCAAACATTTGAACCACTCTACGGAATCTATAATGAAAACAATAAATGATATATTTTTAGAGGGATAGTACTTTCCTATGTATAAATTTACTTACAAATGAACACGACGAAGAATAAAAAACTAAAACATTGCGGGTTAGATACCAATTTATTTCATTATATGAAGAACTCAGATTTAGATTATAACCATAAATTGAAGTGCTGTGATACTCTTCTGCTATCCATTGCATATGCTGTGTTCGTATAAACATACTGCAATGTACGACTCACAGTTGCCCCCTTGCTTTTGTCAATTTTATGAAATCTATTTTAATTCTTTAAATCGAAACGTTCACTTGTTTGTATCTTGAAAGTTTTTCCATGTGCTTTATCATATTTTGCATTCAAACGTTTCATTTATATTCCTCAAATAAAATTGGACAAATACTGAACGTAGTTGTTTGGATAAAAAAATTAACTTTCTTGTTTAAAGAATTCTTTTTTGGGGTATAAGAAAATGAGTGTTGAAAATTACTCATTGACGTGCATGTTTTGCAATTGAACTGATAAAAGCAGAACCGAGTACTCCAAACACACATAAGCCCTTGGACATGAATCTATTTGAACAATTAGATCCCCCTTTAGGCCGTATGAGCTTTTTGTTTCTTTATCGAACCTTTTAATCTTATTCATAAGATTTCCTCACGAAAATCAAATCCTAATTGAGATAGCTAGTCCATTGACTAGCACTAAACCTGTTAAACTAAGGAAATATTACAGTACACCGATAAATCCTAAACCTAGCACAACTTTATTGACTTCAGCGAGTTCATTCAGTTGCGTTTACTTCAGCTGCATTGTGTGGAACGAACGTAGAACCTGGCAGGAAGCTACTACCTGTCGCAATTAAGTCCCGATGAGCTCGTGTGTTAACCGTCTTCCATTGTGTTGTTGCTGAGCGCGAAGAGCTGTTCCGGCCGTGGAGCGTCACCTGCTCCGCGGAATCTGCCGTGAACTTCACCTTGCGCGCTTCACTCGGCGCGTGCCCTTCACGCCCCCCCCCCCGCTTCGCCACATCTATCGCGCGATGTGACGCCAACTATCCTCAGGTTCCGCCCACGCCCAAAGACGATTTCAAAAGTATTTGAGGGGGGGCAGTTTAAAAAATGAAGGGAAATATTTTTATTTGAAATTGTTCTTGATAATAACTTTTTGATTTATACATTACTATCAATTTGTATTTTGTATTCTTTTTAAATAATTTCAGTCATGCTTGAAACAGTACTAAAACTAGAACACGATTAGAAAAACAATACTCAAAACGTAACGATATTATTATCTAAACGTATATATACTAGAAATAGTTTTAATTTAAATCTGGGAAAATCTGTAAAATATTTTTGTTTTTTAAAATTTTCAAATAACGTATCATTAGAAGCATATCTTTTCATTTTTAAACCTAAATCTTTTTAAGTTTGGGAGAGTCTTTTTTAAGGAAAATTTATAAATTTTGAAACTCGTTACCCTTGGGTGAATCACTTCTACGGTAGCCATCTATCCGATTGGGTTAATTGGATAACTTTATTGACTCGAAGCCGACTCTTAAATACTCCGCCTTGACCATCTCCGGCGCGCTAACAACCGTTTCCGCCCATGCCTTCACTCCCATTGCACTTCTCATCGCACCTGTGCCAGTTGCAGCGCGTTGCTTTCCGCACGGCACGTGTCTCGATAGTATTTTTTTTTTTGACAATTAGTCAATGCGAATGGATAAATGAAACACGTGTGTAATGCGCTGTGTAATGGGTGATGATTCAAAAAATCGTGTTAAGGTAGTTGGGTTAAGCTATCCAAGCAAAAAAATCGCCAATTTGAAACAATTTTAACCCGTGTCGTTCGCCCATTTCCAAGTCGACGGCAACGCCCCAATCTTCGGCCTCCGTGGTGACCATAAAACTTCCTTGAGTGCAACCAAAGGAAAACTTCCAACGCCTTTTGCAGCGAAATACACATACAGCTTTCCTTGACTCGCTTCTTTCGTGTAACTACTGCTTAATTAAATATGCGCATTCCACCAATTTTACTTAGCCATACAGTAAGTCTTTTATCCATATTATAATTTGCTTAGTTGTGTCAAAAAGATTTTCCTCACCAGTTCCTTGACTCGCTTTTTCGTGTAACTACTACTCAAGTTTCTGCTTAATTAAATATGCGAATTCCATCAATTTCACTTGCCATACAATAAGCTTTTATTCATATTATAATTCGTTTAGCTGTTTGTCAAAAAAGTTCTCGCCTCCCAGCGAGAGCTAATGCCCATTTTCGCGCAGGCCTTTTGCTTGCGCCGGTGTCTGAGCGTCGTTTCTAGCGCGGCACGTGCCGCACAGGATGCGCATGATGACGCAGGGGTGCGCAGTGACGTGGCTTTAGCGGCGCGCCGCATGCCGCAGATGAAGCCACTGTGACATTGTAGTGCGGAAGATGGGATAATTAATTTCTGCCGAGCTCTGGAGTTGTTGAAAAACAAGACGGTTTGGAAATAAAAATGGGGGAAACGTTCGGTGAGAGTCGTTTTTAGGCATCAAAAGAGTAGCCATGAACAATAAGCGGTCTTAAGTTATAATTTTGAAAGAAAAATTGGAAATGGAGGGATCTGAAAATTGTCGTTCTGTTCCCTTTTTTCATTTCGTTTTCTTTCAGTGTCAGTAAAGCAGTTTTTTCTTTCATATTTTATATTAAAATTTTAGAATCCTAATCTCGGTTTCATCAAGGTAGCTTGCACGCCATCAAGTATAATTTGTTCCCCTATTCGATCTAAAGTATTCAGGAATGTGTTGCAAACTGCCATGTCGATATGATAAAAGATGAATTTTGCCAGATTATTTCGTTGCCTTACATTTTACACCTTATATATGTTAAAGCGTATACAAACGATGTAAATGAGTGGAATGACACGTTTAAAATTCAGCGTGACTGTGAAAAACGTTTATAATGCGCCATTTGAAATGACATTTCTTTATGAGAGTAAAGCGTATTTTTTTTTTAAAGTTAATGATTATATCAAGTTTTAATGAAATCTGAGATAAATTTGTTCCTTCCATTTTTTGCATATTATCAAATCTTATTAACATTTTCCATTTGTTATTTTGGCAAGCAATACATATGTAATAGATATGGATTTTCTGGGGGACTTTATACACCTTTAGTGAAAATGTACGAGTAGCTAGTAAATGGGGATGAAATTAAGAAAAATTAATAGGTTTTTAGGTGTTCACAGGTTTCAGCTGGCCCGCGTAGGTGGCATTGCGTGTGGTAGCAATTCTTGTTCTATGCGAGAGATGAATTTAAATGATTTTTTGAGAACGTGCAATTATGTGCACGCATAAGAGAAGACAACTACGTATGTGTTGTGTGTGTGAAAAGTCCTTGTAAAAGAATTATCTTCTATTCTTTGTGTCGTTTTCCTGCACAATATAACCGGCACGAATACATTTATTCATGTTATATTTTTTGCGTATTGAAGAATTTCTTTAAATTTTAGATTCAAATTATGTGTCTGGGTTAATGCCAACTCTCTGCAGCAAAAATCAAAATGAAGCGTATTAGTTTAAGATATTGGCGATAACAGCCAAGAGCATAAAATACAATAGTATTTTTTGGTTAAATGTTCCATATTATATTACCTTCTAAACAGGTTTTGTGGAGATTTTAAACCGTTTAAAGTATTTAAATACAAATTCTAAGCACAAATTATTTTTATTTATTTATTTTATTTATTTATTTTTAAACCGTTGTAAAGTATTTAAACACAAAAACTCCCATGTAATAAAATCTATTTTCAAGGATAAACAAGCAATAAATTTTGAATTTTGAAAGGGAGAAAAAACAAAAAACTCCCATGTAATAAAATCTATTTTCAAGGATAAATAAGCAATAAATTTTGAATTTTGAAAGGGAGAAAAAAAACTCCCATGTAATAAAATCTATTTTCAAAGATATTTCAATCAGTACAATTTACAGCGGTCGCATATTTGTGACAATTGTTATAAATGTAGTATAAAATATTACTCTATATTTTAACAAATTTGTTTTAAATCAATGTCTAATAATATTACATAATATTACACATAACTATTATTTGAAGGAAACTGATTCAGATATTCATAATTTCAAATGTCTTCACTCTGTATGTTACCTCCTATGACTGTGCACACTTGCATTTAACTGAGCTGGTAAAAGACTCCCCTGCAAGCATTTCAACCCGTGCGCATTCCTTGACGCGGAAGCTCCTTGACGGCAGGGCGTGTGGTGCGAGCGGCTGGCTGAGCGTGGGCGTTGGCGCGTGTTGCAGGATGAGGTGGTTCCCGATCGCCCTGTGCGCCGTGAGCGTGCTGGCCGCCCTCGCCGCCGCGGTGCCCGTGCCTGAGGCGAGGCCCGAGACCCTCCAGGACATGCAGGCGCAGCTACCCCTCGAGGTCCAGGTGAGGAAGGGACGGGCAGGAGTCAATGCTACTTCATTTGTGATGGGGAAAACTAAAAGAAACCATGTGACGCAAACATTTCAAACTTGAGTTATCTATGCCAAATTATAAACAATGGAATTTCTAACAGTGTGATGTAAAAATTTTCAAAATGTATGAAAATTTGGCGACGTTATGATGGTTTCAATGTACGTGTATGTTATTGGAAAAAGGAGTTTTAAGAAAAACGCATTTTTTAACTTCTGTAATTTAAAAAAAATCACAATATTTTCAAAAGTTAACATATTTAAGAAATGAAATTAGCTTTTAAATATTTTTGGTATGTTCGTTACAAAATTAATATAATAAGAAAGGAAATAACATATTTTGTTGGGTCCCATGCAAAACGTTGTTTCCCGACATGTGGTCTCTTTTAGTTTTCCACATCACATTGATTGATTTTACTTCGGGAAACAGTTATAGAGCAGTTACTCTAAGAAACGACCACTTTGACAGATCGGGAAACAAATGAACGTCGTGCAGGGCGATGACATTGCAAGAGATAGGGATGGAGACATTTATAAATGAGCAAACTGTAAACGAACGCACTGACAAAATGAGTGCGTGGACATAACCTGCAGTCTCGTATGTTGCCCGAAGTGGTCAAGTGGTAACTGTCAATGTGGTCCCTTCTTAAAGTAATCTCTCTAATAAACTGTGACGTACTAAAGGGCGAAGTCCACGTTTTCTTGATCTCGGACGCTCTAAGATCCATACCCTAACTCATAAGCAAGTTGAGCTATGAATACAGACATCAACAAGCCGTTTCATGAAGAATTTATAAAAAATATTTGTTCTCGTGTAATATTAACTCCTATGTAACTATTTGCAAGGGCAAATCAGATACAGATTTCGAATATTATCGCTTATAGTGCCTGTCGTGAATGAACTCGACTTCCTGCCACGAGAACATGGACACCGTTTATTTGAAAAACTTGTATTCCCACTGAGCTCAAGACAATGTGCAAAGATGGCGAAGCTTCGTACACAGTGAAGCTGTCATGCCTGAGCTCTTATCCTCTACATCTGCATAATTCTTTAACCACCTACCACACACGTTTTAACGTGTTCCATTCCATCGGATGATGTGGACCGGCTGTCTTTTTACTTAATGCCCGGCAAAGAATGTCGTTTCTTATTCCCTAATTCCTGATTCTATAGTTTTCTCTCTTTTTTACTCTGCGTTGTTCACAACATTGAAATGTTTTCGTGTTCATATTTGTATTGGTTCACTTTACGATAATACCATATGTAATGGAAAACATTAATTTTAGTAATTTTTAAGTTGCCCAAATATTCGCTTGTAGACTTCCAATAACGAATCACATAAGACACGTGGACTTTAATTAAGTGATGTAATGAATGGTTGATATCCAAATGCTTTGGGACTAAATTTTCTGCACTTTCAGTTGATATCTTTCACAACGCGTTTTGCGCCTGTTTGGTCATTTAGGAACATCATTTATCATCTCTGACGTTATGATAACGGAAACCCTGATTTTCCATACTTCTTTGCTACATAAGATCTCTCCCCATCTTTGATTTAGAGAGCATTTAAATAAATAATTCTGACTTCTAAAATATTAAATAAATTAGTGATATCTCAGCAAATATAATATTATTGTTTTCCAAAAATAATTGTGAATTGGGGTAAGAACTGAAGAAATTTTATTTTTTTTTAAAATTGCACTATAAACTCCTGGTGAGTTAGAATCAATCTAGTGTGTGAAACAAATCATGCAGACAAACTACACTTTTTGTGGCATGCCGCAAGTCCGTTCATCTTCATCTACTTTCTCTTGTTTACATGAGCCAAAAAATTGTGAAACTTGTTGGTTTTCTCCCCTCCCCCCATACACACATTATTTGACAAGATATCTTCGATACGAGTGAAATGTCACGCAGCCTTTTTTGTGATCTGTGGCTAAATATTACCCACGAGTTGTCCGAGTTACTGATGTATTAAGAGTCCCTTTTATTTGAAGTATCTGACAAAAGATTATGAAAAAGATATATTTTTCCGCCAGTCAATCTATATGTTTGATGTAACTATGTTATTTAATTGTTTCACATACATAAGTGTACCTGCAAAACCCAAAACACATTCTTTCGCGTATTTACTTTCCCACCGGATTACGAAGCAATTTATGTTGTAATATATGCATCCCTAAACACTCGGGATTGCGTCTTCCTGATTTCACATTAGTACGTATGTGTAAGTAAACGTACTATTTTCTAAATTACAAACATTCCTCGTCCAAGAGAGCGGATTTGATTTAGTGGCATCGGATTACGCAATGTATGTTTATTTTCGTTCCAAGGTCTTGGGTCACTCGCCCAAAAGCCGGTGTCCTCCATTAGAGGTTGGTGACCGGCGAGCGATGGAACGCAGGCACACATACGGCGACCCACTCCGTCGCAGGGCACGGCGAGCACGTGAGGGCAATGGCACACCCGACGCGTCCGGCACGGCGACGCGTGGGAGTACGGCACCGGGTGGGCCGGAGATTGTTTTGGGAAGGGCCCTGGTTATGTTTCACGAGTAATTGGCAGCCGGGCGGCTCGCGGAGGCCTTCGCCGGGGAAGGTACTTTCTCCGCGGTTATGTCAGCGGCTATGGCACTTTCTCGGTCGCGGGAAGAAAGCGGTGGCGGCGGAGGGGGCGATGGCGGCGGTGGCGACCGGAGAAAGCGCTCATGGGCGTCGCTGCTGCGGCTGCACCTCGGCACGCCGGCGCCGCCGCCCGCGCCCGCCGGCCGCTGCCCCGCTGCCGCTCGGGTGCCCCGGCGCCATCCCGCCGCCGCCCCCCGCGCGCCCCGCTCAAGGACGACTCCCTTCCTCGCGCCGCGTGGCCACGCCCCCCGATCATCGCGCGCAGCTGGGCCGGCCCCGGGCGGCGCCGCGCGGCGCGCCGGATGAAACGAGTTCACTCGAGCAAGCTCTCGATTCCAGCTCGATTATCGATGGGGTTTCTTTTGGTTTTGGTTTTCTGACACGTTCTCGGAAAGGAAGATCTCTCTTTGTGTGTTTCCCAGAATCAACTTTTAAGTTATTCGAAGTTGTTCTGAAATTAATTAATTGAGAAAAAATTGATTAATTGAGAAAAAATCAATGTCAAAAAAAATTAATCCAACATGTTTTGCAATGCGTTTATAGCTTTCCCGCAATTATCGTGCACTTACGGAAACCCGAGTGCCGCGTGGTGTTCTGGACGAAACGAGTATATTCCTGCTAGTTCTCGATTATCGCAGAAGTTTCTTTGCGCTTTTTCTGAAACAAAGATCTCTCTTTGTTTTTGTTGTTGCTATTCAAAACAGTTGAACAAAATTTGGTATGGTTCAGTTGTGTTGGACTCTTCGTGATCCCATGAACAAGGTCTCTACAGGACCTCGTATAAATCTATAACAAAAAAGTTGAAGTGTACATAAATCGATTAGGAATATTTGATTCAATTTGCTTTAACATTACGTTCAAGTCGTACCTCTCATAATCACGCAGCTTTTGGGGCATTCCGTGCGATGCGAGCGCACCGAATGAAACGAGTTCACTCAAGCAAGCTCTCGATTTCATCTGTTATAGTTGGAGTTTCTTTCGCGCATTCTCCGAAAGAAGGAGCTTATTCAGGTGTTTCTACTAAAATAGTAGACCAGAGCTAAGTTCATGCAAAAAACAAAAATAAATGTATCTATAAAAGTGTATCTAGAAAACATTAATTCAGAAAAATTCATCCAATTAATAGAATTTTATGTTCAAATAGTATCTCCAATTAGCGCGAAACTGGACGCACGCCAGTTGTCCATGTTTTTTCGGATAAAAGGAGTTCATTCAAGCAATCGATTTCATTTCGATTATCCCTCAAGTTTCTTTCCGTTGTTCTTGGAAAGGAAGATTTCACTTGTCTGTTTCTCTGAAATGTTTGTCCGAAGTTAAGCTCGTGTACAAAGGACATCAATACTTAATCCAAATTTGACGTGAAAGAAGTTGAATCAGGAAAATCTGCCAAATGAAAAAATATTCACTTGATTTTGTATTATCGTGTGCTATTGCTTTGAACAGTAGTTTCTTCGATGTTGATCCTTCGTTTGCTTCCAAACAGTAAATATATCTTAACTCCCCCCGACAGTATTCGCCGTTTAAATTGATTCTTTGTTTTCATACATTGTTATTAGTTCATCGGGAATGAATTATAGACTGTCCGTGGCCAAATTCCCCAGTCTCAACCATTTCCCTCGCTAATTGGCGGTAACGGGATGGTAGACGTAAATTGAACGTAATAGTAGAAGTAATTTCTATCACAAACTTTCTTACAATTACCTTTCATAAAGAAACAGTTTATTTGTGTGTTCACTACAATAATTTAATGAATGTATAGGAGCACACTGTGTTGGCACACTGTATTGGTATGTATTGGCACTGTATTGGTAAGTTAGATGTTTTATAATCCGCATTCCATAAAAGCTTCAGAGTTATGAGCCACAAAAACATTACTAAAATGCCGTGACGCGTTTTGTCATGTAGAATTACATAAAGGAATCACGAAGGACATAAAATCAAAGCCAACACATTTCCCTGTTTTTTACGACGCCTCTTCGTTTTAAATAAGACTTTCCTGCTGACCCCGCGAGACGTCAGCCAGTGCGAGCGGTCTATTTTCTTCCACGACAACTTTTCCGTATGAATATTTAACAGCGCCTGAGGGCCCTAGGCGTCATCGGCGAGTTCCCCGCGGCGGTGGGGGCGATGGGGGCGGCGGCGCGGCGCGACCCCCGAGGGCCATGGCACTGTCCCGTCTAGCCCCGTGGAAAGTTGCGTGACATAATTCTCGTACATGCGTCAGTCACTCATAACATGTGGTCGGGCCACGTTTTCACTTTCGTCCCAGCGATGACTCCGCGCCAGTTGTGCCGGCATTCCTTCGGAGTTGTTGTATTTACGCAGTGGAAATTGGAAAAGTTCTGCGACTTAGGGTTTGGAATGGGAGTAAAATGACGCATCCGTGTAACTAAAACAGTTTTATGGGTTTCTCCATCCAAATTTTTTGCTGATTTTATTGGTTACTTGAGCACCTTTGGGAATGCTCCACTCTCTTCGTTAAGACTATGAGTATACGGTTGCACTGTATGTGGAACTGTCAGTTTTACCTGCCGAACAGTAAACGTTAAGATTGCTTCAACTAGTACTTTCCAGACGTATGGCTGAAGCGGTAACTGATATTGCAGATTTTAATAATCAGTGGCACATAATACTTAACAATATCCATTAGCATTATTTTTGTCATCATTCATTGTATTTACTCCGTTTCCCGGTCGGAATGATCAATGCTTTCAACAATTTACTGAGATAAAAATAAAGAAATTAAATGCATAATTACTTCATTAAATTATTTAATTCAATGTTGTTATTATTAACAATAATACTGTTAGTTTTATGTTTGCTCAAACTTTTTCAAACACAGATAACCGTGTCCATTCTGAGGAGTTGTACTAATGATTCTTTAAAGTACAATCGAAAATAATTTACAGAATTGGAAATTTTTTACATTATTTTGCTTTGTAATGGCAGTGATAAGTAATAAGAATTTCTCCAGTGACTTTATCTTACATTCAAAATTCACAACTGTTTTAATATCACCGTACTACCCCTCATTCTAAGTAGAATGTTTTCATGACATTTCGTTCTTTCTTAAAACCCTGTTTTGGGGACGCACACATACGTTGTGTACAGTCTAAATGTATCGTTTCCTTGCCATTTCTCCTAGTCTGCCAATCCTTACGGCTCTATCTGTTTGAACGGTTTAATAAGACCAATACAATCTACTCCTTTTAAAAAAGATTTATCAAGAAGTAATGTTTTGATACTTTTGCTGGTTCTAATTCAAGAGGAAGAGAGAACTACCAAATGTTGGCATAATTGCATGGTTACACTTGAAATACGATAGGCAATAACAGTTTCCTTAGTCCGTGACAAAAATTTACGCGACAACTGATACTGTTAAGCATCTGTCATCTGGAAACAAATTTCACTAAACGATTGCGCCACGCCCGTGAATTGTCAACACCGTGACACGATTTTACAAGGTTCCAAATAAATTACACGGACAAACGGTAGTATGTTATTTTTTGCCCCTCTCTGCTAATAGATATTTCATTGGAATTGCACATACTTACTTAGTGAATTATCGTGGTTCTAAATTTGGAATAATTGTTGCGTTTGTCTAAATATGTATTTCCTTATATTATTTTATGAACGGTATACAACAGTTCTTCAGCAGACGAATGTAATACTTCTGGTGACTTCTTGCCCACAATATCGAGTTTCGTAATATTTATGTAATAACGATTTTTTTGGCTTTGAATTGCGTGACAACTAGTTGTACAAATTGATCCATTTTATAGTTTCCGTGAGTTTTTAGTTTCGTAAAATAGTTTGTTAAAATATTTCTCCATGACCCTATTGACTTAACAACTAATTGTCAGTGATTGCAAATGTTTCATGACCAGGAGTGATTTGTAAGACCAACACGTCCTTGACAGTTCTTGCTTGTTGGCTTGTAGTCGCCAGTAGTTGCACATGATTTTACCATCTCTTACTTCATAAGGGTCTGACATGAATACGTCGATACTATAATAAGTGGCAATATTCCAGCACAAACACGCTTACCTAATTCAGAATAGAATGTATATTTATTTTACACATCTTACATCTTTATTTTATTATCATAAACATTTTCCATACATATAACAATAATACAATATTAGTGGAAAGGATTTTTTTTCATTTATTTAAAAAATGTTGTCCTAGAATAAAATAATGCATGCTGGTGAAATCGTGATATAGCATAATTTGATGTATAAAAAATACCATTCTCTCTCAATAATGTGAAATCATAATGTGAATCATTCATCACACAGCATAAGATGTGAATGAATGGATTCTTTTCATTCCAGTATTGAACTTACGTGTGGATCGAATTCATTCCTTCTCCATTAAATAGCACCACCAATTACTTCCAAAAATGAAGGGAAATGAAACTAGAAAACCGATTGACATAGAGGATGAGAGTGCATTCTCCGTCAAAAAAGCTCACAAAACGATCGATCTATCGCAAGAACCTATGGAGGAAAAGTAGATGAACGATGGTTGGTCCATGGCACCCAACTTTCTGCGCCATTTCGGGAAGGAGGAGGAGGAGGGGCGATGGTCTCGGTAGCTTTCCGTCTGGCGCTCAGAGACTCGCAATCCCGCAATCCAAGAATCAAACAATTGATTTGTGGTCACGACCTGGCTGTTCGAAAATGGATGCATTCATCTGCTTATACCAATGTACTCCATGTTAAAAGAAATGTCATCCTCAGGGGTCTCCGTACTAAAATTGTTTTCCTTAAAAAATACGTCTTACAGCACGTATTATCGGAAAGGAGTGTACGTATGTAAATTAAGTACTTGTTTAATTACAGGATCAATTGTCACGAACTGTTTTTGGAGTAAAGTAACGAATTAACCATCTGACGGCATACAGTCAAATGCAAGAGAATTTCATAAATTGTATATTCACTGCACTGATTCATTAATATTTACAATGGTAAGGCTTGGATTAAGATATGAAGCGTAACAATTATCAAATATTCTAAAATAGCCATATAGATTTTTGGGACTCATCGCCATTGGAAAACAAATTTACAGGTAAATCACTAAAGCAGCTATTTTATCACAGATCTCTTTAAATAAAATCTGGATTCTTATCACAGTTCATCCGTTCAGTGCGTATTTCAAAGAAATCCTCCCCACGTTTGGGAGCTAATTTCTCCTCCTCGGCGGGGTTACGTCACGGTCGGGCGTGTATTTTCTTCGCGCACGGGCTCTTGGCGCGGGCAGGCCAACGCTCTGCGGGGTCCGGCATCCGCGGAGGCAGAGACCCAACTGCACGCTTTGCGATCGTGAGATATCCGCCTATCACGCTCCGCATCCCGAGATTAATAGCCGCGTCGTACGGGTTGCCGCTTCACGACGGCTGCTACTACTAATTTGTGGGAGGTGCGGCTTCTCAAAATATCTCAAGAGGGAAGAGCGAAATGTGGTTTTCACTGAAACGTGAAATGACTGGCAAAGCAGTTATGGGATGTCACCTACTCGTATAATGATGATATTCTTTGATTGATTGATTGGTTAATTGATTATTTTGTGATTCTGGGCACGTCAACTGCTGTGGTCATTATTTCCGTGAGTGTAGTGCATGTTTTTATCACGGAAAGTGCTGGTGTTGTTCTCCAACTGGATGGTGAGATCCGGCGTCGACCTACAAGTCGATTTTCAGGGATTTTCCTCTTCCAGATATCTTCTACCAGGGGGGCACCGCCCAAACGGGACAAGCTCTAAGCTCCCGACATGTGTGGTAGTATTGTGAATGTAAATGTAAGTGAATGTAAGTAAGGGGCAATGATAGGACAAGGAAGAGGAAGAGAAAATCGAGCGCGATGTATGGCTCCTTGGTGAGGGTACTGGCATTCGCTGAAGTTGATCGGAGAAACCACGGAAAACTACCTCTCAGAGCTGCCAGTCGCTCGAATTCTTCTCCAAAGAGCGAATGATGACGACCTAGTCATCTAGCTTATTTCGAAAATTCTGCCACTGTCGGGACTCGAGTCCTAGGACCTCCCGGTCAAAGGTACTGCAGTGACATCTCAGCCGATTATATTCATAAAACATCAGGATATTATTACCGTGCTTGGTAGTGCAGAGACTTGGAATAGTATGCAAGTACCCGAAGCCGATGACCTAAGGTTTCTATGTTACCTGCAGTATAAGTATGTGGCGAAAACAAATGTACGTGCATGAACGTTGTAAATCTAAGTTAAAACAGGCTTAGTGTCATCCATGAATATCAGATGCACCAAAGATTTTTCTCCCCGGGCGGCGGGGGTATGAAGACCTAGGATGCGCCACTAATGATGGTGTGCAGCTTTCCAATTCTTAATAGCTTTCATTGGATAAATAAGAGTGCAACTTAAATTAAAAGTAACGTATTGAAATTGTGCTAAATTTCAAGAATACATAAATTAGGGCACAACGTGAATGCATATATCAGCGTGTGTAAGCATTTCGCCAAGCAAAATCATCAAATAAACTCTCTAAACTGTCTCCAATACGTGGATGTGAAGTGGTTATCTTCTTATAGGTGTCCTATTCGAACGTCATCGCATCCGTAAGTAGTCATCTATCAATGCAATCCACCCTTCATGATCACCTCGTCACTTATGCACGCCAAACACCATCACTGCGATCACCTATCCAGGAAAGGGGAGCACATAGACGAATAAGCCTGCCGCCTCGCCTATGCTCAGAAATGAGCAAGGAACGTAGCCGAATTAAACCTATTGATTTACTTCACTTTCTGTAAAATAAACAATTAGTTTCTCGAAATATTCAAAATTCTTGTATGAAAGTTTTGGAATGGCTCTACAAAAAATTAGAAGTTTTGAATAAAATCCCTCTAATATATAATTTGTTTCATTATCTTAAAATTGTCGGAAATAAAATATTTCAAACCACGAAACGATGTTTAGTAGACAGTGTTTTGTTGACATCGCGACGCAAGGGATGGTACAGTTTCCCTTGTCATTTCTTTTCATGACGAAGCGAGTTTAAGCAAACATTTGACTGTATGCTTTCCATCTGTTTTCGCTTTCACGAAAAGTAAAAGTGTGGGGTCTGCAAATGATTTTCTGTACAAATATAACTGAAGGAGCAATTACACTTAACAACCTGTTAGTAAGTCGACCTAGGTTTTCTAAAACGTAATAATTTATTTCTTACGTTTACTTTGAAGACCATTTGTGGAATATGTATCATAAATTTTAAATTAAATGCAAATGCCTGATAGTATATTCAAATTTATAACTTACTAAATTGTATAGACATTTTTCTATATTTATTTACTACACCACATATATCATGCTGAGGTCACATTCAACGTATGTGAAGTAATGCTCATAAACGTTTTCAATCAACTTCAGGTTAATAATTTTGAACGTATAAGGAAATTTGTTTTATAGCTTTCCTTTTTGACAAAGGCTTGCTCGTTAATTTATTATCCCATATTATAATGAATAAATTCTACATAATAGCCTCCCAGCTAAACCATGCAAAAATTAGAACGTTACATTTAGTATAATGTTTATCTCAAATACCCTTAACACAGGATTCTCCATTTCAGTTACATAATAAAACGAATTATTTCCCTGACACTGAAAAGTTCAACTCGCTCAGATCAAATAACAACTTCGATCCTTTATATTCAAAAGATGCTTCAAACACTCCGCAATTTAACGTATTCCCCTACAATTTTCGCAATTTCCATCTCTACTAGAAGCAGTCAACTATGCAACCGAGTCGTGCTGTGAAGTGAACGAGGACTTAAATTGAAATAGCTCCCAAGACATCTTATTCACAGAGGCTTCACTTGCGCAGAGCGGCGCCCACAGCCTCTCCGGCGTTCCTTTCACTCTTTGCGCGCGGCCGATGACTCGCCACATGAAGTGGAAAGCAGCCACCGCCGCCGCCACCGTCGCCACCACCACCACCACCACCACCACCACCACCACCACCTCCACCACCCTCCACCTCCACCTCCACCACCTCCACCACCACCACCACCTTGCAACGTCGACGTGCATTGACACAGTCATTGTGGCCGCAGTAAAAATGAACTCAGTGCTAATTCAACCCTTCGTAATAAGCTATCGTTTAGGATGAGAAGATCTCTTTTTTCTTCTTGTTCTTTTTTTTGGGGGGGGGGTCTCCTGCGCACTGCGCGTTCTCTTGCTCTGTGAACACTTCTCTCTCACGCACCTTTCTCGACAGCGGGCGATCCGTTCTAGAAAGCGGGCAGTTAAAGCCAGCTGATAAAAATTTTATCAAAGTTTATTATTATGCAGTTTGTTCTTTGCTCTCATTTCTTACGCACGATCGCAAGCTTGTTCGTCTGCTGAGCAGCTCTATTGAGAAATTGCAATGGTTCATTTCGAAAGTCTATAGAAATGATTTTAAAGCGAGTGACACAGTTTGAACGACGCTTCTTCCCCTTGAAACGTAATGTCCCGGTAGTCGTTCTGATAATTTATGGGTTTTCAATTAGTCCCACCCGGAAAATTTACGCCAAAAAGTGAGAGGATGTGAGACAGAATTTTTAGAGCGAGGCGACTAAGGGTTCCATAATTCCAAGTGTGGCGGCTATAAAATTTTACCGCCGTTACAGAGAAGCGATGTAAAACGATGTAACTACGATGACCAAAGTCCGCATCGAAGCCCTAGAAAGTTAACGCGAAAAACGTACAAAGGTGCTCTGTAAGAAAATCTGTTTTTGCAATTGTAGTAGTGAAGCGAATCGTCAATCTTCTTAATTGAAGTAGCCTCGCCAGGGAACCATCGATATTGCACTGCAACGTTTGTTTGATGTGAAATAGGCATTACCGTGACAACCGGCTGAAGTCGTTTTAACGAGGTGTTTTCGAAGAGGGGGCACTGTGAAAATACAAAATTTTACATTTCCTATGTACACATTAATAATGGTAGGTTATTCAAAATTTAGTTTCTATACTACTCACAGATTGAAGCATTTTCATTTCTTAAAAATGAAAATATTGCCTAGCTGCTGATATTTTATATTTTTTCTGATGTTCTAATAATGCTGATTTTTTTCACCGTTTTAATTACTTGCATACATTTTTCGAATTATCTACCAATCTTTGTGAAACATTTGATCTATTTAGAGCGTAAGAAAAAATTTGTGGATAATATTGTGCAGTTTTATTTTAGCAACATTATCTCAAAAAATGTCCTACAGTACTTGTGTCCTACACTTCAAAATGCCCTCCTCAATGTCTACAATATTTTTGATATGCTTTTATCTTGGATGCTCCTCTTTCTTACTTTTATCTGAAAAGGAAAAGCTTTTAAAGGATACGTGTTCACTACCATGAGACGGTTTGAAGGAAGGAAGAGAGAGACTGAGAGACTGAGTATACATAAGTATTTTATATTATTTTATAAATGTTGTTCAGACACACTTTGTTTATTTTTCTATCTTTGTTTTTATTTTTTCCTTTGTATCTAAGTGTTTGGTCCACTCATATCGAGTTGCCATCTAGCGGTGCCTAGAAACCACCAGGGACAATCTGGATCCATGCTGTTCAGCTAAATGAAGCCCAGCCCAGGGTATCCGTGTGTTTCAAACGTCCACTCCGAGGTGGCCATCTTTCTCGCGTAAAATCTTCCAAATTGTTCGGAGATATCCCATGCGCCCGTTTCGGTATTTTCACCTCGTGGGATTAGGGACAGTTCCTGAAAGCATCATTTCCGTAATCCGCAGACCCATGCATTCCACTAACCTTGAATATTACCGAGTGAAACCCAAGGGTTGCTGATTGATAATGCCTCTTTTTCAAAACTGAAAATATACTTGATTTTCGCGGGATTAGATCTCACAGCCCTGCCCAAGCACCGCTATCATAAAGCCGGCTCTTTATTTACTTTGCAATGATGTTATACCGCTTAGTTTCTTCGACGCCCTTGTAATTATTTACAATGTAAATTTAAGCAATACCTTTCAATAAATTTTAACAATTTTTCAATATTTAGACAGATAATACTATTTACAATTAGCCATTTCGGGATATTGTATCGTTGGGGTATATTAATAGTCTAGACGTTTATAAGGACTACATTTTTTTAAGGTTTGAGAACTACTGCTTGAGATTATTACATAGCAGCGCCGTGGTTAGTTTTTTTTTCTTCTATGTAACAGAAGGAAACAACCATGTCTTACGTGAGATTTGAACCCACATTTCGGGACCGACCGATTTCCCTCACAACCATTAGCGATATTTAGGCCGGTATCTATCTTTCAATTTTTTCTTTGGGTGTTTTCCGTCGTCCACCTCTTTCGTAAATAGTGTGTCCAACTTGCGCGCAGGCTCGCCACCCACACACCTGCCCGAATTGTGTGCGATGCATTTGAACCGTTGCTCAAGCACATGAGCAGAAGAAAGTGAAAGCGCATTCGTCACCGGGCGAAGGGATGGTGACCTATGTTCGTCTCGCGTTTTCTCGTGAGGAAGATCACCTTCCCCGTTGCGGCCAAGAGTCGTTAGCGGCGAAAGCGTTGGACTTCCTGCACCCGTTGTTTTCTCAACTGCTTTGACGATCATCGTAAATGCAAAGTTCTTACTGAAGTGTCACTGAGTTTACTTTGGGTTCAAGCCTGCCCGTACTAATGATGTTATGTTTGTCCAGTACTAATGATTTCATTATTTTCCTTAGAAAAATATGCACAGTTCGTAGAGAACTATGCTTATTACCAAGAAGTAACGAGAATTTTGTCTCGTATTTCTGAATTAACCTTTGTTGATGGTGTAGTGCAATTATATTCTATGAATGAATCGAATACACTGACTGACAACGCTTCGTTAAGATTTCCTTATCGTTCTTTGAAAAGTCACACACTCTCTTTTCAATCTGGAAAGAACAGAAAAAATTCACGAAATTGAAAGCAAACGAAAGAGTTCAGTGCCGAGGTTGCATTTCTGACGAATTTGTATTATTTTTTTAAAAAAAAACTAATCATCATTAACTGTGTACCATTATTCACGATTTAATTTCCAGAAACTGTTCTATTTTATTATCTATCTCATTTCACTACGACTCTGTGATTAATATTCGTATCGTGCAGGACTTGGAGAACTGATAGTAAACCCTTTATATTTTCTAGAACGCTGTGCATGTGTAGCGTTGTTCAGCGTGACACGAATCAGAGCAGTCAGTCATTAGAGTGAGTTACCTCCCACGCGATGCAGCGCATCGGTGAAACAAACCCTCGTTGCTGTCCCCACTCGCATTTCCCAACAGCCACCGACAGCATTTTTACCCGCAGAACTTTCGAATCTCGTCCGAGGTGTGGCTGCGCGACTCGACCGCTATCCAAGCATCCGAGAGGTGTGTCACGGAGGAGGAAAAGGGGCACGAGGTAGGGTTGGGAGACGGGTGAGAGGAGAAAGAGGAAGGGAAGTAGGAAGAGGGAGACCAGTATCTGAAGAGATGCCCACGCAGAACGTGGAGCTCGGTGAAAGGATCTGGAGTTGTGAGATAGAAACGGCTGTGGATGAAGAAGGCAGAAGAGGTGGCTTATGGCAAATACAAAGTAGAAGTCGATAGCTGTTAAAACGTAGTGGCATTGTGTATGAAGCGCAAGAGCGAGGCCCTTATATCATAGATGCGTTTATTTTAGTAATACATCGATGTGGAACATAAACACTGATCTCTCTGTCGTCTCCTTCTCACCACCTATGACGTAAGAATCTCGAAGTTGTTTAGAGACTACGTGGGTGGAGCCGCAACCGGCACATCCGTTTCCCGCATGAAATGTGTCACCCGGAAGAATGAAGTGGGGAAGGGAAGTATCGAATGTCTCCTCCGAGAGAGGGGCTTCAATTCTAGTGAAACAGTGCAGAGTTGTGGTTCCAAAGGTCTTGTCAGATAAATCTTTGGGATTAAAAATTATAAAAGTGTTGGGTGTCCTGGAAATATCCAATGTCTCTTCCAAGCAATTTTTAAAATCCATAATTTGGTACTGTCAAAAGGATTCATAGTTTTACGAGCAGTCAAGCCAAGTTCTAGTCCTAGTCCAAGTCCTAGATACTCTCTTATTCCAGAATTAATTTCTGGTTAAAGGATTCGAAATTGAGGAATATTCTGTGACCCCAAGAGATCGCACAGTTGCTATTGGCCTCCGGTGAAAGGATTCGATTCCAGAGTACTCAGTGACTCGTTGAAGGGATCTTCACAACCAGGAGTTCGATTCTGGTGAAAGGGATGGGAGCTGCGGCTGATAGAGCTGTTGGGTGGTTGTTGTAAAGGCTTTGGCAGCGGCGGTTGCTTCGACGGCCGCTGCGCCGCGCCGCGCCGCGCCGGGGGAAAGCGAGCGGGTGCGCTCAAAAACACGCGGGGGCTGAGTCGGCTGAGTGTGACAGTTCTTGCGCGGTCCCTGCCTTCCGAATGCCCCGCCTCATTGTCCGGCGGCCGCCGCTGTCCGCAGCGCCACTGCCTGTGCCCGGCACCGAAAGGCCCGCCCCCTCCCCCTCCCAGCCGGAAGAAGTCGCTCTTCGCCCGTGCAATACCCGGAATCACTGACAGGAGGGGACAAAAAAGAGTATTGAAATCTTCTATAACTTGTAAATTTCCTTTAAAAAAATAAAATTACGTGTGTTGAATACTTCCGTTTTTAAATAAATATATTAAAATTATTCAAAAAATATCATGTACAACGATCAGGAAAATTATTTTATTTTTTGCCAGTTGTTAATTATTCAAAGGGAAGTTCTCTCGTTAGTTTTAGAGTGCTCCAATATAAATTTTGTATCCTTTTCGAAGTGACAATTTCGTGGTGACCTTGCAGATAGTAGTAGTAATCTTTGTTCGAAAAAGTCGTATGTATTACCAGCCTATTCTCCATGGGGATCTTTTGCAGAGCTGTTCACAGGCAAGTGTGGGGAGAATATAGATTCTACATTTCAGCAGAGATTCGAAATTTTCTTTTTTGGGGGGGGGGAGGGGAGGCATCGTCAGATGATGTCAGTCACCCAAGACAAACCACTTGACTCCACTAGCGTAAGTCTCGGTTATGAAATCAGGACAGCAATTCTCCAAAAGACAATACACTTAAGTGAGACAACAGGCATGGACAGTGTAATGAGATTTGAACCAGCGATTGTTCCAACCGAGGCGATGAGTCGATCGATATTTCAGCCGCCTTGGCCTCCGACTGTCAATATTATTTTCAAATAGCAAAACACTCTGGTTTGAAAGAAATTAGTTAATAAAATATTAAACAAAAATATAATGGAATAGTCGTATGAAGTAATGTAACCAGGACCATTTGACTTTTCAGAAAAACTTTCCCTTTTAAAATACTCTTTGAATTCTGATAGAGTTTCAAAAATGTTTCGGAATTCCTTGCTCCTTCGTGATATCCGGAAGAGTTTATTACACGATACTGATATTTTCAACAGGTTTGAAACTTTGCTTCGCTTGCAAATACCGACGATATTTCTTATTTCTCGTTTGAAAAACCGAATATTATATACTAGTTCACTTATACCTACCTGTCGTGAAGTTCAGTTTAATGTTAAGGAGAGATTACGTCCCAAAAGTGTTTTCATGAATATTTGAGTGTGCTGGTATACACACATAGGTTCGTGAAATTAAAGTCTCGCTGTTTCTCAGGCAGCCAATCTTATTCTATTCATGAATTGTTTAACAAAATGCTGAAAATAGGAACAGGTCACGACTAACGACAAAGTAAATGTTCTCTGGTGTTTTTGCCGCCTCCACATTCAATATACCTACGATTATGGTTCTTTACAGTTCAATGATAATACACTCTTTTTTGTCAAGGTATTGCTGCGTAAATGAATAATTACTTTACAGCGTTCCTTTTAATGACTACCATATATAATAGCCGTCATTTACAGAATTTTTTTCGTAAACGTCCGTTAATATCGATATTTTCTCATACAACCTCATTTTTTTCTACGTTTTCCAATGAAACATTCTTCACAAAACTCCACACAGAGCAAATATCACTTTCAGAGTTTGAAAATTAGAAAACTGGGTGTAAAAGATCGATAATCGATTTCTCCACGTACATTTACCACACAAGAGGAGAAGCAGGAGAAAGGTTCCTGAATTGCAAACGTCAATCGTACGGTATAATACTTTTAGCATCACCATGCTACTTCCTTGTAGTGACACGTGACGAAGTAAACGGACAAGAGATTCTCTTTCTACTATACGAAGTAACTATTGGTGAGAGGCCTTTCTGATAGTCCATAAGGCTAGCAGTCTTACTTTCTAATCGCACCCTTCGCGAAATCGGAAAAAGAGGAATAATTGCTTCTCTAGGAAGGTTTATGACGTACGAACAAAACAGGTTCGCATGCAAAGCGACGCCTTTCAAGGCGACTGAGATGTAGCAACACCTTCCTTCAAAATGACAGTCATTTCTCCAGTCGCAAGAATCATACATAATTACAAATTTCAATGTCATTACAAGCGTATGTTATCGATGAACGAGTTCACCTGCGCTACCGAAGCATATTAATTGCAAAACAGCATCCTCAAAACCATTAACATGCTTGGAGAGTTGTAGACAGAACACATCTTAAAGCATAGTTTTGCCAGCAAATATTTCATCTTTTATCAATGGAAATTATTATAGTATCATTCAATTCAAAGTTACCCCAAAACCTCTAAAAGCTTGAAGAAACTGTATCCTGAAAAACAACTGGAAATGCTAAAACAATTACTTCTTCTTCCGTTCAATTACATGTAATAAAACTGCATGAGTCAGGTAACAAATGTTCCGTTTTTAATTTTAAATTTAATTTATGGAATCCCTTGTACAGATTAAAGGAAATTTATTTCTAATAAATCGGTATTTGCGAGTATAAACTGACCATTTTTTTGTGCATCTCTCTCGCAACTTCTGAAAATAAAATCCCCCTTTCCCTTTCGAAGTGACAATTCCCCTAGAGTCAATACCGTCACGATCGCTCTCAAATCGGGCAAGGCGACCCCGAGTGGCGTTGTGCACGGCCCGCCGAGAGCGCGGCTAACGGGCGGTGTCAAGAGCGAGACGGAGCTCGACGGGGGAGCGTCTGTTCCAGGAGAGCGTCCTGGCGTCTTCGAAGCCTCCGCCCCCTCCCCCGGCGCCACCACTGCCGCCACAGCCATCGCCTCCGCCTCCGCCGCCATCGCCACCTACGCAGCCTCCGCCACCGCGCGTCCACCACCTTCACGCCGAAGCCCCAAGCGCCGCCCGTCAACCCCCCCCCCTTTCCTCCCATCACCCCCCCCGCCGCTACAAATCCTCGAACGCCCCCTCTGCGCTGCCCCTGCATCATGACCATGGTGTAGTTTGCCAAATTTTACTAACAATGATTACCCAAATTTTCGAGTTACAAATCCTCGAAACATTTTTTTCTGCACTTTTTTTCTTAATTTTTGTTTTGAAATAAACCATGAACTGGTTCAAGATCTCCTTAACTGTTGCTGCAATACTCAAGAGACGTGGAGAGACGACAGTGTGGACGCTCTCCTAAAATCCCTCAAAATGAGATTATTTTTTAATTGTTTCATATCTTCCAACAATAATTTGGTGGAACCCTCGTGACAGATGTACCCACTTCAATAAAATATTCCTCTTTGAATAGTACTTTACAGAACAAAAAAGTTCAATTTTTAAAAACAAATTTGTTTAAAAAAATTCCATTACAAAACAATCATTATTCCAATAGTTACGAGTAATTTTATATTAGTATTAAATAAGGAAACCATGTATTTTAAAAAACAACTCATTAAATAAGCCTGCTCCTTACTTGCCGTCCTGTTATGATATATTCTTCGACACGGCTAAGTGATTCATCATTCTTAGAAGAACTCTCCCCCGGATCTCCTCGCGTGCCAAAGCACAGCACTTGGCTTGAAGACGTCACGCCCCTTCTCACAGCAATCTGCGACACCACACCGTCCCACCATCCGTGCGGAAATGCGCCATTTACATAACCGCTGCCGCCCCACCACTGCCGCTGATTCAGCCGACTCCACCATCTCCGCCGTCATCATCGGCACCGGGCCATCACCACCACCATCACCGCCTCTGCCACCACTCCACTACTACCAACAACAAGAGTAGCAGTAATAACAACAGTTATAGCTACAATTTAGCGATAACAACTGCAACAACAGTAACAATAACTTCAGCAACAGTAACAACTACTACAACAATAGTGACATTACTACTACAAAGACAATTCTACTAAAGCTAAAAAAATATTCAACAAAAAACTACTGCGCTACTCTACCACTACTACTATACTACTACTACTACTACTATTGCTACTGCTGCTACTACTACTGCTGCTACTACTATTACTACTACTACTACAATAGCGACAATAGCAATAATAACAACAGTAAGAGCAACAATAACAACTACAACAAAAGGACTACCAACACCTTCATCGCCAGAATCGTTGCCGCCGCCACTGGCCAGTTTTCGCCTCTCCCCTGACAAGTGCACTCCAGCCCAGCCGGTCCTGCCGCCTCGACATCACGTCCCGGCATTGTTTGCGACCGAATTTTTCTTCCGTGTCGGAGCCACTTTTTTCACCCGCCCCGTTTAATATGTCGCCTCAACAGCTACCTTAAATACCCGTCTGGAACTGCAGGAATGCGCCGCGTTTTCGAGCGAACGAAACTTGCACGCGCCGACTGAGACCGCTTTCTGTTCTCATTGCTTTAGGGTTTTATGTCTTTGCGAAACGTATTGCAATCCATGAATAATCGTTGGACCACCGGGCAAAATGTAACTAAGGCAATTCGACGAAGGTGACTGAAGAAGTAAAAACCCCGCATTGCCGTTTCGCGTGACCAATGCGCATTACTGTAGATTCCATCAGCTTTTAAGGCCATATTTGTGTCAGCAATGTTCGGATTGAGTTCTCGGAATGATAGATGAGGAAATGATTTGAACGACCACGCCCCCTCGGTACAAGTGTTTTTCCCTCGTAATGCACCGCGCGAGCCTTCAGCAAAGCTCACACGGAACAAAAAGGTCATTAGGAGCGATCAGAACGCGTCTGTGAAGAAACAAAATCAGTTCTTTTCAACCGTAATAGGGCGCCGGCACTGCTCCAATAATTGCCCACATCGTCCCCAGATATACGAGCTCCCAAAGTTATCAAGATGGACGTATAGAGCAATAAAAAGGGCACAAAAGCTCGGACGCGGCTGACCGCGGTGAGGGGCCGGACGCGCGCGCGAGTAGTAGCCGAAGGGACGCCGTGAGCGACGTGTCGCGTCGCGAGCGTCGTGTCGCGTCGCGGCGCGCGACGTCCCGCGAGCCCGGCCGCACGCCAGGTATGCCGCCGCGACCCGCGCCGCATGCGAGCGAGGAGGTCATCGGTGAGCGCACGCGCGTGCCAGCTCCGCGACGCTCCTGCTCCCCTGGCACTGCATTTCACTGGCGCTCGCGACCCCGTTGAAATTTCAACGGTTTAAAACCGGGGGTTTTACAGCCGTCTCGCATTAAAAATTCCGGGCGTCTCGCGCGGTTTAAATGCGACTCCGCCAGCCCCGCTTCGCGGGTTGAATTTAAAGCCGGCCGTCCCCGGGTGGCGGTGGCGGGCGCCGCGGCGCTCATCGACGCCAGCCTGCCTGCCACCCCTCCCCCCTCCCCCCTCGCGCCCCGCCGCGCCGAGCGCGCCGCCCCGAGGAGGTGGTTTAGCTTTGCATAGCGAGCGAGCGAGCGCAGCCCGACCCGAGTATTGACGCGGCGCGGCCCGCCCAGCGGTGCGGTTGCGTAACAGCGCACTCCATCGACCGGAGGTGGTACTACGTGGGGCTCAGTACGCGTGGCTGCGGGAGGGCACGACGAGCAATGGCTGCGTGGACGTGTGGTGTGGCTGAATGTGTTCAATTCTAACCAAAAGGAATGAGATCATTTTTCGAAGTGAAACGTTGAATGTAAAGGTGGAACGTTAGAGCAGTGAGTGTGAAGGGAAATGAAGTTTCCTGAGGGAATCTAGATAGTCAGTGAATTCCTTGCGTATGTAGATAAACACGTTTTTAATTAGAGTTCTAGAATATGTATGTGTTGGATTTCGTTTGTTATGATACGTTCCGTCTTCTCGATTTCATTAGTCTTTAAGCTTCTTGTCTTAAGATATTCAATGTTTTCTTCGAAAATTGGTTTTCTGTTCTGACACTATACCGACGCATATATTGTGTATTGATGCGATACATTCTTGTTACCTGTCGCCACTGCTATTAGGTTCACTTACTACATCAGATAGCATTCATTGACGGAGAGATACCAGTTCATATGAACGGTCTGTCTACCTGTTGAGGTTCAGGGCTTTAAGTGGCGAGTAGATACGTATAGTTGAATTCCTAGTGTTGGACTTATGCAGTGTGGATTAGTGCGTATTTTGCATACGCATGTAATAAAGGAATAAATATCTTTTTTCTGATAAACATCCGTTTGGGTCTAAAATATGCATTAAATCAACTTATAGTCACTTTTTAATTAAAAAATGTATACCCTCTGAATGTGTTGCGAATAATCGTCAGATTACTGTTCTGAGTTCCTTTGTATCATTGCATGAAAATTCTTTGAATCTCCTCAATATTAATCATTGCATGAAAATTCTTTGAATCTCCTCAATATTAAGTTCAGTGTACCAAGAGGTTGAGATATGTGGTTAATGCTATTCATTATTTTCATATTATTTACCTCCATTTTAACCTTAAATTATTTTCGTGTGGCTACTTTGGTGTTACGTCTGTCAGAATCCTTTCTGCCTTTATGACAATTGCTGGAGTGAAATTTCTTTTTCTTAATTCCTCAGTTCTATCTACTTCTCGATGTAATTAATCAAAATGTCCTTTTAAAAATTGGTGAAGAAGATCTTAGAAGGGGGCTAATTTTAACTTTAAATTAATAATTAAAAAATATTTAGTAAGCAATCATAATAAAATAAATGCCAAAAGGTAATAACTAATAGGAATTACGTGTATTACGTAAAAAACACGTTTACCTAATTGAGCTTGTTCACTTTAAAAATTGACGTGGTACTTTAAATGTTTGTTCTGTACTAAAAAATAAGAAACCTGAGGACTCACTCTGCGAACTCACATCTAGGCGAATTCTGCAAATAATTTAATGTATTAATAATAATGCTCACGTGAACTTCAAATAATATTTATTTTAATTAATTTTAGTCCAAGGTTCATGGGTACATGATATAATAGTACATGTAGAAGCAAAGAATTTACATATTGATTACTTGAGCTTTTATTTAACAGTTTTTATATCAAGCAACAGAACGAAAACATTTACTTCTGGGAGTACACACGAGGAGCCGGTATTTGCCTGATGCGCTCAAGGACGACCCAGCCTAAAACCCGATCTGGTGACCCACCCGAATGAAGAAGCCGCAAGGCTTCTGTTAACGAGCAGAATCAAATCCCCAACAGCGGTCATGGGAATGGGCGTGCTCGGGGGCGGAAAATCACCGGAAGGCGGCGACGGCGGCGGCGACACGCGTCCCGCACGTGGCCGTCCGCAGGCGCACGTGGTGCTGCGCGCGTTTCGGGCACGGCGGCGGCGGCGGTGCCCGCGGCGGGCCACGTAACGAGAAACCAGTCGACGCGCCGGGTGCGTTCGCCCGGGAAACGCGGGAACGATGTCGCTGCGATACCGGCAGCTGTTTCTGGCTGCGGCGTCTGGTCTTTCGCTTCAGTCGGCTAGCTCATTCCGGAATAGAAAACGGTGAAATCCGTTCCGTGATAGGATCTAGTTGGGGAGGGAATTTTTTTTTCTTACGAAGACGATCTTGGGGGAATTTCTACCGCTTTCTGAGAGTGCGCACGTGAGAAATTAAGACCTTCAGTTCTTTCTCTAGTTCCAGATACTACGTTTTCTCTTATTATTTGGAATAATGTTTAATTAATTGCATTTCATTTGAGAGCGCTTTCAGAAAGTTCGTAGATTAATAGACCTCGGACCACTTTATACCTATGACTTGTGGAATACACAATAGCAATGTTCGTTAGTGTTCTTATATTTCACCAAAATGTATATGAAGTAAGAATGATCTGAAACAAGTAAGTGTTCAAGTGTTCACTTAACCGTTACTGAATTCAAATGAAAACGTAAAATAGGGAAGACAAAATTATATTAAGAAAATATTATCTCTGCAAAAAAATTTAAAAATTTACGTGACAATTTTTAACTTAATCAAAAAGAAATTAAATACAAAACTTATTATTTTGACGTCATCAAGTGGCGGTGGAAGGGACAGTGCAAAATTCTGATTTCGAGATGTTTATTGCAATTGAGATTGCTTAAGTGTGTCGTTTCATTATAAGGAAACCACAAGTATACAGTTGTTAGTGGAGCCTTTAGTCACCATTTTAGATGGGGCTATGATACTTATAAAAATTAAAAAGGATGCATTTGCCTGTGCAGAAATATGGTCAAATTCAATATAGTGACCAAAAATATTTAATTACTCCTAAATTAATTTAAACAGATAAAAAAAATTTCCCTCACCTCCTATATACACTATTACGAATTTATCTACGACCATGAAGAGGGCACAGCCCAATAAAATTCTACTTTTAATACCTGAGAAATACACGTATAAAGAAAAAAATATGTTGGAGACTTTATCTTAAAAGCTGTACTTTCATATTATACTGTATATTATCTGATTCGTTTGGAAGGCGCTTCAGTTACATAGCCTGTAAATTGTGATACTCATCCATTGCCCACTATGTTCTCGCCATCTCAACAAAGTCGCAGAAAGACAGAAAAGGCAAACTACAGTACCCCCATTTGGTTCCGACAGTACAGATCCACCAGAAGCAATGAACAACCCAGGAAAAGAAATCCAATCTTTCTCCAACCCGAAAGTATCAGTCGTGCCTAGACGACCGTCAAGAAGCCTCTTACAGCTCATCGCCACCGCCCACAAACGCTCCTATATAATATTAAGTTTTCCCCGTGTGGGAGCTGTCACGGTGGCCGGACACATTGTGCTTTCGCGGTGCTTTCTCCCACCACCACCTCCTCGGCATTCAGCACTTCCTCCTGTAATTCCACCCCGACGAGCGCATGATGACCTACGCCGATGCGGGAGAGCCGCCGCATTGATGGCAGCGGTAATGTCTCTTCTTCGAAGAGGCGCGTGCACCGGAGCGCGAGGCCACTAGAACACAAGGAGCCATCAGACTCGCCGCTCGCGCTTATGTAAAATAGCGGCCCGGTTCCGCCTTCGCGTACCCAGATACGTAGGGTTTCGAGATGGGAAGTGCATCGCTGCCGGCTCTGGCGAACGTGATTGCAACTGAAGTTCCGCAGATCGGGAAGCACCGGGAGAGATGGCTGACGACATCGACTGATGTTACTGCAGTCCCTCGGACCGGGAGGTCCTAGGTTCGAGTTCTGGCGGTGGCTGGATTTTCGACACTAGATAATCACTAGGTCGAATTTAGTGTCGGAGCAGTACCCTAGCAAACGGGCCACGGACCGTGCGCGATCGTTCCTATCTCTTCCTTGTTTAACCCCACCCTTTTTTAGACACACAGTTACATGCACCACATTACTACTCACACACTACAGTCACTGCATCCATATTACAGTTGGAGGCCAGTCGGGAGCTTAAAGCTTGTCACAGCTGGGGAGGTGCCCCGCTGGTGAGAGATACCTGGTTGAGGAAAACCCCGGGGGCCTCCGGTAAGTCGGCGCTGGATCTCCTCATCCAGCGGGGGAAGCCGAACTTCCCGAGAAAAACATGCACTACACTTTCGGAACTAATGATCATAGTAGTTGACGCGCCCGAAATCACTAGCAATCAGTCAGATTGAGTTTGGGGTAAGTTCAGCACGAAGCGCAAGATTGCATTGGTGGAGCGAAATAAATAACCGTCTGGAATAAAATACTGGAAGTCGGAAGCTCTAATCGTTGGTTTTGGGGGTTTTGAATGATATCCAGGAGGCTGATGAATCAGTACTTTAAGAACGGGCATTGATTATTATGACTCATTTCATGTCCGGTTCCATTTCCCTTCCCTAATTGAGACGTCCGAGTGGACGATTTGTAACATCGCGTGGAAAATCCGCCTATAGTTCTGGCGTGCGTGGTCAAGGGTCTAAACCGATAATATTTAGCCCAGTGGCATTCTTTCGAAAATCGCCAAATAGCTTGGTCGAAAGTAAACCACAATCTACATATTAATCTAATAGTATATCAACTCAATTAGGCGACAGTTGTGTGACATGTTTTCCCATTAATTGCGCTGGATGGGTGCAGGGTAACTTAATATAAGTATACGTGTTATGGATGATATTTTCTTTCCTATGTGTAGTATATGTCTTCAGAGAAGGGTTAAACTCAAAGTTCAATTATCTCACAGGTCTGCGGCACTCAGTGGTGCACAGATCAGCAAAAGAAATACGGACACGTCTAGCAGTATGTCAATTAGTACCTTGAAGCACTTGAATAGCTTAAAGTTTTTCCGGGAAGAAATTAAATATGTCCCGTCATTTCTCAAAATCCACGTACTAATGTAAGGATGAAACCTTATTCGATGTTCGTCAATGAGTGACCATTCAAGACCACATTCAACACATGAATGGTTTAGTTTATCAAACTCGCATCCCAGAATCATACTACCTTCACGTTATCGTTTGGGAAAGACATTGTCTTCAAAGGTTAGCATACCACATTTTTATGTTCGTATTAATCTTCACTATATCACCAAATACTCTTTATTATATTACAGCCGTATTACTCTTTACTATATCACAGACTTTTGATTAAAAAATTAGTATGAGGAAATTTTATCATGCCGCCGTTGTCACTCAAACTTTTCTGCTGTAATTAATAAGCAATTACTATACATTACTTCAAAGCCCGTTTTGCTAATCGAACGGTACTTGTCACGACAGCTGTGCAATCCGGAGATTTTTATCGCCACAGTAATCCATCATTAAGCAAACAACTCTTCACAACGCTGCAGCAAAACAGAAGTCACGCTATCGAGAAAAGTCGAACCTTTTAAAACACTTCGGTTGTCATCATCTGAGATAAGTTGTCCGCGCTGGAAGAGGCGCGAACGTCGAAAGTTTCTGCATACTTAATTGAGCAACGGAGCGCCGAGAAGAAAGCGGACGCCGCGTTAGGTAACGGCGACAGCCGACGCTTAATCAGCTGTACATTTGGGTTGCAGCAAAAAACCACACTCCGCCACACAGAATATGGAACGCGCTGCCGACCGCGGGGAAAGCGTCGATCAAAAGCAAAACGACGGCGCTCGTGGCGGCGCCTGTACGTCGTCTTTTGTTTGGGCAAAAAAAGTGCCCTGTGACCTAATGTCACTCGAAAATTTCTTAATGGGAGAAGAGTTGTGTGACTGCTTGATGCGGTATTTGTTCGTGACGTTTCAAATACTGCGTAACAGGAAAGCTGTAAAATAAGCATATTATTTAGGTGATCAATTGTCATTATTTAATTATTTATATTTCGTGGTAGTTTTCTTTTGATTTCTACGTCGCTATCACAAGGTTAACACATTGATGCCTTACTTGGGATTCGAACCCACACACCTAGGGCTGAGTGATTGCCGCCCCAACCTTCTACGCCATTTAGGTCGACAGTGTTTGTATTAATCTGTCTCTTTGACACAGGGTCTAGCAGCTGCATTTAAGTACGTGTAGATTCAGAAGGCTACGTGTTTGAGCCCCATGCAAGGTCACGAGTGTTTTCACCATGTGGATATGACGTGGTGGCATCTCATACCGCCATTATCACGTACCATCATCACACATCATCTCGCATTCATCTGTCGTATTAATTCACACTTCATAATTGCCCTTACCATCATCATTTGCAAAGTCAATTGGGAAACAACCACTGTGATAATCTACCCAGGAAAACGTCAAGGTACTAGCCTCCTTTGCCTCTTCTCGGGAATCGCACAGTCATTACCGAAACTCGGAGATACATTATCGTATTTAATATTAGATTGCAATCACACCAAAAAATAACTGGGAATCTGGTCAGCTGCCAGCAACGGTAATGAGCGTGTATGAATAGTAGCCAATATGTCGTTAACCTCTTGCATCCGGCAGTTTGTCATCCAGATAGATCAATAGCCATTATACTTTAGCCATTATACTTTTCTCACAAACGCATTAGTAAGTTATCAAAATTAATTGTCTTTTTCCCCCACTTCAGTTACTCATACAGTGATTAGTTTAATTCTAAGAGATGAATAGAAAAGATAAGTTTACAAAAGGCATGCTCATTATCCAAAATACACCTCATAAGCCAGATTCGGAATAATTTCAAAATAATAAATGTCAGATTCCTAATTGCAATTGCACGTTGGTTCAGTAAACTACCCCATCAAAATTAATAATACCAACTGATTAGAAATATTAAAAAATCCTAATATTTTCAAAAGCCAATTTGCAATCGGAAATTTTCAGATATAAATTTTCCCTTTTTAATTCCCTTAATTTTTCCGTAGCATGGCTCAATTTGTTCCCGAAATCGTTCCATCATTAATTCAGAAACACCGCAACGGTAATTGCACGGTACGCTCCCAATTTCTCTCTCCCGCTGTTCCTCCAATGAACCTGCATCGCTCTTTCCCCTGAAAGAGTGAACGGGAAAATTACTGCAGTGGAATGCCTCCCAACCGGTCAAGAGGGTTTCGCATCGCTTCTGCCGGCAGCCCCTTCACTTCGACACCAAAGGTGAGCGCACAGCCAGATGGTGCATTCTTCGGTTTTTTTCTCTCTTAATCTTCCGTGTCTGTCGTTCAGTATTCTCGCCCCTACCGTCTCAATCCACTGGCTGATTTCGGTCCCTTTTGTTTTTCTTTATTGTTTCCAAGCCGATCACAACGTCGTGTTCCACCTTTACTCCGTGTTAGCCGTTCTCGTTTTTTCATCCTTTCTACATCTCCTTGCAGATTCTCAAAAATCATGTATTTTTGTCATTATTTCCTTACACATGTTCTCGGCTTTCTTCAAACTCACTCATTTCTTTACATTTTTCTTCAAACAAATTCCTCGTTCTCCTTGTCTTTTGTATCATTTCTTCCATTTTTTCTTGTTCTCCCAGTTCTTCTGGACTCTTTTTATTTCTCCACCCTTTCCCCATATCGATCTTCTCCGCTCCTTCTGCTCCACTCTTTACCATCTTCTTTCTAAGTTCATCCCGACCCTAACATACCCGCTCCTTTTCTCATTTCAATTTTACAACCTTCATCTCTGCCATCCCATCCTGCACATACTCTCACCATCTCGTGACCCCCCAAACCCCATCATCACTGCTATCCCGTCCTGCCCTTGCCTGTCCTCGCCGCCCGAGGCGGTGGAGCATCGGCTTTCTCGCCCCACGAGATGTTTCTGGGTTAGTGAGGCGGGAACGGAAGCATCACATCGCGTCGTATAGTGTTTCGCACATCCACAATGCGCTCGCCCCTCCCGCACCGCGCCCGGGAAAGACGCCACCCGGCAGGTTTGGAGGTTAAGAGCACTCGCTCGGGAATTTCTCTACTGGGTGGTTGGCATCCCCGGAGGGAAGATACGAACGCTTTTATGACTTGTTTCTCCGAAGAAAACTGTGAACACGAGTTTCTTCCCGCTTTTGTATAAGAAGAAGAAGAAGAATGTAGAGCTATAACTAAGGTGCAGGTCATGACTGTCTCGAAAAAAGTAGCATGCCTATTCAGTACGTGTGTAAAATCTTCCATAACATTTCTGTCAAAAGATTGAAATATAAGGTATGAGAATTGTTTAATGTTTAAAACGGCTCGTGTAGTATATTAATACCTGCGCGGTTCTTAAGATAATTACTTGGTATGCGAAATGATATGCCTTTGTTTTCCACTTCATGTGCACAAAGTGAATATATATGTTCGAGCTCACGACTTAAATGCAAAAATCTAACCACCAGAATGGCATGGAAATCGTCAAATTATGACCATGTGAGTACTTAATTGAAACAATCATATTTAATAATATATCAAATCCACCTATCTACATACCAACAAATCTGGTAACATGGTTTAAAATTTAGCTCGTTTTCATTTTGTGATGTTTTATTCTAACCTTAAGGAGTGGAATGTGCGAAGAATAAAACACTACTTACTGTACGGGACTCTACAATCATTGCATTGAGGTACCAAATGATATATCATCGTGATACCGCAACGGGAGCAAAAAGTTTGGTTAGAAACAATTATTGGCACATACCTCCATCGGCACACAACACAACGCCAGAGGGGAAAGCGAATCGCTCTATTTCGCGAATGGACATATCTTCAGACACTGGCAATTTTACGATGCCCAGCGTAACCATTGCGTTGAGTAACATGAACGCCGCAACATGACCTTCGGCATCGCGTACACGTTTATTCTACTCCTCGAAGGAGTGAATGGGTACCTAAGAACGTGACATAAGAATTAAAGTGGTGAGTTCTGAACACCAGTGCAACAGCAGAATTAAATTTAAAGAAGTACTGCACTCATTTGCCAACAGAAATAACTTTATTTTGCTTCATTATCTTCAGCCTAATCAGCTCATTTCTAGTATTCAAACGTCATAATCCTGTATTATTATTATTATTATTATTATTATTATTATTATGAATATGCCAGATAATAAATAATAATAATAATAATAATAATAATAATAATAATAATAATAATAATAATAATAATAATAATAATAGACAATAGTATCCCGTGAGATGCAAAGTTGCTGACTCTTCATCTTCATAAACAAATACTTCAGAAGACAACTTTTTATTTTCGATTGATTACGACACTGATTATGTACCATGCTTATGGGACAGCCTTTCTATAATACCTCTGAAATTTTAATACTCTTTCATTGGATGGAAAGGAACATTTGTTTTCGTTATTTAGAGTGAATTAGAATCAACGGTTCGTAAGACATTGCCTCGACCACACTGGCTGGCGATTTTCAGCATGTGTAAATAAAATACAAGTACCCAAAATTGCGTAGTCTACCCCAGCCGTGCGATATTTCACAGTTGCAACAGTTGTTTTCTTCAAAGTGGGACACCAAAAACGTCAGTCATAATGATAATATCTTTCTGTATTGAGCAAATCTCATAACACATCATTTTATGTCATTTCTTTACATTAGACGTAATACTATTCATGCTATCGTTAGTTTAGTATCTTGAAACATTTCTTAAGGGGAGAGCTCCTGAGTACCTTTGCTGCAGAGTGCAAACGATGTGTCTAGGGGAACGTACAGTGACGTTCGTAATAAATTTATTTAAAAAATACATTGTTGGTCAAAATCCTAGCTGCAATTAATGTGAAGTATGGCAATAAGACTATCATAATCATTCCCCACACTTTTATTTTTATTCCCGTTGTCAAAAAACACTTAAAACTATATTCGAATTTCGAAGGGGCTTCAGGGTTTTCTCAATAGATCAAGGGAAACTGGACTAAATACACAATCGAGATCGGGGTCAATGATCTATAAACTGTTCCAAACAAAATGCATTACAGACATATTCTCTCCCACAACATAAAATATTATAAATATTTTATATATATATATATATAATATATATATATATATATATATATATATATATATATATATATATATATATCAATAATTCCTCACCGACTCATCCGCATGAAAACAATCCTCCATCGGTCGATCATGAAACTGTTTACAGCTTGCTAGTAGGGCAAACATTGAAATGAGAGTGAAAGTCGTAATTCCCTAATTAAAGCGGATTCTTTCGTTAGTGGGACTAGAGGGCACTTCCTCATTCGGCCGGTGTAAATTAGGGCCTCGGGCAGGGGCCGCGGAGCGAATACCGCTGGGCGCGTGGCGGGTAGCAGAAGCGGCGGCGGCGGCGGCGGCGGTGGCGGTGGGGTGGTGGAGGTGGGGGGAGGGTCGATCCGCATCCACTTTCACTGCGCTCCCGCGAACGCGTCGAGCCGCCGCCGCCGCCGCCGCGTAGCCCAGCTGCGCTCGAGGAAGCGGGCAAGCGGCCAGAGCACCTTGCCCAACGCCGCAAGGTTAGGACGCTAGCGTGTGTGGTATTGCGACGCGTGATAGACTCTGGATATCAATGGATTCGTCAATAGTGTGAGCAACCGTGTTGGGTATTCGATGAAGCAGGGGACATGAAGGAGCGTGGACTAGTGTGAGGCAGTTCAAATGAAAAAGTAGAAGTAGCAAACCTATTGCTATTCCTCAATAGAAGAAAGAAATATCTCTCCCATGATCCCTAAGAATCACGCAATATTTAGGAGTGGTTATTTCAAATCTTGACCTGCCTTGTTTAACGACTAGATATATAATCCCATATTCGTGTTCTGCAATAAAGTGAAACATCAATAATCGGACTTCGATTACTCGAATTTCTGTATATTTTGAATTTTGTTCGCTTCGCGTTAACATCCCATGACTCCCTGTAATGTAGCCCCTGGAACCTCATTAAATCGAAATTATTCCATAATTCCATTTTCTTTTCTTTCTAATTGAGGCTACTATGTTTTCCTTCCTCAATCTATTCTCCCTCGCCGCTCTAACTGTCTGGTGGGTTGAGTGAAGACTGTAAGTTGGCGTCAAAATGCCGTAAAGTTCTGACGTGTGTTTGAGCCTTAGTGTGAACACAATAATTACTCATGCGACTTTCTCGCTCCGGGAAACGTAGCTACAGAAGCTGCAGCTTAAAAACGAATCGCGATGGCTCGCTCTCGTAGAAAGACAAATAGAAAGTCTACTGCAAAGAGATGTGTTATTCAAAAGATCGCCGTGTTTCACCCTTCGGTGTTAAGTTGTGCAGATTGACTTAAGATGAGTGATAATGAACACATCTTATTAATTTTCCGGGCTAGCAAATAAAGAGTACTTATTGGTTTACGTTGAACAGAGGAAATCTAATGAAGTTCTTCTTCTGAAGAAGTAAAATCTTACTTATTAGTAGAGGAATATCGAATATTACATAACATACCTATTACATATATTTTTTCATGCGCGCAAATCCACATTCACATCTTATCATTAGAGTCCTGTGGTATTTGAAAAGCAAACACATCATTACCTTTTTTCCATTCAATATAGTGTAGGTCTAGGTAAATTGTAATAATTGCCAGAAAAAACTAAATAATTAAGGGATATAAATTTGTAAAAACTAAAAAAAAAATGTTTGAAACTTATACAATGTTTAAAATACTCCAGTAAAATAATGCATTCTGATTACAAAACAATGCATTATTTTCGTTAGTAAAATTGAACATTTTTTTCAGTGTATAGTAGAACTTTGCTCGCGAAGAAATAAAAAAACAGTTATTTACTGTAATTGCAGTTCTTACATTTGCATCACTCGACCTGCTCTTAGAGCAGCCATCTCGCTGCAGGTAACCCCTCCTATTCCCTCTCCCCGCGCCCCCCCCCCCCCCCTTTCCCCCCCGCCCCGGCGCCGCCAATTTTACGGCCTCCGCGGAGAAAGGCCGGCCCGGCCCGGCCCCCGCCGCCGCCGCCGCCGCCGCCTCACCGCAGCCTCCTCCCCTCGCAGGGGTGCTCACACCTCCAGCGCCCTCACTGCCTCGGTTCCTGCCTGAAGTACGTCTTCACAAGTCCGTGCGCCCGACGGAGCGTTTTGCAATTTCCATTGTTGTCGCGTCCGCAGCCACAACGCGTATCATTGCTATCGTTATCAAATCCTCATCATAATCCCCAACCTCATCCCGGTCCTTCTCACCCTCATTCTTCAATCCATTCACATCCTCATCTTCATTATTATTCTGATTCTCGGTCTCGTGTTTCCTCCTCCTCATCATTATCACCTTCATCAACATCATGCCTCGTGTCGCAAGGGCTTGGAGCTATGATAAGTATGCTGTTCGTAGGCTACGTGTTGGAGTTCCGTGTGAGGTATAGGATTTTTTACCGTGTGATTTTTGGCACAGTTGGCTACTTATGCCGAAACACGTCTAAACCATCATCCCGTACGTGATTATTGTCTCGTCATTCCGCTACCATGAGCATACCTAATGCCATCCATTCTGTACAAGGCAATGGCAAATCCATTATGAGCTTCTGAGCAGGAAAAGGAACGGCGAACATTCATCCTCATCATCATTGTCTTCATTGACCCCTTCACAACGCATTTCCTTCGCCTTTGCCGACACCAGAATATTTTCCTTTGCTATTTTCATTACCGCTTCCGCTGCAGCCATCCCAGTTCCCGTTGTTCTCGTTATTACTGACATGATACAAAGATTTGAGAATATTGTAATGCAGTGGGCAAGTTGTAAATAATCCATGCCCTGCAAGATAGTTTCCGATCGCATTAACGTTAATTAAAATTTGTGATTCAAACCTACGAAATAGTTTCAGTTAATGATTCATTACGCAAAATTTAATGGTGGAGTATAATGGCTCATAAAAGAAACAAAACATACTTGTAGGAATCAGTATTTAAAGTAATGCTCCAAAACTACTTGTTCATAAATGTTGCAATTGGGGAGAAATAATTTTGCGTGGATTTGTACTAGTAAGTTACAATCACACAAGACACGGCGTGAGGTTCTGTTCACTTATTGCCAGCAATACTGCCCCTTTACTTGTACCACGATCACTATCACTACTGTTCACAGTACTTTTTTCTAGTCATCACTGACAGTGTTCGTAGCTACCAAACCCGTGTGGGAAGATGGTGCAACAGTCGTTGCTCTTGCTTGCGATTGCGTCAGAAGGTCTCTTCGAGGACTCTTAATATGGAAGGCACTGATCTCAATGAACGCTTCATTAATCTTCTCTTACCGCTTCGCATCATCTCACCTCGCGTCATCTCTTCAGCTGAACATACAATTGCTGTTCTGCCCTCTACTAATTGACACACCACTTCGGTTGGAATCCCCTTTTTTCCTCCTCGTATCTTCAAAAGCATGAGGCATGCATTGAATAATTCTCAGCACATCTACTTTGTTGACATTATCATGAAAACATGTTATCGGTCAACGCCTTCCAGTGTCGTTAAGCCGTCGTCATTGTCTATGCTGCAAGTTAATGTCTGCTCTTTGATCTGATCTAGCCTTACTGTCCCACCAAGGCGGGGAGCACCGCCACAACCGCTGCCATCACCTCGACCACCACCCCATCACCACCGTTCCTATCATCCCCATAAACACATCAAACGCCATCCCCTCACCCACCACCACCACTATCACCTCCATCACTACTATCACCACCACCATCACTGCCTCAATATCCACCGCCATAACCACATTCCCCAACACCTCTAAAGTCACCATCACCATCATAATCATCACTTCCAATCCACATCCAACTATCCACCGCCATATCCACTTCACGCCCTATCCAACATCACCCTTCCCCTCACCCCATTCCACCATCCCTTCCCATCCACCGTCTCGCAACAGCCACCTCCCTCTCTCCCACCACGATCATCGCCATCGCCACCGCCTGTACCTCGGCCGCCTCCTCGCGCGAAAGCGGGAGCGTGCCGCATCGGACGTTCCGCGATTCTTTCGCTGCACACAAAGCACAGTATCAAGTCGATCGCGCTTCTGAATGACTCCCACGAAGTGCCTCTACGTGACAGGCCTCTACATGAAGGTTCAAAAGCAGAACCGGATTCTAAACGATACAACAGACATTGGAAGAACTTACGTGTTTTAACAGTTCCCTGTATAAAACGCTTTCGTGATTAACGATGAAAAGATATTCGTATCAAAGATATACTTACGTGATTACCACTCTCACATAATATAATAAAAGTGCTGCGTGATGGAGAATGTATATTATACACATGACGTTACAAACTGCAAACAAATAATGTAGTTTCTTTCTGCCTTGTATGTGAAGATGAGCAGTAGCCTTTACGTATGCATGAATAATCAAATTTTACGTTTTCACTCACTCTTAGGCAGATCATTCTGGAGAACTTTCCTGTTATAAAAATAATTATTAAAGTAGGATTTTTCGAGATTTTAGTATTGACTGTACACCATAGATAGTAACAAATAATATTTTATATAAATAATGCTCAATTACGTTATCAGAGTTTTGTGATGACAGGCCGCAAGGAAGGAAGACTGAAGAGAGTTTATATGAGCGTACACTTCTCAGCTGAAATAAACTTTCCACAGGATTCTTAAAGTCCATTTAACGATTGTGTTCCACGTTATATCTATGCAAGGCGTCTGAAAGGATTTAACGTTTCGGAATTACGTTGCAGATGGCTTAAAAAAGTAACTAACTACATATTTTTCCTGATCTGCCACGTAATATGTGGGTAAGATACAATCCCGGAAACATTTTAAACAATTTTTTTTTACTTTGAAGTTCAGCTCATAGCGATATTTCTTACGCACATTCATTCTCCAAAGATGATCGCGTAACGAAGGCCGAAACTCACAGTACCGAACAGGCAACACATGGACTGAGGCCTTGAAAGTCTACATATACATCCACTGACAAGAATGTTGCCCAAAAATGAAAATGAAAAAGTGATTACTGTGAGGAGGATCAAAGTTTGTTCTAGTTGTTCTTTATAAAATGGAGAAGGGCCAATGGGTTTCCAACATTTTCTATCTCTCGGTCTACGACCTTGCCTTATCCATACTTTATCCAATCTTTACAAATCAACTCATATAGAAATAACAAGGTTTGTTCAGTAAATAAATTGCCAAAGAACAAGCAACCCGAGAAACGAGGGATCGAGAAAGTTTATGACACTGATTATGAATTTGTTGCGGATTGTAGGCACTTTACAAAATCGGTTCCAAGCATGTTTTTTCCGCAAAGCACAGTATTATCTACTCCTCACTCCTCATCAATCACACATTAGTACTAATTATTCAGCAATCGTTCGATAGCATGGGATATCATCCTGTTCAGTTTCAGTATTCTAATAAAAACCGCTGGCATGGTTAATGTTTGCGGAACCCAGAAATCGATCAAAGTCTTCTAACATTAACGATGTCAGGTATTCTGGCGTTCTCCCGGCCTACTTTAAAAACTGAGTACTTTGTAACATAAACAGTTTAAAAAATAGTACATAACATAAAATTCAGAATGTTCTCCCGAAGTTTTCATTCCTAGTCCGTACATCCGTGAAATTCATTCCACACTCAGGCATCCAGGATAGTTCACGGAGTTCCAACAACCCTACTTAACATACTAATATTACTCGCATTGAATATTTTTTAATGGAAGACCCCATTTACCAAAACTCCCATCTTTTCCACAAATTGATTAATTCTGTCAAAAAATCAAATAGCGCCCTTTACTAAAGCGTTTGTTGCGTTTTGTGTCGGCAGGAACGGCTCAGCGCCCTCCAGCTGGACGAGCAGCAACTGGAGCAGGTGACGCGCGACAAGCGCACCATCGCAGTGCTGCGGCAGCTGTTTCCCAGGCGTCGGCCAGGTACGTCTCGCCTCCCCGCCCCTCCCGCTCCTCACCCCCTGCACCAGGACCAGGACGACGACCGCGACCGCGACGACGACCACGTAGACGGCACGAGGTTTGTCCGGCAGCGGAATCAGGTTGGTGCTTGGAACTACAGAAGAACGAGGAACGAGCGCTGAGAATGAATTTGTCGGCAATGTAGTAGGTGATGAAAAAAAACTCCTCTTGACAACTCTTTTTTTTCTTTGAATTGAGAGAGCACATTTACAGAGCACCATCCAACCATACGATTTATCTTGTACATAAAACCATCTTCAGGCCTGCTGGCCCAACTTCATTTCTTATTTCCTGTCGCAATTTTGCTTTGTACTTATAAAGAAAAAAGTATTGTATAGTAATGCGATGCTATTGAAGTTTAGAATAAAAAGGAGATGAACTCTTTTCATCAAATTCACAGTATTCATAGGCCTACATTTGTTACACAGAATCTAAATTAATAAAAGAAATAATGAAGAAGATAGAATCATCGTTGATCTTGGAGAGCTTATAATCTCTTCATATATTCATAGAGCATTAGGAGCAGATGAAGTATTTACTTCTTTGATGAAGTCACATCTGTCAGCTTTATTTCAATTTCAGATGGTTCTTGTATTCAAAATACTTGGGTGTAACATCGACATCAAAAAGCTTTAAAAAACACTTTTAACATTAAAAAACACCTTTAAAAAATAATTAACTCTCTCGTTGTAATATGAATCTCTTTGCCTAAAAGAAAGTTTGGAACAGGCTAATTACATAACATTGTTTTTATCATTATTTCTAACAGAAATGTTTAAAGTCGTAATAATTTTCATTCGCTATCTATTCACTAAATACGCGAAGAAAGTACTGTGATCAAATTCAATTAAAATGGGGAAAACGTGAAATTTCAAAGCAGAAAACTCAATTATTCTATTGAACACCTCCTTCATGCTTCAATCGAAACACAATGGGTTTTCTAGCGGTTTAAACACATTTAGTTGAAGCTGACCTCTTCACACACAATCACCACCTAGCCACCGCCAAAACCGCGCCCAATCGGCCACGCACCCAACCGCTGAAACGCCGCCCGCCCGCGCGCCGCGTTGTGCAACAGTGGCGGTGAAGGCGCTGCCAACGGTGAAAGTCGCGCGATCGCGCGCCGGGAGCAGAGTGAGTCGGGGCGAAGTGGACAGGGCGGGGCGAGGCGTGGAAGAGCGAAGCGGGTTGGTGCGGGGTGGGGATGAATGAAGTGGGGCGATGCGGTGCAAGCCGGAGTGGTGCGGGCTGGGAGCGGGCTGGGGGGTCCGGGCGGAGTGAGCAGGGCGGGCAGTCATATAATAATGGAGCGGGTCGGCGGGGGCGCGCAGTGGGGCGCGCAGGGGCGCAGTGGGGCGCAGGGGGCGCAGGGGCGCAGGGGCGGGGCGGCGCGGGGCGGCGCGGCGTGGTGCAGAGCGGCGGAGGCGGGGCGGGAGGGGGGAGGGCGGGAGGGCGGGAGGGCGGGAGGGCGGAGGGCGGGGCGAACCCGGCCTGAGTGGGCGGGAGGGGCCGTTCGACTAAGGTCTGCTCTGCCGAGGCTCCGGCGACCTCGCCCAAGACCCTCAATCATTTGGCCTCCTTGCGACGCGAGAGAATGGCTCGAGGCGTGCATTTCTCCGGCGGACGTCACATTTCACAAGACGAGTATATTCCGATTATAGTAATGACGCGATATTTCGTCAAGAATTCGAAGAGAGGGGTGTGATGAAAAAGAATTTCGCGAAGTGGATTTTGAAAAAGAAATTGATTATTCAGAAAGAAATGTATTCAAGCTATTAATTTATATGAATTATTGTATAAAATAAAGAACCAGATTCGTACACCTTGTCTATTTCAAGTAGTTCAAAAAGTATCTAAAGTAATCTCTCCATACAATAAATGAATTGTATTATTTGAATATTCTTGAGTTTAGATTAATTTGTGAAAGAAAATCTCTACGCATTTCTCATGCCGACTTGACTGCTCTCTAATGAATCGTATTAAGAGCCTCTACTTATTAATAAAGGTTACACATACTAGCTTGAGCAGAAATACATTTCACTGATAACTAATATTACTCTTCGTACTCCCATCAATTTCGTTTCATGACTTTTTTCTTACTACATGACTTCGTACTATAAAAGTCTGTACAAAGTACCAAAATAAATAAATAACAGCCTGTACTTTCTTTTTATTTGTTATGTAGTTTACGCTTTTTGTTGTATTTTTTATTTCCTACGCATTTTTTCCTGATCACGTGTCTGTTTGTTAAGTTTAAGTGAGAAAATAACTCTTTTTGTTTCCAATATGATTTAATAGAGAGAAGAAATAAAAACTAAATTACATTAGGTTTGATAACGTTTCTTTTGACTTTTCCGTCGCTTCTTCTTTCCGTGCCAGTTTCAGAATGAATGGAGTGACATTTCCTCTTTTGTAACGGCTCAATATATCTTCTTGCAGTTATGTTGAGTTTTCAAAGTGGACTGAACTCATTAATATTCTCCACAAAGCTCCCCTACATTTCGAAAACCTCATCCTGCCTTTCTGAATGTCTGATCCTTTGCTTGACTTAGACATGTTTTATTACACTGTGCAATAAATATACAACACTGACATATCTCCCCTAGACATCTCCACTTTCCTTTTGGTACAGAGTGCCCAACCTGCTCCCAAGTGCTAACTGGTCACAACGAGATGCTGTGCTTCCGTCCCTAAGATTGTAATGCGAGCCAAACGTTCCTCTTCCAGTTGATCGATAGAAAGATCCAACAGATCACTCAGTACTTGTTCCGCACGATCGGGCGTCTGGTGCTGCGCGGCGGTCTGGGCGGGGGCGGGAACGCGGCGGCGGGAGGCGGCGCCGGCACCAACAACCGCCGCATCAGCATCACGCTGCCCACGTTCCCACCCGACTCGGACGAAGACGAGGACGAGGAGGAAGACGGCGGCGCGACGGACAACGCCACGGAGGCGGGCACCACCGAGCCCTCCCCGGTACAATAGCCGCCCGTTGGGTCCCCCCTGTGTACATAGTACTAACCCAAGCGGCCGGCTGGGATGCTGACCGTTACGGGCGAGGGCTGCACGCGGGACACCACACACTCCCCCCTCCCCCGCCGGGCTGTTTGGCCCGGAGCATGCCACGCCCACAAAGGGTCTAACGAGTTCTCACACGACTGACCCCTTCTAGTTTAAATTTACCCTGCGAAGCAAGTTCCTCGCACGTAACTCTCAGAATCCCAGCCCTTTTCCTTTCTGGATAGTTTCGTTGGCCTCTCAAATCAAAAGAATAGGTTGTGAACGGACTGAACAGTTAAGTGCAAAAGATCATGACATATAAGCTAGTTATGTTAAAATACTATGTTAATATATTTGTGAAGTACTTAATTTCAATATATTGTTTTAAAAAGTAACCAAGGGGCCAATATATTTTTCAAAAATAAATATTAAAATAGTAAATATTTTAAATGTACAATATGGACAACCTTCCCGTGAGCTCAGTCTTACCGCAACGCCTAAAGGCAGATTGAATAGGCAACTCTTTCGACGTGTTTGTCTTGCGGGTTGCTGTCACGCGTGTTGAAGTTTTGCTAATGGCCACTGAGAGCGCCACTGTACGCGCGCATTCTTTAAAGCCATGAGTCATTCAAGATTGCGCGGTTGTGCCGGTTTCACTTCAATATCACCTTGAGAGACTGAGTTCACTAACATTTCCATATCCTAAATGTATAAAATCCTTTTTTCCTTCATGTAGTTACTTGCTTATTTGTGTGCATGTTTTCTGGCATGTGTTCACCTTTTGTGAAATTAAATTTAACTCCATCTGAAGACGGAGATGTGGTGGCAGTGAGTGGAGGCGCTAGTGTCGGTCACCCGGTATATTCAAAAGTACGTTTTCGAGGAACGCAGTTGAATATGAAGTTGACTTCCTCCACCTATCTCCGTTTCATTTCTTATTGACGAGATCTACTGTATATTGATACTCTACTACGTAATTTTCTTTGTAATAATGATATCAGTATCATCTTTTTATTAATTGTGTATAGATTTTTTATACGAAATGTAGTTTAGTTTTCATTTATTGCATCTATGAATCGGTCTTTAGATATGTCAGACCAGTTCAGAACCTGTACTATCATCAATTGGTTAGTTACAGCATTCGCCTACTGCCACCATTTTCCTAACCACCTTTAGAAAACATAATTGCTAAAAGGCAATTTTTTTTAAAAGTCTGCATAATCCAGCAATAATGTGAACTAATTGCTTTAGCAAAAACTAACTATTAAAAATATAAATAACATACTCTTACTAGCTGCAAGAAATGAACGGAGCAGAAAGTCAAGTTTGATGCAAGTTCTTTTCATTCCACTTGCTTAAAATAGCCACTGGAAATATAATTTATATATAATATTCACTAGAAAACTTCTTTCAAGGTATTTTATCAATTTTTAATAATGTCAATAAAATAATAGTTTTCACTTCTACTTGAAGAATTTTTGTTTTATATGTTGTAAAATAAATACATGTATTTTTCTTGAGTTCAAATCTCATTAAAATTGCACCTAAATTTATCAATAATGTAATGTGGCTTAAGTACTACTATAATTTTCATACTTTGTGGCATGTATTAACCAAGGAATTGCCTTCAAAGATAAAATTGTATATATTAGTATTTTAAAAAATGCACGTCATCCCTATTATCTTCCTACACCAAAAAAAATACCTTTCTTAAGAAGTAGATTAACTTACTGCATGCTGATTATATTCCTTTCATTGTAATATATGTTATAACACTTAATATGATTAGCTTTAATTTACATTTTTCCCTGATAGTTTCCTAATCTTCTTCAAACTAACATGGCAATTATACACTATTAATGTACATAATTCATTCTCAAATAACTTCAACTAATCCTCCATCTGGTGCCCGCCTCCGGTGAGTGCCACCTACTCGCCGCCTCCGCTGCTGCTGTTTTCCAGTGCCCCGTACAACTGACTATATGTGGGCGCGTCAAGTCTTTCTTGTGTTTTAACAATCTGAGTATTTGACATTTGCTAATGTCAAATATGTCTGTTTCATCCCATATGTTGGACAGTTATGGGATAATGATAAGTCTGTTTTTGTTTGTCACAGCTACCTTATTGTGTGACCAGTGTTGGCATGCCTCTTCTCCAGTATATCAATCCTGCATTTGACAATGTTGACATCCATTCATCCATAATAATGGTTCTGACTACAGCAATAAATTGTGTCTGGTCTGCATTATGCTCTTCATTGCTATGTTGAAGAAAATAGAAATGACTATAAATGAATGTTGAATAACAAACTGCATGTTACATTTCCTAAAAATCCACAAGGGTGGTCCATATAAAAAATATAATTTCATGAATGCTCAAAACTAGTGGTTTATTATCTCATAGATAATAAAAAATTTACTTAAGCGTTAAAGTATTCTTTGTACATTGAAATTCCAGATTCTTGTAAAGGGCTGTGGTTTTATAAAAAAATTGGAGAAATAAAATAAAATAAAACAAAACACCTTTAAATTGTTTATATAAATATAACTACAAAAATATATTTTATGTATTTCTCACTTATTAAAAATACATTACAAATGGACATAAAGTCAAGAAAATGTTTAATTAATCTTCTGTCATCTAAGCAGTAGCCTGTGTGATATGCAGTTCTAGAAATCTAAAGCAATGACAGCTTGTAGAAGTTTAAAATTTATCTACAGAAGGTATGTCACAAATTATTCAACTATGCATATTTCAAAGCTTAAAAAAGTAATTTTCAATGAAACAGTTGGAAACAAGACTACTGATTTTTTTAATAATTGCAATTACATGGTATAATATTCTTCATTGAAAATTATTTGAATTTTTTTTCTTTAAAATTAATTTTTAATTTTGTACATCATTTCAAATTTATTATGACTTGGAAACATCTGTGAAAATTATGCATGAAAACTTCCTAACAGCATTTAAGGAACATATTTATTATAAATTTAATGCAACAAAACAATTTAAATGAATGCTTTTAAAATGAATGTTGTTCTTAATCAATGAGCATGTTTAATCAATTTGTTTATTTTCTCGCATGAAATTTTAATATAAATATTTCCTCCATATAATACTTTTTTCATATCTAATTGGAAAATTGATCCCAGTTTTAATTTTCGTATAGAGTGAACTCAACCCAGAAGAAAATCAACTTGCGGGTGCAGAGTCCCAGGTAAATGAAGTCCGTGCCGATGAAAATGGTTATGCTGTTGACCAAGATGCAGCTGCAAGTGGAGGCAATGATGCCCCTGACCCAGCAATTGCTATTGAAGATGAAAATGCTGATGATGCTGATCGTAACAAAAGGCAGTTCAGCTTTGGTGCAAGTGGAGGATCTGGTGGAGGTTCTGGAAATTTCCTTTTCGACATCATCCGGGTGAGTTGGAAAATTTCTGGAAATTATTAATTAATTCTTATGACATACGCTGCTCGTAGTTTGATTTACATTTACTTATAGTGATTCTTGTCTTCATAACCTAAAAGTTTGCCAAATGACAATAGTTTGTTTTTGTTTACATTCTTTGTCATTTTCAGTAGCATGGTCAAATAAAAATGTATAAACCTTGTTCTTATTTTAGAGTTAATTTAAAATACTGCCTAAATATAACTCAAAGGTAATATTGTATAATCAATAGAAAAAAATTGTATCCTAAAAAAATGTTTAAGGAGAATGATCCAAACCTCCCTTTCTTGATACTACTTTCTATCTTTTCTCTGAACTTACATAGTTTATGTCCCTTCTACACATATTTAGCAGTGAAACAATGCAATGAATGTGACTTAGATTGTTACTTTACTTCTGAATTGATCAATCACATCAACAATACAAAGGGCTGACAATCATCTACAAGATCTCAAGAAATTGTGCACTCCTAAAATTGCTATGCATCAAATATTGAACCTAATGATCCTGAAATGCTCAATCTCATTTAATTGGCTCATTTACAAATCAGAGAACTGCTGATCGAGCTGCTCGGGCGGCTGGCACGATATATCGTGTTGTAGCCGGAACAGAAAACCTAGGGCTTGGCGTTGGTGTTTCTGCATCCCAAACCACAACTACCACTCGGACCAATCAGACGTCAGTGATGACTACCAACAATGGCACTCGTGTGGTAATGATTTCACCAAAATCGACAAAACTGGAAGATGAGACAGAGGCAAGGTTTTGACATCCAGATGTGATGAATTATGAGATCACTTTGAGCTTGCTACATCTTCTGTATTGCCACCTCCAAATAACATTTATATTACTTCTTAATAACAATCTGCATGAATTCTTAAAATGAAACTTTCCTACTATATTCTCATCTTAAAAATATAGTACATGATAATCTCTGCATTTATGATGTGAATACATTTCTGTCTAAAAAGTTTAACCAATGTGTATTATATAACATAACCACATGATTATCTACTATTTTTCACTTAATTTCCTATATAAACACCTATTTCACAAAAGCAAGCACATTCAATCTCTGTTCTTCAGATTCTGGAAACTGATATACAATCATTATATTACCTTGTCTCAATCTCATCTCTGGTCAAGTAGATCTGACGCTGCTTTCTTAGGCCCCATAGAAATCCATCATCTTTCCTGAAACTGTTTCCATTATAAATATTTACAGCTTGTAAATTTTTGTTTTTGCTTAGATTTTTGAGAAAACCTTTTTTTTCTAAATGCATGTTAAAGAAATTAAGCCAATATTTCATAATCTTTTGAAATATTTGTACTGCAACCAGTATGCTGTTGACTACATGCAAGCTGTAAATCTAGATCAAATTTCCATTCACTGATACTATTTATGCTGCCGGCTTTCTTGCACAGTATCTTTTGGTCCTGCACCTTTCTTTCTGGTGTTCTTATCTTCTGCATGAAGCATGTTCTCTGCCCAGAGTTACCATTAAATATCTTTTATCAAATGACCTTTGCTTCATATTGCATGTTCACCCTTCAATTAATCATGTTTGTTAAAAATTTTAAACATGAGGTAACACTGGGTATAGATAAACTATGCATGTGGACCAACTTTCCTGATTCCAAAATAAACGTAGTTAATATTCATTTATTCTAAAATATAACTTTTGATGAGTTTAACTGAATTCTAATACGCCAGTGATAAATCTTTCACTTTATCTTCACCATAGCAGAAGGACAGCATGATGAAGATTCTGATAGAGCATGGAACATAGAAACTGGAAAACAAGGAGTGTTGGTCCAGTTGGGATGGTATATTTTTTCCTGGGAATTTTGCACACCTTTCATCCCATCCTATGCTCCTGGGTGGCAGGAACAAAGGCAAATAGTTAAACATGATGAAAACATTCTTTCATGCTTTACTAATTACCTTTGTACTTGGGAGACACAAATAAAAATATAAAAAGTATTAGTAGTGGTGTGATATAAAATTCTTCCATTCTATTAACAAAGAAAACTAGATCATAATTTTGCTGACTGTAGCATCTCTTAAGTTTCTTTTTAAAAATAAAAAATGCATATTTCATGAAGTTTTTTAATATTAAAACTTTCATTAATTTTTTGTGTTTTTTACTGTGAACTTCCATCAAATCACTTGAAATGTCAGATTAAAAACAAAACAAAACAAACAAACAAATTAAAAAAAAAAAAACAGATAAATGCATGTAAAACAGCATCATTGTAATCAAAAGTCTTTGATGATATAAGAACCTTATTTATATTTTTGCATGAAATTCATGCAGTTGAAAGTCACCAGTAGTGAATATTACTTATTGGATTATTGGTTTTAGAACTAAATAAATAAAAATTTTTAAAATATTGTTGTTGTTTTTTCTTGGTTGAGGGATGTTTATGAAATTTATATGGAAGATTAATTAGTAATTTTCTGGGATTTTCAACTGTAATTTTCTCATATTTTGGAGAAATATTCCTTAATCAAATATAAATCTTACTCTACTACCTTTTTTTATCATTTCTCCAACATGAGTCTTTTAAAGTCTTTTTAAATGAATGACTGTATTATCATCTAATTACTTATCTTAATACTCATAGGTATTGAAAAACAGCATAATTCTTTCTTTTTCATTCTGTCAAATTTATATTCTAATAATCCTCAATGTCCATTTTCCTGCAAAACCAACAAGAAAGAAATCACATGTAAACACCTTGAGGTTTAATTATAATGATTAATCAAACATTTGGTGTAGACTGACAATGACAATATTGTGTGCCATTCTGACTGTTGTATGTGGTAATGAAAGTAATGTTTATCCATGGGTCGTCTAATTTAATATTGAAGTGCAATACCCCAGAAGGTATTTATACAGTTGAAATACATGAATTTTCTAATGGTATATATTGCATTAGCCGTATCCAGCATTTTATGAAATATTATTTAAATTGTTGTATATATTCATACATCTGCATTTTTGTGTTTGTAAGTAACATAGGAATGTTGGTCCATATGTGTGTGACTTACTTCTAAATATGAGAATGTCTCTTTCAGCAAGTGAAATAACATTTATGACATTATGTTTAAAATATGTCTTTTTGTACAAATAAAATTTAAATATGTTATTATCCATATTTAATAGAATGGTTATAAAATGGAATGATGCTATTCATCCACATCAAACTACTTGTAGTTAATTTTTCATTAATCTTTGACACTTTGACAAGACATACATTTATTAACTTGAAATATTTCATTCAAATTTTTTTTAAAAAATCTTAAAAAGTTTTAAAAATTTTTAAAAATTTTGTAGCAACTTAAAAATACAGTTTTAGTAAATAAAGTTAACTTCAGTAAGGAGTAAATTGTATTTAACTGTAAGTTATAGTGGTTACACATTTATAATTTATATTTTAGCTGGTGACTGGCGGCAGCTCCGGAGGTGGAGCAGCCAGTGAAGCAAGCACTGATGGCACTGGCGCAAGCGGTGCTGAGAAAGAAGATGGTTATGGTGCTGGAATTCCTGGCCCTGTGACGAGGTTGTTCGTTATTGCTAATAGAGGAATTGCCAATCTGATTCAAGATCTCATTCTGGTAAGTACATCTTTAAATGTCTAGATTACATTTTTATTTTAAAAATACTTTTAACTTTGTTGTATGTACTAATTACATTTTCTTTTCTCAGCGTATTGCACAGACCAGTGAAAGATTAGTGAACTTCAAGGCTCGTCTCATTACATCAATCATCTAATTGCATCACCTCACAAGTTTTCTATTTGCTCATCTAAAGGCCATGCTATTGGCATCCTGTTGGAAGCAACAGGCTCTTAAAGCAGAATCTTCCTTTTAAGTTTCTAAATTCAGTGTAGTTATTCAAATTCGAAAATATAGAAATTTCAATAACAATTTAAAAACTATTAAATTTTGCAGTAGTTCACAACTACAAGAAAAAATTTCCAGTGAATATCATTTATTTTTTACAAATATTTAAAATCAAATTTTCAAAACTAATCGTAGAAAGCAATTATTATCATTTCCAATTTTAAAAACAAAAGAACTACCTCTGCTTTCTAATTCCCAAGAAAAAGATCCATCAAAAATGTTTCCACTTTTGGAAGGTGTGTTAAGGATTTAAAATGATGTGATTGTCTCTCCTTTCAAGACCTCTAATAGAGACAGCATTTCAGTGAGTCCTATGCCTTTTAATTAGAAGAAAAGTTTGTTTTTTTATGGGGGCAATCTACATTTTCAGCCAGTGGCATGCCATATCCTGCTACTTACTAATTTGCTTTTGTTACAAATTGTTTTATCTTTGGAATACTTTAAAATTCTGTTTTAATTTATGTGTCATCTAAATCAATGTTACACAAATGAACAGGTCATGTATTTAATGGTATATCCACAGAAATATGGTTGCCAGCTGCACAGATGGAGATTGTGCAATTCAAACTACACTGGCTGATATTGTTAGAAATGTTTTATAAAGTATGTCCTATGAGGGATTTTTATAAAGTGATGGAGTGAACAGTTTGTGTATCACAGTTTTTTGTTACATTTCCTAGTATCATCTTTTTTTCAACCTAGTGACAAGAAACTGTGATATGCACACTTGTTTAATCACACATTCTCATGTGGGATTAAATGTTGTTAATTTTATTATTTTTGTATATAGGTTTGTGAATTCTTTTGATACTCAGCCATCGAATCTTGTAAAAGAAAATTTGTACATTGCCATTGAGCATTTACAGGATTGGTGATTCCCAAACCTTGTGTGATTGTTACTATTGTCCTTTTGTAAAAATTTTCATTGTCAGTTTTGACAATAAATTACTCTCAATATTTTCTGCTAGCCATTTTACAATGTAAGTAAATTGTATTATTTATGCTATGAACTGTTGTGGTAGGTCTCGCAATGAAATAAATTCATCTTTTGTATTATTGTATCATTTTTCATTAATAAATGTTTTCACAGAAATGGTTTGTTATATTTTATTGTAACTCAAGGTGATAGAGAATTCCAGTAGTACAGGAAATACAAAAAGAAATATTCAGCACTAAAAGAAAATTTCATTTAATGGTCATAAACTGAGAGGTTGCAATTCATATGAATTATATTGCAAATAGTAAAATATATTTTGAAAGACAAGAAATTTATAATAAAACAATATTTTAACTATATTGATATTTTCATACAATGGCAGATTGAGAATAATGCCAATATTAAAATAGCAAAGTCAAAATAACAATTTTAAAATTATTACATTGAACATACACAAGTATTGTGATCAGTTCAAAAAAAAAAAAAATTATATTGAGTCAGATCCAAATAATAGCTGCAACATTTACTAGGGGAAAATGTAAAAGGAAAAAGGTAATTGGAAGTTCTAATTTGAAACACTTTTTTTTCCGGAAGGACGCCATTTATGCTCTCCATATCTAAAAATATTCTATAGTACAGAATAGCTACCCTCATTCTTTACTAACATTAGTTGAACTAAGGATACATGTTAGCAATGAGTATAGTAGACACAAGCTACTTACCAAAAATGTCCGCTTCCATATTTTAGAAACTATTTTGCCAATAAAAATTTGCAACAATTTGATGTATTAGACTTGCCATCAAAATAATCAATTCCCTGCTCCTCTTGCATCTAACAAAATCAGGGCTCCAGAAATTCTGACTCATGGATTTTAGAAGTAAAATGTAAGTCGATTTATAACCAATATAAATGTACTAGTTTGTTTTTGTAAGCATTACAATCAATAACACTTAAAAGAATGATTGTAGGTCTCTTGGTTCAACCACTATCCACAAACAGAATGTTTATTTACAAATCATAATTTAAATACACTTAAATTACATGTAAGGCACAGTGACACTTACTATGCATGTCCAATTTCACAATGAGGCTGTGGCCTTCAGGCTAAGTAATTAACATAAAACATCCTCAAGTCTGTCCAATGCATATTTTCAAACATGTTCTCAAAGTATGTCCACGGCTTTCAGGAAAATAGAAAATATGTAAAAAAAAATCATTATAGTGTTCAAAATTCTTTTACATAATGCAATATCTGCACGTGTGTGTGTGTATGTGTGCTGAAGTGGATTAATTCTCATTGGGGACCTAGAGATTGCAAATGAGAATTCCCTCCTGTTTTCATTGACCATACCTCATACGATATTGTGTTATTAGGGTATGCATTCTGAATTTATACATTACCATTTCTCAAAACATTTTGGATACAAGATATTTTTTATTACATTTTTGAAGTCCCATAAAAAGTGTCAACAAAACAAAGGGTATTTGATGTTCAATAATAAAAAATATTGAGTTTTCACAATTTAAACTGTACTCATTTTTCACTTTGATTATATGCTGTCATTGAATTTGACTATTGCATTTATGAGCTCAAAATGTCTAGAAAATTAATATATGATTACAAAAATAAAATGTGTGATTCATTTAATTTGTAAACCAAATAAAAATTATTCATGTTGTCAGGGCCACAGGCAATTGCCTAGTACTGCCTATTGGTTAATCCACTGTGCGAGTGGCTGGAGGGGGAAAACGTCAACAACATGATAAGACAATGATCTCCAGTACATCCACTCATAGTAAATCTACTCATTTCTGATCCCAAGTATGTGGTTTTCAGGATGTAGGGAGGGGAGGGTAGCGAGTTTGACAATTATTCATCAAAAATGATTGGTCGTCATAGAAGAGTGTTGCATTGCTTTGTAAGAAAGAAGATTCCAGTAAGTTTGTAAGAAAGATGATATTGTGAACTCATATCTGAAATGATCTGCTTTGATATTTAAATATATTAAAGTGTGAGAAAATATGTAGTAATAGGTAAAACATGTAGAAATATGTAATTGTACCAAAATATGTAGAATAATAATGGTTTTAATTCTTTCAAAATGTCTTGTAAAACATTATTGGGGCAGAGTACTGGAGCAGAAAATATTGTCTATTGACAGAGCAGATTGAAATGTACAAGGCATTAAATCAGCTAAGCATAGGAATTGTTAGTACCTACAGCCTGGGTAGAACAAATTTGCCAGGGGTTCTTGATTATTCCCACTGCAAGACATCACAGAGTAAAAAAAGAATCACATCTGTAAAAGAAAAACAAATTCAAAATTTTCTATTCTTAAAATTATGACTATGTGACAGACTCAAAATGAAGCTATTAATGAGATTATTAAAGGTAACACAACTTCCTTTGGGAGGAGCTTTATTGTTTGATCATTATAACTGCTACAAAATGGTAGATTTTAGGTTCCTGAATCATGTAAGTCACTTAAAAGTAAGTAAATCTCACAGGATAACATCACTACAAATCTCACATTACTCTAACAAGTTCTTGTAACTTCAAGAAATGTCAATGGTTGAATAAAACTGCTTTTACAAGAACCTGTGTACATAATTTCTAACATGGCTAAAACAGTTTTAAAACATCTCACAAAACTTATTTTAATTCATTAATTATAATAGTCATCATTGTTAACTATTATCAATAGTCACTCATAGTTTCCTAATGAAGAAAATATATGATTAGCTTGTTTTAGATAGTTCAGAGAAGCAAAAATATTGCATTTTGTTAAAATGATTTCTTCTCATTCTTCTTCTTCTATTGATATTAATAAGATTTGATTTTCCATTTAACCTATATACACCCACATACATCTTCACATATTATTTTTTGTTATCCACACATCAGTGAAATCTTACTGTGCTCACTCACAGCCCATAATACGAAATATGTGCCAAAGTGTTTCAAAAAGAGTGGTACATGGCCAATTTCTTTTTTTAAGAAGAATGAAGAACTAAGTTTCAAAAGAGAAAACCAATTGTACAATTATGGATTTTATCTAAATTAGGGACTAAAAAATTTTAAAAGTCAATTCATATGTTGCAATAATCATTGAACTGATAATAAAAGAGTTTTATATTGTCAAGTAGTCCTCATTAATTATGAAAATTTGCTGTGCAAGACAATTTTAAATTATGTTATTATGTGCTCTGTGCTTTTGTGCATACTTTGTATTAAATTGTTTGTTCTGAAACTGTGATTTCATAAGTACAGATTTTCTCATGTAGTGTAAAGATGGGGTATGTATTTCTACTGATCTTCACAACATTGCACATTATTTTTATCATCATCAACACCCTTATTTTAGGAACAGATTTCTTGTCCTTGTAGTGAGTAAAAAGTTGTATTTCTTCACACTGTGAAGTGTTCTTTCTGGTGCTATTTTCTTGTCAGTCAGCCTCTGTCTCTTTTGCCTTATGGTCTGTATTTATAGCCATTGTTTGTTCATTCTTTTTATGTCTTTGCCATTTCTTTTCACACGTTTTCTTTTATTCTTCTGCCAGGTATTCAGTTTTTAGTTATTTTCTAATTTTCTCATTTCAAACATTGTTTGTTATTTTTACTCTTAGTATCAACCTTAAAACTTCATCTAAGTTTCTTCCATACTTCTAGTTTCCCTTGTGGTGATTATCCTTATTTTTAAACCATTATTTATCATTGCAATTGGTCTGAAGCTATGAATTCTCTTAACTGTTTCTTTTCTCATGTGTTCAAAGTGTCTTTTCATTATTCCATTGTTCCTATTATATTTTTGTAATTTTTCCTATGTATCTTATCTAATACAATTTTATTTTCAAGATATTTAAAGGTGGTCACTTGTTTAATTATTAAATTTTCTACTACTAAATTGACTTATCTTTGCCATATAAGGATGGAATTCTTGTTCTTTGGTTATATGTTTTATATTCTTTCTATATTTCGCTCAATTCAAACTCTACTTTCTGCAGCGGCACCCAGAAAAAACACAAGGCCTGGGGCAGTACATCCACAGGGACCTCTTATTTCAAACAAAAGTACCACTCCATTGTACAGGACATTAACAGAATTCACTTCTCCATCCAACAGAAATCACTAGCTTTCTAACGTGTGTCTCTTTAGCATGTTTATAATGGTTTGGTTTTCTGCAAATAATTTTATTGATATTTTCTGGTTGTTTGTTATCAATATTTATCAATCGGCTTGAGTTTCCATTCTTTAATCATGTGGTTAAGGTAGATATTGAAGAGTAGTGGTGACAGTGGGCACTCATGCTTTTTCTTTCACTCTCATCTACTGTGTTGTACCTTTGTTACTTTTTATAACAGAGGCGAGGATTTATATGGGATAATATGTACCTTAATATGTACATATGCAGACTCAAAAAGATCAAAATATAGACTAATAGTTACATATAGGTTAAAAATAGAAAAAATAATGTATTAATCAAATGTTTAATCAATAACACTAGGACAGTAAAAGAACTTAATTTTACTATAAAATGAACATTATTGTGTTATTGTGTTTCTGAAAGTAATTTCAACAACATATATAAATTTAATAGTTGTACATTTAAATCATAAATAATAAGAAAGCAAAGAAAAGATATAATATAAACTAAAACGCGAAACTACAAGCAGTAACAGCCTATTCTTCAATGATCAAAGAGTCTCAATTTCAATGATATTTTTTATTTAATTTAGGGTGGAGGGATTATACCATTAGTTTTGCCCTGGGTGTCACATTCTGAAGCTATGCCGCTGGAAGTAGTAACTCGATATCAGAATGGAGTCCCTCTTGAACCTCGAAATATATTGTAGAGTTAAATCCAGACCTACTTCTAGACCAAGTTTACCACTTAAAATTATTCTTAAAGTTGAAAATAATCTACAAATTTTTAAATACTATAATTTGGAACATATTGCAATTAAAATATTGAGATATGGAAAAAAATGTGAGTTTTTCTTAAATATGGTAAACTATGTATTTACTTACGAATACAGACAATCAAGTAAGTTTCCAATCACTGCAAAAAGCCTAATTCATAAACCTAAGACAAAGGTTAGACTGTTGTAGTTAATTAATTTACAAATACGTATTTATATGCTGTTTATTTGTATCATTAAATCCTGGCATCTCGTGTATTTTTGACTGAATGTATAGGTACTGTTTCTTCTCTCAAAATTTTCCATCATTTCTTTCATACTGTCATTGGCTTTCACAAAGTGAATGAACAATTCATATCTAGTCTTTCCTTTGTAGTCATTCCAAGTTTTTAAGATTTTATAACCTTCTCTTTGTGGTCCTGTGATGTCTCTCTCCAGTTGTTTTACATACTTTCTCAGTCATTCCTCCTTATTCCTCTGGTTGTATTCCTCATTTTTGCAAAGTTTTGTTTCAATGAGAAATGATCCTTCACAGTTCTTATTTGTAGGTATTTTTGGAAAGGTTTCTTCTTTTCCAATACAAGATTTTTATCATTTCGTTTCAAGCTTCTTCTTTTGTTATTTTGGTGGCTAATTCCTATGCTCCATTTATTAAATGTTAATAATTTTGAGTGTTAATACCTTTTTGACAATAGCTATGTTTCGAGGTTTGTTTGACCTCATCTTCAGGCTTTTCATTTGTGGTAAACTGAGTCATGTCAGATTCAAAGAATAAATAATGACTGTAATAATGATGTTATTAGTAGGCATAGAGTTATCAGGAGACATGTATTCAGGATCAAGGAACCATTGCAAGTTTAAACAGACTGGGTTTTTGAGACTTTTAGTGTACATCATTAAATTTTACAGTATCCTCCTTTCAAGTCCACCGAATAAATGGCAAAACTCTCAAATGAAATTATATTCAAGAGTTTTGGAGCAACTAAACATTTAAGTTTTCTACTTTTTCTCTATTTGCACTTCTTTCTCACAATGTGCTTTAAGTTTTGTCCATAATTTTAATTGGTATAAGGTTTTCAAACTTTCCTCTTCCCATAAATAGACCTTTAAGATGTTTTCTTTCCTGATGTTCTTGTTTGATTTTTCTTCTTGCTTAGTGTGTTTGGAATTTTGATTTTGCCTATCAGCTTCCGACTGGGTAGTGATTGCTATTTATTTCCTTCCTTCCATGTCTAGTGTCTTTAATATTCTGCATTATATTTTCATCTGAACGTATGAAATCTATAATTGATCTTTTATCTCTGTTCTCCCAAGAATAATACGATGCAGGCTTGTGTCTAAAAAGAGGTTTTAGTAATTTTGAAGTTAATGAATTTATGAAAGTTTATTAAATTATTTCTATTATTATTTATGGCTTCATCTTCTTCTGTTTCTATGCATCCTTAGATTTTCACTGCCTTTCCAATTCTTGCAATGAGTTCTCCCAAGATTATTATTTTACCTTTGTTGTTGATTTGGTCTAGGTTTTTCCGAATATCCTTATACATGTTCTTGTATCCTCTCTGATTCATTCATTGTATTCCTGTATTTCTATTAATGTGTTTTTTATCAAGAAGTAATTATTGATTAATCATGAAGTAATTATTGTGTATAGCCCTGTATCCACTTTATTATTTGTAAATGGTTCTTCTGTTAAACATACAATTAAACTCAGAGCACTGCTGCCATTGATGGCTTCTCTCAACAGCAGAAAAGTGTTGTGTTGCAGAAAAGAGATAATGCTGAGAGTGTCGACACTCCTAAACTTGGGACCAGGGAAATAACAATTTTTTCACAAGAAATATGGGTGTAGTGAAACTCAGTTTTATTTACTAAAAAAACAAATTTGTAGCCATATTTATTGTTTTTTTAATTGCATTAAAAACACCATTGCATTTCTAATTCCATTAATAAACTAGAGATATATGAACTTGAAAACTTAAAAATGCAGAAAATCATTCAAATTAAAAATCTTTTACCTAAGGCAATAATAACGTGTCAGTGAGTTACGTGAAATGTGTGCCATCAAATTATAATAAACAATTATAGAAATTCATGAATGTAATAAGAAATAAGGGTTCATGTTGGAATAAAATCACATTACTTTGCACTTGCACCATGCATTTTCTGGTTACGTCAAAGTTTTCAGAACTTTAAAATCTTTTAGGTAGTTTGAGACGCTGAGAACAAAAAGCTAGGTAAATGTCATTTCAAAACAATTTTAGATATATTCTGATTTCAAGTAATGTGATCTTTCAAGGAAAAGTGGCACAGCAGTTCATAACTACTGTTTGAAGGCCAATTAATTTTTCTACTATATTATTGACTTGACATAAATTTTTGTGTTCTTCGCACAAATTTGGTTTCAGCTTTATTTATTTATTTATTTTACGTCAAAAAAACAGTTAAAAACTGGGTATGACGTGCTATGGGGAAAAGTGAATTGTGTGCACATTTTCAAAATTCTGTGATCCCTACACTAAGTCATATACTACTTAAATTTTGAATTTTGAAAGGGAGAAAAAAAAGAGAAAAAAACCTCCCATGTAATAAAATCTATTTTCAAGGATAAAAAGGCAATAAATTTTGGCTCTTATCCATGTTGTCCTTCAGAATAATACTTCCTGGCGCGACAACATGGAAACGATAATTTGAATAATTGTATTTCCCACTGAATTCTAGAAGACGTGCATAGAAAATAAAGTTACATTTATGTCCAGAAGCAAAACAAGGGGCCATCTCAGCATTTGCTTAATGGATCAGGGAAACTGGATGAAAAACCTGATCGACATGGGCTTTTCGTCAGCATTTTGTTTCCAATAACTAATTCTAAAAATTTATTCATTCTTATGGTATTAATTACTCTGAAAAATTTTTTTCCTTTGAATCAAAACTGTGTACAAATGTCAAAGCACAAACATTTTCTAAGTGATTACATGAACTAGAAAATAAAAAACTGGAATGTAATCGCACTCACAATATTATTAAAAAATTCCTAACAAATGAGGAAAGATGTATCCGTGATTGATGTGACATTGTCTTCAAGAAGCTATCCTTACAAAAAAAAATGTTTTCCTTTTCATTGGATTTCTTTAATCTAATTCAAATATTTAAAATATTACTCAATAGTATATTACTCAATATAGGGCAGTTTTGGCACCTTCAGACTCTTACTGTTATTGGATATTAAATAATACTTTTAAAGATTTTAGTTTGTAACATACTACAATAAGACAATTGTTTGTCGTATGTTTCCCATGTTAATAATCAATCTTGGAATTAAAATCAATAAATAACAAATGAAAATAAACTTTTACAGAATTTCCAATGAAACGTTTCCTTGCACATTATAAATCAATAACAGAGAACTCATAATTAATATTTTAGATGAATAATATATGAAATTTTGTAGTATGTAGAATAAAAACTGAAAACTACTACAAAAGAAAGTGAAGTAATTTTTTTAATCTTTTTTCAATTTTGGTGTTGGTCTATACTCCTTTATAATATAAATGATTTTTTTAGTTTATTAGGTAGTAATGATACAATTCTTATAACAGGAATATGTAAATTCAAAAAATCCTGTAAGTAATTTTCTTTTTATTTGTAAGTAATTTCAATAAATACCTTTGTTTTGTATTATTTTTGGATTTTTAAAATTGATGTATTTTTGATATTATCAAGAACCAAGTTTAAAAATGCATTTATGTGTACATTCAGAAGCCATATCTTTTAGACAATATGTTCAAAGAAATGAATTGTTAAAGTCTGTTGGGAAATATGGTGTAATAAGAATCTGAAAATGGAGTATACTTTGTTTGCTTGTTAAATAAATAACCAATTTGCATGTAATAAAGTAGAACAATTTTTTATTACAAATAATTATTTTTTAATCTTTTAAATAATAAGTATTAGGTCATCTAGTTTCGTTTTCTCTAAGTCATGGTTTTTAATTCGGAACACTATTCAAACAAAAAATATGTATAATTAAATAAAATCCAACAAAATTCAATTAAATCTCTTTATTGAATAATTTCAGCTTACTTGATATTTCTTTTTTCCGTGACCCCCAAACGTGCCTTAAATGCATTTTTCGGTATAATTAGGTGGTAATTTTTTTCATTAATTATAAAATAATTTAATATTATAAATGAGTTACGGACTTTTCAGGTTGACAAGCGTTTCATACATGGCGCTTAAGAGCAGTGACTCTTGGGAACAAATAAACATCGAAACCAGCAGTACAAGCAACTTTATGGATGTTTTCCATAACCAAACAAATCAATATTCTAAGTAATTTAAAGAAGTATATGGTAGGTTAATTATAATTTTAAAATGTAGTAATATTTTTGAAATGTTTTTATATACTGAACGTAACCATTCATGTTCTTTTTCAATTTTACAACTGACATTTCACTGAGATATCTGTTTGTTGGCATCCTTGAATCGTGAATGTCCTGTTTTTGCTCTCGAATGTCAGTCGGTGTCTCGGGCTCCTTAGTCGATGAGGAGCGGAAGAGAGTAGCGTGTGGTTTCAATGTTTATTTGAAACGTGTGTTAATTGTGTGTTGTATGTAGTTTGTGACATTTTGCGTCGGTAGAGTGGTTCCTGATGGTTGTGAAACCAAGTGTTGGATGTTCGTTGAATAACAGAGATTCATTGTATGAGTGTCGTTAAGAGCTGACATGACACTTGAAGACCCCTTCTTTGTAGTGAAAGAGTAAGTTGCAATTAAAATTGTATCTACTTCCGCTTTTTTAACTTAGTTCAATCTCCTAATTCTGTATGTGAGAAATGGAATAAATTTTATGTTTATTTGTATCACAAATTTCGGAGCAAATTGTTGTGGCATTAGTACTTATGCTACCCGTTTTTAAAGGGCATGTAAATTCACTTGCTCCTTATTATTTATTATTTTCGTTGTATGGCATTACTTAATGATATGATTCCAGTTGTGTAACGAAAAATGAATAGGGTTCAGCAATTTTTTATCATTATTTCAGTGAAGTTTGCAAAGCACTGAACAAAACTCGAGGGCTGTACAGGCGCTGGCTGGAACTTCACGACGACACAAGTAACAACGTCTCCAAAGATGAATTGGAGTGGACTACTACAGAACTGCGAAACGCCCTTCGCAGTATCGAGTGGGATATAGAAGATCTTGAAGATACTATTGATATCCTTTTCTGTACCTCTAACCTATATTGAACGGCTGATTATGTAAGTGGATTTTCATTTACTGTATTTAGTGCTCCTACGTGTAGGTACTCTTCAGATCATGTTTGGTGTTTTTTTGGCTCGTATAACTACAGTTGCCTTACACGATTTTTTTGAACGGTACATGGCTCTTCATTTAAATAATTCAAATGAAATGTCAGATGTTACAATGGGAAACGTGTCGGGAATTACCAGCATGTCATTACACCAGCATGCCAAGTTCGTTGCAAAGCCTATTTTAAGATCCTACATGACAAGTGGGCGAACATCCCCTGATTTGGCGGAGCGCCCAGCATCATGCAGGGTCGGGTTGCCTCGAGTTTACAGCTTTGTATCGCCGCTTCTTTTCAGCGATGTTCAATGCATTCGTGATGCTTTTCAATCGTTTTCCTGCCGAGAATGGTATCGTGGCTCGAATTTCTATCTCTCCGATGAACAAGGGTTGTAGGTTTTGTTCCACTTCTCATTCCTTCATTTCTTTTCTCCGACGCACAATGAGCAGCTGTGCGAGCTCTGACAGATGAAACGCGAACTGCGGCAACACAGGGACAGAATCCTCTACCCACTCCCGCTCTCCTCGTCTTATGTTCAGTATATTCGCAGTTTTATCCTTTCTTTCGGGAACCTTATTGAACTGGTAAATCAGCTGGATAGTTATCTAGCCTATCATAGTTATAATTTTTGTATTCCCCTGTCTTGTCCAAACCGCCTTGACCATTTTATGGTCTATTGTGGCGAGTTCTATTCTATTATTGTTTTAATGGCAATACGTATACTTCCTCTTAACTCAATTTCTTCGAACTAGTTTAAATCGGAAAGCCTTTTGATGGAATTGCGCTTGTTGTTTTTTTGTGTTTTTAATATAGATGCTTAGTGTCTGTGAATTAATTTGTCACTTCCCTTCATGATACAAGATATGTGCTACCCCCTCCCCCCACCCCGTAACATGCGCAAAAATATTTTCTTCATCTCTACCTTCACCATTATGTTCCTTGTCTGTTTCTGTTCAAGGTCTAGTTAGCAATATTTACTTGAAATCAGGATTATATTATATTTTGATTTGTGAAACAAGAAAATATTGTTGATACATTTTTACCCCTTTTTATAAGCGTATGATAGTACTAGACAAACACTGATCAGGAAATTTAATTCGTATAAAGTACCCTCTTTTAGTAACACCGTGTCCGAGTACAAACTGCATTACTTGTAGCAATAGTTGCACAAATGCATTTGCTATTGACATGCACTATATTCGCCGTTAATTCAAACGTGACACAACCTTCACATTTCGCATTAGATTTCGTGTAGTTGTTTTTTCGGTTACCCTAAAAAATATGGCATTCGGCGATTACTAATTCTGAGGATCTCGTGCGAAAGTTGCGGGCAAGTGCCTTTAATAACGCTTATTAACTCTCACTTGACTCGAACTTATGCCCGGGCGATGCCAATATATGTAGTAGGTGATGGTGTTAGTGGAAAATGATTATGAGAAATGAACGCCAATATTTTCGTATTTAAGGTTTCATAAAAAGGTTGAAAGATATAAAATTTGCATTGAACACAGTTGAATAATTTGTTTGCTTTTGGATTGGTTTGGCATACCGTCTTTTAATATGCTAAACATATTTTTGGAGATGCGCCAAAATGTAACTACATTCTAGTTGCCTGGCGTGCATAGTGTGCTATAGTGTCTGAAAATGCCGGAACGCGTAGCAAACTGATTCTTTTATTCGTCTTAGTTTTTTAAAATGCAATATATTGACATTTAATGATTTGGAGAAAGTGTAACAAATAAAGTAAGAATTATTTCAAATGTTTCACTAATGTCAAAAGTATAAAATGGTATTTATGTAGGGTAGTTGGTAGTTAGGTAAAACGGAAGAATTTTTTGTTTTTCGATACTTTTCATTTAAAACGCAGCATTTCTTCCCCACGATTTGCACCAAAGAAAATTATCTGGGCCTGACGCTTGACGGGCTGGAGAGCGGGAAATGTGGACTGACGGCCGATCCCACTGTCCCCGCTACCGTAGTTAACTAATACTAAAGATTTTTTTATGATTCTCATTCCCTCATCTATTTCACCCAAATGAATCATAACTGAACTCGAGATAAGTGTGATGGAAACTGGGATCATGAAGACGGGCATAAAGCCGTAGACCATAGTCATAGCGCCCATACTTAAGTCTGAAGGGGCACATTTTATTTTTGCATTGTTTTGTTGCAAAACTGCATGCATATTTTCGTCACCTGCCCAATCTGAAATGTCATTGGAACCTACTTTAACAGACCTTATTCTTGTCATGTGTGCCAAGTTAGGGCCAAAAGTTTTGAATCTCCTCATGTTCAGCAAGACACGCAAACATCTATAAAGACATTATAGTAAAAACATGTTTTCCGTCTCAGGAATCCCCAAAGCAGATTTTACTGCCGAAATCCCGACCTTGAATTTTGGACCAATCCAATTCTACCTATAGCGGAAGAAAATTTTAAAAAAGTTTTCGCAGCTATACGTAGTATTGAGGGAGTGTGTTGGAATGGATCCAATAATTCAAGTCAAGATTTCGGTGGTAAAACTAGTTTTGACGATCTCTGAGACGAAAAAGTTATGCCTGTGCAGGTGGATGGATGGATAGATGAATGAATGAATGAATGAATGAATGAATGAAAGGGGTGTGTCTGTTTCGCATAGCTTGGGCAGATTAAAAGCTTTTTGAGCTCTTACTTGGTACACACGTCTGCAGAAAAGTCCATTACAGCCACTTCATAGCTGATAAGTATTAAGATTGGTGCTTGTGGCAAAAAGATACATACAGGTAGTTATATCCCCCCCCCCCAAAAAAACTGTGCAAAAATAGTAAACGCTTGCCTATTTGACCTAAAGGTTTGGGGCTGGAACAATGCGAAAAGGCGTTCTGCAAAACCCCTGTTCTCAGCCCCCAACACACTCATCCCGTGGTCGACATGATTTACTTGGATGCAATATGTTGGGAAATATATGCTACTTTTTAAATGAAAAGTACCTAAAACCTTAAATTTTGTTTTACTCAATCTGCGGTAGCAGGTTCAACGGGATCGGCCATCAAGCAAGTTGGCATACTGTTAATTGTTATACTTCCTCCAAATCATTACAGTATCCAAATTCTGCATTTCACAAGACGGAGGAAAACGAGAACAAGTTTCAGCATTCCACGCATCTCTTTATTTGAATTTGCCATTATTAAATGGCTGCTTGGGAACGCCGCTAGGATTTTGTTTTAAGGGTCGTCGCATGACAGTCCTGGACAGGCCTATAGACAGGGAGAGAACTTGAAGGCCGTTTCGAAGTAAAAATAAGCCTAATATTGTGCGTTCATTGTGTTGCTTGTCAGTTATGAATATTAAATTATAGTCATTTACGAAATAAGTATCGAAAAACATCTTAATACAATAGATATTTGATAATTATCTAGCGGGTCCCTTCGACAGAGTTTGATAATCAATCGAGTAATGTCATGAGATGTTCCGGTGTGCATAACGTACCACATTATATCCACTCTAAAAATTCCAGTGTACTATAGTTTTCGTTTATATTGGAATATTCATCCAAGAAAAGCTAAAAGACTATTGATAGTACTTAATAGGAGCCCATGGATTGTTAGAACACATATGATCTGATAATACTTACACTAGCATAGTCTGACGTCTCCGATGACAGGTACTTTCGCATAAGCAATTTTTATTTGAATTTTACAAGTTCATATTAAAAAGTAATTTTAAAAGAAGGAAACTTACCTGCTCGTCTACTCTCAGAAGCAAAAAGTTGTATGAAAAATATTGATAGAAGTACTTTCTTTAAAGAAATTCGTGTTTCATTATAAAAGCAGGTTTAACTCTTGTCAATATAACGAATTTTGTCCTAAGGATTCACTTTAAGCCGAAAAGGCAATATGGTAATCCACAGGAGTCTCAACTCTAGGAGGTTTCAACTTAACCCTCTCTCCCCCATCACCACCATCACAATAATGGTTTTTTTTCCTTGAAAATTTTTGAAAGATACGTCTAGAGCCAATCGATTCTTCTTGTTACGAGCAATCGAATATCATCACATCCGTAGACAAGTAAATCTCCCTCAAAAGGCGTTTTAGATAGTTAACCCCCTCCAATACGTTTTGTCGGTAATTCATTGCAAAACTTGGTTTAATTATGACAATCTATAAATAAAGTCGTAACGATTTACATGTAAATGCCGGACCTACTTCGCAGCATTTCGTCGATGTTCTGAGGGTATTTTGAAACACTCAAAATTATGTGTCTCTAGAATTATTTCAGAATATCCTAGAGAGAACAGACTAAGAATGCCAATTGACTTGTCTTGCCGAGAGGAATTAATCATCTCTGTAGGTGCCGTGAATCATCCAAAACGCATATTGGTTGCTTAAAAAACACCAAAAATGTTTTTAGAGACATTTCTTAGAATCTTGTGGACGGATCATAAAAAGTGACCACTTCCTCACCATGAGACGAGACGCTGTCGAAAGACCTCGCGTGTGTCGATTGGTGGACCGGAACGATTCCGAACAGGCGCAGGTGGCTTGAATACTGTATAAGGGATGCGAAACTGATTAGATTGGTAAATACTGAGTCATTGATTAATTATTAGAACACTGTCATTCTTATAACTCATATTACGTCTCCAATCCCAGTTTCTTTAGGTTTGACTGTATCATTTAAGTGGATTAACAAATTTTACCGTTCCATAGTAACACTTGAACTTTTTAAAAAATGCATACGTTTCAAATTTTAATGTACATCAAAATGCAATTTCTGTAGATAAGAGGAGTCTAAGTAATTAAGAAATTTTAATTTATTGGATCCTACTGATTATTTTGAATTTACGTTCAAAATAAGAATACGGAAGAAAGCCAATTTACTGAAACAAGGTTTCTAAATGCATATAGTTAGAACAGAAATTGAAAAAAAAAACTCTTTTTGTAAACCATCGTATAAAAATAAAGTAGTATGTGTGCGTGCAGTAAATTCTAAGTATGCTCGGACTTTTCAGGTAAATAGTTATTTTTTTATTCAAATTTTACGATGGTTGTTAGTTGTTATTACTCCTATTAGCATGCCGAGTTTCCGTGTGGGTACGCATAGCACAGTTTGAGAACCTCGAGAAATTGAATATCGTAAATAAATTACGGTATATGTCTTTTAAGATCCTCAGAAAGAAAAAATGTAACAATGTTGGAAAAAACTCTTCTTGAAATGTTACATGGATGTAAATTATGTCTCCATTTATTTTGATACGAATCATCATTTGAGGAGCTTTCATCGAAAGCAACGTCTGAGAGGTGCCAGAGGAGGGGGGGCGAGTACTCGAGAGGTCTGGTTGGCACCGCCTGATGTAACTGTCGCTCATGCAGCGCCGCTTTACCGTGCTACCGAGTGCCGCTTGTGAAAGTTCTCTCGCTATGTGCCCTCGAAGTTCCCCTTTCGTCCCGCACCGCTTCCACAAACCCCGACTGGTTTCGCTACCTTTTGACGGTGAAGTCTACAGGTTTCTGTTCGATGTAATCGCTTAATGTAATAAGTATGCTTTTTGTGATTATAAAATTTGGCTATTTATTGCCCGTTCCCCATCTTGAACATTTGGGAGAGGATATTTCCTTCGTTATGGACGATTAATGACGATACCTAGGAAATGTGTTCAGGGTACTTATTTCTTGGCATTATTGCATCATCTCAACAAATTATTTTTTTTTAGGTAGTTCGACAACTTGTGAGAACATTTGACAAATTTTACGCAAATGTGTGTATAACTGAGGTGACATGTTTCAGCTTAGGAGCTGTTACGAGATTTTCCAATTACTCGCGACGTGTGCTTTGCACACACATGTTACATCGAAACGTTTGTGTATAGCTTATTTTATTGCATTACGCACATTTTCCCGACTTTGCTCACCACCTGTAGATCTGTCAAAATATTTCTTTGTCAGGTCCCTTTATTATTGCGGGTAATGAATATTGCGACATCTAACAACAGCAACCCTCTTGGAAGTTGCCACCCGCCACACGTCACGTACTGTTTTTACATTTATTTAGGTTAATTAAGTAAATAAAATGTGATTATAGAGGGCTTATCATCAGTCTTCTTTTTGTGTACTTTCTTTGTTACAGCATTTCAAGCCTTTAATTTGCTCCATTGCAAAGGAAAGATTAGAGAATTAAAAGGAATAGAGCCCTACTGACAGTTTCGTGATCGGTTTAAAAGGTGCTGGATATAAATGGGCATTTTAAAATGAGATGGAGATTAAATAACTTTTTAGTTGACGTCACAAAATAGCAGTATTTTTTCGTCAAATATTGTCGACATTATGTAAATGTAGTTATGTAAAATTGTTGGGGGTCTTTGGAGAAAGTGAAACAATTTTTAATACAGGTTTACTCTCACCCTCATTGCATTTTTGCCGTAAATACATTAATTTGAATAGGCATTCATTGTTTTCTTCTTTCAGTTCCTACTCATCGATGTACATTATTCTTGATTTTCCATTCGGCTGTAGATTTTACAGCAGTCACTATGCAAGAAGGTACTTTTTCAAAGAAATGCTTATGTTTTTAATCCTCAGACAATTAGAAATTAAATAGCTACACTCTTAAGGCGTAAAGAGAATTTTTAATAGATTGAAGTGTAGACCGTTTCCTTGCGTTTTTAATGATGAAACCTTCGGGAGGGAAATGTAGTTAAGCAATTTGTCAATAGACGGAATTCTGTGGTGTCTGAATATAATAAAACACGTAATGTGTAAATCATGTCATTACAAGTAAAATATATCGTACAATTCAGTTCCAAAACGGTCGCAGCTTGTAGAAGAAACAGGTAGAGTCTTCAATCCGATTATTTACGATTTAATTGTAAGTCTCATTGGTCGGAGGACAAATAGTGATAGTATCTCTTCGCTTTTTGCACTTATTGCTTAGATTGGTTTATTCGAGATACAGAGGCTTTGGGGACCAGCATTCGCAATAGACTTCTTTAATAGGCAAAAAGGCATATTGTATCTTGTCTTTCTCCCTTTAAATCGAAACTTGTGTGTTGGGGTTAAAGAGGTTACGGACTGCAGCAAAGCTGTCTTCTTTCTCCGCCCGTTGTCCGCGTATATCCCCTCGCCAATGGATTGCTCTGATTTCGTCAGCGGCAATTGGAGCAGGAGCGGTTGCGCGGGAACGGTTTTTGACGCCTCTGGTGGCCTTCCTTGTGCGGCGCACGTAAATATGTTTTTCGCGGTGTAGATTGTGGCGGTATTGCGGCGACGTCGCTTGCTGTGAAAGGCGGAACAGGCTCGGCGGCCGCCGTCACCGTCACCGTCGCCGCCGCGGCTGAACGTGCTTGGCAAGACGAGCGCGCGACCGCCGCCTCCGCCTCCACCTCCGCCTCTCCGCCTCGCTCTGCCTCCGCTCGCTCCGCCTAGCCCTCCGTCCGCCTCCCTGTCTGCCCTGGCTAAGGGCCGGCTACTCAGACACCGCCTCGCTGCCACTTCTAGGACTGCTAAGACTACTGCTTACCGCTCGCACTACATCTTTACTTATTTTGCTGCCCGCTGTCTCAGACCTCTCGCAGCGCCATGTCCTGGGCTCGTCCCGGTCCGTCTTCAACCACCTCCTTGCCTTGCTGTCTCACGTTTACCTGCTACCACTCCTTACCCGCTCTGCACTTGCCTTTGCTTCGATTCACTTCGCTTTGTGTCTGGGCTCACTCGTCGTTTTATTATGTTGTGTTTCTCTCACCTTTGTTCCCGTTTTCGCGTTGCTTCCTCGGCTCTTACTGCCCCGCTCGATCTTCTCAACTGTCTCCTTCAATATCTAACCTGCATTGTTTTGTTGTTACCTTTTTCTTTTGCGCTTTTGTGCTATGTTCTTTTTCTTATTTTTGCACCACCACTCTCGGACTTGCGTTTCTCTCCTTCGCTGCTTCCCGCCGACACTGGCCTCCGACCCCGTTACCGACTCTCGCGGTAAACGAAGCCCACGCCTTTCGTTCCGTTGCCGGTTCCTGTATACTTGGCTCAGGACTGTTTATTATTTTCTCAGGTTGTTAAACAGGTGAATATTGCCGAAGACATCGCTTCGCGAAATAAATTCTTCCATCAGGCAGATGACGTAACGGCAGCTGAAGTATCAGCCGCTAAAGAATCAATTCCGTGAGTGGTTAGAAATAATTTCCGCGAATTATATAGTTTGTTCACCTATCGTCATGGAAAAGAATATAGTACGAATTAATGCAAATCATGTCGGAAAGCATATGGGAATATTAAAATAAAATATTTGATTGAGAAATTCAAGGTGAAGCCATGCAAGTCGAAGGTAAACGAACCGAATGTATTCGAAAATCTCGTAGCCATCTTTTTTAAGAGGGCCTGTTTCGTTCATTTCCATGACGCTTTCAACTAAACTTGATATATACCAACTTTTAATCGCAGAATAATCCGTGTTAATAATGTATATCTTTAAATTTAAATGGAAGTTTTGAAGTGCACTTTTCGTTACTTCTATCAACCGTAATTTTTCATTCGAACATTCCTCCTGTTGGCCGAATGACAAAAATAATGAGGAATACCATAGTACAAAGCAAATTATCCGACGTTCGTGAAATGAATGCAAATCATATGTTCCTAATACTCAACGACCTCGCCTCCTCCCCAGTTTAGTTAGGCTCGACTGAGTGTCAAAATAATAGCTCACATTACCTAACCCACTATACGTTTTCTCGCATTCACAGCCTTTCTGCCCTCACTTCACTGTCGCCCGTCGCTCGACGCCTCTGCCGTCGTCACGTTCACTTTTCCTCCCCTTCTCCCTCGTCTTCGCGCTGTGCGCTCTCGTAGCGCCGCGGGCACCTTTGTGAAGTCTGCCAAAGACGTGTAAAATCCTCTCTCGAAGTGGAGACGTGTCTGGAGGCGCGAGTTGTTCTTTTCGCGAAGTTTGCGGTGTACCTGAGCCCGAGCTGGGCTCCTGTCGTTCTTCGAAGAGATCGTGATGCGTTTTCCGAAAAGCGACTCTTTTTTTCTCTTTCGTTTGAAATTGAACAAATACAAACACCAACATCTTCATCTCCAATGACGAAGTAAATGTTTGAGAAGGCTATAAGTGTATACAGTTGCTTGGTGCGGCTTTTAATCACCTGTTCATAGTCACAAATAAAGGTCGTTGTATGATTTATACGCATTTAAGTGAAAAGGGAGTATATAAATGTTCTGAGAGGATGAACAGGTTCCAACGTAGCGCTCAGGGTAGCGAGATAACTGTGAATATGCTATTCTGAACGTATTTAGTTATGTATAAACCCAAATGAATTTAGTTTAAGAAGTGGTCAAACGCGGAATCTTACCATGTAATTACTTTTGTGTTCTTTTGTCAGGCTTCGAGAAGATGCTTCATCGAATGTGTTCATCCCGTAGGAACTTTAGAAAGAAATAAAAGCACTTTTTGCTGTCAAACTGAATCAGATTTTGTCTTTTTTAATTTGCCCTCTTTTCCACCTCTTTCATCTAAATAAAAGATTCATCAGGGGTGCTGTTCCCGCCTTTAATGAGTTATTTTCCTCACAAATGATTTGAGCAGTGTCGATGAAGGAACTGAGCGGGAATTTTTCTGATGCGATCGTCTCATTTTACGACTCTTCGCGAAGTCGGGGCGGGTGGTGATGTCATGTGTGCGATATCGGTGTCGAAGAAAGAATCACTAACCGCAGAGATAGTAGAAAACGCAGTTAGAGGGCCCTCACGCTGCGGAATATGTCATCTCTAAATCACGTCTGTGACTTCTGGTTGTCACCCGCAAGCTGCTCACCTTCTCTCTCTCTCTCTTTCTCTCTCTCTCTCCCTCTCCTTGTGTCTCTCTCCCCCATTGTCTCACTCTCTCCTTGTCTCACTCTCTCCTTGTTTTCTTCTCCTTGTCTCTCTCCTTGTCTCTCTGTGTCTCTCTTCTTGTCTCTCTTCTCTCCTGTGTCTCTCTTCTTGTCTCTCTTGTCTCTCTCTTGTCTCTCTCTCTCTCTCTCTCCTTGTCTCTCTCTCTCTTGTCTCTCTCTCTCCTTGTCTCTCTCTCCTCCTTGTCTCTCTCTCTCTCCTTTCTTCTCTCTCTCCTTGTCTCTCTTCCCTTGTCTCTCTGTCCTTCTTTGTCTCTCTCTCTCTCTTCCTTATTTTTTTTTTTTTTTTTTTTCCTTTCTTTTTTTCTTCTTTCTTGTGCTTCTTTCTTCTCCTTTGGCAATTCCAAAACTTTTTTTTAAAGATTCGGCCAAGAGACGTGAGCAAGCCCCTGAAGCCAGCACCTTTTCTGTGCGTGCGCGTGCCACCAGCCCCAGACTTCCTCGCGGACGAGGAAGTCTTGTGTTTATCGACCTACGTCCATATTTAAATAGCGTCGCGTTTCGGGGGTAGCCGCTTGGCGCTCGCGTCCTCGCCTTCCGCCCGCCCATCGCGAGCTGCCGGGCGCCGTCGCCGTTGCGGCGCTTGCATCGACGCGCGCGGCTTGGCTCTTCAGATTTTTTCCGCGGCGCCCACGCCTCCCCTCTCACGCCCGTTTGTGCGCGTGAGCTCGTTGAGTGCCATTTGCGCCACTTGGCGCCGGCACGGCACGCGACGCGCGCGCGCAGCCCCGACGGACGGCGACGCCCGAGGACGCGTGTTCAGTTCGTGGCTTCGTCCGCTCAGTATGGAGCCGTCACTTTTTGTGCCCTTGAGCCGGGTCGTTCGCTCGTGTGTGTCAGAGGGGCCGCGGCGGTGAAGGAGCGTTGGTGGCAATTGCCATGGAGCTGTGAGGTCGAAGTGACGAGATGATCGCCTTTTCCCGAACCAGCAATGCTGTTCGGCGTGGGTTGATCTCTTCAACAATATTTCATCGTGCCTATCATGGTAATATTTTGGCTCTATTTCCAACGCTTTCCGTGATGCTTGTTTTTTATCGTTATTGTCTGTTCGCTTAAGTTACTTTCCATGTAAAGTGTATCCAATCATGTAGATACTAGGCGAATTTTCTAGTGTATTCTAATCAGTGACAAAGGCCAAGAGGGCAAAAATAATAAAGCAGAGACTTCACTATCCCAAAGAATTTGAGAGTAAAGGAGATGAAATTTTAAGAGTAAACCGTAAGCCGGAAAGTTAGAGGCGGGGTGTGAGCTGAATATTGTGGTATCTTCCAGACATCACCAGCTCGTATAAGAGGTCAAGTTTAAAAAAGAAATTAAAAAAACAGGAGTGTATGTATTCCTGCGAATGATGAAAAATATCTCTCGGAATGCCTGTGAGGCAAATTTTCGACCATGACGCTCTTGTGGACGGATTGCTTCGTGAAATTGTATGGTCCTTTGGGTTTTGAAATGAAAAGATGATGGCGGAAATGAAGAAACGAAATACGATAATCTTTCCACTCTGTAATTCCGAAGAATTGCTTATCGTAGTTTATGTAATATTTCAAAGGTGTGGCTGTAATTTTGGGAATTTATTGATATACATTGAAGCAATGTTCTAATACGTTAAAATAATCCATTGACCTGCCAGAATTAATTGAATACCTAGATCAGCAAGCATTTCTTCGAAGAGTTTTCACCGTCGTATCCCATCTCCGGGCTTCACTTGTTTATCAAGTATTACTGCCAAAAGGTTGCTTATTCTTCAACTGATCTAGTCAGGCAATATCTTTTAAGAAAACTGGAAAACTGAAATTAAAATATATTGTCGTTGAAATTTTAGGCCACTGTTCCATTTCTAATATTCTTGTATGTATATTAGCATGACATAACGCATGAAATGTTTGCTTGAAATTGCCCTGAAATTTTTTATTATTTCTATCATGCATGTTCGTCATCGTGCTGACTGTCTGATACATTAAGCGCTTTTGTTCATTTTGTACTTTATATATATATATATATATATATATATATATATATATATATATATATATATAAACACATTGTCGGCATTTTCAATAATCTGTTATCATTTATAAAATACACATACTTCATTTGTATTTTTGTTTATCACATGACGTGAGCATTGTAAGCGAGTGGTTTTATCATGTATACAAACTGCGTTGGTGTATGCGATGCCTGAGGTAGGCTAAAGTGAAATGTTTGCCAGTGTGAGAGGTTCGACAATGTTGTTTACGTTATAACGTCAGCCTAACGAAACTCTTTTTTAACATTTAAAGTAACGGTTTTATTTTAGGGTGCATATAGAATTATCGTAGGCATGTTGTACGGTTGTGTGTATTTATGGGGTAGTAAATGTAACAAAAACGCAATCCGCGCTGCTCATCGTTTTATATAAATAAATAAAATACAGCAATTGAAAGCCACAGAAAAGTAGCAGAGCTCGTGTTTAAATTATTTGAATTTTCTCTTCGATTCTGGATACATTTTCTTAAAGCAGTAATGCGTATGTAAGTGCAGTATGTAAGTATGTATGCAGTATGTATGCAGTATGTAGCAGTATGTAGCAGTATGTATGCAGTATGTAAGTGCGAATAGTAGTTACAAATACCCTTAATTTTTGTAGACGAAAATCCTATTGTCAAAAAGTCTAAATAATGCGACATTCTGTCTGATCGTTTTGACAATCTGACGATTAAGTGTTACCGATTTTTGAACAGACAAGTTAACGCGATAACACTTATCGTATAAACAGCAGGTTTAAATTCGCCTATTTTTCTAAAATTAAATTTTACTTGAAGTAGAACTAGATTCACTAGATAAAAGTAGATACATGAAAAAAAATTGAGGTTTAATCTCGTGTGAGCTACGTAAAACCCTTCGATATGTCATCTTACAAACATGTTGTGTTAAGGACTGATCAAAAGGACAGTTTTCTTTTGTGTAATGAGTTTGATAGTTAAATTTTGACGTTATTATCGATTGTCGTAACTTACAATGGATTTTGAAACACACTGAGCCAAGCGCTCAATGTATTTACGATCCATTGACTAGCGTAGTTTGTTTCCACGAGAATATCTGTTGTGCGTGGAATATGAAGGAGGGGGGGGGGGCTCAAAAGATGAGAACCATTGGTACAATCTTCACGACCGAGCGGTGTCGCTTCGCTCCTTAAGCCCGTTACCTTCGCCCGCATTTTCCCGCAGATTTTTCTTGCGCCGGGGCGGGCCGCGTTGTGTGATGGCCGCATTGCTGTTTACGGCCGCAACGGTCCGCAGCCGTGGGACGTCCGAGCGGGCGTTCTCACAGCGCCTTTTCCGCGGCCCGGAATACGGGAAGGATATAAAACACCGCTTCCAAGCGCTTCGTCGAACAATGTAGAAGATCGTTGCACAATGTTTCTTTTGAGTTCGGAGGAAGCGCGCATTAAATTGATGGTTATTCGGAGGTCTATGAAAATGAAGTACCTGTGAAGCAACGATTTTTTCCCCTCCTAATACGTTTGTGTTAGGGTTGTAAGAGAGTATTTTATAGGGAAAAAGGGAGAAACATGGAATTCATTATTGGGATATATTTGTATATATTATTAAGAACACAATGTATGGTTATTCATTAGCAGAAAAAATATTCTGACCTAAAATCCAATTCCTTACTTTAGAATTCCTAAAGGGATTCGACGAAAGCGTATGATTGATTAGGTTGTTGTTAGAATGCGAGAGTGTTGTTAGCTATGTTACTCGTGGCCAGTATCTACTCATAGGATTTTTCAGAGAAAATCTTCTGACAATTTTCCTACCCGGAGATTGCTCCAGAATGATGGAGATGATTTCAGCATTAGTATCTGCCGCAAATGTTGCATAGCACAAGGTGAAAAGAAAGTCGTGCTAATGAAACTAACCAGAGGGAGAAAGTCTTTGTTGAATAAAAATGTTAATCCTCTCACATACATTATCCTGCAATGCGAAAACAAGACGGCAGCTTTCTTTGTCTGGAATACTGAGAGAACTGATTGAGCCGAGCTCGTCACGTTGAACGGACGGTAGCGACATCCCCTCTCCAATCCAGTCTTCCCAGATCTGGTCTGAAGTATTGCGCATGCTCCCGGCGGCAACCCGTGCTTACGCGGCTATCGTGGGTTGTGGCCCTAGAATGATTGTTATGGACAGACCTGCGGTACATGAAGGGTGATGGAAATGCATCCGTATCCACAGGGAGAGTTGAAACGGAAACCAACGACTCGTCTCGAACGCAGACGTCCGTACTCTATCCTCCTCCGCAGGTCGCGCCGACAGTTCTAATATTAGCCGCATTACTGCTCCGAAGTTGTTTTTTCTCTCCCCCCCCTCGCTAAGTTCCACGAAGTCGCTTGCAGCCAAGTTGCGGCGTTCTATGTCGCGCCGCCCCCGCCCCCGCCCCGCCCGCCAACCTACGCCAACCTGCGGCGCCCTCGCCCTCGCGCCCGTTCACGCCGCCTCGCACCCACTTCCGCGACGCGCCAATCGGTTTTGCGATTAGGGCGGCGCCTCCTCCACGGGCCATTAAGCAGCGGCGGCGACGGCGCGGAAACGAAACAGCGACGCCTCAGGGGGAAGGCGGCACGCGGCTCGGAAATGGGACAAAAGGTCCGCGTAGTAAAAACAAAAATCGATAGGGGAAGACCTATTGCCATCTCAAAATGCTGTACGGTTTTGGAGTGTGTGGTAATAGTAGTAGTAATCATCATCATCATCATCATCATCATCATCATGCGCATTGACCTGAGTTGGGTGGAAAATGATGAGTATACTCCTTGCAGAAAAACCTACGGGTATACCTTGCAGGACGAGGCTGCATGGCGCCGGTTGTGTCTGTAACCACCTCTGCTTGCTGCCGCATCCAGGGAACATTGCGTCGGCGACAAATTTACAACCGCCGCAAGCCAGACTCGCGAGCTCGCGGCTTGTTCGTGTAAAGGGCGCTTAATTGTTTTAGTGCTAGTATAAGCCAAGAAAACGTGAGATCTCGCCTCGAAATCTTCGTATCTTCCATTGATTGTTGAACTTCAGAAAATTGAATGTTGATTGAAAATTTGGCAATCCCTGCGCCACATATGCCCCTGTACCATAAATGTTTTTCTCATTTATTACTTATCGTTTCTGTCGCTAATAATTTTCATAAAAGGGAGCTGTTGAATCTTTTGAGCTTCATTCTTCGCCCTCTCAAAGTGTAATAGCCAAATGACTTAACTGCAGCCCTCCCGGTAGAAAAATTTATAGAAATGCAGGAATTCAAAGTAATGGGGGAGGGGGGAATTGGAAGAAAATCTTCGTTTTGTAATGACATTTTCATGACTACATGTTGCAATTTTTTCTGTCGATGTTGTAGTTTCGAAAAGGGCATGCGTAGGGGCGCGTCGGCCCACTGTGCGGGGCTGAAGAACGCCCCACGGTACAGCCGGTGTCGCTGCGTCGTGGGTAGTATTTTACTCCTGCGGTTCCGCCTCTTCGCTGTCGGGGCGCCCGGGGTGAGGTGTGCTCCTCCCTCGGGCGGCGGACGGATTCCCCACGTTGGGCGGCGCGACGGCGGATGTTGTTGCGTTGCGTCGTGTAGGCAGGTATCCACAATCTGAGGTTTGTGGGGGCGCTACGGAATTACATGCTGCGTCTACATGTTTTGATGTAACTTGTCGTGGAGGTGATTGTCGTGAGGAATCAAGTTGATGCGCTATTTCTTTTGAACATGCGCCTCATGGTCAGCGCGCTAGCTTTCTGTGAGACGGCCCCAGGTTCGATTCCCGGCCAGGTCAAAAATGAAGCTGTAGTTTTTTTAGTATAAATAAAAATACAAAAGAAAAGGGTGAAATTAGACAGTAGGTTTGGTACGATAATGGGTGTGCATCCTGCTCCACATGTCTTCGCGCTTCTCATGTCCACCTTATCTCCAGGTGTGAATAATAAAAGTAGCCCCAGGCCTGGGAACACCGCTAGCTGGCAAAAGTCGGATTATTCCGACTCCATAAGTGCCAAATAACGCATACTACGTACTTTTGAATATGCAGTTCGGATCACAATTGACAAAATAAACTTTTGGGGAATAAGGTCACTTTTAATTAAAGCGTAAATAATTTCCTCAAAAGGAGGAGAAATTTTATATTAATTTTATGGCCTCTTAAAAACCTATTTAATAACAATTTTTATGCTTTTGTATCAATGCATTAGCTGTTAACATTTTTTTTAAAATATGGCGTTGAATGAGGAAACGAGTCATTTCCAGGCTGTAACTTATAGTAATTGTTTTCACTTATTATATGTCATGCTATCGAGGGAGTAATCTCTGAATATTCAGATAACGTTATCGCTGCGTGCTGAAATTCAATATTAACCTTTGCTTGGAGGAACTTTTGAGGCCACTGCAGCTGCTATTCATCGTTGCCTCAGGACTTCATTCTCACCACAATTTCCAGAAATTATTCCTAACTAAAGATATATAAATTCCTTGATGCCTATCTTTAGAGACACATCAGTACACAATTCTGTTTTTGGTCGTTTATGTAGTTATCCACCACCCGTCACTAGATTATGGCTCTAGGCTTTCTAAGCGTACAACCCAGAAAACAGAGCTGAGTTTCTTTGAATGATCATCGGTTATCTATCAACCCGCCATCGAACCCATCAGTCTTGTTGGTCGGATAAACACCCTCTAAGTCATTCACGGTGGTCGGATAAAACCCTCGGTCACGGACAGTCCCCATAGAACCTCTCGTAAGTCGTGATGCCCCTTAAAATCAAATCCCGCCGATCCCAACAGAACATTTTCAGAGGCCGTTGAATGACGCCTGTCCTCTCGGGACCCCATGCGGCCATCTCGGTCCCTCTGCCTCTCCGTGAGCCAGTGCTGTATTCGCTGCAACCCGTTCGCTCGCATCTCCCCGCGCTCAAACAACAGCGGCCCTCTCTTTCGTCCCGCAGTCGATATTTTATCCTCTCGGGGCCGACGAGTTACGCGGACGACCCGCCCTCTCCTCCGCATTCACTCCCGCCCCCGCCGACGCTGCCCCGCCCCCTCCCCTTTCTCCCTCTCACCGTGCTTCACCCCCACCCTCGGCCCTCTCCCGCCCACAATTCTACCCGTCCCTGCCCCTGCCTCCGTCCCCTTCTTCGCTCTCTGCACAACCTTGCTCTCCCCTCACACTCTGTTTCTCCGCAAGCGACGCGATGTGTCGCCCAGTTCGTCTTCGTTTGTTTTTTATGTGCGCTGGACGCGAGCGAGACACACGGCGGACGCGGAGCGCGCGACTGTCGATGCAGGATTCGTGCCGGATGCGCGCTCGTTGGTCAGTGTTGTGTTTCATTAAAGTCTTTTCGATCGGTGTGGGCGGGAAACGTATTCAAGCCCCGGGTTTCTTTTTCTCGTTTTGGCGTGGATCGGTTTGCAATAATGTGAAATTTACTTGCAGCGTTGGAGGTTTTTAGATATGGAAGATGTATGAAACGTGTTGTTTTTCCTTTTGTTTTCGTGTTGACAGACGAAATAGCGTGTATTGCGGAAATGTGTGAAACCGATGTCTTCAAAATTCATTTTCTAATGGTTTACATTTCACCGAATAAACACAATTTCTCTGAGAGCTATCGTATACTCGGACCATTAATTTCAAGTTTATAGCATCCCTCTTACTAATAATTATTGAGCTCTGTATGTATTTGACATTATAAGAAATAAATTTCGCATGTACTAATGTCGACCGTGCTTTATCTAAAATGTCATTTTTTACTAGAGAAGATAACCATAGTATCTGATGATAAAAGCATTTATCTTGCACGTCTGTTTATTTTGACTCGACGTTAGATAAGTGCCAGAGAAAGGTTCTCTCGCGTGGTTTACTGAATTCTAAATTACCATTCTCTTGGTCCAATTAATTATCTGTTGTGCGGGGAATGTTTTGTTTTAAATTAGCAGCCTATTTGCCAGGGTGGTTTTAGAGTCCAGTGAGAGGTGATGTTGTTTGCACATTACATGGAGTTTGCCGATCGTGTTCATGTTCGTGGTGTGAAGTGTGTCGTTTAACCCTGGATGCATTTTCAGAAAAAGTGCTATGGAGGTGTGTGCTTGGTTTGATAATGCAGTCGCTGTGGGCGCAAAAATCAGAATTTATCTGTCAGTGTGTCATACGTATGGTTACAAAGATGTGTTTGTCGTAAGTTACCTGAATGTTAATTAATTTCCCTTTGTAGATAAACATGCCAAAAACTTTATTTTGGGGGTAGTTCATTACTATGGTTTTAGCAGCTTTTTGATACAGTATTCAATAGTTATAGTAGCTTTTATAATACAGTATTCAATTTGAGTAGATGAGGAAACAGGGTATCGTGAAGCAAATGAAGTAATAATACATCTTTCAGATGTATTTCATCTCCCTTTGCATTTCCTTTGTTCTTTCATAAAACGTAACAGTGCCAAATAAACATTAAGTAGCTTGTTTCGGTATCTACGCATAAATCACAGCATCTAAGTGAAAAGAGAACTTGGTTTGTGTCTCTTTTATTCACCTTTTTTCGACTCGCTTTACAAGAGCCGTTCAAGCTCTGGGAACTTCAATCGAAAAAACAAGAGTGCAAGCATTGTGCCATGTGGCAGACATGAATAGAAGTGGAGAGATATATGTGAAATTAAAAACAATTGGAGCCATTTTTGTGTTCCGTACTGCGCGGACCCGAGCAACGATTGCTACCTTTGACCTTCCCGTGAGGTAACGGTAATGCGATTAAATGCGTGAAATGAGAGAAAAATTTTAACTCACCGGCTCAACGGGTGGAAAATATCAACATTAAAATGGTCGGAAATATACGAAACATTGCCACAGGTCATGTGAATGTTAGTGTTTACTCGTAAACAAGATTTCTATTTGTATAAAATATTTGGTGATCCAGACTGGTGAGTGGAGAAATGAGGTTATGTTATTAGACTTAACGTTCCTTGCGCCTTGTCAAAAACATCCTCAATTTCCAAATTCTTACTTCCTTCAAACGTTTATATGTGCAACGAACGTAAATCGAACCGCATATTCATGTTCTTATCCAGGTCAAGTTATTCTTCTAGTTTTAACTTGTTTTCCTCTGAAGGATTACGGAAACTAGTAACCTTTTTCTTACCTTTTCTTTGGATGGCACTTCTGTTTTTAGAAGTTAAGATTATGTATCTTTTTATGATGATGAAATTTCGCTTAGCGAAAGCCATTAAAGGTCAGCATATTTAAGTCTACTTAAACTTGGAGGTTTACGTAAAAGATACTTAATTAAATAACGCTCAATAATAACTAATAATTACATAATAAAACTTCTCGTGAAAAGGCAGTGGGGAGATTCGTCCACTCATCTCTTGAATATTCAATTAGGAAAGAGTTTCCTGTGATACGACGATGAAATTGACTTAAATATCTTGACAGTAAACTTTAATCTTAATCTTAATACATAAAACTGTATGCGTGTTTGCTCCTACATTAACTTTAAAATACGTGGAGCAATTTGAACCAAATATTGCACGAACTCTTTCGAGAGTTCGAGAAAAAACATGGGTGCTTCGCGTTTCGAAATACAGCCCTTTTATAAAATTTGTGCAATAATTGTTTTAATGCGATCCGAACTGCAAATATTTGTTTAGGATTGCGTTGAACGTGCGGACAGGGGCTAGTGCTGGCTGGAACTGAGAGGCGAAGGGCGGCGTTGGACGGAGAGAGGGGGAGCTTGGTAGGGAGAGCGGGGTGGAGCGGAGGGCGCTGGACAGGGCGAAATGTATATAGTATTTACATAACATTTATGTATCAAGGGCGTTAAGTAAAGGTGTTTTGCCTCGAGGGCGACTTCCAAACCCGAAGGCCTCTGGCTCAAGGGGTTGGAAGTCGCCTGAGGGACATAATCATCTAGTAACGCCCGTGTTGCATACAAAACTTTATGGTTTGCTAGTTCGTTGCTGAATCAAACGAGAATTCGAAACATTTTATGTTTCTTGCGACTTAAGTGAAAAGATGCATTGCAATAGTCACTTGTCGATATGATGTCACATAAACAAAAGTGTGCATTTAATTACTATTGCATAATCGTTGCTGGACTGTTTTTTTCGTACAAAATGAAAGAATATTGTGAAGTTTCTGCGGAAATTCTCGCAAAAGTTAACAGAACTACGGACAAAGGTTTCAAGTAAAATGTCGAGAAATATATAAAAATGTTTACGATGTATTTGAGAGTTATATAACAGTGCAAATTACGCTGATGAAACACACTTTTAGGTTATTTGCCTCTATTGCTTAAAGTTATATGGAATATGTCATAACACCAAAAAATAACACTTCGAAGATATTAACCGATGTGTCTTATACCTCTTATTACTACTACTGGTACTGCTACTCAAGAATGTCTCTATAAAATGTGATCCGTAACAGTAAAATGTACATGCCTGATGACAAGAATTAATTCACGAGAACATTCCAAAATTGCAATTTTCGTTATAAACCTTATTTTGCTTAATTGTATGAAACCAATTAATCAAAATAAGGAATAAATCGAATTTATAAAAATTGTGTTGTGTTGTATTAGAGTGGTCATAAAGTATTCAAAAGGCCCGAGGGCATAAAGAATCAGAAAGGCGCGCAAAGGTATTAACAATACCGTTACGTTTTGTTTGAGGTCCGCCAACACAGCAATGAACTAGTAAATCATAAATAAAATTGCTTCCTTATTGAAACTGTAGATAAAGTTATTTGCATTTTCCACTTAATAGATAATTGTGGTCATGTTACTCTGAAAACCGTTACTTCAACTGTAGGAAATAATTGCAAAGCCATGCCCAGGCTTCTGTCGGTCCTTGCATGTTAACAATAATGTGTAATTAATGATAGCGTAACGTCGATGATGATTCCGAAGTAAATGGTGGCAGTTGTGGAGTATCAGTACTTTCTCAGTTTTTTTCAATGACAACTCCATTGGAAAAGCTGGAAATTATTTTGATTTTGCAAAAATACTTTCTATAATTATTTAAATAATTTTAAAATTTTCAAGACACACTGTAAATAATAACGAAAACGGAATTGTATATTTGTTCATTTAGTACTGAATATTGTGTGAGAATGAAAGATTTTATGAGTGTTAAAAAATACGAAAAAGTCAATAATAGCTCTCCAATAAGTTAATATAATTAATTACACCAAAATGGATAAATGAGAGACCAATTAAAAGTTTTTTTTTTGTTTTAATTTTCATAGTTCAAAATGAACGTAAGCTATTCAATATATAATCGAAATTAAAAATAATACTAGTCAGAAAACATAAGAAAATAGCATTATCATCCTCATTTTGGTGTAAGCCTGTTGAAAGCCAATATTAGCAATTCATTAATTTCATTTCGGTTGTGCCTTAGTAGAATCGGAAACGTCGTGATAGGGGCATTCATGTCCCTGCATTGCTTATCTGGTCTAAGTAACTAATTGCGAAACTTTAAATATTGCTCGAATGGGTCTTTCATGTTTAACATATCTTAATTGTAAATGGAACGAACTACTTTACTTCTTTCCTTGTTAAAACCCAATGTGTCATCATTAACGCAAACAACATGTAAACATCGTTGTTAGAAACTTAGAAAACGGTTAGTTTCCGGAATATTTAATGATCCTTTTTGTGTTATCCTCAGACAATTCTTCCGCGTCACTGTCCGTGGACGCTCCCGAGAGCAGGTCGTATCGTCACTGTCGCCGCCGACAGAGCGGCGGGGATGGCGGTGGTGGGACGGGGCCAAGGCGCAGCTACCCCCAAGGGGGGGGGGGAGGGGGGGGGGCCGTCGCAGGTGACCGGAGCCCGCCTCGCGCTCCAGCTGCGGGCGCGCCGAGCCGTCGCTGCCGCCGGCCGATAATGGCGTGTATTGACTCGGGCGCCCGCCTGCCCGCCCTCTCGAGATAGCGCCGCACACGCCCGCTTGTGTGCCCGCCTCCGCCGAAAAGAAGAGACGCGGTTCGGTGGGGCGGGGCTGGGGCTGTGCACAGCGTTAAAATGGGGCCTGAACAGGCGCCTGGATTATAAAGTTAAATAACTTGAACTGTATTAAAAAAAACTTCCGCCACGCATGCGCCAGAACTTTGAATGTCATTTTCAACCTCACCATAACCATTGGCTTCCTCCCCCGTCGTCGTTCGTTGAGGTGTCGCCATGGGTTTCGCGTCGGCTAAAGTTAATGCTCCTGGATCAGAACTGCATTGCATGCGTAAGGCACCAGTCCTCATGGCATCAGTTTGATCATTGCGAAGCCGAAATGGTAGTCTCTTTGCACCCGTCCCATTCGCGAACTCGATGGGCAGTGGGCCGGGAGAGAAGACTGAAAATTTGAAAGGGGATTCCTTCAGTTCTGGATTCAAGCCACACTCTGAAACACGAAAGTGTTTTACTTCGTGGGACATCTACACGTACTTGATCATTTCAGGTCTTTATAGGATGACACTCATGAACTGACACTAACTGACACTCACTCATCTAGGTAGACAATAAAACTTTAAAAAATTAAATAAATGGCTTTTAAAAATTAGAATATATTTTAAACGTTTACAAAATCACCCCACACACAAACACACACACAATACACACATACACATACAATATATATATATATATATATATATATATATATATATATATATATATTAGTGTTATGGAAAGAAGTTGGGAAAACTCAGTTTCCACTGGTAATTAATATCTATTTAAAGTTTCTAAAACTGCCATTAATACATAAGTGTTGGCATTCGGGTGGGTCCAGTCCACCGTGCGTGGGCCCCGTGAGCGGCTGGCGGGGCAGGCGAGGGGCCGCCCGGCCAAAGGCGCCTGTGCAGCATCCATTGGGCGCCCCGCCCGGGGGGCCCCCCGAGCGTCTGCCGATGCCCCCGCGCCCGTGTCGTTACGTGGGCTTCGCGCCGCCCGCGCCCGGGTCGTGCCCCACCGCTCGGCTTAGGCCGCGGCTGACGTCGTTCGCCCCCCAATCGTCTGGCGTCTTCGCTGTCCGGGGTTCCCGCGCTTCCTTGTTTTTGTTTGCTCAGTTTTCACCTTTTTCTCTCCTTTAGTCTCCGTTTTCTTCAGCCAATGTTATCTTCTTTCGCGCACAGACAAGTTTCAACTGTGAATTCGTGTTGCTTATTTTCACCGTATTGTTCGGTCACCATTCACCATCATCATATTTGTCCATTCCCATTCCTTCGGTACATTCTTACTCTAATAAATGCATGCGTGTAATAGAAGATTTCCCGGTTCTTCCTTGACGAGTACTTCTCCGCATTTTAGTTCTTTTGCGAGGTAGCCTAGGTAAAAGAGTTTGTAGTCTCTCACGTGGTAAGTGCAGGAACTCACCGGTGACCACAGGAACGCTCCGTTTCGTGGAGACGAGTTGCGGTGTGTTGGTGGCCTGGCAACGCCCCACCCAGCCCTGCGGCGCTCATCTCCTCCCCACTCTATTGTTTCAGCGGACACTCGGCGACTCCCACTGGACCTCTCGATTTCCTTCCTGCCGTATCAGGCACCCATACCCGCCTTCCTTGCCGCCTACAACTTGCTCGCCCCCGACCTTTGACCCCCGCCGCCCCACGAGACTTGGGCCCGCGTAACTCAGCCCTTCGTTGTTTCATTCCGGTCCTACACCACTCTTCCCGTCCAACAGTCGCTCTCGCTTTCCTTGCCATTTTCCTTCTCTGCTCCATCCATTCTTCTTATTGTTAGTCAGTTCTTCTTGTCCAGTGCACTTCTAGGTGTCTGACCTATTAAAATGTGCCCCACGTTGTTTTCTTCGACTAGACTAGTTTTCTATTTCGTGCTTCAAACTCAGTGAATCTTCATCGACAGGCATAAGCCCCTCCAATCAAAAAACCTTTGAGCGCAATTGGAACGGCCTATTTACCGTGAGTGAAATGTGTTTTTGTGTGAGCGTGTGAGTGAGAAAGAATTGAAAGAGAAAAGAACCAAATTGTGGTGGAAAAAATATTTTTATTGCTGCATCATATAGTAGGGGTGAAAAGACCATATGAATAATTTACAAAACTGATTTGCTTTTAAGATCGCATTAAGGGTAAGGGTTGACATATTTCTATTATCTTTGAAGAAAACCCGTGGGTAGTCAACCTTTTTCTTCCTCTCATACTCTCAGCCCTCATTTATTGACATTTCGTGATGTATTTTACTGTAATATTTGAAAGAAGAGGGCTTTTTTTTCATCTTGTGTAAGCCCCAAACCTGGCACATTTTAAGATTTTAAAATGTAAGTATTGTACTTATTTATTGTAAGTACTTACATACCCTTTATTTGCAATACGAGTGTAAAGTTTCCCCGTTATTTCATTGCGTGTTGTCCATTTTCTTAATTAGCCCTGTCCACAAAATGTTATTTTCTTTAATGTAATAATTTTACAAGGCGTTAATGTCTTGTGAAGTTGTCGCAACCTTAAGGTCCGATCAGGATCGTCCCGTCACTCGACCACCCCGTTCACTCCGGGCCGCGGCCGGTGCCAAGGCTCCTGCTCCTCGGCCGCTGCTGCCGCTGAGCCCGGCGCGCGGGGACGTCCCCGCCGCGAACCCGACACTGCCGCTCGGGTGTCGCGCCGCCGCCCTCCCCCCGCCCCTCCGACACGCTCGGACACGGCCGACCGCGGATCCACCCGGGCTCTCCTTCCGCGTTCTCACAATGCATCCAAGATAGAAATCTCGGCGGGCTTGTGATATATAGTTTGCTTGAGATTGAGTTAACGTTATCTGGCAAACAGTATGAAATACGTCAAACTAGTTTCTGTGAGAGCTTTATAATTGTATTTCTTGCAAGTAAGAATAGAATTCAACACTTTGTGTTCCCTGTACTGCAGGCTTAGTATGAAATCCTTTTTAATTAATATGTGTAATTTTAATTTGGGAAAATTGAAAATGTGTTTCTAAGTTCTGACATGTCGCAGAATTTTTACGGAATAGTGACTTAGAAAATTGTTAAGTACATACGATTCGTTAAGAAAGTGAATCGGGAACCCAATAAAAATTTATTCTGCATAAAAGTAATAATGTACTTGCACACTCATGTTATCGTCAGAGCTGTACGTATACTTCGATTTTGCTTTCCCTAGAAATGTACATGAAATATTTTCCATAATGTGTGAACTAATAGGATTCTAAAGTGCACATTGTTATATTTATTTGTTTAGTCGAAAGGCATTCAGCGAAAATATATTAGTATGAGTAGAATTAGACGTAGAATGTGATGTAGAAACAGTTGTACAAATAGGTTGCGTCAGAGTAGTTATATTTCACATGTTCCTCTCTACCGCGCGGTTTCAGGGACGCCGGATATGAAAATACCCATACAGGTGACGTGGCCGTTACGTATCGTGTATGTTACCAGTTTCGCAGGTTCTCCGCTTTAGTGGTTTCATGCTGGCACGCGACCGGAAAACATGCAAAGAATGTAGAAAGCGCATTTGATAAATTGGTATTGAAGCGCATTGGATTACTGCACTTCAGAACTAACGCAATCTGCTACAGCAGAACCAAAGCAGCTTATTGAAATACTTCGTACTGTGTTATTACTATTGCGAGAAATCCGTTCCCATCATTGCATATACAAAATTAATCTATGTAGGCACTTTGAATCATCACTCCGGCGAGTTCAGTTCACAAGGTACATTTTTCATTTTCATTTTTCTTATGCGTGTTACGTAGCGGAACTTAAGTTTCATACTGCTATGAAACAAGAGATCGTGTTCGTTGCTTTTCATTTTCCAAAGCAAAGTTGGCGAGTCCCGGTGTTTACTTAGCGGATTGGCCCATATTTCGCCGGGAACTTTTCGTTGACATAGGGAGATGGAGAGCGCGAAAAGCCACCTGTAGTTTTAATTAGGTCCCCTTGCTGCGCATTCCCTGTGAGTACAAAGCAGTCCGTTGTCGCATCGCCTGTGCGCCACCGAATGCGCGTCCGGCATCACTTTGTGCCTGGAGACACCCGGCGGAGTTTCCTGTATGAATGTTTGCGTTTATTTGTTTTTAGGTGCAATGTGCCGTATATGAAGCTGTTCTGTTGAAAATGAAAAAATATTAAAACAAGAGGAATCGAAAAATAACTGCCACAGAGCGGATTCGGCGTCTTTGTTATAAATACCTATCTGTAAATAGTGTAGAGCCTTTCCTCTCTATTGTTACATGAGTACATCTTCTTTATTAGTTTTCACAAATGCAAATGGATTATTTTAATAAAATGAATTGCAATCATCCCCTTGACAATCGTCCATTTCACAAAAGCGAGAAAACTAGGGTGAAGAGTAATCATTGGTGATTCATAAAATTTAATATAGTTTTATAAAACTTGTATAGTTTTCCGTCAGTTTATAGTTCGTATTTTGTATGTAGTGATATACGTCACGTGATGTCCATTACATTCCGGTAAGAATGCCATCCTGATCTTTTCAAAACTAATTAGAGATGTTGGGAGCTCCGTTCGTATTTCTGTGCGAATTCCACGCGAAAAATAAGTGAACAAGATTTGACGCGCGGTGCTTTTCGCGTTTCTGCTCCTCCATTTCGGCGGCGCAGCGGCGCCGTCCCTCCGCCGGCACAGTCCGCGCGGCGGCGGCAGCGGTGGCGTCTGGCCCGCGTCTCCCCCGCGGCGCGGCGTCCCAAATCGAATCCACCCGGATGATTTAGACCCGAGACCTGAATAGGAATTGAATTAGTCATTGCGCGGGGGGTACCAATCGCTTTTGAATTTTACGACGGAACGAAGTGGGGCCCCCTCGTTGCCGCCGGGCTGCCGTCAGCCCCAGGTAATGGAGTGAGTTGTAACCGGCGCCGGCTGTCCTCCCATACAGCCGTCTCGCCTCGCCTCCCGTCGCAGAACTGGGGGTGAGATTGAAGGGAAATGGGGGCGCGATCCCTTTTTCCTGCCGCCCCGCGGGGCGCCGCTGGGCGTTCGCATCCGCTGCGCGAGATGCCCGACGCGTGCCTGCCACGCCCCCTGCCTCTTCGCCGCGCGGATCGGTGGCTGCTGAGCCAAGTTCCGCCACGCGCATCAAGCTTCTTCAACCGATGCCGCGCCGGGGACTTGGTGTTGAGGACAACGCAGGTTTGCGGCAGTTTACTCGAGGTTCTGTCGATTTTCCTGCTTCTCGTTCACCAGTTCATCACGTTCCGCCATGCGCCTCATCGTCTATTCCATAACTCATTGGTTTGAACGTTTTTCCACTTTTGAACTGTATGTTGATTTTTCAAAAATTTGACTGTGAGAGATTTGTTGAGACATTGAATAAAGATAGTTTTATTATTCACTTTATTATTTAAAGAAATATCTTTAGTTGTGTAGAATGTAAAACCTAGTCGAAAGACATGTTTGTGAAACGTGAATAGTTGCTGTCAGATGTCTCTTACTGATGTCTCTACTTGAAAAAGACTCGACGTATCGGTTGCGTGTTGCTCCAGTTGCCGTTGACGATTGGTGCAATATACCAGGCGCTCTTAAAACTCATGTCACACGTTACTCTATTATCTATTTATTCCCAGCGTGTCCTTTGCTGTATTGTCCTTTCTACACTGTCCATATCGTGCGCTACCTGTACCGAACTCACTAACGAATTTCTTCCATCGGCTTTCATTCTTCCAACTTCATTTCCTGGACCCTTTTGGCCGGAAAGTATTTCATCTTAGCCTCTATCTTTCTCATTCCCTTCTTCGTACCCATCCTTTAAACTTCATTTCCCTTCGCTTTGGTCCGCTGAGCAGTGCGACATGTTACCGCTCTATGCACTCCCTTTCGTCTTTCTTCACTTGGAATGCTTGCCCATGCGCCGTGGGACCTCTCGCACCTCTCTTTCGCTCCCGCGTTTCCCCCGCTGGCCGCCGCTTGTCGTTATCGTTTCTTGTTACTCTGCGGACACCCGCGCTTCCACCGTCCCAACGCGCGCGTTCTTGTGCAGCAACCAATGCCGACACCGAGCTGCGCCTCCGCTCCTTTGCCTAGCCACCCTCTCCCTCCCCTTCCCTCCCTCCCTCCTGCCCTCCCCTTTCACCCCCCCCTCCCTCTTACCCTCTGCCCTCCCCCGCCCTCTCGCCCGCCCCCTCCCTATCTCCCGCCGCTCCCTCTCGCCATCCTCCTTCCCCTCGTCCTCGACTTTCCCTTTCTGCCACCTTCTTCGCCCTCTCCGCTCTCGCTCTCCCCCTCACCCTCACCCACCCCTTCCCCTCGCCCTTGGCTCTGCCGCCTCCGTTTTCGCCCTCCATCTGGCCCCCCCTTCCCCCGCCCCGCCGTTGTTACCTCCTTAAATGCGCCGCCCTCGTCGCCCGAATATCGTGCTAATGCAGATATTTGCCCGCAGTCGTCGCCCTGACGGCGAGCGAAAAGAGCCCCGGCGGCGCCGTCCGTCTCGGGATCTTTTGTCCAGACGTCTCCCCCGCGCGCTGCGGCGGCTTTCGGAAACGGGCGCGATCCTTCTCGATAAAGAGGCGATGTGTCGACGTGTCGCTCTCCTCCACGTTTCTCCTTTGCGGAGACGTGAAATGTTTTCTTTGAGAGGAACCAGCAAAGAAACGAAGGAAAATAAAAGCCGTTTCACAAACTCTTTTTATCAAAACTTGGAAGTCCTCATTTCATTCTTGATTATTTTCTGTATTGTCTTGCCAGTGGTAAGTAATACCGTACGAAACTAAAAAATTCAGCCGTCGCTTTGGATAATAGTAATTGTAACTGCCATCGAGGGTTTGAAAATTTTATTAGAACGAAATTTCCCACGTTTGACAATAAATGCGTATACACATAGATTGGGAGTTGCTGAACAGAAATTCAACGCTGAAAAATTGTTTTTGAATTTTATCTAATATGATGATAATTGACGGTTGTCGCTTCCAACCTTCTTAAATCTCGCTATTAAAAACGTAACAATTTAACTCCCTTAAAAATCTTTAATTTGTTTGCCCTTCCCATACCGGCTCAAGTCTGTAGAGAATTGTCAGGAATAAAACTATTGATTTCCCGTTCTCCAAAAGGGGGTGGCAAACGAATACGTGGATCCCATTGTTTTAACATGGGGGGCGTCTTTGCATGGAGCGGCGGCCATGCGCAAGACGAGGTATCAATCCATCTAACAGAGAGAAGTCGGTCTGCCTTTCTTTCTTACCGTCTCGCCGGCAGGGTCGATAACGCACGCTTTCGACCAAAGGAAGAGGCACCGTTCTAGCGGAAAACGGGCGAATTAGGGAGCGCGTGGGAGCGGTCGCTTCGGGCGACCTCCGCGCTTCCGCTCACCCTCGCCCCCGTCCCCGCCCTCGCTTGTTCGGCGGTGCGCATGCCGCTCCTGCCCCTCTCCTCCTCGCGCCCTTCCTGCCTCCGCGAGCAGAGGGTGCGATGTTGACCCGGAGACCGCAGGGCTCAGGGGAAGCTGCTGCCGCCTCCCCTTCTCCCTCCCCATCTCTCTCGCCCCCTCCTCATCTCACTTGGGCCCATACCCCCATCTCCACCCATTCCACCTAGACCTCCTCCGTCTCTGTCTCCACAGGGGGCATCTCAGACCCCCCCTCCTTCCTCTGCACTCCACATGCCTTCCCCTTTCTACCCCCGACCCCCTGCTGTCTCCCTTCCATCTTGACTGCCCCCCCCAGCTACCACACTTCCGAATCCAACGTCCCTCAGGCTCTCCTCTCGCCTGCGGCGTTGCTACCACTGTCACCGTCGCCGCCTTCGCCACCGCATCGCTATCAGCGCCTTCGCCGCCCGCGCTCTCGCATCCGACGGCGGCGTCGGCGCGGGGAGAGGCCAGGCGGCTGGCCGTGTTCCGGCCGCCGCGCGGGGCCGCGCCGCTGCGCTCCGCACCCGCCGTCGACTCTCCCGCCCCCCCCGCACCACCCCGCACCACCCCGCCCAACCCTGCTCCGCCCTTCACCGTGCCAACACGCCTCTTTAACCCCGTTGCATTGCTTGGCTTCGGGGACTAAAAAGGAGGCTTCGCAGTACGGCTAGCTCATAAGCGTTTCTGCCAAAACGTCGACTTGCTCAACTGCAGACGTCAGCAACGTCATCTCCCCTCCTTTACTTAAATTAACTGCAAACAATGAGGATATTTTCTTAATTTTCCAATTGTACCTCCCGTTTTAGCCGTCTATGTTCCTCGAACAAATTCAACTTATTTCATTATTATTATTATTATTATTATAATACTGATTTTTAATATCATTATTAAAGTATCCATATTACAAATAAAATGTATAATAATACAAACACGTATCCAAATGATAAAGACTAAATGTTTAGAATGAACTCAAACCTCAAATGATCAAATTTCATAATGCGAGCGCTTTTGTTGAAGAAAGTTCGTTCAAATCTGCCCAAGTGCTCGGCGTGCTTCCTGGGAGGTCGCCCATCGCAGAGCGAGGATTGCTGGCACGGCTCGTTCCCAGCGACGCGCCCCCTGCTCGTCACCCCATACATCCCCTTCGGCAGCGTTTGCGTACGCACCGCCCCCACCCCTGCTCCCCCCTTGCCTCCCCCCCCCGCGCATGTCGCTTCAGACCCGGCGCTCGCCACCGTCTCCGCGCCTCTGCCCGGCGCGCCCGCGTCGTGTGGAATTATACGGGTTCCATGCAGGCCACTTCCCCCAAGCTCTCCAGTCCCGCCTCGCGCTGCGTCCCGAACCGCGCGCCGCCGGAGGATTAACACAAGCCGCGTCGCTGCGGACGTCGACGTTAGCGCCAAGTCCGCGCGCGTGCCGTGCGCGCGCTGCGGCTGCGCAGACATCCTCCACACGGGGCTTAATCAGATCGTTGTCTGCTTGCGTCCGGCGAGGGTCACCTCTCTCTCAACCTCTTGTATTGTCTCTCGTCCTCCCTATCTTCATTAGTACTCTGCCAATTTTATCTTTATTTGTAATCCCACATTCTAACGCCATTTCGGTATTTTCTTTCTGCTTAATATTTGTCATCGACAGAAACGAAAAAATCAACTAGGAAAAAAATTTGTATACAGTTGTGTAAATATCGAAGAGAGATGACGAATGCGTGGAAAATATGGATATGGGACAGATTGTAAGCTAGTGGAAAATAATTTTCCCCGCTCGAAATGGACAGATATTGAAGGCGCCATTCACTGGAAATAATAAGTAATACCCCCTGTGAAAAGCAGCTTCGAAATCTGTCCAACCATTTCACGTGATAGACATAATAGAATCGATAGGGGTGTAGACTGTAGTTAAGAGGGGCTAAGTATTGTAAGAAATGTGTGATAACAATTTGGATTTAATAAGTTATATTTTATTGTGTAAAATATAATAATATTAATGCGTGTGTTAGAATTCAGGCATATGTATTAGGTAAGTGTTGTATCGGAAAGCTTTATTAGAAGAGGGTATAAACAATCTCTGCCACGGCTCTCTCCGTTTGTCGCTCGCGTTTCATTCATTCAGCGATTCTCCATTGTTGCACGGCTCGTTCTCTTCTAGCAACGGTCTCTCGCGGCGGTGGCTGGGACGCGGATCGCAGGCAGCTGGGAGCAAGCAGTCGGCGGGGGCAGCGGAGGCGGCGGCGGCGGCGTCACTGCCGCACCAGCCTCGCGCATCAGGCCATTGACAGTCGCTCACGGCGCGGAGCGCGCTTCCGCTCACGTGACTCCTTGGGCGGCCGCGCGCGCGCGCGTTCAATGCCTCAGCCACCCGCGGGCGAATGAGCCGCTGCCGCTGTTGCATTATTCATCCCGTCAATCAGGGCGGGCAAAACGATTTTTTGGTGACGTTTACGGTTTTTTGAAAAACGCGCGGCTGGAAAAATAAATGTCTTCGTGTCACTTTTGTTGAAATAAATGGCTCGCGGGAGTTTCGTGGGTGGGATGATTTTTTTCTTCGTTGTAAAGGGATTGGAGTTTATTTTGTAGCTTCGTTTCTTTAATGCCATCACTGTCTTTGTTTTCATACGAATGCGTTTTCTTGAAGGAAAATGTTTGCTTCACTTCGTATGAGAACTGAGAATCAATGTTTCGAAATCTCATCAAGAGTGCATAAGGAGTAATGAGGAGTTGAGATATGTAATATTCAAACATGCCTTGTTTCTTCGTCACCTGCAATATTGTTTATTAAATTGTGGTTGTCGTATTTCGAAGTTAATTATATTCATTTTGATAAAACATTTACAATGTATTTTGGTTTTGCAATGTTATACTAATGATTTTGGTTTTGCTGTGACGAGCAGATTAATGTTTAAATAACTGATAAGAATTGATAGAAACCCACAATGTAAATGCATTTATAAATCTGAGGGATGAATTAAACTGATGCTTTAAAATATTACAACGTAATTGATTTTTTTTACTAGCAGTTGAAAAGACAATGTTAGTGTAAAGTTCTTCTATTGCTTGTGTTAAACACTCATGCCAAATTCTGTGCTATGAAATGTGTCCTACTATACTTTTGTGAAATACTTTTTTTTCAAACCTATACAATTCTTTGAGATGAATAGAGTTTGGAAGCATTTTTTACACAATGTGTCTGGGTAACATAGGTAAAGTTGAGCTTAGAAAGAGGAAATATGGAACCCCGGCCTTACTTTGCAATCGATATTCAGTCCAGTGACCACTACATCGAGAAAAAAAGCGAGAACGCGCGGGCACGCATTCCACGTATTGCAGTGAACCAAAGGGCATATGTCAAGATTTACCTAATCCGTTTAGGAAGTAATATTTCCAGGGGTTTAGGTAGATTGCATAAGCCCTCGGAATAGTCGTGTGCGCGAGCGACCTGCCTTGTCAAGGTAGCTTTGCGAAATCACGCTCACCCCGCCAGGCTGGGCGTTTCTCTCGGAGTCTCCATCTCCGTCTCCCATCGATGTCCCTCTGCCATTGATCGGAAGCGTGCTTTTTTAAAGTTAATTTTGTTTTGAAGGGGATAGATTGCCGATGACTGGTCTCGCCTCGAGGGGATGTGGTTAAAGTGTATTGATGTTTACACAGCTTTTAAGTGGGGAACCTGCTGTACGTTGGTGACGCTTTTCTTCTCATCGCAGGTAGTAACTGCTAAAGGTACAGCCGTGTGAACAGCCGAAATTATGTTTTAATGGAAGTATTCTTATCCGAAACTATTTGAAAAAAATATCTCAATAAAATTTTTTATTCATTAAAAATAGTTCGATTTTCCCCTCTTCGGGTTTTCAGCGACTCCCAGTCCGGCAACTATTCAACCACAATCTTTCAGAGCCCCTACCGGGGTCCATCTTTTTACCTACATTGCCATACGCGGACACCCGTCCCCAGTGGCTCTAACTTTGCCAGGGATGGAACCCTCCTTTCCCCGCTTCGGCTGCTGGAGGTAGCTCATAGGGCCTTCTCGGAACGAATTAATCTCAGCTATTTATGGCGATTATCTAGTATAAGGTGGTGAAGAAAATGTAGGGAAGAGTGTTCAAGAGGAGAAGCTTCATTGATCCGTGAGCCCCACTACCTCACAACACACAAGAAAATATCCGTGTCCATCGCTTGATTCGAACCTGCAACTCTTCCATTCGAGGGCGTTAAGGTGCTCCCACCAGCTATCTATTTGACAGTAGTAATTGATTGAAATTGGAATCAAAAATGCTTGTCTAAAATAGGGGAAAAAGGCATATTGACAACCATAAATCGATTGACAGTTTTTTTAAGATTCCGCTTTTAGCTCAGTGATGGATCAACTAAATTATTTGCTACAAAACGTTACATTCCGCTTTTCGTGTTTTGACACATTTCAGTGAACACATTTCAGAAGTAGATCCATGAAAAAGAGTGTGATGATGGATCCGGAGGTATTGGGCTGCCATAAAAATTCTATTGAATTACATTGTGAAACAATTTGGCAAAATGGAGTTCAAAATTTCCTTTTTTTAAAGGGCTTAAAATGCTGATTTATCCTTCTAAATTTCACAAGCAAGAAGTAATTTCAAGTTTTTTAGGCAGCTCTATTTTCCTCTTTCCCAAGTGATTTGTAAAAAAATGAGTAGAATTTTTGTTCTAGACTGTCTGAAAGAAAACCATGCGGTTACGTTGACCTCGGCAACTTACGAATAATCTCAGTTTTTGTACATTTTGTTGTATTACGTCTGTGTTTTTTACACATACATATCTCTAACAAAATTAGCGCTCTGACTAATATCTCTTTCGAATTTTCTCTAGCGAGCTCATTTGACCTCGTAGGGCTGGCTTAATATTCCCAACATGTACTTGGAGAAGGACTGTGGGGGTGAGGGGCGTGCCCTAGCGACCGCTCGCCGCGTTGCTCCCGACGGTCTCCCGACGACGCGGCGTGACTAGCGATTTACTCGTTCATAATGTAACGTGAATAGGCTTTGTGCGTGCGAGCGTTCGCCTATGGAATATATCTGTGTACCTATAGGGGCTTGTGATCAATGGTGCCTAAATTTTGCATGTCGCTCGGCCCGTGAAGAGAGCATTCATACACCGCGCGTCGGCCACCGGCGACTGTGAATTGTGAGCTCGTGTCTATCAGATGCGCGCGAAATTCAGGGATTGGAAATAGATTCGCCGATTTATGGTGTATGTATCGCAGGTGTCATTAGCTGTATGGAAAGGCAGCTTGTTGTTTCGAGAGTTCACAGTCGTTCATTGGATGCATTGTTATTAAATTTCAGAAGTCGGTTTTTTATTTCTTTGGCTCTCAGTTGTTCTTGTACTTTGTCTCTAACATACGTTTTTCATTTTACCGAGAATGTAACTAGTAACCTGCCTCTGTGAATTGGAGAAGTGTCCAGTTGAGCGGAACCGGTGGATGCAGTTTTCAATATTCCACGAAGACACGGCTGTTTTAACCACGTATATCACGACTGAACCATCCAGTCATTTGTCTCTCGTGATCATACACTTATTGTTACCTTTGTTTGTAAACTACCTTTTACCACTAGGATAATCTACCCCAAAAAATAATGGTTGGTGCACCGAGAACGGGTCTGGATATCTTAAATGTAGAACATACAACTTTCCATAATGCCCTGCCGAAATTTAAACACCGGTAACACTTTGCAAAACACTTAATAATCCGTGTTCTCGCCTGATGCGGAGACCAGTTTTCATCGTATTTAAGCATGGTTGACTAGATCATCGCGATAGTTCGCCAGCAAGGGGGAAGGCGTTGGTAAGAGAGGAAAAACACGACACGCAGCAGCGACATCTGGAAGTTCGAGAGAAACTTTGTGACGCATCCTGGTGGAGTCATCAGAAGGAAAGGAAGGAAATCTCGCTTCTAAATTTTTTATGCGCAGACTTCGTTGTCTGGAATACTCTGAAATGAATGCGAGCCTGGTGAATGTTCTGCAATAATATTATGCTCTAGAAATGCATGTTTTACTGCAGTTGTTTTTTCTTGCATAAATGGAAATTATCTAAATGAAATTGCTTTCGGTCAACTGCCGCGTATCGTGTAGAGATATTGTAAATTTCTGAAATTCGTTGCAAATATCTTGAGAAGATACATATCTTTAGACTTTTAGTCATTTTTAACACACTTTATTACACAAATATAAAATCCAATTCTGATATAAAAATAAAATTTTCATAGAAGTTGTAATTTTCCCTGTGATCTTGGGTTAATAAGGAATCGAATCCGCCATTTCACAGCATTTTAGGTGCTATGGTTCTCCTGCTTTTTTATTCCACGTATGCGGAATTGTAAATAAATAATCCACTAATCAGCTAGTTTCCTTCTTCAATAAACGCAGTTACATCTTCCGCAACTACGTGTACGCTAACGAGCTCTTCTGCGAAGGACGAGCCTGTGGCACCTTTTTGTTCGTGGAAGCCAACCTGACTCGTTCGCGACCTACCTATCGCACGTTCGCGACGCGCAAATGGCGTTGTTGCGACGCGTCCGCGACCTGGAAACCCCAATGCGGCCGAGACCCAAGTCCTGCGGAGAAGCTCGGAGGCAGGACTGCTTCTTCGGCCGTGGAGCTCGCTCGCCATGACGCCCAACCGCCTGCGCGAGGGTCGTGGAATCGAATGCCATGTAGAGCACGAGTGCTGTTCAAACCTTGTGATTGTAGCTTGAGACTCGAAGCCAAACTGTCTGATATCCCGTGTTCTCATCGTAGTCATTTCATATTTGCCCAGAAAAGGAATATTATATTTGATTCTGATCAACAGGATCCCAGTAGGAAGATGGACGATACTTGAAATAAAAAATAATTTAAAAAATGACACTAATAACTACTTCATAATCGATTGTTTGTATTTACTCTCAGGTAGATGGATGGCACACCGCTCACAGCACGTATCCGCGTGCCAAGGATCCGAAATCTATTTCCAGAAAGTGAACTTCATCGAAATGAATGGTCGTTTGAAATTCATTAACGAATTAATAAGATGTGAAATTAAGGGGTTGCGCAAAAAATGTCCTTTACTTTTCTGCCTCAGGCGCGTATATTAAATAGTAACGAATAATAATAATAATAATAATAATAATAATAATAATAATAATAATGTGAAGGGTGAAACCGTTATATTAGAATTTGAACTCGCTTCTCGTCTTTGGAAGCGTTGAATGCGCTCTCTTACCAATATCGGCTATACAAATGATTACAAATTATACAAATGAACGAAACTAATACTATTGATAAAAAATAATGAGCTTTTTTTGATTTTTACAGTCGTAACATGTCTCCTGATATTGCTAATGCACGCTTTAAATGAGCCTGATGTGAAATGGAAATGAATTATGAAAACTTTGTAGGGCAGGAAGTGCGGGAACAGGCGATCTCCGACGTAAGAACGGAAATGTTTGAGAAGACTGTACTTGCGTTCGATTTGTTGGTTCTGCCCCTTCAGTCTCCGCGATCGTTGGTTCTCTTTAAACGTCCCGCCCCTTCGTCCGAAGAAAGGCAAATCCGAGTACCAGACTCACTGGCTCTTTCTGTGCAAATGAACGAACATGCTGGCTGAATGCCGATATCAAGATTTTTTCTTCTTCTCACATTGTTTTTTCTCTCCGACGTGTTCCCCCCCTCCGTTCAGCATCTCTGAGACGGAATGTAATTGATTTCCGGGTCTGGCGTTGAGCGTGTCAGGTGCCGAGGTATTGATTTATTTTTTTGAGATTCTGGGGGAAACGAGGTGATTGCACGTTTATAGACTCAACGAAAAGTGAAGAACGCCGGAGAATATTTTGACGTTTCGTGCTACCTAACCCTGTGATATGCCTCCCCCCCCTCCCTCCCCCTCCCTCTCTCTCTCTTCCCTTCTGTAGTTTGTGTAAATCACTCGATCCAATATTATTAAAATTTGCTGTTGGGTTTGTAATAGATGCAGAGTTCATTCTAGTTCACGCAATTGCTACATATTGCTCATGCACTGTCATTGAATTGTGATCAATTCGCATGTGTAAACTCGCTGATTTACCTTCGGTTGCGATGGAGCAGAAACACAACTATCGAAAAACAAGGAAATTCTGAACATGTCACAAAACTAAAACGCCATTATGGGTTTTAACAATTGGATTTGATTGGATATGTTACGTTTAGTTTGGAAAAGGGAATCAACTGTCTGTATCGACTTCGATGAATAGAGCGAGTCCCTGCGTGACACCTAGAGATTTATTTTCAAATTTACAAGCACGCCTACAAACACAAAGATAATTTCCCCAAAAAAATATTTCATTTAGTCTCTCTCTGCTGCGAAGCTCTGTGAAAACTAAAATTGATTTAAAACCGAGTGTAAAAATAGTATTTTATTAGGGATACATTATTCCCATTTTAACTTCATACATGGGTGAAATTTTGAAAATTTTGATGTTTTATTTTTTGTTTGCAAACGTACAAGCTTCCGTTTGTTTTTTTCGAGGTGGTGCATCTCGTGTTATTTTCCATCTAAATTTACGTAAAACAAATATTACAACAAAATGAAAATTTTTGGTAGCAGATAAAAAACGAGATTCTCTAACTAGCTGCGGGCCGCTGCGCTCTCCGGGGACCGCCCGCGAGCCCTGGGCACAAGCGTCCGGCGCTCTCCAAACAGGCGCGCGGGCGGGCACCACAAAACGCGCTGCGCCCCCGCCGCGCCCCCGCGGCCGCTGATGCGGCGCTGCGGAAGATGCCGCAGGACGTGACCGGCAATCAGCCCGCGCTACGCCCCGCGCATGAGCGAATGGCTCTGCGCACCGCTCCGCTCTGCCATGCCCCTCCCTTCCCCCTTCTCCGTTCCTACCTATCCCACCTTCCCCTTTCCCCGCCGCCTCCTTTCCCCGCCGCCTCCTTTCCCCGCCGCCTCCTTTCCCCGCCGCCTCCTTTCCCCGCCGCCTCCTTCCCGCCTCCTTTCCCGCCTCCTTCCGCCGCCTCTCCGCCGCCACCTCCGCCCCCTCCGCCGCCACCTTTCCCCGCCGCTCCTTTCCCCCTTCCGCCCTTTCCCGCCTCCTTTCCGCGCCTCCTTTCCGCCGCCTCCTTTCCCGCCCCTCCCGCCTCCTCCCCTCCTTTCCCCCTCCTTCCCACCCCACCTTTCCGCCCTCTTTCCACCTTTCCCACTCGCTCCTTTCCGCCCCTTCCCCCGCCCCTTCCCCCCCCTTCCTGCCCCTTTCCACCCTCTTTCCTCCCTCTTCCGCCGCCCTTTCCCCCCCCTTTCCCGCCGCCCCTTTCCGCGCCCCTTTCCGCCGCCCCTTTTCCCGCCCCTTTTCCCGCCGCCCTTTCCCTCCCCCTCTTCCACACCTTCTCCCTTTCCGTCCGCTTTCCGCTCCTTTCCGCCCCCTTTCCCGCCGCCCTTTCCCGCTCCCTTCCTGCTCCTTTTCCCGCGCCCCTTTCCGCCGCTCCCTTCCCTCGCGCCCTTTCCCCGCTCCCTTTCCACCTGCTCCTTCCCCGCCTTCCCTGCGCGCCCCTTCTCCCCGCCCGCCCCTCTCCTCGCCACCTTCCCCGCGCCTTCCGTCGCCTCCTTCCGCGCCTCTTCCTGCCTCCGTCCCCGCCTTTCCTCTGCTTTCCGCCGCTCGTTTACCACCCTTTGCCATCCCATTTCCCGGCCATTCCATGTCTCCACCTCACCATTTCCCCGACGCCCCCATTCCTGCATCATTCCTTTGCCTCCCCCCTTCTTGCACTCCTGACTGAACCCTCTCCACTTCCGTCTCCCCGCCATTCTTCCACATCCGGCCACCTTTCCCGGCGCGTTCTGTTTTCCAATTTGAATGCCTTTGTCATTACTGTCACAGTTTCATTCCAGCTTTACTTGATCCTCTTTCTATACACAGTGATAAAAATGTGGCATTGGTGAAAAATTCGCTGTTTATACTGTCCAATTTCACACACTGGAATTCATTATTTTCTGATAATAGACCGTATGCGTGTTGATGTTCAGCATATCTAACTCTAACAGCCAGAAAGCTCTGAAGATTGCTGACCTCATCTCTGCGTCTTTGTTCATTACTGTTCACTTCTTACCTTCTTTTACTGTATGGTTTGGCGAGCACTCGATTGTGCAAAAATATTTAACAATTAGTAATTCCTTCCGCATATTTAATATTTAACTGCCTCATTTTCTATAATTACAGTAGTAACCAATGATTGTTAGTATTATTTATTAGGCGTATGTTTTATCTATAATTTAGAGTAATCTCACAATATTGTTCATCTCCTTAATAGAAAATAATAAGGGGTCCCAAACTCCCGGAAATGAATCGTCTTTCGAATATGTTCAGTTGCAGCGAATGTGTGAATCGTTAGAAAATAATGAAAGAAAAAACCGTTGGAATTCAACCCTCATGTGCTTCTGGGTTAACATTGCTAAATTTCCCATTTTTTTAACTGACTCAACATGTCATTTTTTGGGTTTGATTTTGATGTATTAGTGATTTCGGGCTCGTCAACTACTGGGGTCATTAGTCCCGTAAGAGTAGTGCACGTTTTTTCTAGAGAGGTGGTAGTGTTCTTCTCACGATGGAAGGCGAGACGACGTCGCCCTACCGTCGGCTAACGGGGTTTTTCTCAACCGGGTATCTCCCACCAGCGGGACACCGCCCCAGCCGGGACAAGCTCTAAGGCTTAGAGTCTAAGCTCCCGACCGGTCTCCTGGCACGTGTGGTAGTGTAGTGGTAGTTAGTGTGTGTAAGCAAAGGGCAAGGGGAGGAAGGATCTCGCGTCGTCCGTGGCCTGTTTGTTAGGGTACTGCTCCGGCATTCGCCTGGTGTTGATCGGAGAAACCACAGAAAACTACCGATCAGAGCAGCCGGCCGCTAGAATTCTCCTCCGGACAGCGACTGAATTCGACCTAGCTGACAAGCCCGTGTCGAAAATCCTGCCACCGTCGAGGTCTCGAATCTAGGACTCCTAGGTCAGGAAGGGCTACAGTGACATCAGTTGATGCTCTTAGGCCTCCTCTCCCGGTTATTGGCTCTGTAAATACCAACTTGGTACAAATTAGATTAGCATTTTTGCTCCTTTGTTGCCTTCAGAGCAGCTCAGTGCAAAATAACTGGAAAATTGTCATTGGCCTTCCGAGAACCTTTTGTGGAGAGATTTTAAATGTTTCATTCATACTTAATGAAAATGGATGGCAGTAATTGTTCTATTCAGCCTCCCCCGGCGAATATTATTTTTGTACTAGAAATGAGAGAACAGAGTAATATTGTGTTTGGAAACAAAATTAAAAGTCATAATGCAAAGTTCAAAGGTCAACCTGAGGGGCTACAGATAAAGCAGTCTTTTGGCCTTGTTCCCGCCCCACCAGCGGCACGTCAGGAAGCAGGGACGAAAAAAAATGTTGAAGTGGGGCTTAGTGGTCATCATGTTATTTTCATAATTGTTTGCCATGTGAACTAGAGATTGATGGCGTAAATGTCCGTTCATTTTTCTCATTTATATTATTTACAACAGTAAAACGTGTTTTGCGGATGTGAAAATTAAAAATTAACTCTTCTTGAAAAGTTGTTGTATAGAACTTAATATTCTCAACATGTTCCGTTCCATTACAATTTTCAGGTAAATGAAAGTGAGTCCTGAATTCGGTATTCGTAACTCGCTCATTAAAAAGTTCAACGATATGATCAATCAATAATGAAATGGGCGCTTGGAAGGAAGTGGTTACAAAGCGACCGAAGTGAAATCGCCAGGAAATCCATCTTTACTTTCATCTTTATCCCATTGAATATTAAGATACTCGGAACGTCGGAAATTGAATGAAATTTGAGCGTAGTGTCAACCATATTTTTTTCTTAACGGTATAATTAATTTTTTTGGCTTTTCATCTTCCATTGAGATGCAATATTATGAGAATAAAACTGATAGGTAATAATGATAAAATGTAAATACGACGGTTTGTCACAAAACCATACTAAGTAAGGCGAGATGGGCGACATTTTTACGGACGGCAAAAATAAAACGAATTTGCGATAGTACAGGAGTCTTAAAGGGAAAAACCCTTTCTACATGTTGGAAAATTGAATAGATCGCAGAAAGTAACCCTGTTAAAATAATTAAATTGTCATATTAAATTTCTATCTGAAATTCGAAATTCAATGCCGTGCACACTTTACTCCTCAGAAATTTGAGATGTCTTTTCCGCGACTCAAAACCAATGATGTGATTGTAACGTGTCACCCGCAGAATATCAAACGTTCAGTCTATATATCAAAAGTTCAGGCCTTAAGCTGATTTTTAACTTTTTATTACCCTAGTTCCGCGCATTGTGGGTGCCGTATCTGGCGAACGAAACACCCGGATTACAAAGATTATTTTACTGACCGAAATAGGAAATGTGTCTGATGAAATTTCTCCCTAAAATTCTCTGACGCGATCTTGGTCCCAAATTGAAGTTCCAAGGACGAGGAGCCTCTAGTCTTGCGTCTTTAACCCCACTCCCCGGAATCCTTAAGGACGGCGGAACAAACAGTGTACTCAAATATAGAACTTAAGTTATTTTTAAGATAATCTTGTTTTTTAAGTATGTTTTTAAATTAACCGTTGTCTTCAAAATATATACTATTTAATTGTTCTAAGCGTGCGCCATCTGTCCGGTATCCTACAGCTCTCGTCACAGTTACTGCGTTCACCTCCGCCGATGCTTTTCGTGGTGTAAAAGGCGGGCGTGGGCTGCGGGGGTGGATGGATGGGGTGGGGGGGCGTGGTCGCCTCGTTCGTATTCCCGCCGGGGCGGCGCGCGCCCGCGCATGGGAGTTCGAGAGCGCGGGCGCCCGTGTTGCCGATGCTGAGCTCGGGCTCTCCGCGTGTGTTTTATGGGGGGCTCCTTGGTAACCCAGTCCGTCTCTCGGGAATCGATGTTTGCGTAATTCGTCTCCACCACGGTGTGGGCTCGACGGATGCGTCCGCTGGGGGAAGATCTCGTACTTCTTTCGACATGCATACCTCATCGTGATGGATCTAACGTGTTGGTTCCTCCTGCTGCTTGATAGAGAGGATGTGAATGAGGTATGTTGTAGATGTGTTTTCCACCTGGGTGAGACTACGTTGTGGTTGAATTTGATATCGATATAATTTCTTAAAGGGTTTTTTTTTCGAGTGCGCAATTGGAATGCAGTAAAATGCTTTACTCTTGTGATTATGGTTGCGTTCTTGTCAGTACCTTTTCATTTTCCATGTTTGTTGACCATCGAAGAGAATTGAAAAATGCAATTTCCAGTAATATATTATTGATTTAAATTTGATTGAGAAACTTCACTTGACGTATTAACCGAATTTCGAAGGAATACCAATATGTGCGTTTCCCGCCACTATAATTGTTTTTGGGGAAAAATACTTAACACTCTGAATGCATACTTGCACTACATTCATTGTAATTGTGCGATTGTGCAACGAGCTACTAAAAATTTTACAAATTATATTATAAAAAAGATGTCGTGCTTCTAAGGCCAGGACCAGACACTATCTCAGAACGAAGACTTTCATCTTACACCTTTGCATGAATACTAACTACGAATGCGTAATGTTCATTTTCCGTGCCGTGTCCTGAAGCGAGAGCATTAGCAAAGGATTACGCGGGATCATTTTGCCCTCCGAGAGGCACCAGACGACCCACAGCGCCGGCTCCAGCGACGCCGTCGCGTCGGCTGCTGGGACGGAAGACGTGGCGGGGGGCGTGGGCGGGAGCGGGGCCGGCGACGGGTGTCGCCCGCAGCTCCAGGCGCGCTGGGACGCGCTCTCGGGCGCTCGCGCGCGGCTTATCGCGTGCGGATGCACTCCGCCTGATGGCTTCTTGCCTCCTTCTGCTGCCGTCGCCGCCGGCGAGACTAAAAGCAGTTTAAAAGCAAGGCTCCTGTGATGTATGACCCGGTGAGGGGTTTTTTGGCTTTTTTTTCGACGCGCGCACTCGAAATATTATTCCGGACAATTCGTCCCCGGAAAGCAGCGCGCAAACGGCGAGCGGCGCGTCTGTGCGATTTCGGAACGGGCGCCCCCTGCCCCCTTCCCTCGTCGGCTGCGGAGGCGGGAAAAGAGGCCCGTACGTTCTCCTCCAAAATTGCATTATTTTTGCAGGAAGCGGCGGGGGCGGCGACGGGGGAGGCGGGGCGGTGACGGTGGTAGATTCCTTCCTGCCCCGCGCCCTCGGCCTAGCGGAGGAAATGAATATAAATTTCGCGGCGGGACATTAAGTACGCTTATCAATAATTTCGCTGCGCGGAGAGAGGGGGCGGGTCGGCGGGAAATCCTGTCTGCGCGCCCAGGACTCGCGGGAGCAGGTGCGGTGGCGGGCGAGGTGATATGAGAGGGGCGCGGAAGGGCGGGATGGAGAGGTCGAGCTGGGCCTAGCGAGAAGTGGCGGAGGAGAACCCAGCGGAGAGGAGCCGATTGAGGCGGAGCGGAGCTGGGAGGAGGAGGTGGTGCTGAGCCGGGTGGACCCGTGGAGAGAAGCTGAGCGGGATGGGTGAACCGGGCCTTCGCCATGTTAGGCAGGGGGGGGGGAACGGAACGGAGGGAGCGGAAGGGGGAAAATCGCGGGGAAGGCCGGAGGGGGTGGGAGGGGGAGGATGATGCGGCTGTCGGGCTCCTGTCGACGCGTTCGCGACGATACCCCGCGCGGAGGTGGTGGGTGTAGGTGTCGGGAGAATCGTAAACGTGCCTGCCCGCTGCCGGCGAGGGTTCAGCGCGAAGATACGGCAGCGCTGAAGGTGTTAGAGAGCCTTAGCCAATATTCGGATGCTCATCACGGTCGTTCACTCCGTTTTCATCATCTCTTCTCTATTGTACTTGGGTATATTGAATATTGGTTAGTGCTCCATTTCAATGAAATTCAAATTTTGTCTTGCATTAGGGCTACGTATTAGAACCAGTAATAGTTCTTTTTCCATTGGGTCGTTTTATTTTTAATGCCTGCAGTGTGACTATGTGATCTTCTTCGAAGAACCTTTTTAGATGTATCGCTTGAAATACAAATACATAACATTATCATCTTGATGACCAGTTTTCATCGTTAGGCTTTTAAACATGGGAACTTGATGCTAAGCAAATTCCATCATTTCCTGTAGTTTAGTATCAGTGAGCTGAACTTGTCTTCCTGAACGTATTAGCATGTTCTTTGGGTGGACAATCAAAATAGTTCTAAATGCATGCAAATGCTATTTTGGCAGAACCATTGACTTTTGTTCAATGAAGGTCAAGAGCTTTATTGGTTTGATTGAATTAATTTTAGGCAGTTAAGAGTTAACTCTGAATATGAACAATGGGAACTCAAATCTCCCAAGTCGTAATTAGAAAGGTCAAATTAAAGACGGCCGTCCAATTCATATTTGCAGACGTCATATCCTTTATTTGAAGAAATGAGCAATAGGTAATGCACATATTCATATTATTTGAAAAGTACTAACTCGATTGTTGTTATACAAACTCTAAGAATGTAACAAACGTACTGATGTGTCCAGAAATCCAAAATCAGTACAGAAAATTTAAAAAATGCTTATTTGTATTTTCCTTGACTGTAAACGTATATTGTCCTACTCCTAAGTATCGATTCTGACGTTATTGTTCACTGACTTTTTTTCTTCTAAACGTCCACTCCTGGAATCCTTGACCTCCTTTATTCTGAGATTTGCATGCCTGCTCCAAACATGCAATTTGGTCAACTATGAACGTTACTTGGAATGGTTGTTGTTGGGGGGAGGGGAGGAATAAAATTCCTTAAACCAGACAAATATTTCGAGTAATAATAATGTAAAATTTCTAGCTGGCAATTCCCTACTCCAGCCGTCGATAGGACAAATTCTCTCGGAATGCGAAGAAGGCTGACTCTCCGGCAGGAACAATTTCTTGAGCCGAACTGTTATCCTCAGAAAACAGCGTTCGCAGCTGCAGTTAATATGGTAGATTGAGATTGGGGCTCTCTGTCGTGTCATTCTACATATTAATTTATTTCGTTTACATTCGTTTCAAATTACGCATGATTTTTATTCCATAGTTATACACATAATTTAAAACATACCATTTTATGTAAACAAGTACGTAAATATTTTACGTATTGGTAAAATTCAATAATACTGAAGGAGGGAAGAAGGGAATTACCTCTCGCCTTTTTGCCCTCCTCTCCCCCTTTCATCCCGTATGTTACGTCAATGCATTCAGTTCTCCTGCACCGACTGCAACTACGCATGTGTTCGTGGCTCGGTTTGTCGCTGCGAATTTTTCTCGCGTGATGGTGTACGATTTCCGGTGCCAGTGGAATCAATGGTGGACCGATCGGTAGCAGCAAATGACTCGTGACCTCCCATCCTCGCGCCACCGTGGGGAAATTCCGCCGCCGCATTTTCTCCTTTTTTTCGCTGCGCTGCAGTGCAAATGGAGTGGTTTCGAACCGCGCGATTTAATGCTTAGATTTGTAAGGTTTAGTTTAATGGAGCGCCTAGCTATCACTGGTCCCCGCTGTACTTATTTGTCTCCCTCTGTTCAAGATTGTGTTGCAGTCGAAAATATCCGCGTTTTTTTTTTGCCGGGCCATGTGAGACGATTAAAGAATAAGAAAAGAGTACGGAAGTGGATCTATTCAACGGACGGAGATCACCGTGTATTTTTCGTCCCGAAGATGTAATTTGTAATTTGTTTTTTTTAGTGCAATCCTCTTAAAACATTTTTTAAACTCTATTGAAAAACATTTTATGGATTTAATTATCACTTTCCGCATCAACTGTGAAAGACCTCTGTGCGAGATGAGTCCGATAGTCTGTTCTCGAAGGACCATTAATGAAATAACGTAAAACTAATAAAAAGATTCCTTTTACATTTGCAGATTCTAGAAATTGTAAGATGGACCGAAGAATACGGATATACTTTAGGGAAAAATGTATTATAGATTTTATTGTGTTTTTAAATGAAAGATCCTGTTCTCGCTTTTGTGATATTTTTGCGTGATATTTCGTGTGGGAGTTAGACTTAAGTCCACAGAATGTTCTTGCTCTTGCGATAATACGAAAATATGTATAAAATCAAAGTTGACATCGGCTTCATTGCAGTTGGCGTAATAATGAATCTGCCTTGAGTATCTGTTATGAGATAAGCAATTCTACACAATTTGAAAAATTAATTATATTGTTTTTAATTGACTTCATTGTTGCGACTTATCATTGAGTTTACTAATTAAGAATTAGAATAATTATGTTGAGGAAAAGAATGTGGTACTCGACATACTGATATTGCCGAGAAAAAATGGAGCAGCATAGAAAGAGAGTTAAGTTAAAAATCACTTAAACAACATCATTTCACTAACTCTGTTCAGTGACTTAATGGCCCACAGGATGCGAATAACAGTTTCTTGCGATTTTTTTCCTTGAAAGAATGCTCTCCCTCATTCATCAGTGCTCTGCAGTTAATTATTATTTTTCTCTCAGCGAAACGCTCAGGAAGCGAGAAAAAGGTGACGACACTCGTGGGAATTTCCGCTAATTAAAGTTGTTGTTGTTGTTGACGGGAAATTGTGTGCAAGCGTGGATCAGCCCTCGCGTGCCACAGACTTGTATCCAGACTTACCCACAACCCCTACAAATTTCACTAACCTCACGCCTCTTCCGTGGTTGAGCCTCGGGATCGGTGCATTCTCAAGGTTGGTTCGTAATCTTTCCTGCTTTGTGCAATGTTAAATGGCGTGATCATTGCTGTCTGCGCAGTAGTATGCAGGTGTCCAGGGAAGCTAATAAAGCGCTTTTGACATTTCAACTAGTTTGGGGGATTGCACAGAGATTCCGCGCGCTCTTGCGTGAACAGCAGATCGTACTTCACGCCAGGTGAAGGAAAGTATTCTGCATTACCTAGAACCTCGCGCATGAACTGCGTTTTTCTGAAATCCAGCTCAGTGCAGGGCAATCACGTTATCGCCACACAATAGTCCTGCTCCTTCAGGTGAAGGGCAGAGAAAAGTAGCACAGATTCGAGAACAAAGTTGCGTCTGAAATTGAAATACAGTGCATTTGAACTGCTGGGCTACCGTCGTGCCGCTTGTTTCCTTCCCGCCAACCTTAAAAAAAGGTGCGGGTCCGTCAGCATGTGTAGTTTGCCAGAAATATAAATACTTGTCTCACATTCCTTGTGAGTCGAAAATGTTGCCAAAATTGAATAACAGCATGAGTAGTAATGTTTGTGTTAATGAGTATTTATAATAAACGGAAACTAATAAAACACAAGTTCATTGTCGTAACTTTTCACAACAGCACAAAGTATATTTTAAGATTTCTCTTGTACTTCTTTATGGTACATACTTATCCGAAATGTCCGTGCTTAACAGACGAAAATAATGAGTTCTCATTGCAGGGTACGACGCTGACTATGCGCACTTGTTCCGTGCCATTTTCTGCATAGATCACGCACTTCTTTGCACTGGAGCGCCCTGTCGGTAAAAGGTTCAGTACTTCTCGAGTGCGCACCAGTGCAGCGAATGGAAAACGCTTGTCGATGATAACTGCGATACGGTGCATTTATCTTGCAAATTTCAAATATCTCACAAACCTTCCGTACGAAAAGAGTTTGCTCTTGTAAAAAGACTCGTTTCAATCAAACTCTTAGGAGGCTGAAATATGTAGGAAATGTTTTGATAAGACCCTTGTATTGTATTACTATTTCAGGAAAAAAACTGAACCACTCTGTGAAATATTAAATATTAATTGAAGAATTCTCCTAATATTCCATGAGGCTGTGGGTTTTATGACATTCTTGTTTGATTTGACTTCTTTGTGTCGTGTGTCTTGTTCCATACTGCTTCATTAACATTGTTCTTTTGTAATTATTGAAAATATTTTAGTGTTTTCTGCATTTCTTGCAGCGAGAAATCGTAGAAACCCCCACTTCCGTGCCCTTCTACATCTTTGTACAGCCTTTTGTCAAAATAAAATTATTAATATTCTATAAAATACATTTTTGTGCGGTTTGTCGTCTCTCTCACTTTCTTTCTTTCTTTCTCTTTCTTTCTTTCTTTCTTTCTCTTTCTCTTTTCTTTCTCTTTCTCTCTTCTTTCTTTCTTTCTTTTCTTTCTCTTTCTCTGTTTCTTTTTGTCTTTTTCTGTTCTCTTCTCTCTCTCTTTCTTTCCTCTTCTCTCTTTCTTTCTTCTCTTTCTTTCTCTTTCTTCTTTCTCTTCCTTTCTTTCTCTTCTTTCTTTCTTCTTTCTTCTCTTCTCTTTCTTTCTTTCTCTCTTTCTTTCTCTCTTTCTTTCTTCTCTCTTTCTTTCTCTCTCTGTCTTTCTCTCTCTCTGTCTTTCTCTCTCTCCAACGATTTGTTGCATGATATGTTTATTTTCGATTATATTTCTTTCTTGCCGGTGGTTTTAGAAGTGAGTACAATTTGTCACAGTATGCCTTCATGATAATCCCCGTCTTATTTCCTCGCTGTTTCAGTAGAAGTTTGTCCTCCACGAACATACTCCACTGGAATACCATTGTTTTCTCCGCCTTAACGTAACGGCATTCTAGAATTTCATTAGAGAGGGAGAATTTCGAGCTATTTCGCTGAATATACGGTGCTATATCAGGCGTTCTCAGCTGCAGATTCTGCTTGTTGCTCGCAGTCGGTTTGTTCCCGGCGGGCGCACGCACTCACACACTCACACTCACGCACTCACACTCACACACTCACACTCACACACTCACACACACACACACACTCACACACACACACTCACTCAAACACACACACACACACACACGCACATCCCTCCGCAAATGTACTGCGGAGCGTCGCGCCGCGCCGCGCCGCGCCGCGCTTCACTGCGCCTCGTCAAACCACGCCGAGCCACACTGCGCCACGCCAAGCCACACTGCGCCACGCCGAGCCACACTGCGCCACGCCAAGCCACACTGCGCCACGCCCAAAACCCCCCCCACGTCACGCCAGAGCGCCATGTTGCTCAAAATGATGTCGGGTGCGCCGCATTCCCAGCCACACCTTACGCACTGGAGGCGCTTTGCGACGAGGGGCCAAAGCAAGCGAACTGACAAGCTGGCGTGGAGGAATGACTTAAGAAACGAGAGCGATAGCGAGTGTGTGATTTGTTGGAAAGGTGAGCGAAGAAAGGGTCGTAGAAGAATGGAACGGTTGAGGCAGATGACGGACGTACAGTAGAGCGAACTGTGGAAAGATGGAAATTCGACGAGAAAATTTGGACCTCAAATTAAGATATTAATTCACAGTTGCAGAGATGGAATATGAATGTAGTGGGGCCCATGGGACTCGTACGATAAGAATTATTTGGATTCATATTATGTGTTTGAAGTTACGTAATAAAATTTGTTAAATATTCCTTTTCTCTTAATATTAGATCTTCCCAATATTCGGTTTTACTAGTATAAAATTGGCAGTGTTTTACGAGTGTCCTATTACGAGTAAACGGTAACATATTGAGTCCTCGACAATTAAAATAATATATTCCGTACTGGTATAAAATCAAGAGAACTATAAAGGGAAGATGAAATTAAGTCAAGTATGAAATTAAGAGAAATCACAGTTAAATACGAGAAAGAAGTGCAGCTGAACATGAGGAAAGTGATTTTTCGCGAGTCTTACTGAACGTTTTTTTTTTAATTGGTTTATTTAAGGTCGCTTCAACATCTAAGGTCATTAGCGACCACTATTGCTGTTAACGGTATGGTAACTATGTGGATGAAACGATATGGTGATTGATGATAAGGGGTGAAAGGACGAACACAAATACAACCTTGCCCGAGGCGGGACTCGAACCCGCGACCCTTCGGTCCGAGATCACTACGACACTACTGCCTTAGCGATCTCGGCCACCGGGCCGGCTCTTACTGAACTTATGTAACGAAATTAGCACGATTATAATATGAATATAGTCCTCACGAGGGGACGAAATGCAATATTGTAAAATATAGATAACTCGATGTAATATGGAATTAATTTCAAGACCTGAGAATTGCGAAGGGGCGTAAGCACTTGATATGGACAGAGAACCAGATGGAACGTGGTAGAATGTCGCCTTGCATGTCTGTACCGAGGGACAAGGTGAAAGCGAGCTCGTGATGAGGTAGGATATGCGACAAAGCGAAGTAGGATCGGGTCGTGCCTGTAGCTGAGGGCTAGGCACTTGTCGCAAGAAGCACAACGAAGGAGACCCAGTTTTGCCGGTTACAGCCGCAGAGGCGTCGGCGGCGACCGGCAGAGGCCGTGCTGAAAGGCTCCAAGCATAGCCCGGCGGCACCGTGACCTCCCCGCCCCCGTCCCCGTTTCCTGGCGACAAAGCGGACTCCCAGGGCGCTTCCTGAGTTGCAGTCGCAGTAAGCGCCTTAATGTTCCTCCCTCCCGTCTCCGGGTGGACGTTTGCGATTCTCGTCCGTTTCTTGGTGTACTGTGCCCGTCTGAAACTGTCTTAGAGTTCAGTCTCACTCCGAATACCTTCGTTTCACCTTGCTCAGTCCCTACCCTTCATACCTGTTCCATCGTGCTTGGTGATGATTATTTCTTCCCCAGTTCCTACCACTCGGTTCCATCTTTCGTCTTGCTCCATCCTGTTTCTTTCCGTTCATTCTGTTCAATCTCGTTCTTTCGTTTTATTGCATATCCTTCAGTTCCATTCCATCCCATCCCATTTCAACCATTTCCATCCCTTTGCAGCTACCTCCACCTGCACTTCTCTTCGCATCCTCATTTTGACCAACCGCCCCGCGTTTCTCATCTCTCACGTTACATCGCGCTCCGCGTGGGCACTTCCTCCCCCCCCCCTTTCTCCCCCCCCCGCCCTCCGACGTGCCCGTCAAGGCGAGGCAGGGCGCGGCGCCGCGCTGGCTCTCATTGCCTGGCGTCGCCGCCTGAGCGCTTGACGCGCGCGCGGGACAATGGGTGCAGAACCAATGGGATGGTCAAAAGCCAAACTGTTTTATTTTTTCTGTTTCGATAGTTTGCAATTATATGTCGATATTGGTTGAATTACCTGATAGACATGCAAATGGAGCGGCTGCGACAGTTCCCCGTAACAGAAATTGTAATTCAATCTGTAACCGATATCGGTACGATTCAAAACTGGCCTGCCCCAGATCTAGTGTACGCAGATAAAAGCGAATTGTCTTGTTTTACAAGCGCATGAAAATTAGGTGTAGTTGAGTAGAAAACACTCAATATATTCTTAAGTTAAAACTATGGAGAATATTAATAAGACTTTTGAAAATTTACTAATACATTTAAACGAAATTGATAATTTGAAATTACTTGTATTGAGAATGAATAAATTCAACACAATTTGTAGGATATACGTAGTTTATTAACTGAGCTAAATAACTTTAAAAAAAATATGTCACGTAGTCATCATGCTGGAAAGATTTTAGATTAGAGGCATTCGGGCGTTATGGTAGGATGGAAACGTATTTCGACTTCATTTGTTTGTGAAATTCTAAAAAGTTTCCAATAATTTTGATGAATTATTTTTTGTGTTTTTAAAGTTTTATTTAATTAGTAGAGGTATTTAAGATTTTGCCTTTCGCAAATCAGTAATACCGAAAATCTTTCGAAGTAATTGATTTTATTGAAATATATTTTTAAGTCTGGATCGTATTAACACTTTTGACTTAAGCGTTCTTTTTTACGATTTGCCTCATTGCATCTACAAATTTACTCATGTGACTTGCTGCCAGAGTGTCTAGCATGTGTACCGGAAAGAGCGTCTGAAACTGTAGACCCCGTGTTTCCCAGCATCTCTTCTCAGTATGCTCACGATTTGTGATGACTTTATGTTGGTAGTTGTGCAACATTCGAAAAACACAATTGCGCGATACAAGCGCGTGGCAGCCAATTGGTGACGGTAAGCAATGTAGGAAATTAGAATGTAGTAGAACTGTAGTTATTATGCTCTTCACTAACCAGAAAACTAAGAGATACAATTGTAGATGGTGTTCGATATATAGCAGGTCCCACAGATAATGTGAACGTTTAAACAAGACCATTTCGAAGAAGAATAAGAAACCTTGAGCGAAATTTGGATGCGGCATTGTCCAGTAGAAATGGTCTGAGACTGCCCACGGAAGCCTTCAAGAACCTGACTAGGTTTTTGCAAATGGAGAGAAATCCTGAAAGTTTGTCCGTTTTCTCGGGATCCTTCCGCACTGGCGGCAGAGGAGGAGAATGGAGGGGGTGGAGAGGGGCGGGGCGGCGGCAGAAACGGGAATCCGTATCGCGGCGCGCTTCTCGTTGCGCTTATTGGACACCCGTCGCCGCCCCGCTCCTCCGAGGGCGCGGGGCGGACTTCGGAATTGGTTGGCGAAAACGGGAAGGAAGCCTGTTTTATGGTGCGAGGTTAATTTGTAATCTAAAAGCGTGTTAGTCGTTGAAGCTGTGCATGACGTTGTTCAAACAGATTTTGTAGAATGTTGAACAAATCCTGTTTTGTTGCATTTGAGTCTGTAATAACGCGAAACAACTAGTTTCAAAGCAATCGCTTGCAATTTCGCTGATTATATACAGTTCGTGTACACGTTCTTTCCCGAAATCTGTGTTAACCTAACATCCCCATCACGTCGTCGTTCTTCGCGATTGCTCACTAAGATCTGAAATCCTTGCGTTCTTCACTGTAAAGTTTTCGTACCCTTACAAAAACACATCCTGTCACACGTACAATGAAACATCACACGTCTTGACTGTTAATATTTGTAAAAGGATAAAATTGAAATTAGCTATCCCTAGTAATAAATTAGAAAGATACCATGAACGTTTCAGTTATGAAAGATATTTATCAAAATGTTGGTATTGTATCTGTTAAAGGCAGATCGTTAATTGCCAAGAACTCCTCTTCAAATTTCCGAGTAGACCAAATAACCGGGGATACTTAAAACATGTGTTTGTGTATGAAACGATGCGTGCATAAGGTCGCAGCCTTTACCCTGTTAGTCATCGTGTTATTTAAGTAATTAAAACATAAATCAAGTCTTCTGTAATCTTGAGAAACGATAGTTTTCATTGAGTTTTTTGTGGTTCACTACCACTATCATTAATCCACTGAGGCCAACTTCCCAACATTTATCTCTATCATGTTCTTATGTCTCTTAGATTTTTCGCTGTAGTTGACGTAATCTTTTTGAAGAATAGCTCCTCACTTCTCATTTAGAGCACAAGGAAAGCATTGATGTCTACTTCATACTTGAATCTCGTTTCTTCTTTACCCTCCTTGCCCCTTCTGTTACTTTTCTCTTGGAAGTTTTCACGGAGTCTCCTTTGAGGCACTTAGCCCTCTTCCCTCGGGTGAGATATGTGTTTACAAGACTCGAATCCGTGTCCGCAGGGGCCCATGCTTGCTTACAGAAGAGGAAGGCGGAATGAAAACTTCTCGTAACGCGGTTACGTACGGTAGCAGGGCTAGGTCATACCGTGGTCGGGCTTCATTGCCCCCACCCCACCCCACACCCAGCCCACCTCCGAAGTGCCAACCCCCCTCCACCCCCGCCTTCGAGAAGTTGCTCTGGCGTTGGTGGTCGCGGTTGAATCTTCAAGGCATTGCAGTCGTGCATCTCCCAGCGAAGAAGATGAAGACAACGGTGAGAACCTGAACGAAATACGCAAGCGCTGCTAGACTTCGAAATTTCGTGGGAGTGAACTTGCTTAAGGTGTAATAGTACCGCCAGGACTGCGAAGCAGATGTGCGAGTGAAATTCTTGAGTTGAATGTGGGATTGTATAATATTTATATTCCCACGCGTAATGCAGTGCGTGATTAAGTAACGTTTTGCTAAAATCTGAAAATATATTAAAGAAATGGAGTCCATGGTTAAATCCCAACATTCTTCATCATTGTATTGTATGTGCCATGTATTATTTATCATTAATATATTGTACATAAGGATATTTCAGTGGTGCTCATTCTTTACTGTCCATTGCTGTCTTCTTCAGTTCATGCCCTTATACCCCGTAAGAAAGTATATTTTTTGTTTAATTTTTATGCTCTTCTCCTCGTGCTTTCCGTATTGCCATTTATAGCTTATTCACAATAAGTTTCCTTTCCCTCTCAACAGATTCCTTGTGCAATTCCTATTTCTATTTATCTTATACATCATTCTTCTGTTTTAATTTGCGCGTTTTGCAACATCCATGTTACTAATGTGTTTCACGTTTTATTACAGTCCCCATTACGTACCATAAATAATTTGCGAAATCAAGACAAAAGGGTATTTTAAGGTTATCGACTGTTTGGTTTCGATTTAAATTAATGATCATATATTTCTGTTTGAGCAGTCCACAGAGCATTAGTTAGAATATTAATGAAGCTCATCAGTGAACCGTATGACCCGACATGTGATAACAGATGTGTGTATGGTTTCGCAGGTAATTCTAATGCAAGAGATTACAATTCCAGGATAGCCACAAATAGATCGGTATTTATTCAAGGCTTGGCGCAGTGATAACCCTTGTATATATAATTGATTCCCTGACTCCGGTAACGCTAGCAACTGTCACACTGGGCTGATAGACAGTTCCTGTTTATTCAAGCTCTCATTTCTAGACGTGTGTACTAGAATAAATTACTATTTATTTTTGGTAGGACATTTTGATTTCATGTTCATTTCACATTGCGTTTATTTTTGCCACAAAAGAGAATGACAATAAAACAATTAAAAGTTTCATGGACTCGAAGCAAAAAGAAAAATAAATCTCTACTTTCTGCAGTGAATACGGCAAAGAAGTGAATTCATTGCCAGAGACACGATATTTTAGGTCTGCGGTGGGTGACATTGATTAAAGAAATGCGTTTCATAAATTTGAAGATAATTGTCATTGTCTTCTGAAATTTACCTCACATCATTGACAACCAGGCATTTTTTAACGTGTAGTGTGTTTGACATTTGCGGTACGTCTTTTAAGTCATGATTTAAATGATGTAACGCTCCGCGTAAGAATTATATAGAATTGATTTTGAGTTATTTTACAAATACGCGCATTGTAACTGATAGAATATATTACTATTATTTCTTTATTATTTTAATACACGTTATTAACTACTTACGAAGTATGCCAATTGCAGCTTCGGTAAACTTATTGCAGGTTACACCATGCTTGAATAACAATAATTCCTAAACGCGTTCACTTCCTGGTCCCGTGTGAATTACTTTTAAGATTTCGAGAAGTGTCAGTAGCACCCGTCATTCCGCTCCCCAAAACAAATCTGTCGCACTCTTACGGCTTATCGTCTCCATTGCCGTTCGAACAGCTTTCCCTCGCCCCGCGAGGGCGCCTGCCTCGGAAGGCGTGTCTCTGTGTTCCCCGAGTCGCAGAGCGCGAGCACCTGTCAGGTTCGATCGGCGAGTGGGGCGGCGCGGCGCTTCGACTGGGTGCTTGCGAGGGAAGGGTGGGTAGAGGAGGTGGCGGGGGCGGCGGCCCTCCGTTCGTGTCAAGGCCTCCTCCGCCCGCTCCGCGCCCCGCCGCGCCCCGCTGCGCCCGCGTATGCGGCAACGGATGCATATTTCAGAGCGTCGTCTCCGTCGCGGCGGCGATCACAGCGCGCCGCAACGGTGCGTCGTTGAAGTGAAGCGCCGTTCAAAGCGGGAGAGGGGGGGGAACGGGAGCGCCACCGAATGCGGCAGTTAAGTCCGGCCCATTCAGGCCTTCCGGCAAGCGCGCTCGGAAGCTCTCCAAACTGCGGTCTTCCGAGCAAGCCGTCGCCGTAGCCCTTTCCTCCACCTCCGGCTCAACTGCCGTCTTCGCCTTCGTCTGCGCTGACGCCTCTGCGTCAACATTCGCGTCCTCGCTTACCTCTGAGTCCTCTTCCACATCCATTCTCATTACCCTCCGCTTTCACTTTCGTCTTTATCTCTATTGTAGCCAGTGCTGCCGGCAGTTTGTACGTCTGCTAGGGCATAGCAGATTGCTGCCAAAGCTTTATCAGTTCCAGAAGTTTCATTCTCCATGTCGTGACTCCGTTTTTCATTCTCCTCAGGTGTATTTTATCCACTATTCTAAATCAGCATGTTTGCTCATCCACTCTTTCCCTTATTTTTTGTCAAACTCTGACATATCGCCTCCATTCTTCTGTTTACCTTTCCCGTCGTGATTTGACAGGCACTAGTGCATAAGGGGCGTATCGTCTTTAAACTTATTTATACAGTTGTTTCCTATCAGTAAATATATTCCGACCGTCAATTCCCATCCATCACCGGTTCAGACCAGACTCTTTGAGCCAGTTGTTTGGTTTCCTGGTATCTGTGTAATGTAAACTTTTCATAAGTGCATCTGATCATATGAATTACAATTCTTGGCAATGCTATAGCCTGCATTGATTTCATCCTCATACCACTTTTTTCGCTTTCGTGCAATTATATTTGCTGACAGACTTGTCTGCATTAACCGTAGAACCTGACGCTCAGCCAGTTTTTTTCGACTGTCTCAATATAAAGTATGCAGCCTTCTGAATGATTTTACTTTATCCTTTTGCACCTTTATCCTCAAAACGTCTATTTTAAATACACGTAATACATTGTGTTGTTACTTATGTTTTTCGACTTGCCTTTCTTTACTCCTAAAATGCGGCTCGGATATAATATAATAGGATCGAAGTTTTTCGACCGACTTCCCTTAATCCAAATCTATCCATTCTCTCTATTCCTCCTCTGACCCTTTCTTTACTCTCATCCTATCTTTCACCTGACTTGAACGGCCGGAGTTCATGTGTTGCTGATGTTATCGCCTTTCATTCATCAATACCTTCTCTCCTTCTGCCTTTAACAGCCCTCAGTTCTCTGTCTGGCAGCGAGAGTTCCGTCTGCCTCCGCACTTCTCACCCCGCCTCCCGCTCCCCACACCCAACGCCCTTTCGCCCGCCGCGCGGATGCGCCTTCGCATCTTAGTTTCCGCCGCCCACCGCCGGCGCCCGTGCCCTCCGTCCAACGCCCTCTCCGCGCAGCCGTTCTCGTCTCCGCCCCATCGCGCGCGGCCGCCCGACTAAAAATACCGCGCATTGTGCTCGACAAGCGCCCGAACCATCTGTTGAGGTGTATTGCGTCTCTGGAAAAGATGTACAGTCTTCGGAAGGGGAAATCCATTAGCCGCTATATATATACGTCTTCTCGTCCGCCTAGCCCTGCTTCCTCTTGTCTTTCTCCGCCTCCCCGTTCCTTCGCTTCAGGGGCATCTCCGTGCGCCAGGTCGGCACGTCTCGCCACTCAGGGATGAGAACGAATGGCCGTCGAGGAGGGAGAGGGGATATATTTTCATTCTGACGGCCCCCGTCCCTCAGGCGGACTTTATCAATTTTATCTCGCGGTTTGGGCGACTTGAGCTATGATCGGAAAAATTCGAGGCACTCTTGGGTCTTTCTCCCTTCGGTCCGAGTGCGGCGCCGCGCCGGTGCTTTCTCGTTTCCTGCCATTGGTTTTTAGTCCGCCGCCGGCCGTATACCTGCAAAAGTGCTTACGTTCTACCGGTGTGAGGTCGTTTCGTCGTCCAGGCGAACATGGCCGCCGGCGATTTACTCAACGGAAACACTTAACATTTCGGGGCGCTCTCGCGAGGGTAATAGGTAGCGGAGAAAATATGAAAGGGGAATTATTGTTTTTTATACAGTCGTACCCGACGTTTTAAACGCGAGTCCATAGGCGATATTTCACGGGTAATTGCGAATCTGAGAGCTAAACTCCGGTGATATACGCGCCATTCTCGCGACCGCGGAGCACCGGGGCTATAAAGACGAGACTGCGGAGGCTCCAGTCCTCGCTCGTCCCTCCCGTCCTCAAACAGCCTCCAACCCTCGTGGTGTTTGCCCGCGCCCGCGCCCGCCCCGCCCCGCCCACGCCTCGGAGGAAAGTGGCCGAGCTGCGTTGCGCCTTTATTGTGCGACCGGAGTGTCAACACCGGCACCCTCGCCGCCCGCGGCCCGCGCCCCGTGTTGCACGCTGTCGCCCCGCCGCCGCTGGACCTTTCCTTCGGCTTAATCGACCGTCCTCTCCCGTACACGGATTCCACGTGCTTCTTTGCCTGGATTGCCCTCCTCGCATGGTCCCGCGCTTCTCCATCGGCGCCTTTTTTCCCCTTTACTACTTTACACTTCTCTACTTTGTTCTAGTAAAGTAATATTTTTCATGTTCTTTTGTCTGTTGTTATTCGTGTTCCGGCTTCCTTGGTTCCCGTCTGCTGCGATCTGCTGTCCATATGTTTCTTCCTACGCGCTATTGCCATCACTTTCGTTGATGTATTTTATTGTCCATTTTATCTCATCTCTCTCTTACAAATTCTGCATTTTACATTTATGATCTAAATCGTTGTCTATAACCAAACTTTGTTTCGTTGTATAATTGTTTACCTTGTTCCCTCTTTTACTTTTGCTTTAACATCCTTTCTCTCGCTTTGATTGCCTACTCGTGGGTCACCTTTCCCAGCTAATTCTTCCCGCTTCAGCTCCTCTTCTACCGCCTGCAGGCTTTACTTCCCACCTTTGCCTGTTCGTTCCTCACTCACCTCCCTTGTCATCACCCTTGGCGCCACCGCTCGTCTCCAACGCTCCCAGTCTCCTTCCCCCAACCGACTCGTCAGCGAGCGTATCGGCGTCGTGGCGGTCCCGTCGCTGGGGCCGTGCAGCCTTCCTATATGCCACAAGAAAAACAGAAATATATTTCTGGGACTAGCTCTGAATCCTTAACACCCTCCTACGTAAGTGTTATTCGAGTGCATCGACTAGGCTGCGTGAAGCATTGTTGCCCTACCCATTGCCAAGCCGAGGTCTCCCTTCCATGACCGGAGGCCAGCCAACGAAGAAACGGTGCAACTGTGACTCGTGACGAACCCCGGCATGTGTAAAGACAGCGACGGCGATAACAACGCCTCCTGGGATGGCATGCAAACTATTCCGGTGTGTGTAAGATGCATTCCTAGATCTTGATCAAGGGCTTAATTTCGTCAACGGAGGTGCTAAAACGCGCGACTTTCGTCATTACGACGTCCTTGAACTGCTCAGACCAAGAGTTCAAGTTGACTTCGAACCCAAAAAGAAAGAAGTAAGAAAAAAGTTGGTAAAGCCGAAACATTTGTCATAATTGTTGTTTCTTTCTAATAAGGTAATGAAGAAAAAATGTTATAATGTAGTCAAGCGAAATAGCAGTTCTATTTTACATTAGTGACAGAAAATCGTGACTCTTTATTTCTGTCATTTATAATAGATATCGCAGAAACATGTAGTAATACATATCCTTAACAATCGTATTTGTGATTTTAAAACATGTATGTTCCATTGTCCTCAAAATTCACTTCGAAGCACATGCTCTTAATGGATTGTGCCACACAAAGTGAGCATGATTTTGAACGCTGAAAATCTTCAATAAAAGAAATTTCTTTTTCATCTTGAATAATATTTTAAGTCGATAATCGCTACCTCCGCGCGCTCTTATTCAAATACAAATGTCTCTCAAGAGCGACTCGAGCAACGATCCTAGGCTACCGCTCGGAATACCGCTGGTGCAGCCGCACCGGGCGCTAAAGGGGTGAATCTTACGACTTCCCGCTTTACTGCGGTGCGTTGCCGGAGATGTTGTCTCAGGCGAAACAGCGCCATCGTCGCAGAGCTGTTGGCAACTTAATGCCAGCGGGACTCGTGGGGTTTAAAAAGTAGTGGGGCATATTTAGAAAGGAGAGAAAGAAATTATTAAACAATGCTTATCTCATTACATTTCTTGTAATAAGTTATACTTTCCAAATCTCAAATTAGAACATTTGTCAGTCGCTTAATAGTGACGGTCATAATGATTTTCTCACCTTCCCGCGTTTACTTCGTTTTTCTGGCCAATATTCGCTTACATAACTCTGCCTTGCCCTGTCACTTGAAAACTATCTAACGAGTAGGTAACAGTTGAACATGTGATCTAACATTGTGGATAAACCGTGTGCCTCCGGTCACAATTCAGAACGACTTGTAAAAAGAAATAATATGGTAAGTTCGCAGCCAGACAGTGCTTCTTGCTATTTTGTAAAGTATCGCCGACCTCACGAAAGTTCGCATTTACTTCTATTTATACGGTATGACGTAAGGAGAAGATGAGTGCTTTTACAGAATGTGTAATATATAAATGCAGTTTTCTTCAGGAAATGGATGTAATGACCCATGGCCGTGTCATCTAAAAGAAAAGTATTGTTTACTGCTCCGAGATTTCTCTCTCGCCTGCAAAGTTCGCTTGTTGGTAACGTTCGGTCGCCTTTGTCGATAATGGGCACGCAGTTTGTCAGTGCAATTTTGTGTTCATGACAGCTTTACCAATCATTTGTACCTTTTGAATTGCCGAATTATTCCATGCATGGTTATGAATTCAGAACAAATAGCTCTTGAAAGTTTGATTGGAGCCCGTTCTCTCTCGATCTAAAGTGAGGGTGGCCAGCAAAGAACCATTTTTTTGTATTCAATTTTCTGCTGTCAGCTGAGAAGTTTCACGGGAACATTTTCTTCGGCGCTCGCAATAAGGAGAGTTCTCAAACTCGGATCGCGCCAGCAGGTCTCGTCGGGGCCCGCGCCAGCAGGAAGCGGAACAATGATTATCGGAAACGTGTCTGAGGGTTTGGAAAGCTGCCATCTGATATAAAATGCCTGAGTCGCCGGATCGTGATGGCGCTGATAAAGGGTATTCCCTTCAAACGACCGTTGCGAGGCTGTCGGCGACAGATCATCGTCAGTTTACTGCAACGCCAGCAAACGCGAGACGGATCGCCTCTTAAAGGTTTAGCCGTGCTCGAGGGAGCGTTCTTCCGTCCCGGGGTCCTCATACCAAGAATTAACAAGGAGTATGGCAGGCAGTTTGAAGCAGTTTTATACACAAGCACTCTAAAAGCGTTCTCCGCGCATTTTCCGAACAAAAGAGCTCCGAGTTATGTCCTCGATTCGATTATAGTATTATTTGGGGGGGGAGGGAGTTGAATTTTCAGTCGCCGCCTCTTCGCGGGGCGGCGGCGACAGCGGCGGAGGATTTGGGCCCCGTTAAAGCGGCTACTTTGAGTGGAGTGCGGGATGAGGGGGAGGGGCGCTCCGGACGCTCACAGGCCGCTTTGTGCCCGCCTTTTTTAACGCGTGCCTTGCGTGGTGATGGCGCTGGCGCACCCACAGGACAGCGATGGCGGTGGGCAGTGGAGCCGGCAATGAAGTCGTGAACCAAAAGGAGGCTCTGATGACAAATCATACGATTTCAGTCGAAATAACTTCAGAAATCAGAAATACTTTCAGCCATCGGTTCGTAAAATAAAAGATGCGTGACGTTCCTCGCCACTAATTTTAAAAGCCAATTTTTTGCCAAGCTTCAAGTTATCGCGTAAAACTTAGTTCTGTTCCTATCAAAAACGTCTTCAGAGAATTTTCTTAATTGCATTTTTTGGCTAAAATATATTTATGAATATTGTAGTACACTTCTTGGCTTGCAAGACTTATTAAGAATGTCTAGTTTACAGTTCATATTCGTTCGTGGCTCTAATTATGAGTGTGTGATTTGAGCTACTTGCTGAGTTTAGTGCGCTAGAATCCAATGAATTAGTGGAGGTTTAATCCTTTTTTCACGTATTCTGTGAAAAGTTAATATATGCGGATTGCGAGGAATCAAACATCTATTACGTTGCGATTATCTGCGTTTAAATAATAATAATAATAATAATAATAATAATAATAATAATAATAATAATCTAAAAGTACTTACGAGCAATTAATGTTCGCTTATATTTTGTGTGTTCTTTGGCATGTTAGGTGCCCTAACAACCGATTTTAGATCTGTGATATAATTTAAACGATTAACAAAATAAATTAAATTTTAAAAAATCTTCATTTAATCGATTCTTCATTTTTTTTAGGTAGACAGTGGTTTATATGCATAGTAGGTAGGTGTGCATATACGTCTCGTAATTATAAATCTGCTAAGTGATTGTATTGATTATTCTTTCTCGTCGCATACCACAAATCAGAACATTTTTTCCCCTTTTTAATCTGCCTAAATACGCCCCGTTAATCGCAATGCCTTCCACTGTGCATCGGCATCCGTGACGGCGGTCGTGGATCGCGGGTGCAGGCGCCCCGGCTGCGCCTCGCGCATCACAAACAACGCTCTCTTTTAAAGCGATTGCTACGGAGGCGGCGCCCTGGCTCGGCCAGCCAGCCAGCGGGCGCCACCGTTGCCATCGTGGCCGCCGGGGTGCCTCGCTCTGACTGCAAAGCATCGACCTACACGAGTGCTACTGCGCTGCCGTCTCCTCCGCCGTCCCTCGTCTTCGCTGACGCAGCCACCCCGCTCTGCCTGCCGTCGTCGCCTTCAACGCCCCGCTGTCTCTCTCACGCTACTGCAACCACGCATTCGCCCTTTCCATCGTCGCTCTTCACTTCCACTACTACACGCGTTCCCACTGGCTGTCTCTGCCATCCCAATCCTGCGCCCATTGGCATTGCCATTACCATCACCACAGCCACCCCTATCATTTCCACCGCGATTGTCCCCACTACCAAGTGGCCGCCCCAGGACCTACGTCGTCTTGGCACGGAGCAAGCCGTCACCAGCACCGCTGCCGTTGCTCACGACCGGCAGCCTCCATCTCTGTCGCCGCTGTTCCCATCGCCACACTTACCGTGTCACCACTGACGTTGGCGCCCGACATCTGAGACGCGCGTCACGTACTTGATACACAGTGTGACGCGTCTCGACGACGACGTCGGCGGCGGCGGCGCGCCCCGGCTGATAATGCGCCGCCGGGTAAGGGCGCTCGTTACGCCCCTCTCGCCCGTTCGCCTTCCCTCCGCTTTCGCGCCAGTGGATATTCCTGAGCTTTCCTTCTTGGCCCTCGTGTCCCTCCGACACCTCTCACACACCGTCTGTATTTCTTCGCTCCTATTTTATTTTAACGTTTTTTTCTGAACCCCTAAGTAATACACTTTTTTAATGATGCAAATGATCATAAATAAGTGTTGTTTTAGGATTTCGCGATTTCAGGTCTTAGCAAGGTCGTATTTATTCTAGACTCCTGTTGTTCCTTCATCTGGGCACCATTATAAGATAATTAGTTGCTCTGTTGTCATCTGTCATTAGGTTTGTTCTTTCTCCGTATGACCACTGTTATGTCCGTATTACGTTAGTGCAAACGGAAGCATCACGAAATTTGTATTATGTGTCAGGAGTACACCCGCAAAATAATTAATATTTAGTATTTCTAATAATGTGACTGATACGTGTTGCGATATCATTACTACTTGGTGACAAGTTTTTTGCTTCGTATTGCTTTCTTTCGATTGTTATTGCTTTGACGGTTGCAGCCGTGTAATTTTCTGTCACCCCCTTCCCCCAACTTATCAGTGCTTACTTTTGATCCTCCCTCGCTCTGCCCTGCCGGCAGTTCCGCCGACCTTCGTGATCCCATCTGTGCCGAGTTTAGGCCCTTAGTCGCCGTCTCCTGCGTGCCCTGGCCCATTTGCATGCGCTCCCGCGACCGCCAATCCGCCCGCCCCTGAGCCTGCCCTCGCACCGCCGCCGCCCTTTCCCGTAGTCTCGCTCCGCCTCCGTCACCGGGGGCTCACCGCCGTCGCCCGGCATCGCCCACGCCCCGCCCCGGCGGCGCCTCCTTCCCCGGCCCCCCCCCCCCCCCCCCGGGGTTGTGATTACGCCCGGCCTTGACTGCGCCGTGACGACCCGGTCGACAGAAGCTGCGGCGGCCCTTGCAGAGGAAACATATTCCCCCGCAACTGCCTCCCCGTCTGAATTTCCCCGCCGTCAGTCCATATTCCCCTCCGCTTCCCCCCCCTCAGAGCATCATCTCCTCGTCGCCCCATTACGAGCTCTCGCTGCACCGAGGCAGCCCCGGGCGATCACGATGCTCGTTACAGTGCGTCTCGAATCTCCGCGCCGTGCAGGCCCTCTCTCGTGCTTCCCGGAGGGGGAGTCCGCGTCACGTAGGGAGCTCGTTCTTCCTAGCCGGAAAGTGCATCGCGCGCGGACGACGCGCCGCCGTCCTCCTCGCCGCATTCGTCGTGGCCACCGCGCGGGCGCCGGCGCCGTCTGCGCTCTGTCAATGCGGGGAAAATTTCCTGCGAGACACGGCACTAGCCGCTTGAAGGGAGGGAAGATTGGGACAGCCAAACTCAATTTCGACGCTTCAACCACGCCGCCGGGAAGCCGCCACGAAATAACCACTTTCCCTCTCGCTTACTGTGCCTTCCTGTTTTCTCCATTCTTTCTCTCCAGCTTCGTCTCTCTCTCTAAGTTCTTACTGTTCCTCGCTTTCTGGCAGTCTTGCTCTCTGTTTCCACTTCTCTTTTTCTCTTGACTCTCTTTCTCTCTCCCTCTCTCTCTCCCTCTCTTCTCTTTCTTTCTCTTGAATCACTCTCTTTCTTACTCTTCACTCTCTTCCTCTTTCTCGCTCCGTCTTTCTCTTCGTATTTCTCGTTCCCTGTTATCCTATCTCTTTACGCTCTGGCTTTCCTCACACTCCCTCTTTCACTTTTTCTCTCTTTCGCTGTCTCTTTTCCTCTCTCTTTCACCCTGTTATCCACCTCTCACGACTTAAAAGCTTTGCAGAAAAAGTTTTTTTCTTACATTCGACGCGTCGCGAAACCGTTCGTCGTTTTATAGATTTCATATCTGAAGTCGGAAGTCACGTAATGCCGAAACTTTTTTAAGAGAACTTTGCCGCCCGCTAAACGTTCCGTTAGCGTTGCTAAACCCGGGAGTTTTTCGGGTCGTCAATTATTTTTACATTAACGTTCGCCAAGTGTTTCACTTGTCGGGCTATTAGGAATGTCTCGCTCTTTTTTCTTGTGTTCGGCCTCCGAAGCGACTGCGCCAGCTGTCAATGCAGCGTGGCCGCTTGTCCGCGCCTCGGTGCAGCGGTGATGGCGGCAGCCGCGACTGCGCGAATGTGGTTTTTGCCAAGTGCGGTATTAGCGCTCGGTAGCCCCTCAGGCACTCCGGCCAGTTACGTAAGTTTTCTGTGACTGGCACCATTTACGTAATTCCGCAGCGGCCGCTATGCAGTGCTCGGGCTTCCTCACATCACCGTAAGCGCAGATAATTGAACGTTCTGCTTCTCTGGTTTTTACCTTAACGATCCTTTGTTTTTTGTCGCTGTTGCGGAGCATTCGTCATCAGAATGTCATTGGTTCGCGATGGGATAGAGTTGAATGTTCACATAATTTTTTGGTACGTTGTAAATGTTAGGGTCAAAAGTCGTCTCTGAAAATATAATCTCAAAATAAGTGTACGCAGAAAAACTAAGAGTGTATCTTAAAAAATACAAGCGAATGTGTAGGAAAAACACATGCTGAAAGAACTGTGTAAAGAGACAGTTACGCATGCCGACTCTGTGCAGTAATCGACTGGATCAATAGAATTACAGCAACATCAAAAGGTCATCAGAGAAATGTCGTTAGAGATGAGAAATCTTAAATGTTGAACAGTAGTATCATTGTTCAGTAGTATCATTGTAGGGCGCGGTAGACTTTTGAATGTCTAAATTACCTTTGCGTAAGGAATTGACAGCACAGGATTGAAAGAAAGTTATATGAATACAAAATCTTTATTCTAATGACGAAGGAAAATATATTTCTTTCATGACTGTAGATTTTTTAAATTTAAGGGTTTGAGTAATTAGTATTTGTTAAATCAATCACCATATTTCAATATCAACATAACGAGAACTCTAAATTCAGTTACTTATACGCAACATTTTATTCAACACCTCTTATCGAACCTCTGCATATGTTAGGTCGTTTAAATTTCGCCTGACACTGTCTCTTCGCACGAAACATTGCGTGTGCTTTGTTGTTGAAGGTTCTTGGAAGCGTTAATTTTTCGTGAGAGTGTGTCAAACAGAACTCGTGGACGGGTGCTACAGTAACGTTCAGTGAGCGGGCACCATTGAAACACTGTTCGTAAGGTTCAGCGAGGGAAGAAAATTACTTCCTTGTGCATCTTAGTAGTACGTAGTTTATACAGTTATAGAGATCATTGTTAAAATGTCGATTAAATCGATGTAGTGCAAGATTTATTGTAGTGATCAATTTGAAGACGAAGAGTGAAAGAATACGTTCACTCTGTTCGCTTTTTCGGCAATAGCAAACATTCAGAGGCATTAAAAAGTTATATTATTTTTCCAATGTTAAATAATACTGAATAATTAATTATAAGTAATAAAATAGAACATAATAATAATAATAATAATAATAATAATAATAATAATAATAATAATATAATGTATTTTTTACTGGCGAGGCTCAGGCCGTAAGGCCTGCTCTTCCGCCTAACCACTTAAATATTTACATTTACATAATTACAATTGAGGCGTCCGGGCGGAAATAGTGATAACTGACATTTCACGTTACTTACGAACTTGCAACGATCGTATTAGCTAATGGAAGTGTGCTACACATAACTAATGAAACATAAATTGTGAATGTATTTTCATGGTCAATTTTCTGGATTCTAAAGCTAACATGATATAAAGAGACCCCATGTTTCTTAATTATAAGAGAGGTAAGTCAATAATTTTACTTTCGTAAAATGTCACAATTTCTCGTATACCCGAATGCCCCAATTGCGAACAAATTCAAAGAAAAAGGAGGATTTAAATAAAAAAAAATACATTTATATCTGGGATGCAAAACTAGGGACCATCCCAGCATACGCCTTAAGCGATTGAGTAAAGCCAGGAAAACCTCAATGAGGATGGCGGCTTAGGGCCGTAATACTAGTACATGGTGGTTATAATTAAATGTTCCGTATACACTAACCCTCTCCAGTCAGGAAACTACATATAGTAAGGGTACCAAACTCGGGAGAAATAATGTCCAGAGAATGAGTCAAGGCACCCATGCGTCGTGGCATTACAGATTCCGTTAGTATAGGGGTACCTGAAGCATGGGGTTTACTAGAAAGTTCTCACATGTGCCGATCAGGAGAGAAAAATTTCAAGAAAATTATCAGGTGTGAAGATGCGTGCAATTGTGGAATATATTTCCAACACTTTCAGATTATCCAGAATGCTGATGGGCGCCATCTCAAGCACCTTTCACAGTATAGATCTTTCGCCCACAGAAATAATATATTATCATGAAGCAACATATTAAAAATGCTTCAATTAATTTTTTTTATTTATTCTTTTCCTCATGACCTGGACAATGACAACGTAATTTGTTCCTTGAGCAGGCGATCATTCGTTTTGCAAGTATCGTCCATAAGTAGAGTAAGTTTTATTATAACCACCCTCTTCTCAGAATTAAATAACTCGGATTTCCAGTACAATAGAAGCATGGGGCATTTGTTCCATTACGGAGTTAGCAAACGGAGAAAATTATTACTTGTATTATTATGAAATAATTGAAATTGAGTAAAAATACAAAAAAAGATTGGATCCGAGGGATGCGTGGATCCCGTGTTCCCTTCCCCTTATCAGTTTCCATCGGTTTTCGATAAATTCGGTTTTGCCTACTCTCAATGTCTCAATCTGTCTCATCTTCCATTAGTTCTCGGATGTTCACCTCAGAAATGTATTATTCTCCTGACATATCCATCGAGATTTTTTTTTCTCTCTCTTTAAAAGTGTACATTACAACAGATGAAGTGTACACCTGCGCTTTGTTGTTCCGTCTTCACAGCGTAGCTAACAAACAAAGTCGCGGCATTTCCCACAGCCCGCGCCCCGGGGTTAATGAGCGAAAGGGCGCGCGCGCGGCCGCACGTAACGCGAGCCCGGGGAGGCGACGGCGCTTGTGATGCGCCGGCAGAACACGACACGCGCCCTCTGCGCAGCGCTGCCTCGCGGCGCGGAGCGGAGGTCACGGCCCAACCCCAAGCAACTTGAGGCGCCGCCGCTATTATGAAGGAGCGTCTTCTACGCTGCGGAGCGCTCGCGGTCTCCACTAGGGCACTGACGGGTTAAATTGCATCTCTAGCTTTAGAGGTGCAATTTAGTCCGCCAGTGACCTAGTGTGAGACTGCGAACGCTCGACGTGCTTCACCGACGTATCAGTAAGTTGGAACCTATGGGTCGAGTGTGAAGAATAGAGAAGTGGTTGTTACCGCCACACGTGAGTGATCATGAGGGTAAATTGTTGAACATTCAGAATAATAAAAGAAATATACTATAGTGGTATTTCCAATCTTTGGTAACAATATTTTAGTCTGTGAAATGTTTCGTAATGACGTCACACTTCTGTTGTTATTAATAAATATCTTCCGCTTATTAAACAGTGGTCGTCGTCTCCGTGTACCTTACATATAAAAATCAAAGGCCCCGTTGCTTTGAAACTTGGTGTATGCCGGCTTCATTCGCGCCAACATGTAGACGCTGTCTGGGTAACCGGTGTTGCGCGCACGATGGGTCTGTACAGCGATGCGGCTCTTACGATACGTACATGTTCCGTAGGGTGGCTCTCATTATCCGACTTAAGTTTTTTTAACGCGCATCCGCTAAATATTTTCTTAAATCCCCCCCCCCCACACACACACACACACACACAGACACAGACACATGCATGGTGATCGAATCATTTTATCCGAGCTGACCTGAGCTTCAATAGTATTTGGGCTTACATCGCTCCTGCAAAGGAATCGAGCCGACCTCCACTTTGGACGTCTCAGCGATCGCAAACGAACGCGAACGAGAGCGATCTGCCTGCCGCCGGCGCGCCGGTCGGGTCGAGCTGCAGTTCAGCTCATCTTGAGTCCATATTTGAAACTTACACGTGCTCTTCTTCTGAGCTTCCTTTTCTAATTTTGTTGAAGCTTGTAGTTGATTGCTCGAGAGTTTCTTTCGGAATCGCTCATAGTTTTCAGTAATCTAAGGTTTGATTAGATTGTGGTCTGAGCGACTGACGTACGTCCCTTGCGCGGCGTTCCGGCGGCGGCGCGAAGCCTCAAATGTTTGCACTGCGGTAGTTCGTTCTGCTTCGTTCCCACTTCGGTTCGCTTCGGGCCCAACCTTGTTCGCCAATGCGGACGTGCCTGTAACAGTCCGGGCGTGCGACCTTTGCGCGCCTCTGACCCCAAGCCGAGCGAAAGGGCGAGTGCGTGCGCGTAGCGTGGGGGGGGGGGGCGATTGTGCCGCCCGAAGCACATCCCTTTAAATAATAACTCAATACTTTGCCTTCGAGTGAATGGTCCAGCAAGACATCCTTAAACTTGTTCGCCCCCGCTGAAAGTACTTGCTTAAATAAATTGAAAATGGGACATTGAAGGGTAAAGAGTAATTGTAAAAACGTTTTCATAAGAAAGACTCGTGTAATATTAACAAGAAAAAGTAAAGGTAACAGAAGGAAAGGATGTAAAAAATGCGAAAAAGAAAGAAAGAAAAGTTAATAGCAAGCATTTCATCGGATTCTCAACATGCCATAACAATAAATAAGAAAATAAATAACGTGTTTTGTTTTTGCTTCTTGTTATTTTGCCTTTGTTGTTGCGAGTCGTGCTGCCCGTAACACGGAGCGGCCGTCCTCACTCGTCTATCTGTGACTGCAGACACGGCGTGCGTGCGAGGCTAGGGGGCCCAGGTCGTGCGGTGCATGCGGTAATTGCCAGAAGAAGAGCTCAGGACACTCTGGAGAGGTTGGCACGCTCTGCAGGCGCCGTTGCTATCGGGATTGCAGGCGGGAACAACAGGCGCTGCGAGAATGTACGACGATCATCTTAAGCAGTGTTGCTCTTTAATTAACGTCAAAAAAGATTTTAAAAAATGGAATGTGACTTATGGGGGAGACTTACAATCTGCAAAATCTTTTTTAGGCTCCTTTATCCCTTCTGCATCTCTTTCGCTAAACTAAGTTGAATTCTAAGTAAGGGTAACAACCAGTGATTTGGCGAGTCGGGCGATTGTAGGAAGTGAATTTTGAATTGTGAGCTGTCATATAGACATCTAATGAATAAATCTATATGAATAAAAATATATAATAATATAAATCCGTTAATGTTATGTTGTATCTGTGAATAAAAGTTTCAAACGTTTATGTTGTAAATTGTTAATTTATTAGTTTTGTATGTTGTGTAACTCATTAAAAAATGAAATTCCATTCTATATCTTTCTTCATTTTTGTTTCTCTTCTTTCGTTGCTAATAGCGAATGGAGAGAGATGGTGATATTGCATGCACGGCTATATCGAATTCGCCTTGTCAGTGAGCAATAAGTCCTTCTGATTTCTGAAGAGCGTAGTCCAGGGGTGTCCAAACACACACTGGAATAGTGGGTGATTACAAGTGGCGCATTGTATCATTGCACTTACTTAGTCATAGCTGCCATAAGCAAAAATGTATTATTTATCTTCATTTTTGGAATATTAGAGTGTTATCAAATCAATTCATTGCGTGACTCCTCAGTATCACTACAAATAATTGTGATTCAGAGTTATCTTCGCAGAAAAACTCTCTGGCAGCTCTAGCACCATCTGAAGGTCCTCCGTAGCGATTGCCCTTCGGCCCAAGAAATCATCTCTCACCACTGTAGATTCAAGCTCCAATAAACGTGTGGCTTGCACTAATTTAGTTGCGTTATTGAGTTATCGTGTAACGACCCCTTGTATCGAAGTTATGATTATCCTACCCATCACTATTTTCCAATCCACCCATAATGTATGAAGGTAGAAGTGTTTGAAGTGTATGATAGAGAATCTGAACTCATAATTGAAAAAAGTGCTTGTGATAACGTATGTAACATGTTGACCATCCGTGGGTAGTCATTCAGCACTCGCCGTTTCCCCGCTATGAATAAGTTGTCTATAGTTGTTAGTGCTTTTAATTCAGGGAGAAATGTTGAGAAGATGGGCGAGAGAAATGAGCTCCGAAACTTCACTTCATTTTATCTGCACAGAACTAAGAGATAACTTTAGAGCCAAGACGTCTGTGAAGTTAGGAAGTAAATTTCATCTAATTTCTTTTACCTTTGATGTGGGTGGTGCACTTTATTTCTCCTACGTTAATACTCGTATTTCAGCCCTCCATATCAATCAGCTACCGGAAACAGTGCGCATAATTTCTGATGGTGAATCGGTGTATCACTGCAAGGAGGCACGAAAGGAAGTTGAAACACCTATGCGAAATATAAAATGATACCGACTTTCTTTCTAACATAGATATCATATTAACTTCGCCGTGTAAATACGATGTACAGATGTACTTTTGCGCGCTCTTAATTTAAGCGTAAAAATCTACTGAAAGTAGTTCTCTACAAGTAATAAACCGTTTGCAAATACAGTAACCCACTTCGCAAATAATTTAGCTAGGAGCATAATTTAATAGTTCTAGTCCAAAATTAAGAGAATGAAATGCAGCCATTCGCCGACAAACACGTGTGCGGGATGTAGAAGTAAAATATAAAGAAAATGAATAAAAGCTATTCGCGCTCAAGAGCAAGGGCGATGAGCAGAGCCGATGTTGGGAGGAGTACGTGTGTTGGCTGAACATCCAAGACAAAGGTTAGTTAGGCCGCCAGTTACCGACAGGCGCTAGTACAGAGAAGGCCCAACAATACGGGCGGTCGTCGCCGGCCGGTTTTCCTGCCAGTGTTCCAAACTCGGGAACGTGTAACGTGGCGAACAATCGGAGGCGCAGTCGGCGGCTGGGTGGCGGAGGCGGCGCACAGTGCGTCCAAAAGGCAACAAAAGCGCGCTCGCCTCGTTTTCTACGTATTGCGACCAAGCATTTGAATGAAGAAAGGTACAAAAGCCTGTAACATGCTGTAAATGTAAATGCAACTCCATGAAATGAATATGTCCCTATTGGTGGTGGAGTGGTGGTGGTGGGGAGGCCCTTTTATCGAGCTGGTGCCGAAAAATTCTTTGAATTTAGATCAGAATCGAGTAGTATCGATACGTATTGAGTAGATCGCAAGTTCCTACTCACAGAGACCATTTTTATGTAAAAATAGGGCATTTAAATTATTGCTTTGTACATTTTAAAGCTTTCAAATAATTATCCGACTGAAGGACGAATCCCTCACAAGTCGACGTGCAAGTCGGTGCCGAATTTCACCAGTTTCACCGGCCATAGATTTTTGATCGTTCCTTTCAGTAATATGTCCTCTATTAACCCGAAGTTACTCAGGGGTCGTTCAACAAGTACATTCCCAAAAATCGTAATTCTTTATCTTCCTTTTTCATACAATGAGCTAAAACATTTCCACTCCCTGAGTGTACATAAACACTATAGTCTACCATCTATACAATTTTTCAGAATTGCAAAAATTTAATATCAGAGGTATAATAAAAAATTAAATGGGTAAAGTACAGAAATCACCTGAAAACAAATTTTATTCATCACGCCAAAAGTCCATTTTAAATACATTGATGATCTCAGAGTAGCAAATTAAATTCAGTAAGTTACAGTGTACTTCGTATGATTCATGACTCAAGTAATCAAACGCTAATCAGTGATTTGCATTCTCTTGGAACTAATAATAAAACGCTAATCAAATATTTGCATTTTTCTCATGGACGTTCTAAATGCTCGTTCTTTGACACGACTTCAGCGATTCATTATTGATTTGAGTGGACGGGGATGATGTTTTGTCGCCAACGAATTCCTCTTCATTCTTCAATCCATTCTGCGTCTTTTTAATCGCCGATGGTTGTGTTTTAGCAAAACTATTCGGGCGACGAGCTGTTATGTGGACTTAGTTTGTCGAAAACTGGCAAAACTTAAGTTTTTTTAATCAACTGAAAAGAGATTTTTCATTTAAACAAGCATGAAATCTCGACAAAATGTAAAAATTGTGGGGATACGTGGCTGATGCACTGTCATATATTTTGAAACTATAGTAGATTACTTTATTAAAATGAAGTTGGCGACACTGTCTGTTGCTATTTGCCGTTGAAGTTTTATGATGAAGAGACGCGTATGTATGAATCCTGTTTCTAAACAAAGATAAGACTTAAAAACATTGCGATAGTGAGTGAATTAAACCCTGGACCGACAGATTCCTTTGTCTGACGTCGCATTGAAGTGCATGCTCTCCTGAGTTAAACTTGTGCTTTTTTCGGTAAGATGGTTATTTGAACACTTTTTTACATAAAAAATTATATTACATAAATTACATAAAAAAATCGTAAGAGACATTTGTTTGGAATTTTCCATATTGAGTTTTTTATTATTATTATTATTATTATATATATTAATAATATTATTATTAGACTTTATGCATTAGTTTTACAATTGCAATTTTTCGTGTGTGCTATGTGATATAATCCTGTCTTGACGTTATCATGCTATGAACTGCAAATGACTGCTGATGAAAATTGTACCATTCCCTCTCATATATGTGTTTCATCTCTTGAAGCATTCGTCACATCATCCGCGCGTGCTGTTGTCAGTTTAACACTGTACAAGTAATCCAGCTCGTCCTGAGAATGTCAAATCTTGGGGCTTTTGGATAGGATACTTAGTCTTATATTGATAAAAAGTACTGGTCAGTTTTCCAGGAAAAAATATTGTTTATTGCTTTTATTATAATCATATTATTGTAATGCGCGACTTTTGGACCATTGCGAATCACTGTGCGGCGGGTGAGACCGCCGCGTCAGATAAGCCGGCGCCACCGCCTCCACGGCCGCCGCCAACCCATTCATTAGGGCGCGGCGTCGACAGCGTTAGCGCGGGGGGGGCGGGGCGGGTGGGGCGAGCTGCGCGAGCTAGCGAGCGCGCCCGTGCGAGGTCAAATAATTAAGATAGATGCCGAAGTAACGATGTTTTGATCCGCACCGCGCTGTTGCGGTTGGCGGGATGGGAGGGTTGGTTGTCAGCCAGCCTCCACAGCGTTGCTGGTTGTTGTTGTTGCTGCTGGGCTTGCAAAGCCTCGCGGAGGCAAGTTCTCGGGGCTGAATGTTATGTACTATACCAGTCGTTGTCTTGGGATGCGGAAATTTCTCTTGAGAAACGTACGAGTGTTGGAAAAACGAAACGATTTTATCTCTTTGTGCTGCTCATTAGTGGTTTAGTTAATGTGTTCGTGAGCCTCATTCAGATTAAAAATGTGTATGTATGTGTATTGATGTCATTCTATTACATACATAATTATGCTCTTTACGGTATGCCGGTAGCAAAACAAATAATCACATTTTGAAAACAAAGCACACATTGGTTTCTTGATGATGTCTCTATTTGCATATTTAGGATTAACGGCGCGTAGACACGCGATGGAGCGGTATAATAGTCCTGCGAGCTTCGAATAAAGCAATAAAGTTCAAACTTGTGGCATGATGAACATCATTGATTCGTGTTAGATAATGACAAGACTCGCATGCAATTGTGCGTGTTTTACGGACGTTTGTCGCGCGGTTCGAGTTAAGTATCTTATCGTGCTGATGTAATGTGATACACATCTCATCAGTTAGTTTACTCCATGTCGGCTGAAATAGTTTGTATATGTATGCGAGCAAAATACGTGATCTTACAATTCGGAGAGTCACCAACTTTCGTTTTTCGGCTGGAACTTTTTGAATCGCCTATCGTCCATTTCGAGACGGAGTTTCCGAGCCGTTCTTTCTCTCCGGTTCGTTGAAAGTCCGCGATTATCGTGGGGGCGTGGCAGGCGAACGACTGAGGACCTGCGGTTCCGAGCGGCTCGCAGCTGTTTCCGCCGCGAGCTTTCGCCGCTTTAGTGCGGTGTCGGCGGGTCGGCGGGGGTTGGGATGGTGATGGCGGCAGAGAGTGGCTCGGCGCACGTCCGTCACGCGACCTGCCCCACGGAATAGTGAGCCATTACTACGTTCCGTGCGCTCGATGGTGGGGCATTCGCTGCGCCGCGTCGCACCACGCCCAGCGCGCGCCGCAATCCGCGAAATAACCGGCCGAAGCAACGCGACGCCCGGAATGGAGGCGTGGAGGAATGATGGTGGTGCATGCCCCTTCCCCTCCTGGCAGCTCCAGGCGCGCCTTCTCTGCGGCACACCGCCCAATGCACCTCCCGACTGCATTTCAGCCGCAGCGAACCGCGGTCCGCCAGGAACCTGAATCGTCGAGCGCTTCTCTCTCCTGCAGCATAATTCCGGGCGCTTTCTGCATATCTCCCGTGGCACATCCCCCAACATGGGGGTGAGTTCGATTCCCGGTTAATCCACGAGGAATGTGTGGTGGACAAAGGGAGCTGTCGGCAGGTTTTCTCGGGGTTCGGCCATTTCCTGTCTCTCACTCCACCATTCAGGTCATTCACTTCGTCATAATCGCTATCGCGTGCTCATTAAATCATTCATTGGCCTGAATAGTTGACGGGCCCTAAACCTAAATAAAAGCATTAATCATTACAACACGTACACCTAGTTACCCTTTCTTCCACTCTACCACGTAATCTCTTTGCTGTCCTTCGTTACACATTTATTTCACGTTCAGCGTTTCACCGCATAGCATGAATTCTTTTCATCCAGCTTTCCCATAACATAACTCCATGCACTACGCGACTATTGCCGATGGCACACAGTATCATGGTCACATAAAACTCCTTTCTCCTATTCAGTAACTTGATATGAATGTGCCTTACGGAACTAGTATCTTTGTGTGACTCCAATTCTGTTGGTCTTCCCCATCTTATTACTAATGCCTCTATTGCAACTCGTATCACGTCCTATCCACTACGCGCTCTAAACTATTTCTGTATCATTTTGTCTACCCTTCATTTACTACCTCACTTGGAATGTTGCGCCGTTACGCATCTTCTCTGCGCTCGTTATTTCTGATGAAGGCGAACAAGCATCTCGTCGTTTGTCCTTCGTTTATCGTTTTCTCACGATTAATATTCTTTGAGTTGCTAAAGTTACTCATTTTTGGATATATGGTAAATCTTAGTTCATTTTCACGTTTGATTTATTTTTCTCCTTCGCGTCACCCGGACAGCCCAGATCATCACTCTTCCGGCTACGTTCTCATTCGATCACGTCAAGAAGTAGCATGACGTACATTTTCGATAATTTCAACTTCATTGGGCTTGTGACCGCATTTACTTTCTTTCGCTTCTGGCCCTCAAAATCCATAGCTTCAAAGTATTTTTTTGTTCTTCCTCTTTTGGATCAGGACTCTTGTCACTCTGACTTTTTTTTCTGACATTTCTATTTTCACTTTGTTCTTGTTGATATTCGAATCAACATTTTTCTGTCTCAGAAGTTTCTACCCAAATTCCCCACCCACTGCGAGTCTTCTCAGCTATGAGCATCACGCACAGCGTGGGAATCGTGGAGCGCGCTCTCCCGCTCCGCCGACCAAACCCCCTGGTCGCTCTCGGCCGCCGACGCGACGCCTGGCGTTGAGCGGCGCCGTCAGGGCTTGGCGTGCCAGCGCTAGTTGCCCCGCCGCGCCACGGCCGGGGGTTGCACCAGATTCAACGGCGCAAGCGACGTGGCGCGGAGGCAGGGTGGAAGTAGGGGCGGTGGAAGAGGCGGGGAGGAGGAGGAGGAGGAGGCGGCGGCGGCAGGCGCTGGAAATTAACCAGCGAACACGGACTAGTTTCCGTCTGGGTCGTTCACTTAGGAGGCCCCCCAGAGTGGACTATTACGAGGCCCCTGATTGTCTATTAGCGTATCCAGCGTCCGCGCCACGTCTTCATTCGCGCGAGACGGTCGGCAAGCTATCCCCCGGAGGCGACGGTTGCGGAAGGAGGTCAATTACTGTACTAATCGCCCATTTGGGGCCTCCGCTAGTTACAAATGTTAGTGAATTACCCCTTCAGTGATTTTTTTTAGAAATAACATTTAGTGTATATCAGTGTGAGAATTTTTGAAGTTATTTACCTCGAAAATGAAGATTTTTCTTTATCTCCAAGAGAGGGTTCATCAATTTAACTAAAAACCAAATAAGAGAGTTTCATGATACGTTAAATTTCTGTGTAATTACAGCGATAATTTTTTGATCGTTATGTAAGAATTGTACGACGAAGGGGCAGCACGAAGCCACCAATGTTAAAATATTTTTCTGTCCTAACTCTCGTTCAGACAACATGTTCTACCCTCTAGAAGTGCCACTTGCCAATTTCTACTACAAATTCCTGCAGATGATTTCTGTAGATGATATGACTGTTAATAGAAATGTGTAGTGAACTGTGTTTTAACCTGTCTTTGCCACATCGTCAGTCGGAGTTCGTTCAAATCAAGAGAAAATAAATTGCTTGGAGAGAAATATTTTGTTTATGTAAGTAATCACATAGTAGTTGGACTACACGGTGTAGTATATTTCGAAGGGGAATGTTTAGTAATGTAAAATGTCTAATATTTATAAACACATTACAGTGAAATTACTAAAGAATTCTTTTTTAACCTAGGTAATCAGACAGACACCAGCCGAGCAGCTCAGTTCCGGACGCTGGCTGCCGACACTTCACTACCGACAGTATTTCTCCATTGGTTTAGAAAACAACGTATAATTATTTATACTCAATAAAATACTAAAACGTTGTCTACACAGTGTATACTCATAGGCTACGGCGTTGATTTCTCACAGTTCACACGGGCTTTATAACCATTCGAATTGGTCAGATTTCTGTGTACGCGCGCTTGTTAACTACGTGCGCGTACTAAGTGTGACGATATGAAACGCAGATCTCTCCAAATGTTTTTATCTACGAAAGAGTACACAACCACTGACGATTCTCTTTGTTCATTCACTTACGATTTTCAATTGTCTGAATTACTAAACGAAACTAAATCTTGTTTAGTGAATCTTACCACACGGATAATTGGATTAACGTATAGTCGCTTACTAAATATGTTTAGTACATTGTACTTCAACATTTCCTCAGTGTAGTACATGGAGAACAATATAGAATTAAAAGTTGATTCTGTGACTATAAGTGTTTTATTATATTGTCAGTTTGCTATGTACTAAATTAGAGAGAACGTAGAGAAAAATCTCTATGTACGATAAAATGTAGAACCTGCCTCCAGACTACACCGTCGGATTTAAACATGAAAAATCCTTTGAGCAATTTCGAGTCAATGTTTCATTCTGAAATTGCTAGGTAGTATTCATTTTACCTTTTCTAACATTGCGAAGAAAAAATGTAATGACAAGTAAAGTTCTGCGTAATTATTTTTAACGATGCACAATCTGAGGTAATAATGGAAAAACACATAACATAGCTATTTATTTCTCAGTGCATTCACATTTTTCGATGTCATAAACATTTATTGCGTTTAAAACGTGATTGCGCGATATATTGATTTCGAAAAGTGTAATTTGTGGAAAACGTGAAAAAGTGGGCGAGTCGAAATTAGCAACTCTTCTGGAGAAGGGTTCTTAATTACACTCCAAAAGTCTTGGCACCGTTTTAGACATTCCTTTTTATCAATACGAAAAGGAGTTTCCCTAAATAACTAAAGCAATTTTTAAAATGAATCAATAATATTAGAACTTCTATGAAACTATATAATGTTCTCTTGAAGGGTAGCCACTTTTGACATACCCACTTTATATCACGTTGAGGCGATGCTTCTCTCATGCACTGAGCATTCATCTCAGTCTTTTATTACATGAACGCTAAACAGCAAATCTTCATAGCATTACGTAAGGTACTAAGTTTTAGCAAATACATTACGAATCTTCGGTACCTTAGTGTCTCTTGGAGCTCTCCATTGTTCGAGAATTCCACGCAAACCCTTTAAAACTGAAAATGTGCGGAGCACGATAATAATCTTTTCTCTTGTCTCCTCATCTCTCGTGTCCTCATTTCTCTTCTCGTCTTTTCTCTTCTTTTCTCGCCTCTTCTCTTCTCGCCACTTCTCATCTCTTCTCCCTCTTCTTGCTTCGTCTCGAGTCTTCCCGCCTAGTCTCTTATCGCCTCTTTTTTCGTTTAGAAGTAGTGTACTTGTTCGGAACTGGCATGGAATGCGAGGTTTTGACCTCCTTGGTTTTTATGCTTTTTTGAAGTGTTTATTCCATGATTTTTCATGCATCAATCCACTGAAAAAAAACAAGAAATTACTTTGTTTTATGCGGATCCCATTGCTTGAGAAAGGGTTTGAAGGAGAACAGCTGCTTATTCTCACACCTTGGATGTTGCAGCATGAACCATTAATAAATGCACGAGAGAAGTAGTTCATGGTTTACAATGAACTAAATGCGCCCTCGATTGCAGTTATCTCTTCTTCTGAAATGTTACCTCGTTATTTTGACGTTAACATGCGGCAAAGAGCATTCCAAACACGAGCTCAGTGCAAGCGCTTTCTATCAGGTGATTACGTCCCATTCCCCCTTCGAACTAAACGTCACTCTCTTCAGTTTGCGGCAGATATTAAAAAAAAAAAAGGGTCGGGACCTGAATAACGTAGGGCCTGCGGAGCTTTATTTGCACAGCGGCGGCGATGGCGTCGGCGTCGGTGGGAAGGCTGCAAATCACCGTCGAATGCTGAACGCTCGTTATTGCCCGCACGCGGGCGCGAGTGCCCACCGACTCGCATGGCAAAAAGCGCGCGTTAATTCGCGGACCGGCGCTCATGCCGATGCCGGAGCGAACGCAGCGCATCGATCGGTCGATTACCGCATTAACGGACGCCGCCCGCGCGGAATTAAGGTGAAGAAAGTGGAAGCGCCGGAGGAGGCCCGATCGTTTTCTACTCCGCGAGAGCGGGAAGATGTGCAGCGAAGCTGCGTTCCGAATGGAGCCGAGACGGGCGATGAGCGGGGAGCGGGTTGAGCTGACTGTTGGCTACAATACCGGCAGCGTATAAGCGACTCTCACAATTCAATGCGCTGTGTGAAATATCTCGTGTGACATATTTGCTTTACATCTCTGCCATACATTTCGATGCACATGGCATCACCTACATTACATAAATTAAACATACATAAACATTACATAAATTAAACATACATAAAAACTCAAAACATTAACACTTACTGACAAGCTATGACACGTCTTGGTATCATAAACTTTAATGTTCATAACTTTCGCCAAAGCCGAACCTTATCGCCTCCGCGACTTCGTATGTCAGATGAGCGGCAACACTTTAACTCTGGTTGTAAGAAAGTAAACAAATCCTCGCAAACTGATTGCTTCAGAGCAAGTCATATGACGTACCACAGCACGTGGCGAAAGAACTGTCAGAGTAGCTTATACGCTGCCGGTGCTGTAGGTTGCTGCGTTGGTTATTGGCTGAGTGGTTGGCGAGCTTGCTGGCTGGGTTCTTGGCTTTGTTGCAGGCTGTGTTTTTGGCTGCCTAGGCTTTAAGTTGGTGGAAGGCTCGTAGGTGTGTTTTATAAGGAGTAAAGGGATCGAAAGCAGTACGTGCGTGTGAGTAGTGAAAGTATTTGTATGCAGGAAATATAATCCATTTTTTAAGACGTCATTATTTTTATTTTACTTCAGAAATGTCCTTTATATTTTTAAATTATATTGTCAGGTAGTTTTTGTTTTCGTTGTCATGAAATCACGTTTATTTTCCGCCGTTTATTCATCTTAATGATGCGCCTATGTTATATAGATTTCGGATTCATATTTCCTATTATTCTGTATTTGCATCGACGGAAAACATCCATCGTTGAAAATACTGAAATAAGTAGTTTGCTCTAACCGCAGAGACCCGGAGATTGCATTGCATTTGTCTTGCTTTGAATGCTCTGCTTCTAGGAATGACGACCGATTTATACTGCTAATTTAAAGATTCTCCACATGCCACGTCTTTACGATGGTTTGAAATATCTCGTGTGACATTTGCTTTACATCTTTGTACGGTAACTTGTGTTATACCTCCCCCCCCAAATATCGAGCATCACTTTTTTATTGAATTTTTCTGGTCTTGTTTCTTATTGATAATATCCAAGTCGTCTCTAACAGTAATCTTGACATCATTTTGTGGAACCAGTTTCCGAACTTTATGGCTTCGACATTGATTTGCTTTATGGCCGAATGTGCAATAAAACCGCAAGTTTTAATGGGCGTGACTAATATGGCTGATATGTACGAGCACGTCTCTGATCTGCACGTTCGTAGGTTCATCAACTATAAACGAGGGTGCCTTAGTATGTATGTGTACTTCTTTTGTCTCGGGCCCTGTTTGTGCATAGAGGTCGCGCAGAACCGCAACGCTACGTATTTTCAAATACGTGCATTCAGCGTTGCCGAACGCCGCGTGACGTGCTTCTGCCTGCATGCGGCGGCTCAGTCGCCTGCGGTCCGCAACCGATCGCCCAACGCGAGAGCGGGAGTGCGCAAGAATATTCGAACGATTCGAGATTCCATTTATCAGAACGGAGGAAGAGGACGCTTCTCTTTCCCCTGTTGTCGTTTGGGATTTGCATCCTCGGATTGGGGTTGGGACACGTGCAGCCCTCTGTCCTAGAAAAGGAAAAAGAAAGAAGGAGGGAGAGGAGAAAGAGATGGTGAAGAGGGATGTGAGAGTTTTGGAGGAGAGAGGCGGGAGAGGTGTTATGAGAGGCAAGAGAGGTATTGCTGGAAAGGGATGGGAGAGGGAGGGAGGAGAGACGGAAAAAGGGAGGAGTGAGAAGGCGACCCACCGCGGAGGCGCTGCGTCCTGACGCAACGCGACTGCGGCGCTCGATTGGGTTTCTCCGGCGACGGTCACGCGCCGATCGTCAAGCTCTTTCCCTCCCTCTCTGGGGCTGTCGGCGCCCGCTTATGCGGCACCCGCCCGGCGGCCCTGCGCGGCTCCTCTCCCCCATACGGTATTGAGATATTCTTATTTTAAAAAGCGTTCAGAAGGGGCGTGGAGAGGCTGCGCGACGAGTCCAGAGAAGGCGCTCCTTTACACTGGTTTTGGAACATCCAGTGGGTCCTTTTCTGGCTCATAAGCATCAATCGTGTTCCTTCTCTCACAATCTATTCGTCTTGCAGGTTTTTAGCTTCATTTCCTTTCGTGATGTTTTGCTCCATTGTTGCTCCAGCGCTTGCTTGTGTTCGTGCCCTCGCCTATGATTGTTTTCCGTTCCGAACCCTGACATTGTAGCGTTCTCGCAAATTAATGTGCTCTGCTCTTAAAAGCTTCCATCGCTCCAAGGTCGATATTCTACTTTTTCGCGAGTATATCCAGTTTAAAGGAAAAGTATTAGAATGAGTCCAAAAAATTCAAGGGTGAGATTTTGTTGGTTTTGAGGACGAATAAAATAATTTTACTGTCTACTACTTACTTGTTTCTTTCTTTCTTTCTTTCTTCCTTTGTTTCTTTGTTTCTTTCTTTCTTTCTTTGTTTCTTTCTTTCTTTCTCCGAACATCAATATGTCTAGTCTCGTGTCTCCTCGACCTCGTTTTTCCAAACGTCGACTCATGGATGTCTTCCTCATTTCTTCATCTGATCGTGTATTAGTTTTACTTAACTGTCTCCTTTGTCTGTTTTTACGTATGTTGCTTTCCCCACAAATATTTTTCCTGCATCGCTTCACTTCGTCCCACGTTACCGAATCTTCGCCCCATTATCGTGACCGACCCATTTTAATGGTGTGCTATCCTAATTACAACGATCGTTTCTCCTTTAGGGAGCTTGATGTCCCTCCCGGGAAAAGTACTTTTCTCGTTCTTCACTTTTGTGATTTCCTCACTTTGAAGTGTTCAAATCAAGGAAATTGAAAAGTAAAGTAACTCGATAGTATTTTTAGAATTTATTCTGAATATGCTGCATAAGCGAAGACTCCTTTTTTTCCTCCACTTTCCTCCGTTCTTCTAATTCTTCCGATCGCCCTCCACTCGTGTTTCGATCGTCCTTCCACCGACGAGATGAAAGTTGCCGAAACGCACCTCTGCATCACACACTGTCCGCCCGCTTCCTCTCATCCATCTGCACCCCGTGTCTCCGTAGCGTGCGGCAGGGCTTGCCTGTTGTTTCCTCGCGACTCGCACTGTCTACGCCGACCTGCGTCGCCCACGCGTGAGCTGCCTCGCCGGCCGCCCCCGCACAGTAGTCCCGGTCGATAGCGCTTCCGACAAATGCCACGGCGCGCGAAGGCCAGAACGTCAACGGGGGGGGGCAGAGTTCGCGGACGCGGGTGCGTGGGACGGCCGAGTGGGCCGTTGGAAGTGATGAACTGGCCGCGAGCAGTTGGGGATTGTGCCGGCAAATCTGCTCAGTGATGTGATGAAGGACGGTAGTAATTTCGTGAAAGGGAAGGGACGATCTCTGGAGGGGTAAGAAGAAGAAAATGCGGAAATGAGGGAAGTGTTGGTTGTTTAGTAATGACGATCATGATAATTATGATGATGAAAATGGTTTTTGGTGTTAACCAACCATCTTACTCGCAAATGCGGCGTCATTATGTAAACTTTTGAGATAATAACAATATCATAAAGCAGCAAAGGATTTTTTTAATGACGTTTGTATTGAAGAGAAAGGTAAAATAATCTTTCGACATTCCAGGTTTCTTCTCTGCTTAAAACTGAGATTTAAGGAAGAAAAGAAAGACGGAGGAAAATAATATTTTTAACATATATCTAGGTTGGTAAATGAAAGTAATCTGTAATTTTAAAAAGGAGAAAATGAATGCCAGGAGACGAAAGTTCGAGGAACAAAGAGAGAATTCGAGAGCTAAAAGAAAAGGGGGGTTGAATTGGTGCGTAGTGGTAGCATAACGAGCCTGGCATCGTGCCCGGAGAGGGCTGTGTAGTGAGGAACGCGCGGAGCGAGAGAGGAAAGGGATGGGCGAGGAGGGAAAATGTGGTCCAGACAGCATCCACGAGTTGTGACTGGCGCGGAAGGAGCCGCGGAGGAGGGTAGACGTACTACAAGAGCGTGAAGAGGGTGTTGTGGAGCGGTGAAGAGGGGAAGAGAGAGGAAGGGTCGGTGGGATGCGTCGGGGGTGATGGCGAGCCGAGTGCTGGGATATGTACGTTCGTCGTACGCTGCGCGCCGCCCCTAGTGTTTGATCGTTGCATTAATATGTGAGTGCTTTGCGGCGGCGCTTTAGTCCTCATTGAAGCGGATATTGAAATTGTTGATGTGGTAGGGATCGTCCGTTCGCAATGCGCTACATGCCACTCAACATGGCGTCGATAATGTATGTAGGACAAGAGCCACAAGTGGTAGTCTGGATTTCAAGTGCACGTAAAAGCCTTTGATTCGCTGTTCGAAATGAATTTCTAGTATGTAGGACGTTTTAAACACGACCCGTTTGCATCTCGAAGCGCTTGTCAACTTCTGCCGGGTGAGGCATCCAGTGACGAATCGGAAAATAAGGCAATAATCTGTACGACGATCTGTACGACGACTGTACTCGTAAACTGAGCTTGCGCAAGGTCGAAGGCCTTGAAGTTATTTGCACAGCTGATGTCATTCTCTTTGCACTAGACCTAGTATAATCTAATTTTCGATTTCAGAATAGAGATATGTACTCGCTAATGAGTCGTTTGTTAGCGTATTTGAATTTAATTATTTTGCACTATCGCAAGAGAATGTTTTGCTTTACAATGCATTACTTTTGACTGATTAATTATTTCGAAGTTAAAAAATATTTAAATATCAGAATTTTGATTCAAGAAGATGCGTTAATGCTATCAATTTAGACAGTCTTCGCAATTTTTAATTCTAATTGTCATTTAAGTGAAGAGTAACATTAGAGTTCATGACGGTTGTACAAGGAAATGTATTTGTCTTCCTTTCGTCCATATTGTCATGCAACTGCTTACTTAACTCTCCAGTTCATTTAAAATTCCTTATATTCAAACAAAAGACGTCAAACCATAATGGAAGAATAAATGCGCGTGTGTACAGTATACCTTAAAAGTACTGCGAACGAAACAGCACTGTCATGGTTGGTCTCTAGCTTCCGAGCGTTGAGAAGAAGCTTCAGCTAGCGTAAAGACATTTTATTTTTCTATGATTTTCAACCTTTATTGCACCTATTAAACCTGTCTTAATGACGTTGCATTTAGAAAGATAACCACCACCGCGAAAGGGCAAATCTTAATGGGATTTCCAACCCTGGCACTTGCGACGATCCTTGGCAAGATACCGTAGTGAGAAATGCGGACTGAGATCTCATACTCGATTCTTTTCTTACCACTATTTTTTCATTTGGAAGAAATTCGCAAATCCGCCAAAACAGTAGTGTAACAGAATGTGGTAATTGAAGATTATGTCTGAAAGTTGTTTCACTCATTTACACGATTTGTTTTCTGTTGTGAACGAATTTCTTATAGAAATGTTAATGCATTAAAATGAAAAATAAAATTTAGAATTGAGCTACTCAAGATTTCATTGCTCTTTTTTCTATTAATAATTAATCTAGGATTTCGATGATAACATTAGAGTCATGTAAGATACGCATGCTGGATTCTGTGAATAATGGTGTATTTATTTAGTACGTCGTAATTTGTTTCTGGTGTTCTAAGTTAAGAACGAGAGGAGTTAACGTGATTGATTGACGTTAAAAGTCTGTTGTTGAGAGGAACGAGTCGGATTGAGAGTCAAGGTTTCCCTGATCTCTGGTCGTCCCTGGTCAGGCACGGTTGTCTCTGCACTGCGCCGCAGAGCCCCATGTTGCCACTGCCGCCGCTGCAGTCGCCGGGTCGCCCTCATCTGCATGCGCAGGCATAAACATTCGCAGAGGAGGAATTGCGCGCCTGTGTGTGTATGCTTTTCTTTCCGTGGAGAACACAAGGAATCTGAGTTTCATCTCTCGACTGTTTACCCTCCAAGCTCTCCTCTGCTGTGTAGTCTGTCTCGTGAAAAGCTGCTAGTCAGTAGCGCGCTTTTCCATACGTTTCATCTTTCGGGAAATTCTGTGGAAACTTCACAGTGAGCAATTAATTATGGTGCATAAGCTTGAATAATATTGAACATTTCTGCGAGTTTCATGTACATGTAATTATAACTTAAAAACACAATTCAAGGAAGATTAAGTTTCTTGGTGTGTATGATAGCTCTTACTCCGCATCTTCCGTTGTAACTGTTTCTCGGTCATAATGTGCTCGACTTCAGAATGTCTGCCTGACAAAATTGCTTATTCTAAAATATTTGAAACCGGAATGAAAATCGCCCTTATTAAAACTAGTGGTGCTACAACGGCACTTATTTTCTGGTATTATTTCTAACTTTTGCAAAATTCAGATAGGTCAACGGAAATGAGACCTGCGCCATTTTAACTGTTGTTTCCTCTATCCGTGGAAAAACTTGAAAGAAAGACTTTCGAGCCGTGTTTTAGAAAATGTTTTTTATTGCATTTCTTAAAAAAGTATACGATAAATTCGTTTTTTCAAAATGTTGTAAATGATAATTTTTAAATATCTGATTTTTTAGACAAGATTTTTTTAAAAACATGAATCTCTATTTTCAGGATTGTTCTTTTGCAATATTATTTTTTTCGCAATTTTCGAAAATACGAGAGAGTTCGCCGAAAATGAGACTAACAGCAATTTTGATACATACGAGAGAAAATTTAACGAAAAAGATTTGAAATAGTATTTGAGAAAATAAACGGTTTCAAAATTGACAATATTTCACGCGAAATACTGAAAACTACTATTCCCGAAAAATGTTCCAAACTTCATTTAAAGATCAGTCTTTAAAGTAGAGATTGTTTTCTTTATCTCCAATGTTGTAGGTGTTAATTTTTTCCTGCATCTTCAATGCTGTAGGTGTAGAAGTCGCTGAAAATAATTGATGTTTTGCAAGTTTCAAAATATCGAGGATTTCAACGAAAATGAGATCCCCGCCATTTTTAAAAAGTGATTTACGCTATCCGAGGGCAAAGTTTAATTTTTAAGAACATTGGAGCCATTGTGGGAAAATTTTGAAATGTTGATGTTTCATGTAATGTACCCCCAAAATCAAAATATCCGCTTCAAACACATAGGACCTCGAATTCATTCAGACGGATTAGGGTAATATCAGAAAGTCGTATGTACGGTTCAAGTCGCTAGAGATTTATTAAGAAAGTAACAATTGAATTCAAAAGTAGAGAAAAGTATGAGTTTAATATTGGTTTTGCATGAAGTCAGTTTGCAAATTGTTTGGACCGATCTTTTTCTCTAACACGTCCGTACTTACAGACACACTACTACATTCCAACACTGTCTCTCAAAATACATTTTTAGCTACAAAACGTACTCTCTGAATCCTTTTCAAATAAGATGGGGTAATTTTACGACATATAAAATAGAACGCCAATTTCAACCCGGCGTTAATATTATGCCAAGGCAACAGGTTTCTTGAGCACCGGCGACGCAGGCGCTGCAGGGACAGTCCGGTCTATTGCCCACAGAGGTAGCAGGTCCGCCACAACCGCCTCTGCGCTACCATCACCTCGCACCATTGCCGTCGCCACCACCTGAGGCTTCGTTCATCGCTCGTTGGACGTTGGTGGGCCCCCCTCCCCCGCTCCTAATTGAGCCGATCGCCGCCCGATCGGCGGGTAGGTCGCGCGTTGTGCCGCAGGCGGAGGTCCAACTCGTAATTGGAAGAGGTTACGTTGCAGGTCGGTGACCGCTGACTGGGCTTTTGCCACTTCCAGCCGTTGCCCGCCAAATCCCCTTGTACTGTTGCCAACCGCCTCCTTTCTTCACACATCTCTCTTTCCTCCAAGGATATCTACGTCCACGCTCCCACTCCTTACCTTCCTTCGTCAAACTACGTCGTTTCACACATTCAACTATATCTTACCTTAATAATTTTTGATTAGTTACTTTATCGTCCTTCAGCTCCATTTAACGCTCCACATTGCTCACATCACATCCGCTCATTTCCGTTGCTTCCTGCATCCTCTTACCTTCGTGGTTCTTCATCGGCCTCCATGACCATCCACTGCCCTCCACGACTGGTTCTTCACCCTTCCTCATGACCTTCAACACCATAAGCCATCTTCCTTGTCGAAGTCCATTGTCCCTCGACGTCCACCGCGGTCGTCCTCCGTCTTCCGCCGCCCCCTGTGTTCTCCCCGTTTACTATGTCCTCCGCCGTCCCCGCATATCCTCATTGTTCCCCTATGTCCTCCACTGATCAATGTCCTTTGCCGTCTCCCTCTGTCCTCCGCCCCTTCTGAGCTTTTCCCCCCTTCCTTCTTCCCCTTCGCCTATGCTGTTCATCATCGACTTTCGCATCCTTTGCTGCTCTTCATCGCTTTCTTCTGTACTTCTTTGCCAAGTCTGCGAATTCAGCGTAGTGATTTTTTACTGCCAATGACTGCAGTTACCTACTGCTTTTTCGCTTCTTGTATTCACTAACCACAGCAACTTTTTTTTCCTTTGTCTCTACCCTGTTTTACCTTATTACCACAGACTTGCCCCCACTACCATTCCGAGAATTCAGTGTCGATCAGCAATTTGAATGTTGGCCTCCGGGGCAGTTGCCGCGGCTACCGACACTCTTTGGCTTACATTAGTCTTATTTTATTTCTGGAATTGTTTATTTCTACACCCGAGATGGCCCATAAGTATTTTTTAGAATCATTAATTGCATTAGTGATGGTTAAGTCGTTGTTCTTGTGTACATTTGTTGTTGGCATGAAATTAAAAAATTTTTTTTTTGAATTTAATTAAAATTAAAGGTATGGTTACCTGTGGTATGTGCTTTTCACTTGTAGATTTAATTTTGATGAAATAGTTTACTTCCTGACTTTTTGCAAGGATACGGATTACTGAGATATTTCTTAACTAGTGGTGTCTTGCTGTTCTCTCACGAAGGCCGTTGACCGGCAGCGAGAGTTCGTTCTTGATAGAGTGATGCGAGGTGTGTTATTAAAGAATGCCCGTGGCGAGCGATTTCCTTGAGAGGTTTCTCCCGAGCGTATTACGCGTGGTTACGGAGAGAGAGAGAGAGGTGCTTATTTGCATATAATATTGCTTTCTTTCACTGGAGATTGGCATGATGGTTTCCTTCCGGATTGTGGCCATCATTGAACGAATATGTGGAAGTGTAAGTTACTCTTTTCTACTTGAAATGCATAGCGAATTGCGAAGTTCAATGACGAATGTGAAGAGTTTACAACTCGTAATACTAAAGTTACATGTATTTTAAAAAAGAAACTTCAAATAATTAACAGAATGAAAACACTGAAGATGCAATTTCTTATAAATGTATGAAAGTAGTTTTGAGATTTTAATATTTGTATTTTTAAAGGTTGTTCTTACATTGTACAAAAATTTCTTATTAATTTAATTCTCTGTGCTTCGTGTTCGAGGGTTTGGGTTTGCTCTCCTGCATTTATGTTGACATTCCCAGTTGCTCATTCGAGGAATGTTCGGTGGCGACATTGTTTGATACTCCCACGTAGGGTGGCTCATTCGCCTGCGGCACGTTAACAGCAGTCATTTTGGACAGCTGAGCGCTGGTAAACATGAATATTGCCCGTTCTGCGCCAACCACGTAGTCGCAATACGCGCATACCGCCTGCAGACAACCGTCACAATTCGATCACAATATTCACCGGTCAGTGCTCACGCCTGCAGGAAGTGTCCCGTTTGCCTCAAAACACGCTCCTGATACTTTCCATTACTTTGAGGTATTTTACTCTGTTTTCATTTTCCGTTTTCAACCGTCAAAAGTATATATTTTTGTCATTTTTGGGCGGTCTGATGCTAAGTGCATATGAAAATCCTCTTGTGTTCGTCTTCGTTTATGAAGAATCATAAAAAAGTCTTTCGATTTGAACTTTCCTTCATTGACGCATTGCTTTGACTGAACTTCATTAATATTTAAGTATCAATTTTTTACTTGATAAATCCTGTACTCCTGTCTTTACTTAATGGATAAAACATAAGAAGGCCAATATATGTTTGACGTGTACTATATCTTCAAATTTCCTGCTGGTTGGGCGTTGAATACAACATCGTGAACATATTATAATATAAGTGTTTTAAATTTTAGCACTCTTTTGTTTTCTGGATATAATAACCAATATCTGTGCATCTATGATTTATCCCACTTAAATAAATCTACAAATGAGATTTATCTTACGTTTAGAAGAAATGGTGAAGTAAATTTCGGGTACTGTCAATATATTAATTTTCTGTTTCTTTTCATCTCCGAGTAAAATACTGATAGAATGCGTCCCGCATTGCGTATTCATTAGCGTGATGATGGAAAGAGCAGGAACCCTAGACAGGGCCAGCGAGCGCTAAATTACAGCGCAGTCATATGCGGAGAAGCTGTTTGGAGTGTGTTAATGAAAATGGCTATGGTAGCAGCGGTCGTGAAGACGGGTTGAGGGCCCGGACGAAATCTGCGGAGCGGAAGACGGTCAGGAAAAGGGGGGTTTCGGAGCCCCCCTCGTCCACCCTCCTCCACCTCATCCTTCGCTGCTCTTGTTTACACCTAGTTTCCCGCGTAATGGAGTCGGGGCCCGCCTCGCGCGCTCTAGGGGAGATACGATCTCGCTTGTGTATTCATGGTCTTTTATATCGGCGCTTCCGAGGCTATTAGAGCCCCTCAACATAAACACAACTCCACACGGGGGTGGGGGGGAGGTAGCGCGCGCCAGGTATATGCGCTTCTTGGCCCTCGTGCAGTGTTTTCAGGGACCTACCTTATCCTGCCCCGCCTCGGCCCGCCCAACTCCCGTCTCCGCTCCCCCCCTACCGCCCCGGCCTCCCGTCCCGTGCTACCCCTCCCCTCCCCGCTTCGTCTCCGTCCACCTCCCATCTCCGTCCCGCCTCAGTCTCCGCACTGTCTTTTCTTCGCCCCGCTCCGTCTCCATGACCCTCACCTCACCTATCTCTAGATGAGCTCCGGGAGAAGTGGCGTTCCTATGGGCCAACGAACGTCGATCCCATTTTCAGAACGGGCATATCAGAGGGAGTAAAAGTTGCCTGCGTTTTTTTGTGGCGAATTCAATATCCTAAGCTCGTTTGGAACTTTAAAATAGGATATTTATTTTATGAGTTGCTTTGTCGTGCTCTATGAATAGCTGGGAAATTTGTTTGGGAAGGAAGATCGAACGACGAAGGAGTCGATGTTTTTCAGGCTTATAAACATGGATAAGTGATTTTCTTTTCGGGAGGGGGTGAGCGCCTGTGAAATGTCTCCTGCTCTTGTAACTTCATGAGACTATATCCTTTCTTATTTCATGTTTCCTCAATACGAATTCGTACAAATTCTATGAGAGATTCAGAATAGATTTTCATGAATGGCTATCTCGTGCTGTTGTGCCTGCTTGTTTGACAGACAAGATTCTGTCTCTCAGCGCATGTGCATTGAGGGCAGCAGCAAGTCGAAACTCGTTTCTCGTAACCGTCATGTCACGTTCGAGTACATTCATACTCATTTGCGCAGAACTGAACCGCTAGACACTGAATGGACGAGGATGCCGCCATTACTACAGTCGCCAACTAGAGCCCGTAGTGCGGCATGATGGATGACCACTTACCTCAATCAAGACGGCACATGTCCTCCTCTCCCTTTGATTATGCGGCGCGTCAGAGGCTGACAGTACTGCGCGGACGTCCCCCTTCTCCCTTGCTCCCCCCTCCCCATCCACTCACCCGCCCCTTCCTCGTACCCACATGGGAGGAGGCCGCTGGCGGAGCCTGTCACTCACTCTTCTCCTCTTCGTTTTCGTCCTCTTCCGCTTCTGCCTCGTGCACCCCTAACAGGCTCGGGAACGTGTTATTATGTAGAGAAAGCGGTTTGCAGTTTTTACTTGCCACTTGCTGATGTCGAGTCGGTGTGTGACCATCTGTGAATCTGGTATGATAGCGACCCGTTTTGAAAGATGCATTGTCCCACTTGAAGATACAAATTGTTTCTTGAAATGTGTATGTGTCTAATAAATAGTTACTTGGTAGGCTCTTGCTAGCATTTAATATAAAAAATCATTGTTTTAAAATTTAAAATAGTGTCATACTGGGACCAAACTTCGAACGCCCAGGTCCTTAACCATGTTTTATGAGCATGACATTTATAACCAGGTGTTGTATGTTGGTGAATATAATATTTCTAAATATTTATTAACAAACGAAAAAGGCGTATAACATTGCGTTGCCATTAAATTGCACATAATATGAAGGATGTAGGCTTCGTGTGAACGAAACTGGTCTCCGACCCGATATTCTCTTATTCCTGAACATGGGCGAAATTGAGGTTGTCGTGGTTTTGACGTTGATATTGGGATATGATTCATTGAAATATGTTCTCGAAGATAGATGGCTAGTCGTCTATTATTTGGTTGGCGCGGAATTACGAGTGCAACGTGTCCTCTTCGCAATGGCGGATGCAGAGGAGGGGCCACGGCGGCCATGACGTCCATCCCCCCCCCTCCCAAAGGCCTAGAGTTTTTGTTTATTTTCCTTTTTTGGAAAAATTAATTTGAATATTATATATGTTCGAATTATGTAATTATTTAAACAATGATATTGTATAGTAATCTACAGTACATAAATAAAAAATGAATAATATAATAACATATGTTTATTATTTAACAAAAATACGATGATAAGCTCCCCAATGATGGGCTGGATCCATCCCTGCTTCTTCAGAACCCCATCTCACACTCCCTAGGATTTACTCGTTTTATGTTCAATCCGCTTTTAATCGTTTTCCTTTCAACGTTCGTTCTAGACCTCTGTTCCTCCGCATCTCAGCTCCGTGTTGTATCCTATCAAATCCCCTAAAGCGTCGTCTTTTATCGCGCACGGTTCATCCCCCCCACGTTTTGCATCTCCATTGCTGCTTCATCGTAGTCATCCCTTTCTCTTTCTCAATAAGTCAGACATCTGAATCGAAGCTTAATGAAGTCATTGCAACTGCATATTTCTCATTGTGAAGAACCATTGCTACTGCACATTACTGTATGTCTGCATTATCATGCCAAACTGTCCTGGCTGTCCTGGTGTTGTCGTCATACCTGTCTTGTTCTGTTTCACTAATGTCTACCACTTTTAGAAGTCAGGGTTTTCTTTTTAATTAATAACCTCTCGCGAATTAATAAATTAACCCCCTTGCGTACTTTGTACACATCTTCATTATTCTTCTGTCCTGCCCAGTATCATTATTTATTATGTCATCTTACGTTATTCCTCCATCATTTAATATTTTCTTCCCTGTTTTATTTTACTTCCCTACGCTCATCGTTCGCCGAGTTCTCCTGTTGTTTTGACACCTCGCCTTTCGGGCGCCGCCTGGCGCAACACGCCGCACCCCCGTTCCACCCTCACGCGCTAGCTCGCCCCGTCGCGAACGGCCAGCTAGATTGCGCACCGCCTGCCCCGCTCGCCCTCGCCGCCACCGCCTCCGTTCGGGTTCCAGGAGAAATTAATTAGCAGCTAAGCGCCGCCGCAGCGCGCCGCGCCTGGTATTTTAACGCGAGCTCGATAACGAGCCATGCGAGGCCGTGAGGCGGGCGAGCGGCGGCGGTGGCGACCGCGGCGAGAGCGATGTTCGCGGAGGCCGAGGCGGTCCGGCGAGTCGTCGACGGTCCGAAGGCTGGCAGTGCAGGTGGTGGTTCTGGCGCTGGGGCTGTGGGTGGCGGTGGCAGGGGAAAGGGGGGGTGGCAGGGGGTGAAGGGGATGCGCAGCAGCGGCGATGGCGGAACTCGAGGAGCATAGCGCCGTGAGGCACGGGTTTTCTCCCCCGACCCGGGCCTCTGTGATGAAAACGCCACCTGCTTGGTGTCTTAAGTGATAACAGCTTGTGGAACCCGTTAAAGTTGTGGCTTAAGCAGTGTCGAAACAAAGGAGGCGACTGCACAAGACTGCTGAGAAGTTTGCTCGCTCATTTCATCCATCTTTTTACAAATGAATATTTGTGCATATAAACTAGCTAGTTGTAACCTTGCGGACATCACGCACTTTGTCAATAATGTTTTAAAAGAAACAATACTATTATATTGTATCTGAAATTCGAACAGCGTGATCCACAACACATCGATACATTATATTGTTCGATGGAAAAACATTTTAAAATGGATATGCGTTTCATGACCAACCAAAATACAGATTCCACAGAATATCAAATATTAAATTTAATTTTATATATCAATATTTTTCATTTTCACGATCACCTGTGCTATGGAGTTGGAATGCTCGCAGAAAGAACCCCCGTCAATCTAATAGAAGTTTCAGAAAGTTTCAGTGGAGTCTCATTTTGTAGATTACGGCCGACGCAACTTCACTCAAGGACCTAAGAGGCTTAAAAATCAGATTTCAAGAGCTTAAAACACTTTTTTTTTTATTTACGCACGATGATAACGTGTGTTGCCGGTTGTGTGTGTGCGCGTGCACCTGTTGGTCTGGTCGTAAAGTTACAAAATTCTGCGTTTTTTGCCTTTAATCTGATGCATAAAAAAGTAAATGACAGTCGCTATAGAAAACAGGAGATGTGAAAAAGCAGTTGAGACTTTGGGAAGAGAAATACATTTGTATGATGTTTCTTTATATTTTATTATTGTATAATAATAACAACATATTTGTGTTATTTTACAATTCACTTTAGTAGTAATACATTTGTGATCAGAACTAGTATAATCTAATGAGGGATTCTCAGAATTGCGTTCAAACGTGGTTTTAATACTAATTGTAAAATACATTTAGTGGCAGACATTAATTGTGGAAAATAACGCTACCCTTCGAATTTGCATTGAGCGGTATATTAGGAGTAATGTGCCGGATGAATATACTGTCGTAAAAATATGAAAATCTTCTGTGATGAATAAAGGGTATATCTTCGAAGTTTTTACTGCATAAAAGCATACATATTTCATAAATTATTAGTGCTTATAAATCCGGCCCCTAGTTACGAGTACTTGCTTTAGGCAGAAAGTCTTACTGCGCCATAAAAGTTATTTTCATCTCGCGACATTAAAATTCGCTTACAATAAATATTCATTAATTATTAGTCCTTCTGAATCGGTTTTCTAGGTAAGCCATTCTCCAGGCGAGGATATGTCTATCGTATGTTGACACTCTTTTTGCTATGTAAGCGATAACGACAGCGAGTCGAAATTCAGGCAGTAGCGTGTATGTTAGCGATTGAATTCGCAGTTGTATTGTCCCAATGCTACTTGATTCACGGTGTATATCCGTAGTCGCCATTGCCTTCATTACTAGGGAGAGCTGGGTGAGCCGGTGATTTTCTGTCAGCCCACGTTGGGGTTGGATGGTAACACATTGCAACGCCTGATCTACATAATCCCAGTGTGAGTCATAAACCAGCTAATTGTGAAGATTTCCACACCATCGGTTTTCCTGTACTGTTGACTACATAATTTCATTCTGCTGTAATAATGCAGAAGTAATATCAGAAATATTTTGTCGTTATATTTTAGCTTTTCATTTTCATTTATCGTAGTTTTATGTTGTGTAAAATACGTTATTTTCAAATTATATTTGAATTGTATGTTTCCCTACGCTTTTAGGTAAGATTTTTTAAAAGAATATTAAATGATATTTTAAAAAATATTACATTCTTTAATGGTTTTATTTCAGTTAAGAACGATATTGAATTGATATTCAAAATTCCTCTTTCGCCCTACCTTAGAGCCACCCCCTACATTATAGTATCAATATTTACTTACTGTTATCAATCATACACAGCGCTAGGCTTTTTCGATTGGTGAACTGTCAATTGTAATGGTGTGCCCTGTAATTTCTATTTTGAGTTCCATTGTTATTACCGTTATTATTGCCGAAGGGAATGGCAAGCTGAAGAGCGTTTCTCAGCCTTGGAGTGCAGCTCCAAGAAAGCCCCGATTCTCAAAGTTCCAAAAACCCTTCTCCCATCACTAGTAGAGTATTTTGGCCTATGTCTTACAGAGTTTCTACGTCAACATTTCTGAGCAGTTTCGGGTAGAGAGCTGGTCGCCGTACCATGACTGGCTGTCGACGCTGTCGATGCCGTATATATCGGCTGAATCGTAAACTTCCACAATTTGTCATGAAATGGGACCGAACTAACTTACCTCGATTATTAACGCTGTGATAAAGCATTCTCCTAAAATCGATTATTGACTCGGGCTAATATTTGACGTTTGCTGGCTTCACCCCTCTCTTCGGACGACCCTTACTTTACGGATGAATCATTCACCAACTGGCGCGCAACGTTATCGACGGCATATCACGGCGCCAGTTGCTTCCCTCGCGCGAGGAGGTCGACCGCGATATCTCCCCATATAGCCTCGAACGAGAAATATTGCTTCTAGCGAGATGGGGGCGCCGGCAGCAGCGGTGGCGGCCGTTCGTTAATGTGCACGCCGCTCCGCTCCGCACCCCAAGAATAATGAATGGCGTGAGGGTATGAGCAGCGTACGTGATGCATCTCCTTCCCAAGGAACCGCTCAGCCAGCGGTGGTTCTTATTAACTCTTGCCCGAAGCGCCAAGCACATTATATGACGTATCGGTAAGGGTTCATTCTCGTTTATATTACTAATTTATAATATAGGCATAAATTATCAGAAACTAAGCAGCCTTCGGCCACGTGAGAGGTGTCCGTGGCTTCGTTAGATACCCAGAAACTCGGGGAAAATCCAAAAATTATGAAATAATTTCGATTTTGTCTGGATAGTAAAAAGTAAATTTTGTTATTCCGCCTATTCTCCTACGGAATGTACTGACTGAATTGTCATTCTCAGTGCGTTGACTTCACACAATAGTGAGACCCAAATAAGAGACACTCTGCCATTAAATATTTAATATTTACGTTTTGTGCTGTGGAAGAGCATTTTTTTTTATATTTGGTTTGTAAAGAACTGTTGTACTGCACGGTAAGCAGTATTTGTTAAAACTGTTTTTGTTAAAATGTTTAATTTTTTCAGTGTTATGCGAAAGTATTTCATTAGTTGTTCTGAGCAGTGTGCATGCTAGTTTTTAGGAACCATTTTTATGGTTTTGTTTATCAGATTTTTGCTTCTGCAGGCTATTAGTTCATGGCTGTTTATGTATATTATTTAAAAAAGTTATATCCTCCGCGGTGAGTCATCCCGGAGAGGGTTATCATCTATTAAATGCACACAATCTAATCCATCGAAGTCGGGCGCTGAACTTAACTGTCTTGATTTTGGCTAAGTTAATTAAACACAAGTTGTTTTGCATTTTTATATATTTGGGCTCCTGATATTTTGGAGTCCTAGAACTATAATGTAAACATAATCGTAATGGTGTCCTACAATTATTATGTAAACAGTTGTACAATAATTTTTCCTAAGTAAATTTTGTTTACTGTATGTGTAAATTATGTGGCATTCAGTTCATTTGTAAGAGGTTTTAAATTATGAATTTGTACGAACTAAAGTTCCTCTGAAACACAGTAGGTTATTAGAGTTCTGTTTTCTTAAAAATGATTTCTTAAATATTGTTTTAAAATGTTATGTAACGTTACTGTTAATATATTTGTTTGTTTACAACTTTTTCTGATTGTTAGGAAAAATATCGTGCTGTGTTTATTATTAACGAAGGAGTTTCATTTTAACTTTTTTCTTCGACAATCGTTGAGTAATGTTTGATTCGGTGTTGACTACAAAGATTTGTACCGTAATGCTTACAAGTGTACGTGTTTGAAGTATAACATTGTTTTATCAATCCCTTATTTTGTGAAAATAATTATATTTTCAATTTGCGAAAACTTTCAGGTCTTTATAATCCTTGTGCTTTGATGAGGCTTTTGCAAATTTCCTCATCAATTATCTTGTCAAACAAACTCATTGTCTTTTTTAATATGCATATTCTATATTTCAGAATCTAAGGCAAGTCACTTGATTTTTACATTAAACTTAACATTACATACAAAGCGATTTAGCGATGAAATAGTATTTCTTCCAAGGAACCTCAATTCCGTTCTTTGCAGTGGAATGAATTAAATTCTTACTTCATTGAGGGGAACCAATCCTCGTGGAATTTAACGATAAGCGTCCCAACAGCATCATGCATGTGTCGTATCAAGTGTTTGTATTGATGCGGCATTTGAACCACGGCGGCGAGCCGTGGTCGGGCTCAGAAGCTTCCCAAGCCGTGCGCTGTAGCGCCAGGAGTAACGATGCCTTCCGTATGGGCGGCGCGTGTGATGTATGGGGCTCGTCCTTGGCTCTCGTCCCCGGAGGCGGCGCTCGGGCAGCGGCGATTCTTCTCCTCGTTCTCTCGCCGGCCTCCGGATCAGAACGGAGAATGGAAAGGGAGGGATAAGGCGAGGGCGAGGCGAGCGCGGAGGGGAATGACCCACTGGGATGGACTGTAGTCGTAAGCAGACGGCTTTCGGAGATGCCGGGGTGATGTGGCCAGATTTTCTTTTTGTTATACGTGCGGAGTGTGATGTGATGCGGGAGAGAAATCTCTAAGGCCATGGTCCGGCAATCCAATATTATGCGCCCTATTCCCTGGAGTTCGCCTTTTGGATCTGTTGGGAAAGCGATAAAACAGGTTTTTTTTTTGGGTGGGAGGGAATGAAAATCAAATATGAAAAAGTGTTGGAATGAAACATGGTAGGAGGAGGCCGGTGAAATTACCTGAAATACTGTTGATTCCCCTTCACAAATTCTTGCATAACCTGTAATAGAGGAAGTAACCGGGTGAAATAATGTAGTTGTTCTACCTTGAATGACTGGCAGGTAGTGGTGATGTCACCAAGAAAAGTGGGCAGTAATAGGTTGGTTGGGCAATAAAACAAAAGTCAGGTTTATCGTTTTGAACTTGCAGGCGTTAGATTCCTAACTGGAAAGAATGGTTTTAAAAAGAACGGAGGAAGTGATATAAATGGGTCCAGGAAAGCTCATGGGTCTTAGATGGGGTAGAAAGGAACTCAGTAAGGGGAAATCTAAATTGGAAGATGTATTATTTTGTTAGTCTGAATGTGATTGAAAGTAGAAGGGATGGGCACTATTTTGCTAGCGAGCAATCTCTCGCCGAAATAAAATGATAAATGAAAGAAAACACAGATGTTTGAGAAGATAAGAATGAGTTGCTGAACAAATAGAATATTCAGTCCAAAATGTACTGTTGTTTTAGGCCAGGGCCCATCCCCTTTTTGGTCCTTGGATTGCAGGTTGTTGCGCTTTACTCTCAGTAGGCGGCAGCAGCGAAGCGGGAGCGCTATGAGAAATATCGATGCTAATTGCAGCGTAGTTGTGTGGAAGTATATATTATGTTCTTCTCAATTCGTACTGATATGAATGAAAAGAGTTTAATAGTTTTTAGGCAATGCTTTTCCATTATCCAGACCATTTTTTTTAAAAATCAGCTTTCATCAATTTAATATTTTTTCTTCTTAATATTGTTTTGATGCGTCAGATACCAAATGTTTGGTGGAAAATGTGGCGTACGTGAGATAAACCTATGCGTTGCAATTCAGTCAAAGTGTAATAATTGTGTGTTTAGAAGAACTTTAACCTCATAAATGCTGTATGGCAAGAATCTGATAGGTCCGTTCACAGCCGTTTTCATTCTTCCTTTCCAGCAGTGAACACTTTTGCTATCGTTCCTCGCTCTCACCGACCGCTCAATCCGCTGGCAGTGGAAAGGTGCTCTTTCCTCTCGGTGCAGCATTCTGGTGTGCGTGGCCTCGGGCAAAACGAATTGGTCACATATTTACCCACGAACGTCCATATTAGGTGCGTTGACTAGAATATTCTATATGAAGAGATCAAATATGAATAATTATGTCGGTTTCTGGAATAAATTTATTTTAGGGTCTGTGAGTAGAACGGACACTATTTTACTTCCTTTTCATCGCTTCAATAGAGACAAATGTATTCAGCATATAAACTGCAAATAAGTAGGGCGGAGATGCTGCGAAAGATAAGATGGACGATGAAATGAAAAGCCGTTGACATTAGAGAAAATTAATTAATGAAACCGAGCCTGGAATACTCGGAGTATGAAACGGCAGATTTGAAGTGAAATTGACTAGAGGAAGAAGAAGAAAGAAAGAAATGAAGTAACTAATTTACTGTTCGTATTGGAACGGGCAAGTGTATTCTGTACCAGCCTGAACGGGAAATCAATGGCAAAATCTTATTATCAAAGGAAAATTAAGTACAAATTAATAGTTGAACGTGAATGAAAGCGTTCGGTGATCTTCCGAGTAGATAGTGCCCCCAGATGTAGGAATTAAACTGCTAGGAACGCGAATACGAAATTCGCAGAAGAGCGAATACCGTCATGAGCGACGCAATAGAGTCGTCGTGAACGTTGGCGAACGAGCCAGTTGGACGTGAAAGGAGCTTCCGAGAAGAGACTGGAGCGTCTAGGGCGGCTTTGACTGGCGCCGGGCGTCAGTGTCGCTGCGAGACCGGTGGCGGCGGCGACGAGTGCCGTTGCTGACAAGATACAGGCAGGCGAGATGGCTAGACAGTAATGAGATAAGCACGTGAATGGCGTGGACGTGCGCGGGAAAAAGGGGGGTGCCTCGCAGTCTGCCTCTGCGGCTGCTAAGCGCACCAGTGGAACGCAAGGGCGATGTATTCGCGCATGTTTTCTTGAGCCCTCATTGCCAGATTCGAGACGAGTGGGGGGGGGGGGATTATTTTGCTGTTATATCAAACCTGTAACCCGTTTTTCGATGCAAAATAGTTTCTATTACACTGGAACGAATATTTAGTTTATCGGATTTTGTCAACGAACTTCGTTATCATTTATTCTGAGTTCAACCAACCTTTGTAAAGATGTGGGAGTAGGTATTTCAGGATCAAGAAAACGGGCGTGTATAATTCCAGTGTTTTTAGGAAAGGGGAGGAGAATAATTGGTTTGTGTGTGTGTATGCACACCCGCGCATTCTTATGTTCGTGTCGTGCTTCGTAAATTGTTAAACCGCACTGCATTTGAAAATGTGTGTATCCAAAGTAGGTTAAAAAGTAAAAGAGAGGGCAACTAAAGAAAACAACCAACTTGGAGGCTTCCGTATATTTTTGTTTGTTTGTTTGTTTGTGAAACTTATCGAAATTTTTTCGCATCTAATTTTTTACAGTAAAATTTCTGAGTTTCAAAACGAAATATACTCTTATACGCTGTTGTAACTTGTGATAAACGTTGCGACCGTAGTTTTAACCTCTCTATCTTTTTTGATGAAAAGAATATGCTTTTACTTTAAAGAATAAAAGAATCGGAAAGTAACCGGATCCAGAAACAGCCTCGGTGATGTAGGGTTCCTGGATAAAGCTCTCATCCATCTCCCGCCGTCAGACACGGTTTGAAATCTGTGGCTGGCATCTGCGCGCCTTCGTCCATGCGGCGGCCCCGAGATTTCGAGTACACCGCTTGGTCCGCTCGCCGCCGCCATTGTTTTACTCTATCTCCATCACGTTCCCGACACCATCATACAGTCTGATTCTGACATGTCCTCTCAACATCTGCCTCATCGTCCTCCGCCCCCCTTCCCCCTACTTCCCCCCTCCCTCCCCAACTCCCCGGCCCGCTTTTACTCCCCCCTTTCTTCCACGGCATTCCCGCTTCCATCCACCCCACCCCATTTTGCAATCCACTCCACAGGATTCCTCTCTATTGATGTAGCTATGTGCTCCCATTTTATTCCGTCGCGTTGCATAACTATTGTCACACATGACCACACTCTTCGATTCTAACTCTCCGACTTCACTTGGATCGTCTGCCATTATCGACGCGGGGCTAGCAGGCGGATGCTGTTGCAGCGCCGGCGACTTCGCAATTTTGGGCCGCGCCGCCGCCACCGCCACCGGTTCCGGTTCTGCTTACGTTTCGCTGGAGCCGCGATTCAAAGAACGTGCCGGAGCTGTATGGAACAGGGCCAAGGGTGAAACAGTTGCTGCACTTGCCCCAGATGAGATTCCAGTTGCCGGAACCTGACTGCACAGCTATCTCTTTTTTTTACGGGTTTGAGAATAATGCCCGGAGAGGTCTTCGGCATTCGAGCGGATCTCCCAGTAATAGAAGCGGCTTTCTCTATTCCATTGTGCGCTGGCGATGCGAATTTATTGTCCTTTAAGGGTATAAAAAAGTTGATGCAATTCCATCCGGTGGAGCAAGTTGAAAACTCGATGTACCTTCTAAAAATATTCCTATCGATCATTGTTTCTGTGGTTTCATTATAGTTTTGGTTCAACATTCAATTTGTAGGGTTTTCTGTCGCCCGGAATCGATAACTATTAATTTGATTATTAATTTCCGTTAGATATACAGGTTTTGTTTTACAACAAAAAGTTCAGAGTTTAATTGCTCAATCCATTGCATGGAGATATATTCCGGGAACAATAACTGCTCCTTTTTCCTATTTTCATTCCATAAAATGCATCGAGAATTTGTGCTTTGTGAATAGAGAATTTACATGCAATGGAGACAGGGAGAATTAAAGATATTTATATAGCATACGAAGTTGTTTCGGCTCACATTTTCTGTTGATCTGCCAGAAGAGTAGAACGTTTCGCGACCGGGGTGCTTTCGTTCAGGACCGCTTTTCTTTTATGGTTGGGATCCTGCTGTGATGTCTCTAACGCTGTTGAGATATAGAGGCACTTTTTGTGTATTATTAGTTTTACTTTCTCGCATACTACGTACGTAGAATAGAGTAAGTGTAATGTTGCAGCACAAACAGGGGAATTGTTGTCAGAAAAACTCGTTTTGGATTTCTTGTTCCTTTATGTTGCAAATTACTTTGTCAAACGCGTTGCATACTCAGAATCTTCGTTTTGTGGGTCCTTGATACCGAAAAATTGGTTTACGCACGTCTGTCCGCTGTCCTGTGATCAACGCCAGCGGTTAAATCGTTGGAAGGATATTCCCCGTTTAATCTAGCTGCAATCGCGCGCACCTTTATTTGAAATGGATATTATGATTTTTGAAGGTTGTTTACACGAGTCCCCAACATTTTTAGAATTTTCTCAAAAAATTGCTCTCGATTTTTTCTTTTTCCTTTTTCTCAGATAAAACAAAATATGCTTATAAAAATGGCGATGTTCTGATTTTCGTTGAACTTTTGAATTGTGACCTGTAAGAAAGAGATGCGGAAAAATCTTTGTATTTGTCATTTTTATTCTTTAAACTTCATTACGAATATTCCTAATTTTTCTCTCCAATGCTTTTATGTAACGTAGATGTATGCTTCTGTAAATAAGTATTGGATGTTTGTTTGTTTTTTAAATCAATGATAATATTTGAACGTACGAACGTTCTGTAATTTTAGAGGGCTTTGGTAAATTGAAATTTCCTGTATTCAAGAATTATCAGTACGAACAATCGTATTTAATTTCGCGTAAAAAGTTATTCGACTCATTTCTTCGTTTATTTCAAAAATTTGCATTATCACTATTTTTTCCCAAATCTACTCCGTTGGATTTGATACGTTGCCTGTTTAATACATGTTTCGGACGTCGTAATAATGAATCTGACCACGAACAGCAAACTCCGACGCGAGTAATCGAAAGATGAGATGAACCGATAAATTGCAGTAGTCCAAACACGCGGAAAATGAAATCCGCGGTTGACTGTGCCACCTCGCTACTTTCCAAGAGTTATTGCAGCTTCATCAACCTCTAAATTGAATACCTCTCCGGTATTTTTTTATAGCGCGTGAGACTATTCTTGCTCAATGAAAATGGGTTTTGCAATAGTTCACACTCTTATTTCTTCACATTCCAATCGTTACTAAATTGCTTGGCTGTCATATAGTCTTGTAAATAAATTGACATACGTTTCTTGACCTGAATAAATTTAAAATTCCTTGGAAACAGTCAAATATTTGAAACTATTCGTGCTTCTAAAATTCAAAAAGGTGCTTTATAGTAGGTTTGCAGGATAAATAAAGTATCTTGGGATTATAATTACAATCTGATCTGTATCTCCAATAAATGGAATGTCTTTGAGGTTCTTGATAGTTATTGCAGAGGAGTCTTTCAGGAGAGAAAATATATCGACTTCAAGATTTTTAGCAACGTCATTATGTGTGAAAGAATTGATACTGAACCTTAGTTGTCTTGCTTAAGAGTTGAAGAAGATCTGTATTTGATTCACGTATCAACATTACCTCAACGTCCCTTTGGGACTCAGATGAATGACTGAAACTCGAATGATCAGAGTGTGCGAACAAAACATTTAGGTCGTAGAACCCCCTTTGATAAGGGTGTAAGTAAAACCTTTTGTCTTGTTTCATATGAATACACACGATGTCTAAAGCTATCTAATACCTGTATTAATACCAACTTCGGTATATTTTGATCCTCTTCGAATTTCGAACAAAGAGGTTAGAACGAGTACATTCGAGATGGCCTGAGACTCGGGACTTCAATTAAGGCTGTTCCAATGCGCGGTGGTTTCTGAAATTTCCTGCAACCAGCGTGTCGTATCTCGCGATGAGAGCACTTCCCATGCAGCAGCAACGGCAACAACGTCGTAGACGACTGAGAAGCCGCGAAGCCGCCGCCTCCGCCTGCATCCCTCGCTCGCAACGCCGCCCTGCTGCGCACCACCGCGCCGCTCTGGCACGAGAACGCGGAGCGGAACCGCAAACGCGCGGCGGAGAGCGGTGCAGAGTTGGGCGGGGCCGGGGGGGGGGGGGAAAGACGGGTTCGGGTCGGAGGGGGGGCGGCGCGGGCGGCGGGCGGCGCGGCGGCGGGGCGGCGCGGGCGGCGCGGGCGGCGCGGGGCGGCGCGGGCGGCGCGGGCGGCGCGGGCGGCGCGGGCGGCGCGAGGCGGCGCGGCGGCGCGCGGGGCGGCGCGGGCGCGGGCGGGGCAGGGGCGCGAGGCGGCGCGGGCGCGGCGCGGCGGCGCGGCGCAGGGGCGAGAGCGGGCGGGCGGAGCCGGGCGGCGCAGGGTGGCGCGGGGAGGCGCGGTGCTAGGCGAACAGGCCATGGCTGACTCTGACAGGAGGGGTGCGGCGCGGCCCGGTGGTCGAGGGAAAGGGCGAGGCGGGTGGCGACGGGGCTGAACGCAGGCCGCCCGCGGGAATGAATGGCGGATTAGGCGGGCCCTGCGGTTCGCGCGCCTGCCACCCAGCCGCTACCACTGCCGCCGCCACCGCCCCCTGTCGGCGCGAGCGAGCAGAGGTTTTCGATTGCTCAGCCACGCGAACAAATCGCGCGCGAAAGAGTTGCTCGCTGAGCGCCATCACTGCCTCTCCCTGGCTTTTCTCTTCCTCCGTTTATGCCCTCGTTCTCGTTTCTTGGCTCTTGTTCGCTTTTATCTCGTTCTCTCTCCTTTCTTATCAGTCCCTCAATCTCTTCCTCATGCTCACTTTTTTCTTTCCTCTCCCACTCCTCCCGAAGCTTTTCTCTTCTATCCACTTCTCATTCCTATTTTCTTCTCAGCTCTGGAAATTAATTTGTTTGTGTTACGTCTGTGCCCGCTTGCATGTGTCTCAGAAAACGAGTTCTTAATTTTGGACTGACTCACTGGGATATTCTTAATGAAGATTTGAAAACGACAGTATCATACCGACGTGCGTACACTATGGCTGTTTTCTGAGAGATTCGGATTCATCTGAATTTTTGGATAAAATTGCAACTACGATAGTTTTCTTTTACGAATCGCTGGCCTCTTGGGTTCATCAGATCAGTTCAGTGGTTTTGTTAAAGGATTGAATCAAGTTTTTTATTAAAAAATAGAAAGCAATAAAATAATGTGATTAAAGGGAAATAGGAAATTGCGATGAAAACTGGTTTCCTTGTATTCTCGATCGACGAGGTGATTTTTTATTTAGCCTTTTAATGACAATAATTATCCCTTTAAATCTGCTGTTGTTCATACGTAAAGAATAGCACCTTTAATGTGGCCTCCTGGTTGTCTGGTGATTATCACATTTATATTGTAGTGGAAGTTGCACGCGAAATTAGTGGAGATATTTCAGCGTAACAGGAACTCATTCAGCAATGTGATTAACATTTTTCTATTTTATGTTTTTCTCTGGGACGTCCATGACTTGAAACTTATGTAAGAGTCTAACCAGCTAATGAAAATCATTTTCTTTTTATTCTTACTGGTTTTGTATTCAGGTATGTAAGAATAATGCTTTTAAGCTGTGGAAGAAAGCTTATTTAAAAGACAAAAATGCAGTTGGAAATTGACATTCGCGCCAAGAAAACGCAGCCTTGACCAAGGCGTTGCCGTTTGCTAGAGTCGATTCACGCACGACGCTCAGCCCCAATAAAACCACAATAGGAATAAATGGTCGTAAACGCACGCGAAGATATACTTCCGTAATATTGTACATAAAGCTGGCGTGTCGTAAACTATACATTCATGAAGTATATTTTCCTCCGGGGAATCCGGTTTTTTATTACGTGAAATTCGTAATGCACACTTGTTCTCCAGACAGAGAAATAAAAAAAGCCCTGCAACATTGAATGGTAAGCCAGGTGTGAGTAGGCAATTCAGATGGTCACAATGACCCATTCAGTAGTCGCAACCATGTATATGTTGAGCTCAAAGCACCACGTTCTAACCAAGATACCGCAAGAGGCAGTTGTGTAATTATTGCTAAACAAACATTCTCAAGAACGATGTATAAAATGTATGTAAGTCTCGAAAAAAGAAGGCAGTTGGAGTAATACGAAACGTTGATTACGAAAAGTTATTTTTCTTACACACAATGCGTGCAATTTTCACACTCCTCACAGTACCCCTCACAAAGTGTTGTAAAAAGACACTGTGATATTATTTAGATAGAACGCAGAACTAGCGAGGGGCGCTTGATCTCTAGTTATCAAGAACGCCCTTCTTCAGGTATGCTACTCGAGGCTGCGAGCGCCTACCTGTGCGGCCAACGGAAGCATTTCCTTCTTTACTAGCCTTCGACCTCGCTCTGTGGGAGGTTTATTGCCCGTTCAAAATCTTTATAGCAGAGACGGCGGTACCCACGGTGATGGAGGAAGACGTCGGTGGTAGAGACGTTGGGAGCGGAGTTCCAGTTGAAAGTAGCGGCTGGAGTACTACGGTTGTTAGCTCAGAGGTCGTCGATAGCAGTCGTGGTAGTGGCAGTGGCGTATGATTGCGGTGTCAACGATAGCGGCAGCTAAGCCAATAATGGGAAGACATTGTAGTTGGGGAAGGCGGTGTGTGTTGCAATGGGAGGGCAAAGATCGTAGGAGCTGTGGTTACTCAGGAGAAGATGAAATCGATGGTAACTATGACAGAGTCGAAAAGGATTTTAAACTTAAGGGTGGTTGTGGCTAGGGCAGCGTGCATGGGCTGAATTCGGTGATCGTCCCGCACGTGACATACGTATTCACTCCGGTACCAGCGTGAAAAGCTAGTAGTAAGCTACTGAAGCCGCTCGACCCATGTTTCGGGAGATGGTCTCCAGAGCAGTGCTACCTGAGGTATGCAGTTGTCAGCTGGACGATCCGCCTTTTATGGGCCCGAAAGTGTGGAGTGTGTGTGTGTGTGTGTGTGTGTGTGTGTGTGTGTGTGTGTGTGTGTGTGTGTGTGTGTGTGTGTGTGTTAAAGCGTGACTGCTTGGCGAGCAGCCATGAAGTCTAACAAGCCTCTTGACAAAAACCTCCGTTGATCGGCAGCCATGATATCTTTGTAGGAACAGCGGACGCGAATGCGGCAACGATAACGGAAGCAATGGGAACGGCGAGGGTGGAGGTGAAGGCGGTCGCGGAAGCGGCAGAGGTGAAGGTAGTAGCGGCGGCAATGGTAGAAGCGAAGAAGGGATCGAAAAAGAAACACGACGCAGGGAGTTGCAGAAAAGAAGTCTGCATTCTGGAACGTGCGACATGAGCCCCAGAAATGCGATGACAGCGGCAGAAGAGCAAAGAGCCGACGACGAGGGAAGCGGGGGGCGATGGCGTGGGGCGATGGCGATAAGGAGCGGCGTCGAAGGCGGCGGTGGCGCGGCGTGGGAGGCAACGGCGGAAACTACTGTAGCGGATGCCCGCCACCCGCGCTCCACCTGCGCCTGCTCTTCGTCCTCCGCCGCGCGCTCCCAGCGAAGGACCTCCAGACCAGCAAGAGGCGTTCCTCTCCCAGTGTGGTGGAACCTAATAAGCCCCAGCGACTAGCAATTCGTGCCGAGGGGATCTACACAAGAGGCCAAAAGGCGTTCCGGGAAATAAGGGAAATATGATTTGCCTTCGAAACACTGGCTTCTGTTTACCAGGACTGTTAAATCCGCTGATACCAACCCATGAAATGGAAAGGCGATGAGAGGAAGGGACGAGGGTAGATATTGGAACTGCCACACTAAATATTGACTTCAGATAACTATTGTTGCGCGTATATTCGTCGTATGGGTCTTTTGGACGAGTATTCTGAAATACAAGTCTCCGATTTGTATTTCAGAATCTAATCGTGCTTGTGTTCTTTCATTTGAAAATTGAAGTGAATATTGTATTACCCCAGTATTAGTTTCAGAACCTTGCCTTGACGTTGCAGCAAAAAAGAAATCCTCCATTCCTAGTTCATACATATTAACATAATGAGAAAATGAATGCATTTTACTTAAGTTAAAACTATGTGCATAATCCGTGCGTGAATAGATGAATACATTGTATTTTGGGGAATCGATCGAAATCGCCTATTCGGCCGATTCCATTGAAGTCACTAGTTCTAATGAAATCAGTTGGACCTGCAGTAGTATGATATGATAAATTTTAAAAGTTGCTAACATATTTTCAGTTCCTAATTTATAGAACTTAGTAAATAATTAGAGACGACTACTAGTGTTAGCATTTGCTTCTTGCAGAAATAGCCTGGTGTAATCTAAAGAGCATCAAAGACGAAACTATACCAAACCAAACTATTGTGAGAAGCGAATATTGTTAGGTGATAGCGATAATTTAAGTTAGCGCAGGAGTTATAACGGGCAACAATTAAATAAATAACCGCAGCTCAATTACAGTTGGCGCAATGGTGCCTGGACTTGCTGAACTCTGATACTGGCTGTGGGGCAGGGGGATCCCCCCCCCCCTGCGAAGGTTAAACGCCGCGCCGGGCGAAGGTGGATCGCCCCGAGGCGCTTCGGATCGGAGTCCTTCTCTAAACATTTCGGGGCCTGTTGCCGATGCGCTGCCGTGGGAGACGGAGAGCAGGGCGCCACGCGGCCCCCAAGAATAGCCCCGCTCCCAAACAAGAGGAGCGTCTTCGGAGCAGATGCCTTCCTCGCGGCTCTCCGGCTGATACGGCGATGCGGACACGGGGGGGGGGGGAAGAGGAGAAGGCGCAGCCGCTCACGAAGCGCAGCCAGTCACGCGGGACGGCGCGCAGTGAGGCGAAATGGCGCCATAACAGCGCGGAGTGGACTTTCGGGGAGTTTCAGGCAAGAATAAAGACGATGTTTTTCAACAAAGTGTTAATAAATAAAAATATTGGTCCACAAAATAATAACGAACATTTTTTGCGATTATTATTTTCGGAGGGTTGGTGTATTGTCAATATGAATTACCTTCTTTCGGCTCTACATAGTATAGGACTGGGTCCGAACATTCGAGGTCGAGATGTCGGTGGTAGAGTTCGTTTTGAGGGGTTCTCAGATCTTTTTAATCTTGGACACAACTAGTTCTGTTTTCCGTACCCTACAATTATGGAATCTATGGATTCTGCCGTCAGACATGTTAATAATACTATCTTTCGTACAAAGTGATACGATTCTTCAAAATAATTATTACCATATCCACATTCTGCTTTTCACAAGACTAAAAACAGGAAAGTTACGGTGTGAAACGCGTCGCCTCATTTTTATGGTATGTATGTTGAAGCAAACTGTATAATGTATACCATAACCATTGTATTTGAACTGTTTCAATTAAGACGAGCTATTTTCCGGAGCATGTTAGACGCAAGAAGGAGAATGTACAGGAAATGACGCCTAGGCGAAAACGTTGTGCTGAAAAAATGGCTTACAATGTATCAATATTGAATTATACGAATTTGAAATCATTTCATTTGTCGATTATAACTTAAAAACTCTTGTTTCCACAATTCAATAGTTTCGTATCTTGGTTAACAGGTATTCTATTTCATTTTTTAAACACAAATTCCGACCATATTTCGGATCAGTGTGCGGCGTTGCATTCCTGCTTGCCTTTAAGTACCTCTCCTCTTCTTCGCCTTCTTCAGTCGTCTGAATATCGCGTTGAAATTTTTCGTTCTGGAAGAAACACAATTATCTGTACGGAATATCTTTATATCCCCCTTGGGCGATCCTGTGAATTGATATCGATTATTACATTCCTTGTTGGAACTATGCGTACACACTTATATCCCTTTTTAATTACATTTTAACACCTATCCATGGTATCCTGTACTCTACGTACTTTCTACGTACATATTAAATCTTAATCGGTAATGAATTTATGTGTGAAGGAGCAGATCTTGAGTTCTATCACAAAGTGCGAACCCATTGCTGTGGTGGTTGAATTCTTACGTAAAGACGGAGTGTTCAGTTATAGAAATATATTTTCGAAAAATAATTTCTGCGTATATTATTGTGTTTAGTAGTTCATTGATATGACTCAGGCTAATCCTTATTATGAATCCGTAGTATCTACGGATTTCTCGTAGTTTCTAGGACGCAAGAGAGATGCAGAGAAATATAGATTCTACTGTTTACCTTTTAATATATTTTGTTGGCACTTGGTGAATATTGCATTTTTTGTTCATTATTAAAGAAAATGTTACAGGCGGACGAAATTGTTTTTCTTCATTCCAGCAACTATAACGACGGACTTGCCAGATAATCTCTCTGTATTTTTGAATTTTAATGAACCTGAATGTGAGTTAAACTCGAAAAAGAAGCACTTAGCGACGCAGAAGCATAAGTAAAAACATTTCAGCTGCAGAGTTTCTTTACACATACTCAGAGTAGCGAGAACGTGGTTAGTATCAAGTTTCCCTACGCAATATCGTCCTCCTCCGTCGCTCCACCTCCACCTCTGCCTTTACCATACACGGGTTCCTTAACCTGCCAACGTCGTGCGCGTCTTTTTTCGTTTCGCCTGGCTGCTTGAAACTATTTCACCTCCTCATTACAGCCCTTCCCTTTCGTTCCCCCGCCGCCGCCGCCGGGCTGAATTAAGAGCCCGAGCCGCCCGCCGCCTCCGCCGTCGACCGCGGCCGCGAACCGCGCGCCGCGCCGTGCTGTGCTTCGCCACGTGAGGGCGCACAGTGGGCGATTCGGGAAGGAACGAGGTCTACAATTTTGAGTGCCGTCGTGATGTGGCCGCCGTTACTAGCTATGTCGCCTTCGTTCTGATGCTGGCACACTCTTGAATGTCGACTAGAGCAACTTCATGGAATAGAACGTCGTTTTGGTTATGCTAGTCGGTGGTTTGTACGCATTGATTGAAACGTTTGTTTCGTAAAAGGTCGCGTCTCCTTCACTTGTTCGGCGCGCGCGTTGGAAAACTCCATATCCCCGGAAAAGATACGTACACCGATTTATACTTGCTTAATTTATATTAACGAACAGTATGCTTTTTTTCGCAGACCAATCAATAAGTGATATTCATTCATGTTTGTAAAGGTTAGAGTTGTGGCCTTTTCGAAATAATCGATTCAATCCGGAACTGATAAACTGTCCATTCACGAGGTTTCCAGCTGCTGTGTTTTATCAGAGTCTAACGTGACAGAAAAACTTATGTAGTGCTATTATTCGATGTGTGAGGTTGAACAGTGAGTGCAATGGAACTTTCTGAGTCGTTTTTGTAGAGTCGGTGCGATTACTGAAACTGATACAGCAATAAAAGTTTTAAGAAATAATTGAAATATAAATACTGAGGGAGTCAAACCAGAAAGTGTTTTCTCGGGATTTTTTTTTGGCTTAGGAGTCTGACAGTAGATTCCTATTATAATGTTTCTCTATACCTTCAAGACTTTTCGCTGTTCGGATTAAGCTTAGACAGTCACTAATTATTCCAAACAAATTTCGAATCGGTGATACTTTCTGTGAAAAACACGAAAAGATCAAAATAGTATCCAGTACTATACACTACTCCGGACGATAGTGCAGTTAAACGTGTTCCATAAACCGCCCTTAGTATTAGTTCCCCATTTGGAACTTTCCCCTTCTCGAAACATTTCATGACAATTCTGTTACGTGCATATCTCCCAGTTTGATTTTTCAGTTCTGTGTGAGACTTTTGGCTCTCAGTGTGTGCAAGTGCATTTCGCTAGCCCGCAGAAACTACATTTCGCTCCTTTGATGCGCTCGGTGCTATTTGATGGGGCAGGGGGGGGCACTGGGTTCGCCGCCTCCTAGAGAGCGAGCCCATGACACTAAACTGTTCATAGGAAGGAATCCAAATCAGGGAAGGTGGATGAGAAAACGTTTCCATTGGTGCTGTGTAGGTAAAGATTTTTTTTTAGTTTCACTCATCATTTCGACGTTGCCGCAATCACTAACTTCTCTGGGACAGATTTCATCACATCACTTGATTGTTCACTTGTCTTTCTTATCCCCCTTGCCCCTACCTACTTGGATAAATGCACGCACCCTCTCGGGGCTGAGATGCCAACGTGTCACCGCCCACTGCGGCTCGCTCTGCGTGCACGGCGGGTTGCCTGCGTCCCAGGGGCCCGGGAGGGCGGCGGCAGAGGAGGCTGCTCGCTGGCTCGTGCAGGCGAGCGGGGCGGCAGGTGCGCGAGCGCCAGCGCGCGCTCTGGTGGAGAGCACTCCAGCGGCTTACGCCTCCTACGCGCGCGCTCCGGCAGGCAGGGCGCAGGTGGCGGGAAGCGGCCGCCGCCTCCTCCGACTTAATTGCTCGGCCGCTGCGGGCGCGCCTTCCACCCGGGGAGGAATGCCGCGGGCCGCCGCGAGGGCAGGGCGCAGGCGAGGTCGAGGACGGATGGGTGTTGCGCCGCTCTTGGACACCGACGCCAAGTGTGGGCCACGGGCAAGGAGAGGTTAATGCTTTGGAATGGCGTGATCTCGCGCCTCGGGAGTGGTTGGTACTTGGAATGTATTACAGGGAGTGGTGCGATGAACTAGGGTTGTCGGCTCGCGGGAGTACAATTAGAACTTACAGCTGGAGTGATATCGTTCAAATTTAAGTGTACACTTTAATATGAATGTTTATGATGTTTATTTAAATGTCAAACTGGGAACGCAACGTCTACTACGATGATTCCAGTAGTAATTTAGTTAAATTAAGGATTAACCGAGAGTATTAGAAGCGATTTCTTTATATCCACAGCTCTTTTACAGGCAATGCGAAATTATTATATCATTTTTTAACCTCTGAGTCAAGTTGTATCCATCATTTTATTTCATCTTATTTAATGTTTGGATATAAAGAACGCTATTACCTTAAATAGAATTATATTGTGTCAGTACCGTGTAAAATTCGTACCAACCCATCCCTGGTGTCTGTCAGCAAATATTATTGAATTTTCCTTTCAGTGAAGTTAAGGTGATGTGAGTTTGTTTTAAATAAGTTTAATTCGCGAAGACTGTTCTGGGGGGGGGGGTTGTACACATTAAGCAGAATGGGTTTGGATGTATATATTGCCGATTTACAATAGTATCATCCAGTATCCAAGAACCAGAACAGCTAAAATAACTAGGCATTCCACCACAATAGCATTGAAACCTTAGGTAGAGGTAGCCAAACGTCTTTCGGCAGAAGCAGGTAAACTGCTAAATCCTTCGCGCAGATACAGTTTCACATCTTAAAGATCTAGTATTTCAATTGTGTATAAAACCAAATAAAATAAAACTTATATACGATTATAGTAATAATTAGCTTTATTCGTTCAATATTTCTCATTGCCAACAAGTTCTTTAAATTTAAAATATATTAAGAAAATATTAATAATTCATTTTCCATAAAATTCTTCCAGAAGGCTGTCAACGTCATTTCATCTTTTGTTTGAACTTGAATCGCACAATAAGATTTTCCATCTTATTTGTTCATTAAATAGTTTAGTTGTAGTTTTAATATATGTATTCGCAACACAGCCACACTATCACGACTGGCTTGGAAATTCTAAACCACTTGTGATAATTTGACCTTGAACACGTTCATACTTTTGTTGAATGACCATGTTCATACTTTTGAAAATGTTTGATGAAAAATGTTGAAAAACGTTAATTCTTTCAAAACACCATAAATGTGTTTAGATTTGGGGCAGTAGTCTTGACCAAGACTTTTTCCCAATGTTGATTTATTGATTATTTCCACTGAAGCGGACGCACTAATAAAGTTTGGTTTGATTATTTTTCCATATGTTTTAATCGTGAAATGAAATCTGAATATTTACTTACCTGATGAACATGCTAACATAGCTGATGAATCCGTATGTTATGCGCCGACTTTCAGAACACCGCGAGTTCAAAATCATTATTTTTCATTATCTTGTGGTGGTTTGTTTGTGGCGCCATTTGCAAATTGGTCACGTCCTTCGCATTACGCGCGCACGCTCTTTTCAGGCCCCCGCGGACAGAAAAAGGAGCGCCACTCGGCCCAAGGGCGAATCGTTTTCTTGCGCGGGAGCTGCTCTTTGTGAACCCGCCGTGCGGTCGCCCTTGCGTGGGCGCCGCCCCGCGCCCGGCGAAGCGAGGGGGCCGCCACGTGTCGCGGTGGGTCCCTTCTCCCCCGAAGGAAGTTGTGCGGCTTGTTCCCTCGACTGTGCCCGCCCCGCCCCGCCCCCCTCCCTCCCCGAGCTGGCCATCCGCCCCCACCTTGTCCCGCCCCGCCCCTTTCTACCCGTCCCGCATCGCCCGCGCTCGCTGCACTTTCCGTGCCGTCGCTCCCTGCCAACAAAGCCCTCTCACCCTGTTGGCACCCTAACGCCTACTCGTTCCTGCACCCAATTTCTGCCAGCAATTTGTGCTTCTGGATGTTGGGTTGGTGTCGCCGTTCGCGCCGGCTTATCTTTTGTGATCCTTCTGACGTGCGAGTTTCTGCTATTTTGTTACAAAATTTTCTCTAAATTCTTCTGGTATGTTTTTCATCTCGTTTCTCGCCGTCGTTTCGTTGTTGTTGCTTTGATTTTGTGAAATCTAGGCCGTCCTATTCTAAACCCTTTGACCCTGTTTTAAATCAGAACATATAAACATGCTCTATCGAATTCATATTTTTCAACTCTTCTTTATTTTTTGCTGTCTATTCAGTCTCATTGTATAGAATATCGTATTATCCACCGATCTTCCTCAATTTCAGCTGGCACGTGAGAAGGCTTCTTGATAGTCACATTTCCGCTCTCGCCAGCAATATGTCATAATTTTCCATGCACTGCACTGCAGTATACTAGTTTTCTAAAATAACGTGATTTACATATCAGTGCCACGGTATTAGGTCATAATTCCCATTTGCAAAGTGTGTTTGGGTGATTTGATGTTGAAAATTGACGACCTAGCTGCTATCGTTCTTGTTCACGTCATTTAGTCTTCGTTCCTGCTTTTCGTCACGCGTATTCCCATTTTTCCCTGTTACCTTTGCGGGGCGGTTAGTATTACAGTTATTGTCATCTCCCAAATCTGTTCACTTTACCATTCGCCAAACCTACATTTCTTTTGTCGCTAGATCGTTTATTGCCTCCTAATCCCAACGTTTCTATGATACTGACGATATCTGTCAACAGTGACGTTTTCCACTAAGTGAGAGTAGGAAAACGTTCGCGCCACGTGTTGAAGGCGAAGGAGATTTCGCTCTCATCTGTCCAGGACAACTAGATGGGCATCGCATCTCGTGGCGAAGAAACAGACCAGCTATCCGACGAAAATCTCTATCATCTCCCCCCTTCACAAGATCCCCTCTCGTCGTTCGCCGTCTTCTCCTCCTTCATATAATTCCGGATGAATCCTATGATTAAAATGCCGTCGAGAGGAGGGTGCGCAATGATCAAAGTCACTTTGATGCACCTCTCGCAGAGATTCTTTTCAAATCTCTGAGCGAGCGGAGACGTTTTGTCGTTTTATAGGAAAGCGCTTCTTTTTTTTTCTTCGTTTACCATCTACCTGTTCGCTGGCGTTTGCGGTGGCCGATGCGTCGTGGAACTGCGCGATCAATATCCAACCTCTTTGCTGCACACCGATGCATTTTTTCTCCGATGCCGTTTTCTGTTACTACCCACGTCCGCACATCATAACATCGCCGGCGTCGGAGCGTGTATGGAATACGTCCTCCGAGCAGGCGCCGCGCATGGTGTGTGTGTGTGTGTGTGTGTGTGTGTGTGTGTGTGTGTGTGTGTGTTGCGTTGTGTAATGGGTACCGCAAGCGGCCATTATGCACCGATAGGAACGCGCTCTTGTGTTCGGCGCGGGCATATATCAAGAGCGAACATGAGAGGCCCCGGCGCGGCGTCCGTAATCCTCCCGATAGGTGCTGCCTACCCTGGCTGCCGCCGGCGGCGCGGCGGCGGCGGCGGCGGCGGCGGCGGCGGCGGCGGTGGCGGCGGCGACGGCGGCGGCGGCCCCGCGTCCGGATCCGGGCACTTGGCACATTTATGCTAATTGGAGTGCGGCGCTGGCGGCCGCGCCGCCTCCTAACCTGCTTGATTTACGACCGCGAGGCGTCTTCGGCGGATGGGCCGGCGCATGTACCTGCGGCTAATCCGCGTCGGCCGAGTACTGTCGACTGGGAGGTGGATGATAGGGGCCGGTGAGGGAGTTTCGAGCATGAGGTACTCCCGTCTTGGGAGATACGATTTTCGGTGCTGGTACACGGCAGGGAATTACATTTCAGGTTATTAATTTGTGTTTAATCCTGCCCTCCGTTTCATGAGAAAAGCAAATACATCTGTGTTCAGAAGTAGAAATCATTTCCTTTAATGTGTTTGACAGGAAAGATTATTCCAGGAATGAATTATTTCTTAACCCCTAAGAGGATTCTGAAATGAAGAAAGAGAGGAGGGCAGAAAGAAACAGGATTAATGTAGTGTTCTTGCTTGTGCAGTGACAAGTGTTTTTGCAGTAACTTTTCTTCCAAAAATGAATACGTTTATTAAAGCAGCGTGTGAACACACGAGTGCGGAGTGAAAAGTTATCGCCTTTGCAGTTTTTTTAGTTTAAAATTACTCTTATTTTCCTACGGAGTTCCTCTAAGGTGAACACTCTTTTTCTAACGTTTTTCCAGCGAGCAGATTCCGTCGTTGAACTGGAAGGGATGCAAAATAACAATATCGCTATCATGCCTTCATTTGGTGCAAAGCTTTTTCCAGACAATTTATTTAGTTGTTAGAATAGGTGGAAGTCAGGGAATGTCAAATCTGGCTAAGAGGGTGAATGTTGGGATAATTAATAGTTCAGATCCGTCAGTTCTCCCATTGCCAAATATCTTTGTGATCAGGTGCATTCTCCTGATGAATTTTCCCCCTTTTTTCAATCCAGGCCTCTTCTCACCAATTCATCCAGTTGCCACAGAAGGCTACCATCATATTCATCATTAATATTTTTACCTAATGCAAGGTAATCGATGGAAGTTATCCTTTATCGTCCAGTGCCATAATGTACCGTTTTTAGATATTCTCTAGGTTGCAGTTTTGGGGCGTCCTTCACATGGATCTCTTAAAAACAAGTATGACCTCATTTGAATTCAGCTACCCATTTCTTCGCTGTCAAAAATGGAGCATACTCCTTATGAACTCTCATCAATATTGCATAAAATTCAGTTAGCGACAAACTGTTGAAAACAAAGAAGTTTATAACGACACGGTAATCAAATTTCTCCATTTGAGCAAAAGCCTTTCTGCGTACGAACCAAGCTAATGCGTTGAACAAGTTGACACATACAAATGTTATTGCAAAACATGTATAAACAACAAAAACTAAAGCCCATTGCTGTCAACGCCATGTATTTTTTGTGAGAGATCGAGAAATTCTCACTTGACTCCGAGTTCCCATGAGATACATTATTTTAGTCTTAATCGTGTGAGATTTTAATTGAGTTAGGACAATTCCCTGTTTCAGTGATGAAGAGAATTAGAGATGTAGCGGGTTCGAATTCAACGGAAGCTACGAGATTATTCATGTCCTGGTGCGATGTAAGGAGGACTTGAATTTATAGTGATTCTCATTTTCTCTCATACGATTTACTCGTCCATTTAGCGAACATTTCAATCATCCCACTTAAGATTAGTTTCTACTCAGGAGTCGAGGTCTAGCAAACGTTTTGGAGTGTCGCCGACAAAGTGAGTGAGAGAAGTCCCTTTCCAACGTGGCGTAGATACTTTTATGTGAAACTATCGTGTGTGGAGTATACAGACAGAATGATCCACGCTGCGTTTACGCAATATTAAATTAGTTTCCCGATAACATCTCTTAATTTCAGGTTGGTCTAATTTTTTGGCAGTTTACCTCGGTGGGCACTTCCTATTCCAACAAAAATAAAATGTTTTGGGCCGTAGAAAAAGTTTAACTACACTCTTCGTGATATTTGTTTTCTTTCCCTTGCAATGCTTTCTTTCTTTCGTTTTTCTTTTGTTCTTTATTTCACTTCAATTCATTTCTTCTTTACGTTGTTATTTTCTTTCCTTTCCCCGTTATGCTGGGAGTGTTTGGGCGATACTACAGAAGTAAATCATATTGTTGTCAGTAAATAGCACCAGTCCTTTTGTTTGTTGCTAGTGTGTTTGGAGGAAGGTGCACAGAGAATCGGTTACGACGCTTTCTCCTTCGAACATTGACAGAATGGAATTCAAGCCACATTTCCTGTAATTCTACGAAGTGATCGATCGCATGTCGATGGGTCTGACCGAGGGAACTTGTAGTGTCGTTGAACTTGCAGGCAACTACACCTTCACTCGAGTGCCGTTGGGATCTTGAGAACTCGGTCTTCAGCCTTTTTTAGTAAGAGCTCTTCCTTGTGCTGTAAATTGGTTATAAGTTTTTTTATAAGTTTCCTATGGAAAAAAGAGTAAGTGGAGAAATGAAAAATTACAGGTTTGTAAAAGCCTAAGGAGTCACTTTTGTCATTGTTCATCGCCTACACCTTAGTTTTTTACATAATGCTCTTATTTCTCTTTCCTATAGTGGGTCAATTTTTTTCCTGTGCGCCTTTCACTTGTTTATAGTGGGTGTTTTAGAGCAAAAGAACGGGCGCTTGCCACAACTAGAGTATGCTCCATGACTAGCTTTTCTACTATGTCTGGAGGAAAAAATGGGTCGCGTCCAACCTTTCTCTTTCCTCCCGTTTTGAAATCATATCGGTAGGGCTCTTATTATTTATATTGTTAATTAAATTATATCGTTTTTCATCACTGTCACATCACCAAAGAAGATCCAATGATTAAGTTCCTGAAGGGTTGCGAAACACACATTCTGAACTTAAATTATTCATGCTCCAAAAGAAATAAATGACAGTAATGATAAAACATTTACAATTGATATTTGGAACAAAATTTAACCAAATGCAGAATCTGCTTTCAAAACATTTCCAAAACAAATAATTAATAGTGAATAGAAAAGTATTAACTGCCCTCTACTATTATTATATTACTAATATTATTACAACATTTTTCTATTAATTATTTTTTCTTTTATCACCTCAATTTCCTTTCCGTTGTTTCTCTGCATTTGGTTCGTTGTGCTTCAAATGCTACTCTCTATTCTAAGACAGTTTGTTTGGTACACCACTTAACCGAAGGGTTGTAATGGAGATTATTCGTATGGTGTGGAGTCAGTGAGTGCGGATTCAACAGAGCTGCGACACGGGCGTCCGGCGCAGGATGGCAGCGCACAACCTCATAATTTTCGCGTCGTAATCGAAAGGCAGGTCGCGCTCGCGTCGTTGGTGGAGCTGTCGGTGTTTGATGGGCCATAAGCCTTTATGGGCTAATTGAGGCAGCGGCACCACGGCGCCACACCACGCCGGCTGCATTCATTCGAACCCCGTCACCCCCACCCATCTGCCAGATCCCACCTCCCACCTCCCACCTCCCACCCGTTACCCGTTGCCCACTGCTCTCGTTGAGCGGTAGCACGATCGTCCTCACCTATGCGCGTGGCTCCCTCAGGGTGCCATGGCCAGTCTTCCCTCCCAGGAGATCGCTGCTCTGCGAATTGCTTTGACTGTAGGGCGCGAAGTAAGGGGATTTTAGAAATAGTAGGATAGTAGTGCGGAATTAAATCAGCAATCGTCGGGGTGAATGCTTGTTACTGCAGTGGATTCGATCTCACACGCAACCGGCTCTACTTGCCTTATTCTGAAACGGAACTTGCTGCTTGGTCGATTTTGCGCCATTGCTAAAATGTTTGTGATCGCTCCGGCCACCTTAAACAAGAGTCCCCTGAAAAATGTAATTCGCGTTCAAAAGGAGTTTACGTCAATAGCCACTGCTGACAGTTCGCTTAGAATGTTAACAAAACCATTGTTTTGTGATAACGTAGTGCATGAATTAGCACGGGAAATGTTCTTTTGAATTTGTTTACCCACTTCGTTTTTGTATAAAAACTGAATTTGTAAGTATTCTTCTTTTTCATTAAATTGAATGAAACCACGTAAATGAAAAAAACAATTATGAAGCTTGGAGGTATAAGAATAAAATAATAGGAACACGTACATCCTACAATTTAGGAATACGTGAAATGAAGTGGATACTCAGTCGAAACAAACGCATTTCCAATGCAAGGAAGTTCTTGGTGGAAAGAGGAAATGCTCTCTAAGTAATAACCGACAAGGTGTCCGCTCCTCCATTCTAATTGAAAAGCTGCGAATGATATCGTTTAGAGATAATCCGCGGATTAGGGCTGCTTTGCGAACGGACCGCGCAACGCGACCGCAAGGGCTGTGCGGGAGCCGGGGCAGCGGCCGCAGCTCCCACCAGCAAGGAAACAGGGGTAGCGGTTACCATTGCCAGGGTGGCCCCCGACTAGCTTTCGCCGTGCAGAACGCGAGCTGCATACGCTCGCCGCCTCGTCGCAATATACATTCTCGGTGCGTCCTTCCCTACCCCGCCCCGACTCCTCTTCCACGGCCGCCGCCGGAAGAGATCTCTGTGGAAAACTTCTTTAGATCTGGTGGCGGAACTTTCATCGACGCGATGCGCGTTCCTCAGATGGTTGAAGGTAGACGCAACAGTACATCTACTACAGTCTGAAGGAAGATCGTTGTATAGAAAATCACTAGCATTTCATTCTGCTCTAAAGAATCAACTGCTTCGACAAAACTATTGTAATATGAACTGAAACGATACATCTTGAAAAAGAGAATTTAATTTATTTGGTGGGCACTGTTAAGGAATAATACTGAAACATCTTTGACTAACATGTGTTCATATCTCCCAAATAAACATAAAACTATCATGAAATTGTTTTAAAAAATGTTCCCATACCAATGCTAAAGATTTTATGTTCTGATGTGGGTTGCAATCTACCTGGGACTAGCGCCTGTGTATCGTGTGTCGTTTCAGATTGAAGTTTCCAAGAATATTCTGCTCTTGAAGATTTGAATTGAATATTTGAATTTTGCTTGGGCGCGTGAGTTTTATCGGCTCGTTGAAAGTACCTGGGGAGAAGTAACCAAACTCACTTAGGTTACAAAAGCTGAAGTTACTGCAAACGTACCAGTAACATATGCAGACTTTTTTGCGAACCTCGCCCGCACTCACGTTTCTTTATTCTCGATCCTCGCCCTGTTCCTCCATCCCTTCACCTGCCTCTACCGACCTATGAGTAGTATATGCAGACTTGCGCTCGTATCTACCCCGCTTTCGTTTTGTTTTTATTCGCACGTTCTCTGTTTCCTAACTTCTCGTCACACCTCCCGTTTCCATTACCTTCCACCTGCTTCGCGAGTTGCATACATTTCGGAACGGAGGACCGCGCGGTCAGGTTTCTTTGCGTTTTAAATAAAGTGATACACGGCTGGTAAGGACGATGTGTGTCGCGCAGCACTTGCCATATATTACATGGGCTCTTCGCAAACGTTCTGCACGTTGTTTGCATTTGCCGTCCGTCGCGCGTTTTTGAATGAGATAAAGTTCAGAGTTTTTGCCTGTTCTCTATAGCGTGAAAGATGCGAACGCGACGGAAGTGTCCTGCAGGGAAAGATTTCCATAACTGTGGTTGTCTGATCGAGGTGTAACGATGAGAAATGTTGTCTTATCGACGTTCGATGTATGGCGTGCGTGCTTGCGGTCTCAGGTGCGAATGGATCTCGCGGACGTACCTGCTGCCTCGCAGAGAGAACGGACGCGGAACCCCCGTGTGACGTAGTTTGTATCATTCCTGAACGTACACGCCGGTCATCAATTACAATATTTTTGTCCGCGTGGATCATAACCGCACAGCCATAAATAGCGTGTAAATTAATCAACTGTATAATATATTTGTTTGTTTTATTTTGTTAAAATAACGCGACACTCGAGAGAAGTATTGCCACATTTTTATTTGATAATAATGATTATTATAATAACATTATATAAGACAACTATAATACTGATTTCACTTCCAAAAACATCTCAATACCATTTTTTTAAATTTTTGATCATTTCTTTGGCAGCTTTACCCACGACCTTCATATGTGTTTAATGTCACGACGATGATTAACATGTTCGTTCGAACTCTATATGTTGCTGGAGGCAGAAAAGAATAGTTGGTATGTGTGGTCCGACTGCCCGCGCGCCGCACGTGACGGAGCGAAGCCTCATAAGGGTGGCGGAGGCGCGCTGCTCATCTCTCACGACGGCCTCGCCGCGGTCGCCCCGGCGCCATTCCTAGTGCCGCCCCCTGAATAACCCAAGACGTGCGTCACGACTTTTAAGTGGTGCTTCGTCCCCATATGCGCCGCCTCGCGCTGTTCTATTCCGCTCCGGCCTCGGATGCCGCCCTAAGGATCCTCATTCTTTTTTGGAATTTTATCTGCTGTTCTGGTATTTTTAACTGTCTTACCTCATTTTGGAATGGTGAAATTTTAGTTTGGAAAAAACGGAAGTTGTTTAATTTGTTTAAGGCTGCTATTTCCTCTCAAAGAAAACCCAAGAAAATATTTTTTTTTAAAATAGCGAAATCTCTATTTAATTTGTTTCCTGCTTATTTTCGTTTGTTGTATGCGTTATCATTTTTTTTCATGTCTTCCTTAAATTGTCTCGCTTCATTTTCACCCGCCTGCGCTTTTAAATATTTCGTGACTGATAATTGTATATCTATGTAAAATTACGTCCTAATTGGTTGAGGGAAATGCAGTAATAACCTGCTCTTGGAATTAATTATGTTTTTGTTGCTGGTATTACATCTGTTGGATGTTCTTCCCAGAAACTCCTTTCAACTCCAATTCTCCGAAGCTGGAATCAATTCGAATATTGTATGGCATTGGTCAGCAGGCACTGCAGTGCATTGCGTCAACTATCATGGAGCCTTTCTTTGTGTATTAATTTGCCGTAATGTGACTTTACCACCAACCCAGTCCCCATAAAAAATCTTTGTAGTTTCATTCTTTCCGGTTGCCTCCAACTCTCCGCAAGCCCACCGCAACAGCTCACCACGTTACATCCGGGGCAATGTCGCCGCCGCGGAGACCCCTATGCATATTTGATGAAAAGTGATAATGGGCGGTAATGAATGCTGTAGCTGCGGCGGAGGCGGCGGTAACTCAGGCCTGGGCGACCACGGCGGCTGCATGGCGATCTCGAGGGAGGAGGAAGAGCTAAGAATAAACGTGGTGGCTGCGTGCACGCCTCCGCTCTCCTGCTCCGCTCTCTCGCCCGCTCTCTCGCCCGCTCTCTCGCCCTCTCTCTCGCCCGCTCTCTAGTTTGTTCCTTTCACTCTCGCCTCCCCTTCAGCCCATTCTCTCACTCGCTCTCCCGCTCCTGCTCGCTCTCCCGCTCGCTCGCTCTTTATGCGCCAACTGGATGCTTCTCGGTTTTTCTTTATTAAGACTTTATACAGCGCATTGGCGAACGCAGGTTTACGCTCACGTGTTTTCATATCAGCGCGTGGACCCTTGTTGGGGGCTCCCGGTACTCGGGGATTTGCAACTTCAAAACAGCCGTATCTCTCACGGCCCGGCTCGTTGCACACGTGCATATGTTTGTGGATGTGTGCGTGTGCGAATAACATTGTACGGATATCAAAGGATGAAGCACGAGACTGTCTCTTGTTCAAATTTGATAGTTCCAACGCAATGGATTCGATTCATAGTATAATGCTAGGTGTAACAAGGCATGAAGATGATACATCTCGTCCGTCGTAGTTTTCGGAGAGGAAGAGCTGGTGACTCACGACGTCCCAGTGAGTGACCTTTCCTGAGTGTACGCTATTACGAGGTCATTGTGGAGGTGACACGCGGTTAATAGATCTACTTGTTCCATCAGCAATAACAACCAGGCAATGGATGACGTGATGCATTCGACTTGTTCCTTGACCGGTTTCAACAAACCTCCGACTGTTGCAATCGATTTTACCGTATTATGCATTGAGCACTTGCTTGAGAAATGAATGCTAACTTTATTGTTGGGGCTTACTGTCTATAAGAGATGAGTCGTTTTAAGTTAAATGTTTCCTAATGCAATCATATGACTCGGCGATAGTTTTTTTATGTAAACATGTCCTTTTATAGCTAAATGCTATTCAGTGAACGATAATAAATTCAAAGTGAAGCAACAGCCGTGATAAATGCATGGCACGTTATTCGTATGCACGTTTAAATGTGTCTGGTAGACAGTCACCAACATTTTTCCTGTAGGTAAAACTCATAGTAAATGAAATATTACTTCGCTGATGTTTTCAGACATAAGACTATATGAACTGTTGAGAAACATAAGAAACCCTTAATCATGTATGGTAGATTTATGCTATTCAGTGACATCCATGTCGTCAAACCAAAGTGGCACCCGTTTGTGTCTTTCGAAATAAAATTTGTAGGCCCAAATGCTTTCATAATTTATTTTTTAATGTTTCTTGTGCCATGTATATTTTTACGCATTTTTTTCCTTGGCTTTTTTTCACATAGTTGATTACGTTTCCCTGTACCATACGATAGGCGGTTTGTGTCTAGGTTCTCAAATTTCGCACAGATCAGCAGCAACTCATTGACAACAGATATGAATTACTCTCCATGTATAAATATTAAATATTATTTCTCTTGGTGTAGCACCTAATAAATAGAGCAGTACCTATGAAGTAAACGGTTTATAGACACATAAAAATGCCTCACTCTAAAGTTAATGGAAGAGGGAAGTAATAACGTTAATGTTGGTGATCGCAAAGAAAGAAAAAGATTTGTATTTGTGTGAATGAGGAAAAAACCGTTCTCTGCGAAAGGACCCTTGTAACATTACAAGAGTCAACATTAATGTAACTCTAGCATTACCAAGGGTGAGAAGTTTTTGCCCACCTTTATTTTCATCGTTCTATGTAAGGAATAATTTTTATCACATTTTTATAAATAAGTTTAACACGATAAGAGATAATGGTTAATGTAGTGAACTTTTTGGGCAGGGTACCCTGCATATAATTTACTTTTTATGGACAGATTCAGCCCACTCTTCGAATTCCATTTCATCAGAACTGTAAAGCACCTGAATATTCTCATCGTCTTGACGGTTTTCTGCGTATAAAATAAACTCTTCTTGATCTATTTGATAGTCCGCCAATTAAATACTATTCTTTGGAATGTGGTTTACGTTGATCAAGTACTTTTGTGTTAACAAACATGATCAGAGCCAAATGTTTTACTGGCGATAGTTACATTATTAGTGAAAATGAAATGGGTAATCCTTCGGATGCCATCCAGGGATGACCAGGGGATTAGGAGGAAGTGACAGTGAACATGAAAACATAGAGGATATTATTAGGGTTATGTTGACGTTCAGTCGATGAAGGTAAAATTATTCACCCTCATAATTAGACCTCGAAATTTTAGTCACAAAAAAGTAACGATTTAGTCACCCAAAATAGGTAACAAAATTATAAAATTAAGCACTATTGGACATGAAAACGGACGTTTTAGGCACTAGAAAAATATTGCAAAATGATTAAGTGAGATAGTTCAAATTCTTTAGACATGAAAAGATATGTTTCTGATATATAAAACTGATCACAAAAGGCAACTTTGGAGTTTTTATTTATCAGGAAAGTCATGAATTTTTACATTGTAGAAAGTGACTACAAGCATGTTAATTTATTCACCTTCATAATTAAACAGCACAATATATAACAAATACCCGAATCACGCATACATACATACACACACACATTTCGAAATGATCCCTTTTACTTTCTAGAGGTTTAAAATTTGGGTTTATTCGCCTTTCCGACAGACTTTTGCCTGAACCATGACATTCCTTTCCTGGATTGTGTAGACGACGTGCCGCAGCGATAAGTCTCAACCTGTCAACTTTGTACAGGGAATGAGTGCAATTGCTTAGAAGTGCGTGCTGATTGGAGACCGTGAAATTTCCTCTTTATATGGACTTGCACAGCTCCTTATGTTTGGCGTGTTGGGTGAGAGAGTTCTGTGCGTAGTTCACCAGTGCGCATTTGACAACCAGAGAATATTGGTGTTTCGGGAAATTCGGGAAATTATTTGCGTTTTAGTACACAAATTTTAAAAATGAATAATGAAAATATGTTTCAAAATCACTTGTTTTAGGCACTTTTAGGCAAACAAATATCAAAATAGGCATCAACCGCCACTCTAGGACATTTTAAGCACTATTAGATGCTCTCAGTAGATTTATTTTTTCATGATTTGTTAACATCTACAATTATTTTCCACAACCTACTAAAGGAACTAAATAGGCATTTGGCTTAAAATCCGAGGTTTACTCATAATATTTGTTCAGCCTTGGTCCTTCTCAGAACTGAAAATACTTCGTTAATACTAGGGTAAAGAAAAGTAAGACTGCGCAATTTTGTTATATTAGTATGCTTAATGAATGCTTCTTTGGTTCCTACGTTAAGTCCATGGTTATGTTCCAAGTTCGTGCGTTCCACAATGTCACTACTTCGATTTACACGACGGGTCTTGATTGCCGTCGCTTCCGCTTCTCTTTCCGGTTCTTCATTCGTGGGTTAACGTCGCGTCCGCGCGCGATCTGATTCGAGAGAACTCATTTACTCTTCAGGCCACGCGATTGGATCGTAATTTAGATAGTAGCCTTTGACGTCAACGCTTGTCTTCCGTGCTTCTGGAACGAGAGGTGGGCGAATTGTGCCTCCGACTTCCACCTACTCTCTATGAAGGGAATGCCAGGCGTGAAATAATTCACGAAAGCTCTTTATTTTTACGATTTGCGATCCTCATTGTCATTTTCTGGAAAGTAATAAAATATCAATTCTGGGAATCCATTTGACGTCAATTCGTTAAGAGTGCGTCATGATTATATCCGCTTTTCAAAATTCGGTTGCCAGATGTCTTTTTTAATTTTTTTTTTTAAATTATAATTTAAGTTAATACAGCATAACGTGCTAAAATTGAATAATTTGCGTCAAAGCTTAATTTATCTCCGGCGTGTTAACATTGTCGAAAGCAATATCACTCGTCTCGGTACAAAACAATTTGTGTCTGCTCTTCGGCTAATGTGTTATTTGTTCGGAGAATGGTTAATTGTCTGTATGATGAACACAGAGTTTGCTTGTACAGTTTTTAGTAAAATGATTATTGCGTATGAAATTTGATATTTGAGGAACTGCATAATTAAGTGGACGTCTTTTCCACTATTTCTGTTTAACTAAAAAATTTCCACAATATTATTTTGTACATAATCCATTAATCTTCGGTAGAGTTTGGCCAACCAACCACACCTTCGTAATAACATGGTAAACTCAAGTATTTCACCACAAAGCCATTCCAATCGCGAATGTAACATAACCATCACGTAATTTCAGTTTCTTTCTTTCTGAATGCGTTCGAAATTGTTTTATTCGTGATGCACTGAAATTCTTAAATAGTTTCGAACTGTACTGCATTTAGATACAACATTTATCGACTCAAGTAGACTAAATCAGAGCTGCGCATTCGACACTATCACGCTCCTCGATTTCATGTCGGGGTGACGGAGCAAACAAGAACCACCTGCCCTACCTGGCTAATATTGTGCAACGCTGGTCTAAATTCGCATCGCCGCGTCCGTGTACGGCCACCGGCTGTGTTGGTGTTGGCTCTGGCGTCCACGTCGTCTCAACGAGCGACGCGACGACGTCGCGCCACGTCACGACGCTGCTCCTGCCGTCAATCTCCCCGCGCAAGCACCCTCCCCCACCCGCACTCCGGCGCCCGTAACCCCCTGCGCCCCTCGCCGCCGCCGTCGTCACGGGCCTGGCGATAAAACCGAGGCGCGCGGCCACGTCGGGGAAGAGGGGGAGGTGGTGATACGGCGCGCACGGTGGTTTCAAAGACGCAAACATTGGTCAAAGCTTATTTTTTCAAAGTTGCCCAATTTGACAAGAGTCGAACTGTGTTAATAGAAAAATTTTGGGCTAATGTTTCAGTCTCGTTTCGATTTTTTGGGGTAGATTATTATCTAAAGATGTGTAAACACGAAGAATTTTTAAAAAGCGCGACAATTAGTAATTCTTCGCATTTTGGGATCGAATTTCGTTGTAGTTGTTGATGTTATAATATTGTATTTTTTACTTATTACCTTCTTACTGTATATCTTAGAAAAGCTTATTTGTTAGAAAATTGTTTAAGACAAGCCTGCTATAGGCAGCCGTACGGTTCTTGAAGAACAAATAAAAGTACACTTAAATGAGGTACTAATTGGACTAGTTTACAAAAATACAAGGAAATAATATATTCGTGATGGTTTCGTTTCGTACTTCCGGCAGTTACGTAAATTCAAATACAGATTTAAAAAGGAATTCTAGATTAAAAAATGGTATTGGATGGATCTCTCCTAGCCCATGGTTTTAGAACTGCTTCAGTAGTACTGAACTTTGATCAGAATACCAAACCACGAAAACAACCGATTCGAGTAGCTGGCCTATAAAATTCTTCTCAAGCCAGTGGTTGACAGCGACGTACTCACCTGGTGACGAAAATTCCCTACCGAAGGAATTGGAAGTCCTCTCCCTGACCGCCGAAATCCAATTGCTAATTTCGTTTCCCGTAAGCAAAGTGTTTGGCCGCCTTTTCCGCCATGTGTGCCACAGTGCGGCGGCGCGGCGGGGGAAGGGAGCGGCGCCAGGGCATAAAACAGGGCTTTTTCCCATATCGGTGGCGGCGAAGCGCGCCGTAACTGTCGCAATATCGCCGATAGTCGCCCGCCTGCACACGGCGTCCTCCCGTCGCCCTCACCTGCGTCGCCCGAAGAGGAGGCCGGCGACCAGGGCTGTAAATAAAGAGGGAAGCTGATCGTGGGGAATGTTGGGTTAATAAGAGCGCCGTCTGGTGATCCTTTCAGAACCAAAGCACTCTGACTGAGCAATACACGTTGACAAATGTTGCAATGTTGGAAACGAAAATTGAAGGTGTAATTATATATAGTACAATTTCACATTAATAATTCAGTTCAATTATTACTGAACTGGAAGTAAATAAAACTGTGTTAGTTCCCGTGAAGCACTGCGGTGCCCTTGCCCTGAGAAAGCCTGCGACAAGACAGGCGAAATGTCGGCATCTCAGCCTGCAGCGTAGCGTCGCCCGGATAGCGAAGAAGACATGTTCCCAACTTTTCGAAATATATTATTTTACTGTCTGGGCTATGAACACAACTCAATGTTGGTTATCAAAATACAAATAATAAACTACATTGGAATATAACACATTATAAATTCAGAATTTAGCGTTAATTGCAGTTCCATAAAACAAACCAAATCATACTTTACTGTGGAACTAAATAGTTATGATCAGTGTAAGATAAGGTGGTGAAATTAGTCATTCCAGTACTTCAAGTACTATTACAAGTACTTGATGAGTGGGGTGAAATTATTTATTTTCATTGAAATATTTCATATTTATTTCCGTGAAAATATTTTTTTCATTTATTTCTCTAAAGTAAGATTGTATGAAACGAAACTTGTTATACTCATCTTGCTCAAGAAAACATGGTACATTTTTGGGTTTAAGTCAGTGTTGAAATACAATTATTTGCTGTTTAAATTTTCGGTTGCCGTAAAGTATTTTCTTGTGAAGCAACATCAAGGGTATAGGAAATTACCAGTTTTAGAGTGTTATTCGCGTTGAACACATGCCCTGGGTTCCCCTTCAATTTATTTTATCACGAGTAATTATTCATATATTTTTAGTTAAATTGCATTATTCATTGGCTTTTTTATTTGAAAAGAATTCCATCGCTCGCATCAAAGCGGTATTCAGTATGATTTCATGATAATACAATGCCGTATGTGTAGTTTTTCCCCGACGTCAAACTAAAAACCGTACAATATTCGCCCCAATTTGATGCCGTGAAATAAAGTGAGACCAAAAAGTATAGTTCACAAATTCATGGAGGTTGAAACGTGAGAATTACATGGATAGTGAAACATAAAGAGGAAATGAAAGAACTGCACATTAGTGTGGTTCATTCAACATGATACACCGCATGACATGTGTAAATTCTAACGCAAACAATAAAGAAGATTAAGCTTAACATACGGAGATAATGTATGAAATAATATATTACACGCACACGAATATGGTAGGAATCCGACGAAATGGGGAAGTGTTTGCGTGTTACATAATGTCCGGACGCAGATGAGATTGGAACGAACACTGCGCTGCGGAATGGGCATTAGTAGCGACAGAGGCATCCGCAGACGACGCGACGCGCGGCGGCGGCGGCGGCGACGCGGCCTACAGCGTCGCGGGCGTCCCGGCTCAGCCGTTCTGCCGCCACCGCAGCGGCCGCCGCCCGCTGGCGCCGTATCGCGCTTGTTAATTTTAACGAGCAGCAGCGGTGCGGCGGCGGCCGACGGGGAGCGGCAGGGCGCGAGCGCGGGTGGGCTCCGCCGCTGCTGCTGCTGCGGCGGCGTGTATGGCGACCGAAACGGGTCCCCCTCGGCCCGTCTGCCGCCCTCCCCGCCTCCTCCGCCCCTTTGGGCCCGCGCCGCGCCGCGCTGCGTCGCCCCGCCCTGCCCCGCCCCCCTCGCATCCGCTGGACACGCGGCGTAGCGGCGGCCGCCGACCCCACGCGCCCGGCTGAGCACTGTTATGACGTCAGTTCGCGAGATCCTCTTTGTGGCGGGGCGCGACCGAGGTCAGGGGCGGGTGGAGGTGGGACCGTCCGACTGTCGGCCGGTCGGTCGGTCCGGCGGATGGAAGGAAGAGGCCGAAGGAGTGGGAGTGTCGGAGGCGGAGTACTCCTTTCGTTTGACCAAAGGCCGGATCAGAGCCGGGAGGAGGTGGTCTCTGCTGGAAATCTCTTTAACCAGCTGCCCGGAATGGAGGGTGGGACCCTCTCGCCTGCCTCACTGAGCTGAGCTGACTGAGTTCACGGTGATATCAGCTTCAAGAATGGACCTAACTTCCACTAATTCTGGTTTCTGAATTTTTAAAAGTTTCCCAGCTAGTGGAGTTCTGATTCCATGCGCTTCAGACAACTAAGCTCCGAGTCTGAAACCGATAGTCTCGGGAAACATTCGTTCGTTTTGTTGCTTGATTTTGCTTCTTCTCTTGATCCCTTTGTCCACTTCATCAGTGTACCGTGAAAGTTTCTAGGTTTGTAGTATAGGAGTACACTCCTCACGTTCACATCTCGTGTTTAAATTCTCTTGTATTTGCTAATTAAACTGAGTTGTGTAGCGGATTTCTGAAAGTCTCTCAGATTGTTTACCTATGTTTCATTTCTTGCGTTTTATGAAATAATTCATTAACATGATACTCTACGGTAACTTTATATTATGGTCAACGTTTCGAAGAGTGGAGAAAACTATTTTGAGACCCGATTTCACAATTACGTCCGAGATCCTCGAATATCCGTTATTTGATACTCCAGCGAATATCAAGTTAGATTTGGGTAAAATGCAGCTATGCCACTCGATATTTTTCGATAAAATTACTTCCCGAGTCATGAAAACCTTTTTTCACGAAAATGTATTAAAAGTTTGATGAGATTTCTGTTTCGATTATTAAAAGTTATTTTTAATTACTTATGTCATTTGCATTTCATGTAATTGTATTTGTTCGTTCTGATTGTTCCGATGAAGTAATTTATTTCTGACTGCTCTGTCTAGCTTCCTCTGCATTTACTGTACATTCAGAATAATGTACAAGTATGTGCATAATATCGTATGATTTTAGTTTCAAATTTTTTTTTTTATATATTTTTTTGATGTTGCTTCACTTTCTACTAATGATATTCGCGATCATTTCAAAGGTCAGACGAAAACAGTGCGTGTGTACATTCTCCTTTGAATGTCATGGCTTATGAATTTTGAAGTTACTTCACGAACCTTCGTGTATTGTGCATGAATTTCTTCGGACTTCGTGCATGACTCAACGTGCTCCAGTCGTGCAAAGAAAACGATAATGCCCACGACCCATACAAAGTCGAACTATATATTTGCTGTTCATTGATTAGACCGAACCGCATGTCACTCGAGATCGCATTTGAGCTGGGAACCTTTGAGCTTGGTTGTCGCCACCCCGCGGCCGCCACATCAAACTCCACCACCATTGCCGCAGCCGCCACTACACCGTCACCACCGCCACCGCCGTCACCACTTCTGCCTGCTGTTGCCACCACGAACACCGTTCCCCGGCCTCCCCTCTCCCCCTCTTGCCGCGGACATCTCTCCCATCGCCGCAGCAACCGCCACTACCACTCTTAACATCGCCATCTTACATTGCCGCCTGCCGCCTCAGCAACCTCCGCTGTCGCAGCGCCACCACCATCGCCGCCCTGCGTGATTCCTCAGTCGCGTGCACCGCCGAGACAAGTTTATTTCGGCAGCTGATCTGCGAGCGATTTAGCCCTTGGCGAAGGCCTCCGACTCGCTCCAGCGACGGCGATAGATGGCTATGGCCACTTTGCGTGCCCGAAATAAATCGGCCGGTCTTGCGCAGAGGATAGATTATTGCTTCGTACCTGTCCCACGATGTTTCTTCACATAGAATATCAAATATTCGTGCCCATTTCTTTGACTTCGTTGATATTTGTTTCGAAGTTAGAATAGCAGCGGTAGATCTTTTAGAGCGTTTTGCACATTAGTTCGGAAAATTGTAGGTAATGTTTTAATTTATTGCCAGAATATTATGGTTTTTTGTACTACATTCTTTGTGAAAGATAGTAAAATAAACAGGGAGTGATGAGGACGAAATACAGAACAAAAATATACATAAATGGTATGTTATTGCTAAAACTGGTGTTGCAACAATGGAATCATGTTGAACAATTACATTTCTTCGGAATTGTGAGATATGAATTTGGTAAATGTGTAAGTAGTTACGATCTCCAGGACTAGCTCAGTTGAAAGCGGTTACAATTTTGAGCCATCCCACTTTTTAAGTGGGAGGCCTAGCTCAACATTGGTTTTAATAGTTTATTGTATTGTAAGTAGTTACTTCGTTTAAATTAGTTTTAAATATTGCCAAAGTTGGTTTTATACGACAATAACTCATTGATGCAAAGTATGTGATGCAATACAAAATGATTAACATTCATATTTTTAGAATCATTTGCATTTTCAATTAGGTCAACGCAGTAAAGCAATGTTGCTAACGAATGCACTGCTCTCATTAACTGTTCCATTTTTTTTAGTTTCCTAACTTACCCAGTATACGAATGGTGGCTCGTGAACACGAGTGTTCATAGAAGATTCGTATTATTTTCGGAAAGTCTGAACGTTTCAAATCGTGCGCGTTATATTTTTCACAAACATGTAATACGAGATTAGTAGGACCAAGAACTTTGGCTTCTTTACAGTTCGAATTCAAGAGAATGAAAAATTGTTTATTGCATTTCTTTTGAATAATTTTCTACGACTATGCTCAAGACACTATTTTGGACTGGAGGTTTAGAGGTCCATGTCCAAAGGTCCAAATCGTGATTTTCATAAAGAATTGATTGGGATTTTCAGGGATTATAATATTTTTTTTCTCATTTGTACTTCCTTTATTCGCCCTTTCATCGGAAAGTTTCATGATTATTTATAATTTAGTTTACTCTGTTTATCGTCTCCTCTCCTTCCCTATTTATATCAAGTCGTATAAATAATAATGATTGTGAGCCATTACGTAATTTCCATAAACGTTTACAGACTTAAATACAGACGTCATAATTACGATAGTTATTCCCTCTCGATGATAATGTACGTAGCTGGGGGACTTACGTGTACTTCCTATTCCAAATCAGCAGAACACTGCGGATCAAGATAAAATTAAAAGAGCGTTACAAAAAGGATTTGTATGTATAAAACCAAATTTCTGGACTGCATGTTGTTGAAAATTAAATTAGTGGGACTTCAATTCTACGCACTTATTCGATTGTACCGATTTTATAATAATATAATATTGCAACTTGTGTCCTACTAATACCTCAGCCATCCCTTGAAACACCTTTCCTGAAACAAAGCATGGAAGATTCGAAAAGTTTCACAGCTTTAATTTTTTTGAAAAATTCAATCGTTTCCAAGAAATGGTAGAATTCAATGTACTGCACTCAACCTTCTCGCAATTTTGAACGCAAAACTTCGGAGTCTTTTTTAGAAAATCTTGATTACGTGTAGCGTAAATCGAGTTCACACAAAAGTATGTGGAAACTACTTTTATTTTGAAAAAAAAGTGTATGTGAAACGTTTGAGGAATAGGTTACATTAAAAATAATTCGTTTCTTTAGAGGTGATTTTGTTGGTAGGTATGTGAAAGGTATTGGAACAATTTTAAACTCATGCAATTTTGGAAATTTCAGTGGTTTTCATGAAAATTGGACCTTTTCCATTTTTCCCAAATGCATTAGCATCTATTCACGTAAAAACTAAAGAAAAAACATTGGTGCCATTTTTTTGAGAAAATTTCGAAAATGTCCTAGGAACGTACAGTAAAGAAGCCTCAAAAAGATCCCTTTGCAGAGCTTTGCCTTTGCAGAGCCAGAGTTTATACGGCATCGATGGGATTTGGGTGAAAATCCTGTGACTGGTTTTGGTGCTAGTGTTGTCACAGATGGATAATCAGACGTTTTGAAAAAAAAGTGTTTCTGTCAAAATCTCGACATTTTTTGCGCGTTTTAATACTTTCTCTATACTGCATATGCAAAAGTAAAAAGTATGGTTTTTTTGCGACATTCCCATGAAATATTTTCTCCAGTCATATCTAACATCTATGAAATCTATATTATTTCTCAGACATACCTCCTAAACGTTGGCATGAACAAATAATTTTTATATTCCGGCGAGGTACAATCAAGCAATTTGATGTTAAATATTCAAAAACGTGAGTAAGAAATCAAAGTTCAATGTTATTAAATTTCTTTGAGTACTCTAAATGCGTTTTTGAGGCTTTCGTGATATTTCCTCTTTATGCTATTTAGCCTAGTTGTTAACCCGAAACTGCTGGGCGGCGAGTTGGGCGTTGGCCACTCGTGCGCTACTCCTGCCAGCCGGTGGGCGTTACCGTATGTTAGTGTGTCACCTCAGGGCACGCGAGCCTGCGTGAAGGTCTCGCCCTCACTACCCCACCTAGGTTCTCGATATTTTTGACTCGATTCTTTACCCACCCTGCTTTATAAACTTGTAGTAAACTCAATCTTCGTCTAGCTGAGCGCGTGGGTCCCCAAGCGACCTGTTCTATTTTCCGCCCTAAATAATATTCCTGGCGTCAAATTTATTCTGAGTCCCCCTAGTGTTGCCTAGTCTTGTTTGAGTTTCGTTCCATCTTCTCATTCTAGATCAGACCCATCCTTACCTCTATACAGACAGCTAAAGCTAGGCCTCATGAATTTATTTTCGTCTATCCGTCTTTTGAAATCCTTTTCACTATTTCTAATAATCCTGCCTCACTTCCTGCATCTTGCTAGTTTAATTTCACTTTCTTTCTCCAGGGTCTTTCATGATGGATGAAGGATGAAAGTTTCGAACGAAAGCACTCTGGCACAGTTGACCCCTAAACTAAGAATTAATTGATATGTTGCTACTTTCGTGAAGTTTGGTACACTGGAAAATAATTAAATTGACTTGATATTAACGGACGGGTTCCAAAAATTCTTAGTGTACTATATTTTAAGGTTGTATTGGGTGATCAGACATTCCGTTTTGAAGAATTGTCCCGTATTTTGGTGTAGTTTTTTTCTTTTCTAGATTTGAAAGTTCTACATACACCGGTTTCCAGTGGACTGCAAGACAACAATGTTTCAGGTCAAGCACACGACGCAAGAAAGGTTCTTCAATTCATGTAACAATGCAATGAGGTTCGATATACCAGTCGACAAATATGACCGTCTTTGACTGAGGGCGACTCATTCAGTGATATTCACATCCCTGAGCATTTGCGCCCTCTTGCTTCGAAAAACGTACATTTTGTCTTGCGCTCCAATGGCTACTCAAGTGACTGCAAATCCTGCAAATACAAGTTTCTAAAGAGAATATAATGTATTACGAATTAAACAAACAGTGGGAAATGTAGTTTGATTAATGTAAGAAATCTTCTGATGGGGTATCTATTTTAATATCAGAAATGTGCAAAATATTTCATTATTATTCAAACTTATTGGAAAGTCATAAAAGTTATTTTATTAGATATGATAATGTTTTCATTCATGTTTTAGCTTATTGATGTAATACGTGCTTCAGTAACATTTTGTTCATGAGCATCAGTGTTAAAAAAAATACATATTGGTCGCCCGAAGTTATTTAAAAAATTAAAATTGTTTTTATATATTCATAACAAGGGTCCGGATTTTTTGGATTTTATAAACATCATTTTATGCTTTTTGAAGAGTCGAATTAGCCAAGTTTGTTTTATTATTTTCTTCTAATCGTGTTAGAATCAGGCTGAACTATTGCGATAAATAACCAATTTAAATTTAATAACTGATTTTATTAAATGTTTTTACTTCCGAACTTGAGTAAACTCCTTCTTAAAACACAAAATTTAAGAAAAAAGTTCAACTTAAATATTCTCTCCAAAATAAACATTCAAAACAAAAATTCACATTCTTTAATATGTACTGTTGCAATGAACAACTGTGTGCAATCCCGAAATATCGTATGAAAGACTCCTTTTGTCTCTCTGCCCACGTTTGAAAAAATAAATCTATGCAAAATGATGCATACTTCACTTCACTCGGTATACAAGGTAATTATCCAGATCCCTCTTCTTCTAAATGAACTTCAATTGTCTTTTTGTCCCTGTAACCAGATTGCGTTGAATTTTCTAAAGCTTTGACGAGAAGACATCACCTTCATTTCCCGACAGTGTCTTCCATGAGGGAGCATAAATGATCATCACTTGATTTAGTAGGAGATACGAACTTTTAATTATTTTACAGGAAAGTATTATTATTATTATTATTATTATTATTATTATTATTATTATAATTAGTTCCAATACATCCAGCAACGTTAGATACTGAGTCCAGACTGTCGATATAATTCCGATCATTCCAAGTGAATTTTTTTTCAAGGAATTTTTAGATATTAATTTTTAATTAAATAAACTTTAGATATTTTTATAAATTCTTAATTAGCCTCCTTTAGAATAATATCTCGTTTTAGCCGTTTTACGATACCTAGGAGCTATATATTTGGCTCAGAAACGATTGAAACGGATAATTATATTAAAATAACACGAAGAAGTGAGGATTAAAATAGGTTAAACGTTAAGAAACGCTCTATTCGTAACATTTTCTCCTTTCAAAAGTGATGTCCTTTTTTCACCAAATTTCAAGATGCTGTTTTACTAAAAAAAAGAAAAGATTTTTAGCTTTTCGTTCTTAGACCTCCAAAGACTCATCTTGTTCCCCGTATCTCACTTCTCATTGTAGTCTGATTCCGTCCCCTTACCACATTTCATCCCGTCCGTCACGTACCGTCTCATCATTTCTCATCGTCACGTACCGTCCGAATCCAGCTCCTTCCGCTAATTCCGCCCAGCCCCGCTCTGCTCCCGCGCCACCCTTCGCCGCCGCCACGCCCTGCCCCACCTCGTCTCACCCCGTTGCCCCGCCCCAACGTCCTACCAACTCGCTTCACCGCACCCCGCGCCCGGCTGGGCCCCGCGCCGCCCGCGCCGGGCGTCGCCGCCGCGTCATCTTGCGGCGCTAAACGAGCTTGACATTGGGCGCGCCCGGGGGGCGGCGAGGGGCGGAGCTTCGGCCCGTGCGAGGTGGCAATTGGTGGCTGCCTGCGCGCGACTTCCCGTTGCCCCTTTGCACCCAAGGGGGTATTACATTGATGGTTGACGACGAATGAGTAAAAATGTTGGTTTATACTTCGGCTTGTTACGTAATCTCAGTGGGCAAAGAATAAGAGAAGTCGAGTAATTTTCATTGAATTCACTAACTTGGCGAGTATTTCTTTCCTTCTTTCTCTTTCTTTCTTTCTTTCTTTCTTTCCTTCTTTCCTTTTTTCCTTCTTTCCCTCTTTCCTTCTTTCCTTCTTTCCTTTTTTCCTTCTTTCCTTCTTTCTTTTTTCTTTTTTTGTTTGTTCATATCTCCGGATCGACTTACATACTTTTGTTTATAGCTGTATTGTTGTCGTAATGCAATTTTGAAGGCAGGTTAACGGGGCCAGTTGAAATAAAAAGAATTTACTACATGGTTGTTTGCCAACGTTTCGGAAAATATGTTTCTATCTTCCGGGCTTAACAATTCTCCACATAATGCAACAGTTGTGAGCGAAAAAGTGATGTTGGATGTTAGAGAATACAAAGACATATGGTATTTTCGAGACCATTTTGGAATCGCTTGAATTAAAATACTCCGAATTTCATGGCTCAGACGGCTGCTGAAACAGCCGCACTACTTTGGGGGTTTGGGTGGTGGATTTGAATCTTACAAAAATTATCGGGAGTTTGCTTTGTAAAGTGGAATGTAGAGGGTAAGATAATTCTCCTACATCATTTTCTTTATTCATCAATGCAGTGAATGCAATGATGAATAAAGAAAAGTATATGAAAATGCAGATTATGAGAAATCAAGGATTAGTGAGAATCGACTGTTAACCAGTTCAGCGAACTTTTCACAGTGCAACCACGGGGTATATTTAAGTCTAACAAAACTATTCTCTAGATAATTATTTGTAGTGCCTAATTGCCATCATTCTCTAATAACAATTAACTAACAACAAACTAGTATTTTACTATAAGTTGGGTTGCCTTGTGTACTGACTCTCATAGATTGTATAGAAAACGTTGTTCCATTTGTTTTTAGACTCAATTTTATTATATTCTCCCGCCGTACTGTACGGTATTGTAATACGAATTGTAATTATTTCGTATTTTGTGCTGTTGGGAAGACATTGTTGTCACCCTCTGGTCCTATGAAATTTGTACCCAATGTCTTTTAATAGTTCGCATCCAATTCTTATACATACGTAAATTCTGTCCTTCAAATTCACCGCTCATTATGTTAATTTAACATTCGTTCTCAAAATTTTGCATGCCCCATTTTCAGTGAGAATATGTATAAATTTTACAAATTGTGAGATCATGAAGGAAATATCTAAAAAGTACGTGAAGATATCAGACGGCTTGCAGTAATACGTGTATGTGCATTTCCTGTGCCTTTGTGGAATCGGGGCGTTCCACCGGAAGTATGACGAAATTACTTCAGAATGAAGGCTATCGTACTGGGATGTACAGATTTCTTCAAATCTAACCACTACCTTATGCGGTTTACATTGTCCCGTTCCGTTTGTTGCAATATTGCACAAAGAAGAAATGCCTCGTCCTTTTTACACTGTATATGATTCACGGTCGCAAGGATTACGCCGCCGTTAATGTGGTGAATTATTTTATTAATGGTAATCAGTAATTTGGCTCTTGTCGGAGAAAAATTGCATCCTGTAAAGATGTACGTTATTATTTTCATAACAAATATGTTTGAAAGAAAGCGAAGACACTGTAGTGTCCTGTTATTATCCCTTTTGTAATTGTTATCCCTTATGTAATGTTTGCTTCTGTAGTAATAGGTATTTGATATAACACGCTCAGTTATGACACCGGTGGCTCAATGCAACAAATGTCACTGCAGCGTCTCTGACCGGGAGGTCCTAGGTTCGAGTCCTGACGGCGGCAGGATTTGCGACATTAGCTTTTCAGCTAGGTCGAATTCAGTCGCTGTCTGGCAGAGAATTCTAGCGGCCGGCTGCTGTGATCAGTAGTTTTCCGTGGTGTCTCCGATCAACACCAGGCGAATGCTGAAACAGTAAATGAAACGAATGCTGAAACGAAAAAATCAATCAATCAAAATCAGTTATGATAAAATGATCGTTCTCGGCATTTAAACGACGATAATTTTAAGTCAAATTCAAAAATACAATATACAGAAAGAATTTGATTATCTCTAGCATAAATGAATAGTATATTTAAAAGTATCAAAGAAATATGTTTTTTTAGTATTAATTTGCATAAAAATTCACGAAGATGGTGTACAATGCATGATCAGGAAGGTAATATTTTTGTTTACTGAGAAGGTTCTTCGAGGTAATAAAATTTGAATCGATTGCTACTTGCCTTCATGAATTATTTCCTCTTGAGCATGACTAGCCGATCTTCCCTCTTCCATACTCAATCGACTTCATTGATCCATTCGTCAGACAACGAACATCACTCTTCGCGAACGACCGTCATGTCGTCGATGATTACTGGACTGCTGGTGGCTAGAATCATCACGGAGGCAACGGGAACTGTCGTATAAACAGTGCTTGGCTTAGCGGGGCGTCCCTATAGCCAGCATTATCCCCTCCCCAACAGCTGTCCCCATTCAGGCACATAGATTGTCTCATTTCCTCGCTTCTCTTTTGTCTCTCTCTGTTCCTCTTTTACTCTATTTGTCTCTCGCCCTGTGTCTTTTGGCTTCCTCTCTTTCCGCCTGTGCCGCCACTTTTTCTAGTAACTTTACCTTCCAATATTTGTTCAACTTTCATTTAGATCTTTTTCCTTTGTTTTAGTTTTTTATTTAATTTAATTTATTTATTTTTAGTCTCCCCTCTTTCGTCTTTCAAGTTCCAAGATTCTTCTCCCAAAATATGAAAGTGAATACCTTGAAAACTGACCCGAATAAAACAGTTTCGGTAATTAAACTTTTTTCATAAATTGTGTAGCTTGTTTCGCTGGGCTCACTTTTCGAGAAATGAATAGCGTAAACAACAATTGAATTTTCGGGTGTGGTATTTTTTTTTCTCTTGAAGTACTTCTTGAAGGCAAGATATAATCGTTTATTTATTCGGATGATTTAGACCTAAAATAGTTTCATTGTTTTTAACTTTATAAAACTGCGCTCAAGAATTCCTCTAGAAACAATTAATATTAGTGTCACTCTTCAGTTATATTTAATACAAAGCAATAAATCAAATGTGTATCAACAAAATAAGTTTTCATAAGAAGTTAAGTTTGGAACTCAAAACTGAAAGTGAAATATTTTATTAATCTACAACAGAACATTACTTGAAACTTGTTCGATGCCTTGTTATTTCTCCTTTCTTTTCTCTTCCAAATGTGAGTTTCCTCTTTTTCGGTTTCTTTTTTATTTCGTCTATCATACCTGCCCCTTCCTCTCATCCTCCTCTGTTTTATGCTCACGAACCCTTCACCCGCTTCTTGTGGTGTGTCGCTTCCTGACTCGTCGCGCGCGTGAGCGCAATCACAACCCTTACGCTTCCCCCTCCCCCGCGCCCCACAGTCTCGCACCCGGCGCGCGGCCTGACAAACCCTCCCCCCCAAACTCACAACCCTTGCGCTTCCTGAGCCCGCGCGCGCGTCATATCGCTGACAAATGTCCTCCATTAAAGGGCGAACAGGGTGCGCGGGCGCTTCCCAGCGCGCGCTTATACTTCTGTTTCCGAGCTGCTGTGCGAGCGAATGGATGGCCCCGATGACGGCGGCGGCGGCGGCGCCGCCGACCGTGTCATGAGGGTACCGGTATCACGAGCGGAGCGGGCGCTTTTTTTTTTTTAATATATATAAATGAAGTGTGTGCTAAGATCCGCCCTGTGCGCGTTGCACGCGTCGTCGGCCGCGCCGAGCTGCTCCACTCTGCAACCTGCGTTCCGCGCTTTGCGCTCTGCTTCTCGCGCGTCGTTCGGCGAGAGTAAGCGACGCGGCTGACATCACGTTGCGCGCTTCTGTCATGACGAGTACTCTGTGATGGAGTGGTCGTGGATAGTTTGTTCCCGTTTTCTGGGTAAAAGTGTTTCAATTTTCTGGTTGGCAAAACTGTGCCGCAGGGTTTTCGCTGGGGGGAGGGGTGTACCCTGGTATTCATTCATCGTTCCTTCCCCGAATTTCTTTTCCATGTTCGTTCATTCATGGTCATCCGCTCTAGGTTCGTTCGCGCGCTTGACTTACACGCACTAGTCTACAGCGTGTTTATACTAAGTCTACAGAAAGGAGCTCGCCCGCATCGGAGATCTGCACTGGCTATTCTGAAAACGAAAGTGAACACATGGAAGTTATTTGAAATGAGTGAAAAGGCGGCTTGTGAAATTCGGAGAATATTGAACTTAATAAGAGTGGAACCTGTAATGGTCGTTCCGCATGTTCATTAATTTCGTCTGTTTTTCTTATGGGCGTGAGAATTTCATGCAAACAATTCCCGTTCTCTTTGTCCCATATGCGAGTGTGTTTCAATGCTCGCTGTTCTCGCTGTACATAGACAGCTACTCTTCACTTTATGAAAAACTACTATTGGACTCTTTTCACAGTGTGTATTTTTATAATGTATTATGTTATTATTTTAATTCGTCGTAGGATCCCTTTGTTCGAAACAATCCTTTGTGTACACGTATCTTTAATTTCTGGAAGAAAAGAATGCTATTCCCTGATTTAAATCTAAAAACCTGAATGTTTTCAGAATGCTTGCAGGTATTTCACTGAATTCGCTCTCAGCTATATGTTCAACATAATTAAACTGCTTCTTGTTTAGATAAAAACTACATATTTTTTATTATTTTTTTGCGCTTGCGGAATCTCATTTTTCTGGATTTAAATTCGTGTTACCTTGTCATTAACTTGCATTCTCAAACGACTACTACGTGAACAGAATCTCTCTTTTCGCATTCACTTGCTTCAAGATTTTTTTTTACTTGAAACATTAGGTAGGATGCCTAGTTGGAATCCTACCTAATTTCTGCCATCATTAGAAAAAAATCACTGTTACTTACATTTTCTACCACTTTATCATGAATGTTTCCTCGTCGAATGTTTCACTTTCGTTGCGCATTTGATTACGAATAAGAATCCTCGACTTTGTGTAACAGGCGACGGATGCATGCTGTTTAACTGCAAACCGACGCACTGATATTCTCGGAATCCTCTGAATCTGCCAGCGTGACGCGCGTTTCCAAGGGGCGTTGACCCCCTCCCCCTCGGCGCAATGCGCTATCGGACGCCGCGTCGATTCCAAGTGACGCGTGCGTCAGGTGCCGCGTTCACGCACGGCTGCGCCGCGGGGCGCGTGCCTCGGTTGCGGGCGTGCTCTCCACTGCTCTGTTCGCCTCCGCCTCGCACGACTCCTCGCGCACGCCACCGTCCCCTCTCCTCCGCGGCGCGGTCAATCCCCAATGGAGAAGCTCAACTTCATCTTATGCTTGTTGTAATCAGAGAAACTAATTTGTGTGATTGGAATATTCGAAGCAATTCATTTATCAATAGATTTTATGTATTAATTGAATCGGATTGAATCATGCGACATACGTTGGGAGGGTTTCTTTCCCAATTTTACTAAATGTATTCGTGGTCGATAAAAATTTCAATGAATGGACTTTGTTTGAATCGAATTCAATACCATGCTTTTTCATCTTTTGAATTATATTTCCCAGGAGTGTTTCATTCCTAAGACTCGTTTGAATTGTTTAATATTAGTTCATTCTGATATAATTGAGTGTCGCATGTGGGAACCTCACGATTCAAGAACTTTGAACTATTTCCAAAATTTTCGAACCACTGCTTTATGTTCGTAGTTCAGACTTTGTGTAGATTTTCCCATTTCGTCCAGTTTTCTCCTGAAATTTGTTGACTACGCCTTCAGCTAAAATAACTAATGGTTTCACACAGTAGTTTCCTAAGTTGTTTTATTTCTAGAGCATGGCGTTTATGTTTATATTATTTTTTGGATCTGTTTTCTTTTTAAATTGTGAGTTAAGGCCACGGGAAAATCAACAAACGCATTTTTTTATCAGTTATAATGCAGTCTGGTTATTGAATGCCACTGTTTTGTGTTAATATAGCTTACAATAAATGATCATGTAACCTCTTCAAGTCAGGTTCTCCGTTGTATTTGTAAAATGACGGGGCTCCACTGTTCAATATTCCACGTTGGATTGCGAGTTCTTGATGATGTATCTTGTCTTCTTCATTGTATCTTCCAAATTACTCTGTGTCGCCAAGTGCAGTGCAACCGGCATTAAGCTACGCATGTTACTTTCAATTGTTTCACCACTAATTCCGCATTTCCTCCACTTTCGCGACAGTTAGAAATTCCTGTTTCAAAACTTCGTCGCCGCTACTTCTGTGCATTAATTAGCATCACTACCACTACTAAAAGCCCTGCACATCTGAACTATTTTCTCCATTGCTCCTGCCAAATGCAACATCTCTGGTGCGGGCGCTGGCAACAGATACCGTTGTTAACCCTCTTTTTTCCATTTGCCACTACATCCTATTGGAATTGAGTGTGTCGTCACACTGACACGGAAGTGTTGTGCAATTCTTGATACTAAAAATTGCTTGAAAGTAATGAAAAAAATATATACCTGCGGAAACACCTTACAGGCGCAACAATATAGGGGATACTCCTTGCTGAAACGGAGAAAGTCATGTATTAATTGGTACATTTCACCTTCCTGTTTACCGTCTCCCATGAAACTTTTTGTTTTTGTCATCAAATCAATTTATCTATTTTATCATGATCATTAATTTCACTGTCTTCCGTCTATCGATTCGCTTTCATCGCACCTATCTGGCTATCATTTGCCTGCAAGTAGGTGTTCTCTCTTTCTCTGTCGTCATGATCTTCTTTCCCACAACTACTAGTACTGAGATAATGAAATTGCCTTTCAGCATCTTCTGTTCCCTGATCTTTTGGAATGAACCATCAATTCTGCAATACATCGTTCCTTCTCCCTTACTGTGCAAAGGAGACCTGTCAATGGTCCTTTTATTGACGCTCTTATCTTCGCTAATCATTCTCTGTTGAAGTAACGGGTGTCTAGCTAGGAGTCTTGTGCGGTAGATGTCCTGTACTATGCCATTTTCTATTCCAATGTGTCCGTTTTCACTCGTTGAACCTCCATTTTTGCCGGCTTTTCTTGTTTGTTTCTCGGTTTGTAAATCTAACTTCTGGCAATCTTACAGTCACTTTAATAATGACCATTACCATGATTGTCATGGACACCTCTGAAAATAGCTCACCCATGCCCACAATTTCCATTATCATACCTGTGGTATTATCAGGAACAACAATTAACTATTTCTCAGTCAGAAACAACCAAAGTTATACACACTTTTACAGTCATCATCATTCGTGGTCATTGCTTCGGAGCCGCAACCGCTCTCAACGCTTGCTCCCCTCAGCCAGCGCTGCTCAGGCGGTTATCGGGCGGCTTTTAGCTTATTAAGCCGCCTGCTCCACCTCACCCCCCACTCGCCTGCCCGCCGCCGCCGCCCGGCGCGGCGGCCGATTGGCGGTCGACGAAGTCCGCGGGCGGCGGCGCGGTCCTCTGGGACGCCCCGCCGCCACCGCCTCGCGCACGCCCCCGCCGCCCCCCTGCCGCCCCCTCGCCGCCACCGCCGCCGCCACCGCCCGCGCCACGCTCGCCGCCACGCCTGCCACCGCCCTGCCACCGCTCGCCGCCCCGCTGCCCGCGCCCGCCTCGCCGCCCTGCCTCGCTGCCACCGCCTCGCCCTTCCCGTCCTGTGCGCCCTACTGCTTTCGCTTCTCCGTTGCCCTCGCCACCCTCAGTCGGGGAGCCGGGGCTTTCGCAGTAAGCGCCTCATGAGGTTAGCGAAAGCTTCGAAGATTGTCTCGTCGCGGAACGTTAATAAACGAGGACAGGTTGCCAAGACTTTCCGGCAGCAATTTTTTTTGAATTTGAAGCGCCTGCGACTGTAAACACTCCCCTACATTCAATAATTATGACACAGAGATCTAAAACATGACTAAGAATATCGAATGAAAGCAGTGGTTTTATTGAAAGGCTTAATTGGTGTAATTATTCATATTCTTCTCAATCCCAAATGCAGATCTAACATTATTGGAGATGAATAATCGATATTTACGGTTGTGGTAATTAACAGTAAAAATACAGTTTGAATGAGTTTGTACAATATTAATATTTCATGAAAATAACATTTTGAATTGCTCTATTGTGAATTCGGTACCAAGTGCATTTGTGTGTACATACAACAAGCAGAAATGATTGTGCAAGCTATATCCGGGAAATGCCAACGAATAAGGTCGGCATTTTACGTAAGCTGTGTTAGCTTTGAGGTAATCGGAGAAAAACACGCGTATGGTAGTACGCAGTAGGTTTTGTACCAACTGAAAAATCGCTTATGATTCTGACTGTGAGATATGGCAATGATCCTCGCTGTGTATGGCATTAAACAATGAAGTGTATACTGAGCTGATAAGACACGATAGAGGCCTGTAACAATATTTACGATTATTTTTAGCCTTGCATGGAGCGCGTGCCCGTTTTAGTGGCTACATTGCAATTCATTGTGATGCTTCACGATTAACAATTCTTTATTGTCGAGTTATGTGAGTTTTCAAAACAGCAATTTTTGTTGATATCTCTGCTGCGTTATCTGTTAGTGCTGATGACATACCATTTAACTACAGAATGTTTCTTGAAAGCTAGTTATAAAAGGGGCAATTCAATATTGTTTGCGTGCGTATCGTCAAATTAAATTTTATTCTACTTAAAGCTATAACCCAATTTTTGTTTGCTTTTATTCTTATGCTTTTTTTGTAAAAATGATTGGCAAAAATTGTATAGCTATCGAAATGAACGTTCCACATACTTTGGAATCCCCAGTTACACTAGAGATTCTTTTATGCGTTTTCTATGTTTTTCTGAACTCTTACTTCACCAAACAATCAGCAGTTGAGTACTAGACCTGAAACTTCAGCGAGGAGCATACCTGAAAGAATTATAAAAGGTTTTTGTACAATAACAAATTTCTGCGTTCGAAAGTGACGCTTTTTAACGAAAAATATATTACATTTGTGCCGTAATACTGGAAACCAAACCTCTGACTTGGTTATTATGGAAATTAATATCGAAGCATTCCAGTGACTTACCTTTTAAGCACTTCAGTGACTGACCTTTAAAGACACTGAAAATTAAGTATAGTTATCGATTGATCATGTTCTTTGCGCCCCGTTCCATACATAATTCGCTAACAGATGTTTTGATTAAAAACACTGCCCATGGACAATTGAGACACGTTTCTGGTTCTCCACCCCTCCTCTGTGTGGTTTTAGGTCTCATTGACTCCTAGTAATAAGGCTAGGGTAGCATCAACTTCGGACTCTGTTCACATGCGTAGACTCCCAACTGGCCCGGCGATCCGCCCCCTGCCCGCCAACCGGCTTCCGCCCGCCCCCGTCCTCCTGCGATCTTCCCCCGCCCCCCGACCGGCCCCGTCCGCCCACGCTCCTGCGCCCTCCCGCACCCGCGATCGTCCGCCAGGCCCCGCGCCACTTTTCTTTCACGTCGCTGTGGCCGCGTCACAGCCACGCGGGCTTCCCGCGGCGGGGCGAGGCTGGAGGCGGCGCGCGTGGGACGTGACCGGAAAATGACCGAGACACATCCTTTCCTCCTCCTCCTCCTCCCACCTCCTCCCAACTCCGACCAGCGCCGCCCCGGGGCGTTTTCGCGCTTTATTTAGACGCGATCAAAGAGTTCGGGCGGGCGCGGCCGCCCCGATGGGGGACCGCAGCCTCCGCCCGTTTGGATGCGCGCGACCGCCGGGAAAATCGGCGCTTCGGAGGACGAGGAGGGCAGGGGCCGAGGAGATGCGTCGGGGGAGGCTCTGAGGAATTCGGAGGCACCAGGGTCCCCACAGCATCCGCAATGAAACACCAGAAGTAACATACTGAACGAATGGGAATTGTAAAGCCTTTTTAAGATAGGTTGTCTCACTTAAACAGCTTGTAAGTGTGGGTATGTATGCCTGAATAAATTTGAATTGACAAAGGTGACTTCAAGCAGGCTAAGCATGTGCTTCGGGTCCCCGCAGGTTTGGGGCTCTCAATTATCGTTTTGGTAAAAGTTGATCCACATGAATCAATAAATATATTTTAATATTTTTAATTGCAACCGTTTAATTTTAATATCGTGTAGTTACTAATTCAATGCTACTATGGGTCCCTTGTTTTGTCATACCTGAAGCCCTTCAAGATATTAATCCATCCCTGTTTGGGCAGTTGTGGAAGGTTCGTTACTGAAAAGAGCTGCAAATATCGGAGATCTGTTCAAGATAGGTTACTCCGTTAAAGATGTCCACAGGCGAACAAATTCTACTACCAATAATTTGATTCAGTCTGATAAAAATGGGACCTAGTTTTCTATTTTAAGATTTCGTAATCTGGGCACCAATTGATATTAAATTTAAGAGAAATCGTCGTGCCTCAAGAAATTCCTTTGAAAACAACAACAACAACAACCACAAACATTCTTCAGAAAACAAAAGTTCTTAAGGAATAAGAATATACGGTATTTCTCAAAACTTTTAAGATTTTCCGTTGAGCTTTCTGCTTAAATCAATATGTCTTACGTCATCCAATACAAATAACCATCCCGCGTATAATTTTGTATTCAATAACAATCTCTAATTTTTTTTCATTGATAATTACACACGTCGATTTCCAGCTCGTCTTCCTTTTTCGAAAGAGGTTCAAAGAACGCGAAAACTTGGCAAACGCTGTCACGACGTTTCCAGCTACGTACAAGTACGTACTTTGAATCACCGGAAGGCGGACATCCTCACTCATAAGCCAATCCCTCCTCCAAGGCGCGTGTATTTCAAGGCGTATTTCTGCCATGAACAGCACGTCGCGTTGGCGTTAGTCATCGGCTTCATCCACCGGATGTGCGAGCTCCGAGATAAATTGCTTCGGCGCTAATTGAATTCCTCTTCACTTCTCCCTGCGCACTGCGAGCTCTTGTCTGCCTGCTGTACTAACATTTACTTATTAAGTCGGCAGAATTACATCGTCCGTGATGAGCAGTGATTACTGCAACGGATATCTTGGGCTACGTTCGTATTCTGAATTACGTGAGCGAAACCGCTTTAATTTTTATTAAAAGTCTCATATTTCTTCAGTGGATTCATGTTGTAATGATGGAGCATAAATCAAGGTGTCGTATCTTCGAAGCCGTTATTTATCTACGGGAAGTAAGCTTAGCATGTTTCGTACTCTCATCGTCTTCCTGGTCTCGTACGTTTAAAATCTGGATGGCATTCGCTAGTCGCCACATGCGAGTCAAAGTGAGATTTCCCATTTACCATACCGACCGAAAAATCGTAGAATTGCGGAAGAATTGAAGCTTATGAATTTCCTGGTACGTACTGTTTTTTTTTTTCGTATTTTTACTTTTTCATTGAAGTTGTTGAGCGATCAAGCTTGTTCGCATACAATTTTGATAATCTTACCGTGCTATCTTGTTTGCGATATACTTCTTACCACTTTTATTTTATTTCAATGACAATTCCTTAGTAAGTTACCATCGATTAATGTGTCTCGTACAACTTCCCCTTAACGCTGAGCGTTCGCGGGCGACGATAGCGCGGTGCGTGGCGCTGCGGCGGCAGGGACACCTATCCTCCGCCTTCGATTGGACTGCCCTTCGCGTCTCCCAGAGCGCGTCGCGACGACGCAGGGCGACGCAAGCTGGCGCGGGCGGCGGACAACGGACAGCGAGGAGCGGGGACCGGGGCGCGGCGGAGACGGCTGCCCGGCAGGGTCGAAGTGGGGCGGGAGTCGAGGGAAGCGACCGGCGCGCCGTCCGCGGCGCTCGGCTGAACTGTGTGGCGGCGGCTGCTGATGCACTGCGTGCCTGCCAGAATTGTGCAGTGGTTCCTATCGTTGGGCTGGTAGTATGTTGTCATTGGTCGATATAAAAACATTAAGAATTATTCTATTTCGTAGTATCACTGGGACGTCAGTTATACCGAATGGAAAAGTTCGATTACAAACTTTCTTAACTAAACCGACTCACCGCTGTCATCGGAAGCAAAAAATGAAATTGGACTTGCAACTCATGAAAAATAATGCATGTTAATAGCAGTATTCATTTGATTTGAAAGTATTGTATTGAAATTATATCAGCATTTTAGTTAGCGTAACTCTGGTGCAATCGCGTAATATTTCCTTTCTTTATGTGAAAAAGATAGAAACAATACTTACACTCGTTTCACTCATTTCATGTTTTGTCACACGTAGGTAAAAGTGTGGATATTTTTACAATTATCGTCGTAAAAAGACTGCATTCTGAAGAACAGATGGCGATTGCAATCATTGTTAGCAGGCAAGTAAGTAATGCGGTCATCATACCTTCGTAGTGTTTGCATTCTCACATTTGTAGGACTATCATTTATTGCAGCATACGGCCGCAAAAACCAAAAGTTTTGTTTGTTTGTTTGTTTGTTTGTTTGCTGGGCCGCGAACACACGATTCCAGATATCGCGAAATGAAATAGTGCATTCAGCTTGCATCTGAGCTTGTGGGTCTTGCAGATGGTTCATAAGAGATGAGTCCTGAACGCATGCTCTCTGGCAGAATATTACACAACTGTATTTTTTAAATATCTTACGCGTCTTTAATAAGCACATTTCCAACGATTGGGTGGGATAGAGTACATTAGCCTACCCAATACCCCACTCTAAAGACGACGGCGCCACCACGCATTACCCAAACCGCCGCCACCACCCCAAAACCGCGCCACCACCCCAAAACCGCTGCCACCACCCCAAAACCGCGCCACCACTACAAAACCGCCGCCACCACTCCAAAACCGCCGCCACCACCCCAAAACCGCCGTCAACACCCCAAACCGCCGTCAACACCCCAAACCGCCGCCACCCCCCCAAAACCGCTGCCACCACCCCAAACCGCCGCCACCACCCCAAACTGCCGCCACCACCCCAAACCGCCGCCACCACCCCAAAACCGCCGCCACCACCCCAAAACCGCTGCCACCACCCCAAAACCGCCGCCACCACCCCAAAACCGCTGCCACCACCCCAAAACCGCTGCCACCACCCCAAACCGCCGCCACCACTCCAAACTGCCGCCACCACTCCAAAACCGCCGCCACCACCCAAAACCGCCGTCAACATCCCAAACTGCCGCCACCACCCCAAACTGCCGCCACCACCCCAAAACCGCCGCCACCCCCCAAAACCGCCGCCACCACCCCAAAACCGCCGCCACCACCCCAAAACCGCTGCCACCACCCCAAAACCGCCTCCACCACCCCAAAACCGCCGCCACCACTCCAAACACCGCCACCACTCCAAACCTGCCACCACCCCAAACGCGTCACACCCAGACTGCTGCACCACCCCAACTGCCGCACCACCCCAAACTGCCCCACTACCCCAAACTGCCGCCACCACCCCAACGCGCCACCACCCCAAACTGCCGCCACCACCCCAAACTGCCGCCACCCACCCCCAAAACCGCCGCCACCACCCCAAAACCGCCGCCACCACCCCAAAACCGCCGCCACCACCCCAAAACCGCCGCCACCACCCCAAAACCGCCGCCACCACCCACCCCCATCCCAACCACCCACGACCCCAACTCATTTCCGCTCTCGCCTGCCCTGCCACCTCGTCCCTTTGCGTCACCGCTGTCTCGCGCGCACCGCCGCACCTATCCTGACCCCCTGATTCCACGCCCTCTCGCAGCCGCCCAGACTTCCACCTCCAATCCCTCTCCGCCACCTTCATCTCTGACACACCCCGTTCACCTGCACGCCACCATCCTCGACCCCCATACCGCTGCCCACGCCCCCACGCTTCCGCCCCCGCCACTGCCTCTGTAATTGACCCGTAACTCGACGCTAATTGCGGCGCGCAGTAGCCGGCCGGCACAGAGCGAAGCGGGCGCGGTGTGGCGCAGAACGGGGCAGGCGTAAACGGTTAGCAGCGGCAGAGGAGCCAGCCCGGCTTCTCTGTCCTGCGTTCGCTCCGGTGCCGTCGCCTCCTGCCCCCGCTTTCCCGTGACCTGAAAATCGTCGTCCGCGCGCTGTGATTCTCTCTGAACGTCACACAGCGGAGGCGGGGGTAGTGGTTGGCAGCGGCGGCTGTAGGGGCCCCGCCTCATCTTGGATTCAACCCTCCGGCAATTTTGCTGCCGTTGCTTTCTGTCCTGCTCCCTGCCATCCGCGAGGTAACACAGGGGCAGTTCACATACTAATGACTCGATGTGAAGTTTGTAAACCGTTTACGACCGATTTTTTGGCGTTGATCGTCAAAATGCTTGGGCGAAGCTTGTAGGAGATTGGGAAGCATTTTTCACGAAACTATTTTTATTGTTCGGGCGGGGTGTCATTTAAATGTTGTGCCTACATTAATCTCGCTTTAAATGTGGGATCTATTTCGAACGAGTAAATTTCACGAAAGCAGAGCGAGTCATATTGTTTATTATTCATTTTTTAATTGTTTTCTCTATATTTAAATGGGTCTGGATGTGTTTATTCAAATATGAATTAAAATGTTCAAAATTGTAATAATAAATGCACGGCTGTAATTATTTTTTAATAAATTGGAAGACAAGCGTATACTGGAATTTAAATGTATACTAAATAGTAAACAATTCTGACTTCTTGCAATATTTTGCCAGATTTTTGTTGTCATTTGCCTCTTCGTTTTTCTCAGGATTTGACGATGTGTGCGTTCAAATAGCACTCTTCATTGCGAAGTCTTTGTCTCAAGACGGCGTAGACGTACGTAAATATTTCGGATGTATGAGGTTTCAACTGGCAGAGAGAAGTTTTGATGAACTTTCCGTTTTGAAGATTGTAAGAAAAATGCAGTGTCTAAGTTCTTCTTGTATTAGATGACAATCGGTGATTATCTCTGTGGATTTTAAATGACTAAATAAGTTGTTTTTTAGATACTAACAGACGGCAGGAATTATAATCAAAATTAAATGACCAAATAATGGATGTAAACATGATTCAGAAAATTGTTTAATTTTATCGGAAATGTCTAAACCAAAAAATGGAATTAATTTTCTATACGAATGTACAACCAAGCACAATAAACCAATTTGTATTAATGTTATTTTAAAATTTCATAAAGCTTCAAGAAAAATCTTTTAAATTTCCATTTACTAAATTCATTTAAAACAAGTTATTTAACTTTCAAAATTGTATTCAACCTTTTACTTACTTCGAGTTGCATACTTTTTTCTTATATTATGCCATCCCGCGAAGAACCCTTAGTTATGAGGAAGCGTGTCGTTGTTTGGCCTGGCCGCCACTGTCGCTTCGCTTCGCCCTCTGGGTGTTTCCGCAGAAATGGTCGGACTCGCCGGCGCTCACCTCGCTTCCTGTTCCCCTGCCGCCTGCCGTCGCGTCATTGCTCGGCCCGACGCTGACGGAATCTCGTCAGGCAACCAATTTGCAGCGTCGTTAACCCCCGATGTAATGTGTTTCTCGCCGCGACGCCGCCTGTCGTGGACTTTTCGCTGCTCCCCCTCCCGTTGCGTCTGGCTGCCCCGGCGCGCCCCGCCACCCCCACCTCTCCCGCGCTGCCATTCCTCCACTCTGTGTCAGTTCACTTCCGCTCCTGCAGATGTAGTGACACTTGATCAGGTGCGATATTTCGTCATGATACCTTCAACAGAACGGAGTAGCAAATATATCATTTTATAGTTATAGTTCACAAATTTTAATATTTTATGAGACAGACATCAACCATTTAAAATAGGGGAAAATGCCTTCACTAGTCACAAACTTTTAATTACGAGCGATTTAAAAATTGACAACGTAAAATACAGCTTCATCATTCATTGTGAGCCGCTAGCTTTGTGAACATACTCGTACATTTCAGAACTGCTTATCCCTCAGCGATTTTTAATATTTTTTTTAAAAATATTGTTCGAAGTTTTATTTAAAATTGCGCGAAAACTTCTAATATTTTGAAACAATGTGCATAGCATTAATTAAAGGAGTAATTGTGGATAACAAATTTCATTTCAATAAAAAGAATCTTCTTATTTTCAACAGTGAAGTTGTAAAAGGCGGTTCAAGAAATGTCAAACCTATGCATTTTTCAAAATTTCAAGGTTAACATTAGAAATCGGACCTCTGCCATCTTTATGAACGTTTTTAAGTCTACTCTTACCAGGAATTTAAAAAAGAATTTGAAGCCATTTTAGAGAAAACTTTGATGAAATCCCAGGGTCTTATTTGATGTGCTCCAAAATCTAAAGAATTATTTTCAAACTCGGAGGGCTTCAAGTTGGTCCAGGTCGATTGAGGAACATTAATTTTGGCAAAAACCCTACGAATAGTTTAGGTTGTTGTAGTGCTGTTCACAGATGGACGGACGTTTTGAAGAAATAAAAAGCGTTTTAGGTATTACGGAATTACAAAATGTGGAATATGACTATGGTACATAATAGAAAAAGTAATTTACTACGCATCGGAGCAAGAAAATCCTCTTTTATGGTATTAGGGAGCCAAAAAGGAGTTTTTCTGTCGTGGAAGTTGATCTCGCCGCAGCATTACGAACTTTCTCTATACTACGTATATTCGGAGTAATACAGCGCATACAAACAGGAAATAATTACTTATACTTAACATTTACAAGAATTTTGAAAATATTTAAAATGCTTACACCTCTTTCAGTTCATTTCCCTGGAAAAATAAGGAGTAACTTCCTTCTGAATTTTCCCTCAATATATAGTTTTGTGGAAATTGAAGGTGATTGTATCTTCTTGTGGTGAATCAGAGGTTTATTACACCGTGTTGAAATTACGTCGCCAAAATTTCGTTCTTTAACTGAAGAATCATTCTGAGTTCTCGATAGTTTGATATAAAAAGTACTTATTCATTTTTGCTTCCCTTTTAATCGATATTTTCTAAATTGAAAATCTCTTGCATGAAATAATTTTTGTATTTACAAATACTGGAACAAATAACTTATTTGTTCCCGTATTATTAGATTTTATAAAATTAAATGTGTTGTACATCAGCAGTGTTGTCAGATTCAGCCGCTTTTCCCTTTTACATATAGGAAACTCTTCGTTGGGTAGAGTTACCTTTTTATAGATGGAGAAGGCAGTGAATCTGACAACACTCTTGAAGTTATGAAGATATTATTTCTCCTATTAAATAATCTCCAATACCTTCGGATTAGTGCGTGGACATTGTTTACATGGAAATATGTTCAGTACAAATTGTTCTAAATATAGGCAACCCTCCTGACACCTCTGTGCTGCGTGGTGTTTTAGGATACGTTCGTAGATATGAAATACTCTGTACAAAGTTCGAGAATTTCTTAGTGAGCATTATTATTATTTTATGACGGTTGCGAAGTAATAGAATTTATTTTTTCCTCTGCCAACGCTTGGAAATAATGTTTACATTTTTGTAACAGTATTTGGAAACTTAAAACTCACTGAACTAATAAACTTATTTTTGTTGACAACTATATTTATTTAGTTTTTAAGGACTAGTATAAAGTAATAGTCGAATATTAATATTATTATAATTTTACAAAAACAGTGTCTTATGAAGATTTATTTATTAATTTGTATGATATGTTTCAAATTATTTGGCATTTCCTTAACTTCCCATACGTATTGTCGAGAAAAACCCTAGTAAATTCAAGAATGACAACAAGGAGTTAAGTAGCCGCCGCAGCTTTATTGATCAAACCCGAGAGGAAGTAAAGGTAAGTGAAACAAAGAAACCTCTGGCTAGGATAAATTAATAATAGAATAGAAATTTTGTTAAATGATGTATTATTTTGCTTCCAGACTATGAAAGACAAGATGAATATCTCCAGAGGTAGAGATCGCGATCGCACCGCCCGGCAGGTAAATTATGTCTTAATTTTAATATCGTTATAATTCCAGCAATATGTTAGGATTGTAAGAAAACCATAGCACCTAAAATCAGTTAAATGGCTGCTTCGCTTCGCCACTAACTCGGAATTTCGAGTAAAACAAGAAAATTGTGTGATTTTTTTTTTTTTCCTTACAAAAAGTAATGAAGATAAATGTGAGAATTCTCTTCAGCAGAATTTTACTACATTGCCGCTTTCTTTCACTTTTTATTTATTCTTTATTCAGTGCGTGAATACCTCCATCCAAGTGCTTTCGCACATGGATTTCATTCGGCGAGAAAATTCTTAACATTAAATTGCAGCTCATTTATATCTTAAGCGTAAAACTGTAGCGTTATCTGTGATTCTAATTGCAAAATTCATTGTTACATTTCACATTACTTTAACTCTGATATACAGAGAGAGTTATTTCAGATGAGAAAAAATACACGAGCATGTTTCTCATAATATTAGCAACAAATACTTCCTGTATCGAGTTAACCTCAAGTAAACATTTCCGTAAAACTGTTCTTCTTCAATTTTCCACTTTCGTCGCAGTCTGTATGTTACCCACCGGAACATGGAACGCATTTCCGAGACTCGAAGCGCTCCTGCACGTTCTGGAGGTCGTACGCAAGCAGCAAGTGCGACGGCAGTTCTGACGTTCGGGCGCGATCGCAGGGCCGCGCGCGATACAGGGCTGTCGCAATGTGCACAGGAATTTCGTCAGTTCACACATTAGCGTTTTTCGTCGTTCGTATCAGGAAAAAAGTACATTTTTTCTTCGGCAATACTAAGGTTATCTCTGTGCTTCGACTAAAAAAGCACTATCTTTTGGACGTTACAAAAGAACTAGAGGTATTCCAGAATGGCATGAACTTTCTCGTTCTAGTTAGTTCTCTAATTTTATATATATAATATATATATATATATATATATATATATATATATATATTCATTTTCTCACTTTTTCGGTTTCTTTATTGTACATCCGAATTATTACTTTAAGAATATAAAGAAGATTAAAACCTCGTCATATATGGAAAGTTTCGTTGAAATCGTTCGAACCGTTGTAAAGAAAATGTCGCTTAAGCATCCTGTCAATGCGAAATTTGAAGTCTTTTTCACTGAAAAATTTGAGTTTTCGAAAACTTCATTGGAAGTTATTTGAAGCACTTCCATTCACAAATGCAATAATGTTTACAAATCGCTGGTGCATATTAACGGCACGAATGATATTTTAAGAAATTACGTGTAATTTTTGATAAAACAAAAGAATACCTCCAAATGAGTTTTTGTCTTCTAAGAAAGCGCAATTGCATATCCGTACGAAAATTTGAAGAAAATTTGGTGCCGTTTTTGAAAAAATAGCGATTGAGGTTTCTGAAAATGCAGAATTTTGAGCTCGTTTTCATAGGAAACTTGAGCTTTCCAGAAATTTTATACGAATTTTGTAAAGCATATGTACTCTTAAATGCATATTATGAACGAATCGTCGCTAATGTAAATATTAAAGACGTGGGAGGCTAGTCAAAAAATTACAGGTTTTTAATTTTTGGAAAAACAACTACAAAAAAAAAGAATCGATCAATAAAGCGTTTGTGTCATCTCATAGAGTACATTTCGCATTATCCCTACCAAAATTTTAAAGAAAAAATTGTGACCGATTATGAGAAAACCTTGTTTCTGTAATTTTTTAAAATTTTAAAATATCCTAACCACAAGGAGCGTTAGAAGTCTGAACAACATAGAGGCTTATCTTTACCTTACATAGTATTTTTTTCCAAAATAGATATTACCCGGTCGATCTGGCTGGAATCGAGGCGCTGCGATTTTGAAAAACTCTTCAAAATTTGGGAGTACATGAAGCTCCAGGACATTTTCAAACTTTTCTCAAAAACGGCTCCAATTTTTTTCTTTCAATTTCTTGTAAGAATGGAGTAATGACATTGGTCCGCTTTTTCACGGTTAACTCTGAATTTTCGAAAATTGCAAAAGTTTATTTTTTCAGCGTTTTCTTATAGCTACAAAATTGAAGATGGAGGTTTTTCATTCAAATGAAATTTGTTGTCCATAATTAGTTCTTTCATTAGGGTCATCTAGATTTGTTGAAACTTTAAGTAGTTATCGTGCAATAGTGCGTGCAATCTTTGCAATTTAAAAAAAATACAAAAACAAGATTTTCTCAAAAACGGCTCTAAATGTTTTCTTTAACCTTTGGTAGGGATAGTGCTAAATGAAGTCTACAGGATGGCATAAACGCCAAATTGCTTTATTCATGAGTTGTTGTTTTTTTGTTGTTTTTTTTTTCAAAAATTACAAAAATGTAATTTATTTTACTTGTCTCTCGCGTCGTTAATCTTTACATTAACGGCAATTTGTTTACATTACTGGAGAGTTTGTGCCTGCCATATCGTACAACACTATCGATCTTCCGCGCATGCGCAGATGCAAATGAGCGAAACTTTAACTGCGCATGCGCAGAAGATCGGTAATTCTTTAACGTTCGAGGGCGCACAAACTCTCTACTGTATTTATGAATGCATGTGCTGTAAATATTGTTATAAAGTTTCTCGAAAATCAACAGTTTTATATTAAAATGATCCCAAATTTCCACATTTTCAAAAACGCTCAAATGCAATTTTTTAAAAAAATGGCTTCAATTTTTTCCTCGAACTTTTCCGATGGGTAGTGCTAATTGCACTGTTACTAATGACATAAACTTAATTTTGGTGTATTTTTTTTTTTTTTAATTCACAAATGTATTTTTTAAATACTCTCACACCGTTAATATTGTCACGTGTCGTGGGAATACAACAGCAATCGCAGACACGAGCTCAGATATTTACTGGTTTATTAGTAATTAAGATTTGCAAATAAATAGTTTGAAGTTATTTACATCTTTGATAGATCCTATCCCCTTATCGCAGGAGCGATTCTTAAATGATTCAAAATCTACCTGACTCGTGCCTCTCGCTACCTCTCAGCGAGCTTACACACACAGCGTAGTGCTCTGTGACCGCATTCACCCGTGAAACGATGTTCCCCGCGGCGTGCCAACATCTGGGTTGCCCTACGAACATCGCTCGTCACCGCAGCGCACTGGGCGCAAGTTTTGTGCATTCGCACGAGTTTTCACACACTCAAAACCACCCCCGCGCTTTGCGTTCTCGTTATATATCCTCAAACCACGTGACACGCAATGTCATCTTGCGTTCGCGCAGCGACTCACATGACGGGATTGACGCGCCGCTACGCAGTTTGATCATCCCTTTCCATGCATTCCTGGAAGTTCTCAAAATACCTCTGGGTGCCTCCGCCCCTTGCTACCGTCTATTCACACTCTCTTACTTCCTCCTACCGGCATCTCTGCCGCACTAATCCTGCCACGCGGCGCCTACCTGGTGCCGGCATTCCTGCCAACAAGGCAGGAATTGTATATATTATATTATTACAATTCAATACGTTACAATATGCACATTTTCAGGAATTTGCGTACATATTTGCATTTGCGAGTCGAAGTGCTTCAAACGACTTCAAATTAGGGTTTTCGAAAACTTAATAGATTCCTGAGAAAAAGACTTCAAATTTCGCATTTAAAGTAACCTTAAACCCATTTTCTTAAAACCGCTCCAAATTTTAAAAAAATTGCCAGTTATGACGAGGTTTTACTCTTCTTTAATATTCTTAAAGTAATATGTCGGATCAATTATTAGGAAACCGAAAAGTTGGGAAATTGTCAAAAAAATGTACTTTGGCCAGCAATAGATGATAGCTGGCCAGAAGTCGGGCCAAGACCGTAAAGCCAGCCCACACCAAGGAAATTAGATATCTTTACTACGAGAAAGTCTGTGCCATTGTGTTTCACCATTAGTTTTCAATTTATAGCGACAGGGGTGTGAAACCACGCTTTACGGGAAATGCATCAGTAGCTACGAACCTAGCGTTAGGTAATGAAATTGGCATTTACTGAAACTAGAATTTCAGATCAAATGACATAAATTTTATCTCTAGGTTAGCTTTCCCTAGATGTCATTGTATCTATTTTGAATTACCGCTTAACATCAAAAGCATTGGAAACATACACGTAGATCGTGAATACGTTTGAACCAAGCAACGCTTTCACTTCATGAAAATTTACTGCAGCAATGCGAATAGATTCTGGATGTGACAATGTGTCTCGTAAGTCCATACAATTCAGGCAGTACTTTTCTGGTTCCAGTTCATAGCTCTGGGCGGTCCCAGCATCTGTTTCCGAAATCATACACCTGTCTTGGACCATTTCCCTGCCCGTCACACACGTTCGTGGATATCGCATATCAACATTGTTCGTAAACTGATCAATTACTGTAATTAAACAATTATCAATTGTTGTTTTAGCATCAAACTTTTCATTTCAAAACGTTCTGCTCTTCTCATTAGATATTGATAATGGTCTCTATCTGAACCACTTATTGACTTCTGCAGTTCGGCACGTACTCCAACGCAGAGAACGTACTTATCATTTCAGTGCCAACACAACATCGTTCTTTTTGCGTAATCATTGGTTGCTGTCCGTCGATCCTCTTTGTTTCCCACTAATTTCCAATAAATACTATTTTACTATTTCATTTGCACAATCCGCCATATTACTCGTACTTTCATTCCAGCAATAAGTTCTTAATAAACACACTTGCAATAATACTATATTTACTTTTATGATCAGGAGCATCGACCCGCATTGTCGCCCTAGCTATGGTTATGACCGTTCAGTGCCGCGTCTTGCCACAATTGTAGACAGTAAAATGTTACTTTGTATAACACTTTGGAATATTATTGTTAATTACTCACAAATCTCAACGTCCTACTTGGTGTCCACTTCGAAAACAGGACATAATTGAAAAATAGTACAGGAGTTTTACATTAATGTAACTTTTGTTTTACGTCATGACTATAAGAACGAGTAAGCAGTAATTGCGTGAAAGTCTATAAACATGCAACTCACTAGGGAACTGCTGAATAAGTACTACATTTTTATTTACATTGAAAAACGTATTTTAAAGTTTTACACAATTTTTCGCTTCGCCCCTCCCCACCGCCCTCTGTCCCTCTGTTTCACCCCACCCTGCCATTCCGAGCTTGCCTTGCTCCACCATGCTCCGGTCAGCTCCGTCCCGGCATGCGCAAATGCAGTGCGGGTTGCATACATTTAATAGTAGAATGTTGCATGGAGTTCTGTGTTCTGGGCATTACAAAATGTAATCAGGCTTAGTTCCCGTAAGTATATAATTCGTCATAATAAATAATTGTGCCATAAACAGCTGTTTCTTTATCTGGTCCCAGCCGCTACAGAATGAATCTGAACACTGCCCCAATGCGATGGAAAATCCTTTATGAAGAATTAAATTATGTGTTACCGACCATCTCCTGGTATATTATTTTCTAATTTAATTCATTAATTACTTTAGTAAATGGATTTGTTTTATAATGTTTTGAACCAAAACATATTTGAAAATAAAATTCTTAGGGTGGAGCAAAATTGATATGGTTTTTTGGAAAAAAAAAGAAAGGAAAGTTCGTTTTATATTTATTAGTTCAGAGAAAATAATATTTAGACGCGTTTTTTTTTGTCTTCATCAGTTGCCTTGTGCTCTTCTGGTGTATAATGCTGTTGTCGAAATGAGTAGCAGTGAGATTTTCTCCTGGATTCTGCAAGGTGATTTGGTACAAAATCTGTTTAAAAATGTGTACGTGATTTTGAAACCTTGAATTCTTCTCTCCAGAACACATATTGATTTTTGGCAAAATACTCGAGATGATTCCTCATTTGTTAAGAATGCTTGTACAGAGAAAATGTTTTTACGTGATTGTTTCTTTTATTTATTTAGTTTTTCTAAATTTTAAATCACTTCCCCCTCCCTTTGTTCAATTTTTCTTTAAAATGACCAACATAATGGAATCAACGGAAAATTGGAGTAAGGTGAATCTGGAAGGAGGCTATAAGCAATGCAATCCTGCATTTACTGTTGTAAAGCAAGTGCGCGAAATAATTGAGAAAAGCTCCTAGTGAAGAAAACAAGCCACAAGGTTAACGTGTTTGATGTTGCTACATAGATTCAGAAAAGAATAGCAACAACGTTACTAAGAATGTAATATCTATCACCAGACCATTCTTGCGTTTGCTTCTGTGGGCTCCAGAAATGCAGGGTAACTAGGGAAAATATTCTATTAGCCTGGAAAGTGATGATAAATGATAAAGTAATTTTTAAGAAAACAATCTCTTTTTTGTTTTAGCCGCTTTTGGAGAACAGTCCTGTCCGAGTGCCCTCCAGCCACGGTACAACCAAATACTCAAAGTTGGAAAATGAATTGGACAGTCCAAATCGTCAATTTCTGGATGACACTCTGCAACAGCAGAACCATCTCGTGCGTACTCAGGATGAGCAGCTCGACATCATTAGTGACTCCATAGGAACACTTAAGACTGTTTCACGCCAAATCGGCAGTGAATTGGACGAACAGGCTGTGTAAGTAACAGTGTCCAATATAAAATACTCTTTCGTTGTGACAAAATAGATGATTTTATTTAGTGGTAAATTATTTTTTTCAATTTATTTGGCAGCCTTTTATGCCATTTACTTATGTACTCGTATATAATGTGGCTCTTTATAATCGATGTAGTAGAAATTGCTTACAGCTTGGAAAATAATTTGGTACACAAAACTTTTATTCTATTCATAAATGATGTAATGTACCTCCATAAGTACACATCAGTATTGGCTAATTCATTATTGTAAAAGCGTTTATGATTTAAATTGTGTTTTAGTTCATAAGAAAAGTAATTTGAGAATTTGAACATATGAAATCAATGTTTCTAACACTCAAAATCTAACATATTCGTACATGCTTTTTTAGCTAATTATACCAACATCATTGCATATATCGCAAACTGCCTTTTCCTTTGCACTCCTTCAAAAACTTGTATTTTTTGTTGTAATTTCTTTAGATTTAGTTGACAGTAAACCCTCTTCTACAGCTTCAAATTATTTGACACCAGAACGTCTTCCATCATCTTCATTGCATCTGGTGCTATGAATGATTGCTCTTCTAGGCGATACAATTCTTGATTACCGACAAAGTCAGTGTAATTGGAATTCCCAAAATAGAAAATAACATTTAAAATGCGATTGGAAAATTGTGAATCACCGCTCACTAAAAGATCACACACCATCACTAAAGATAACACTTCCACGGTTATGAATAATAAGTAACTTGCACATAATAGTCCTTTTTAGAGACTTGTGATAGTTATTTTTGTATGTAAGATGTTGAGTTATTACCTCGAGGGCGAATACCAAGACTTCTATCCCGAGAGTCTCTGTCCCGAGATGTTGGAAGTCGCCTGATGGGCAAAAACACCAAGTAACACTCGTGCATACAAAACTTTATTAGTTCATTGCAGACCCGAACGAGAACATTTTTTAAATTTGCCTTGCATCAAATGTGAAAAGATGCATTGTAAACGTCCGTATTCAATATGGCGGCAGAAAACAAAACAGAGTGGCTTGTAATTACTTTTGAATAATCGTAGTTAGTGATTTGCTCCTACAAAATGAAGGAATATTGTGATGTTCCTGCGGAAATTCTCGTAAAAGCTAATACAGCTACGGACAGTTGTTTCCAGAATAAGTTCAAGAAATATATGAAAATTATTATGGAGTATTGGGGAGTTGGATGGAAAATAATTTGAATTGTGTCGATAAAACGGTACTTTGGGTTATTTACAGCAAAATTTGTTGTATCAAAAAATTACGAAGTTGCATTGGAGTAAAAGCAATATGATAGCTTACCCATTTTTAAAATAAAAATGTCAACAAAATTGAACCTAGAGCAAAAGAACTGTTACTGTCTGCATGTCTGAGGCATTTAGTAGAGCCATAATACGTAATACAAGAATAAAAGAATATTGATTCGAATGGAATGAAACAACTATTGGAAATGTATATAACCCCCCAGTGATTGGTGGTTTATTTTACATTCAGTAGCGTAATGTGAACTGTTCCTATTTGAGAATGATAACTTTTGCTTGTTTTTCTTTACATACATGATATTTGCAAAGGTAAGAGGGAATTGATCTTAAATGCATCTCAGAGTAACTGCATTAACTGTACAAGAGCTATAAAATTAATGGGAATGAATCAAAAATATGTAAATACTTCTGCTGAAGTGTATGTACTCTATATTGATTGGATGATTTTGTATTTATTGTAATGGTACTCTATATCAATCTACATGAAAGCATAGACATGAGTAAAAGTATTTTATTTTTAATTTACGATAGATTTCTTAACTATTTTAGTTAGAAAATGTGTGAAGGGTTTCGAGATGGAGACAGGCGAGTTTCAGGCAACGAATGGAATGGAGATGCACTGAACAAGGTAGATCTCAGCGAACAGAACGGGAATTGATAGATCTTCTGTTCAAAATATTATAAAAAATAAATACCGGAGCAACGCGGGTCACTTCAGTTTGATATTAACCGACTCGCGCATCCTCAATAAAATTTTGTTATAATTTGTTTTTTACCTAAACACGCGAAAAACGCGTGTTAGTGCAAAACCCGTGTACGCCAGCTCGTATGTAGTACATGATTGTAACATATAAATTACTAAACAATGCCGGGTTTCTTAAGATAGTTATTGATACAGTTCACTTAAACCTGATCTGGGCTGTTCGGGTGACGCCGCGTCGAAGGCTGGGGTGCCGGCGTTTCGACCGACATATCGCGGTCCTCTTCAGGGCTGTACTTCAGAGGACCGCGATATGTCGGTCGAAACGTCGGCACTCGTCTTCGACGCGGCGTCACCCGGACAGCCCAGATCATGCCAATGACCGCGGAAGCCGACGATATCACTTACACTTTCCAGCTTTGCATAGTGGGAATGAATCAAATAACACATGGCACAAAAAAGTAAAGATTTTATTCCCAGACTATCATGGCCTTAGAAACACTGTCTCTAGTGAGTTTGATTTCCTCATGGAGTTTGAACTACTGTAAATTAATTTAACTATTTGTTTGCACAGGATGCTAGATGAGTTTGGAAATGAATTAGAGAATACAGATTCTAAATTGGACTCAACAATGAAAAAAGTCGCAAAAGTGCTACATATGTCAAATGGTAAGTACTTGTTCAAATAATGATTTTGGTGAAAACTTAAATGTATTTACTCTGTATTTATTATTCATTAAGGAAGTCATGTGTCATTCATTTAATATTTTGTTTTGTTTATCTGAAGATTTTGTGCTGAATGTCATGCTTAAAAAATAGGAAAGCTTTATTTTAGTTGTACACGATTTTTCAATTGTAGCATTACTTATAGGCACTAAGATGTGGAAATAGATAGGGAATGTGCTGTAGAAAAAAATGGGGTCATGAAGGATAGCACAAATAAAAATGTGAATACCCACTGATAAATATGAAAATTGAAAACCATTGAATATAAACAAATTCAACCCTGTTGATGAAGCAGTTGTTTGTACCTGCAAATGCAATTACGCAGTACACAGCTGTGATTTATCACATTTAGAGCTTCAATCGTTCCAAGCCAAGCGTAAAGACTATTTAGGAGTTGGTCCAAATGACCTGATCAGATGGATCATTCGGCAATACTGTTATCATTAAAAGACTGAATTATACATTTAAAACGATATTTGTTAACATTTCAAGAAGCAATAACACATAACATACAAAGTACTGATAATCATGAAACATGAGGATTTTTAACTCGAATAATAAAACAAAAGCAATGTGATAGTAAGAAATACGACCACATGTTACGATTTACGGGAGGAATTAATTAGGTAGGAAAGTACCCAGAGAAATCGTTTATAACAACAATTGTAATAATAATAATAATATAATAATAATAATTACAACAATGACAATAATGCATGTATTAGGAATTTTGGTCGAGTGTCCGACTTTGCCGGCTGGCGACGTCCCCCATGCTTGGGCCTAGTTTAATTCCCACACTTTGGGAGTATGAGAGACATGTGGCGAGCATGACGTATTCCCTTTACCGTAAAGGCCCATTCACAATGCAAACTAAGCATAAGCATGTTAACATAAAAGTTAGGACTACGTCAAAGGGGCCGATAGGCGAACTATTCGTGTGCTGCGTGGTTGTGTTTGTCGTATTTGTTTTGATATCTCGAAATCGATTCTCATATCCAACCAATAGTAAACTAGTATGTCTCACAGCCAATAGAAACTCTTATTTTGCTTATGTTTATGTTCGACATTGTGAATACGCTAACTCTTCGCTTATGTTAATGTCTATGTCTATGTGTTATGCTTATGTTTGTGATTGCATTGTGAATGAGCCTTAACTAGCGAACTCCTCTCACCTGAGATTTTCTTCGTCAAACAGCTACAGAAACTTTGACGATTTTAAAAGAAAGCTGCTACTCTGTTTTTGCCTTGACCGGGAATCGGACCCGGGATCACATTATGGGAAACTAGTATGCTGCCTGTAAGCCATCCTGGAGGCTACAACAACAATGATGATGATGATATGGGGAATAATAATTTTTGCCCCTGGTTCGTAGGCAACCCATCTTGCGTTTGTGTTGGGAAGTTACGTACCGACGTGGCCAGGTAGTTTTAATTGTTTATTAATTGTACCAAATGTAATTCAATCTTGATTTTTTCCGCTGTAATGCCACTTTTACAGTTAGAACGTCCAAAAATACTGTAAACTAATTTATGTATAATTAATTTGATGTCACATTAGAGCAAATAGACTATGGAATTATGCCTGAAAGGTGGAATTAACTTTTAGTTAAGGTTGTCCAAAGAAATGCACTACCTAGTTCTTCGATCCTAGGGAGTATCAGGGATTAATAATAATAATAATAATTAATAATAATAATAATAATAATATTATTATTATAGTTATTATTATTATAGTTGTTATAATTATTATTATAGTTGTTATTATAATTATAGTTATTATTATATTGGAAAAGTAAATTTTTTTTCTCTTGTTAGCGTTATTTCAAAATAGTTTGCTAGTGTGGTGTGAAAACAAATAACTGCACCTCCTCTGGTCTGAGATTTTACCCATTCAAAAACTTAATTCAGACAGTGGTGTTAAATATTAATTCAAAATGTGAGTAATTTACACAAAGACAAAAGTGTGTTCAAAGAAAAGCACCTGACAATGTTGGCAACTCGCGAAAGGACATTCATGATCAAAATCACCAGTAACTGTGTCGTAACTGAATCTTACCTTTGGGAGGGTGTGGTGGTAATATAAATAGCAAAACAAATTTTCATATATAATGCAGGTGGCGCTAGCCGTATTCGTTTACTACGCTCCGTGAAGTCAAGAAGGTTAAGCGAATTCCGAGACTCGCGGGTTCATGGTTGGGTGACCGGCCAGGAACCCCGGGATCTAACGGCGTCGAGCCCTGGCCGAAGGGATAAAAGGCACTGGCTGACTGCGACGTGACGAGACTTGACAAATATTAAAAATAAAGCACATTAATGGAGATTACTCCCCAGTGCAAAGCGTTCAACGCCCCTTAAGGAGACGCGTTGCGTCAAAGTGTAGACGCAACAAATATATATAAAAAAAAAAAATTTAAATTTTAAATTAAAAAAATCAGTCTTTACTCTTCCAAGTAAACAGATAATAGATTAGTAAAAGGAATTAATTCATGAATAACAAACAACCCAATGATGAAATTTCCATTTTGCATGACCCCTGTTTGAGCATAAAGGCTCCTATTAATGATTCTTTGCCTTCTATTCTTCGATATATTCTAAGGATTGAAATGTTGAAATAAAAATCTAAGAAAGTAATGGCAGCATCCACTTTTGGTCCATCTTGCATAATTTTGTTAAACTATCTTCCTAAATTCCTGATTCAAGATTATGGACTTCACTTTTTAGAATAGTTTTTCATTTACCAGTTTAGTGAGCTACCTATTTTATTTTATCACTTTTTTTTCTTGTATCCCAATTGTTTAATCTTTGTTTTTAAGTGATTTTATTGTCATGCCTTTGTTTTGTTTTCTATAATGTTTTTTTTGCCCCCAATATGTAACAAATGAATAAATTATATAGTTGTGAGATCATTTCACTCATTATATACAAGACTGTCATAACTCAAAAAATGTTGGTTTTTCAGAAAATGTGTTTGAAGATTAAGATTTTCCTTAATTTCAAAGGCAAATTGTAGTTTGAAATTATCACATACACACATTTTGTTTTTGTAACCTCAGGTTGATAATGTGAGTTAAAATGTAAACAATGCTTCATCGAATAATCACAATTAAAAAGAAAAAATTGAATTATGATAGAATAGAACTGAAGTATTGCATTAAATAAACAATTTAATTATGCAAAATTCACAGTTTTAAATGAAATTTCTTTTTTGATAATTTTTCTTTTCTTGGTTCTCTTATCTCCAGTTGATTTACAAAAAAGTGAAAAGAAAAAAAAAACACACACACAAAAAATACTACACAAAATAAATACTTATGAATTGTTATGAATACTCACAAACTATGTGAAGACACAATTTGTATAATGGAATAAATATCACTGTGTTAAAAAACTAATGATATGTTTCAGATCGAAGGCAATGGATTGCCATAGGAGTTTTATCAGGAATAATGGTGGTGGTGATCATCCTGTTAGTCATCACCTGAAATGTTTATGAGGGGTACAACGAAGGCCTCTGACCATCTAGGCTTCTTGGACCCCGCAAAATCCCACACATCATGTCAACGATTCCATGATGTGTGAGCTGTGTGATCAGTGTGACTAGACGTGCATAAATGTACAATCAACAGGGTGTTTAGTTGGGTGAAGTGAAATGTGAAGAATGGAATTAATGAGTGAAGGAAAATTTGTGTGGATTCTCTGAAGTCATATGTGAACTTATGAGAAGTGTAAGTTATGTATGTGGGTGCTTTATCTGATGTATTTAAATATATATATACATAATATTCTATTTATATTTAGAGCCCTGTATTTTTTTAGTAGTGATATGTGAGTATCAATATTTCAGTGAGTTCAGCTACATTTCTGAGTGTATGAACAAGAAAAAATTTATAGCAAGAAATTTAATTTTGTGTACAGGAAGTGCTAGAAATGTCATTTGAGTAAACAAATATTTTGTAGATTGCTTGTCATTTGCATTCATATAATAATTATAGAGTACACAAAATCTTGAAATTCAAATATTTCCCTGCCTATATTATTGGGAAGGTTCTGTAGTTCCGTATAGAGTTTAAGTAATTATTCAGAAATAGTGTGTACTCACACATCCTATTTTTTTAATTCTATTGAGTTATGTAATTATTAGTTGTTTTTATTTCAAAGAAAGTGTATCATCACACTACTTTTCTTGCATGTTTATGTACTGTTACCTTTCTTATTGGCACTTTGATCTTTGACGCTAATAAAATAGTACATTGAAGTGCAATTTGTTGAATAGCATGAAAAAATGGTGTATTTGTATATTTATGTTGTATTTGTACATTGTGACGAAACGTATCCTGTCCTGTTTTGAATGGTTTAAGGCTACCTTCATGAAACCTTCATTTAGCTTTCATCAGTTTGTTGTTTCTAAGTGCTTTTGGAATGTGTTGTATAAAACTTTTTTAATGACATGCTTTATATATAACATTAAATTCTCAGTAGTACATTTCTAAGCATCATGTGTATATACTGTATTTATATGAAAATGACGATTAATTTGATGTCTTTATCTCTACAATAAGGTCTAGAAACAGCTGCAGTCTTTGCAAAATTAGTAATCATCTATATGTATTTCATTATAAATAGGATCAGGAAAACTGTGATGATTGTTAATTTGTCCTTGCTGCACAAATTATGTACTCTAACTGCAGCACGTCACTACCATGATCTGTCAGTTACTTCAGTGTTTCCTGAACTGGATCCATTGACTTTCTATTTTATGTGATATTTTGTTTTTCATCAATTAAAGTCCTCAAATATTTTGGATTTGGCTGTGCCACTTCAGCAATTAATTGCTGTAAAATGATGTCATTGTTAAGGGTTCTGTAGGATATTCTGACCTTCTTCTAGATTTTGATCTTACTTGCATGGTACCATCAGTAGAATCAAGAATAGAAAGAAGACATTGTTTGCACAATTGGCACATATTTCCAGATGTTTATTTCCTATGATGAGAATAAAATAGTACTGACTTGATAATTTCAACTGGTGTACTTTTCATTCTTTTTTTGACTTGAGAAATGCCAAATACAACATTTAGTAGTTTCAAAAATAGTTTAGAACACCGAATAGTGTCTTCCAAATTGGTAACAGTGCTGTCATTGATAGTTTTCAAGAATGCCTCTTACCAAAAGTGTTATTTTATAATTTACTGTTTTTATTTGTGGGTATAGTTAATGTGATTGTTTTGCTTTGCACATTTATAATGTAACTTGCACATGGCTTAGTACATTTTATTTCTCATTAAAGTTGATCATCTTTCATGCTTAATCATATTTGACTCTTTATCTTCTTACTACTAATATAAAATTGAGAAATTGAACATTCAGTTGTTGATACTTCTCAAAGTATCTTTAAACTAAAACTTGATGGAATATCAGCCTTGACAAGGCACATCTTCCAGTTGACTTTTATATTACTTTTTTAAAAAAGTTCATACAATATTGTAGACTGATCTTATTATACAGTTGACTTGTGTTATCATTTATAACCTTACACATTTGTACATAGAAAGTGTCAGAATTTAAAAATGTTATTATTCTTGAACAATTTTTTAAAATTGTAATTAATATTTGCTGATAAACAATTATCAGGCATTGTGCAATTCAAGGAACATTTCATTCATAGAAAGCAACAAACTTGATGTTATCTTGTATGTTTAGTGATATTAATGTAAGTCTTCTCTGTACTGTATTAGCTTGTTATCATTCCCTTTAAACACAGTGATTCTAGTAAATTGACACTGTTGTATATAGAATCATTTGAAATCTAAATGGCTTTACTTGTCTCCAGTGTTACCCTATTAGACCCAATCAAATTGTTGTTTGTTTTTCTCCTCAAAATATTTACATGGTTTTCAAAATCTCACTACAACTTTGGTAAATATTCCGTTCATGTAAAATGATAATACAGAAACCAGGATGAGAGTTGTATGTAAATGTGTGATGTGTAGATGTATATCAAATTTATGTAGTACTAGCTTTTATGTATGGTGCTGTGTTGTAGCACTCTTTGTTTAGTATTGTATAACCAGTTGAATCAAATATTGAATTATTAGTCCATGATCAGAAGAAAGTACTCTCAAATTCACAAATAAATTCTTGAGAGAAAATTAATCTGTGAATGAGATTTCTAAAACCATGTCAATAATATTTGTAAAATTTGATGTATCTCCTGAAATCATAAACATCCCTACTTGATATTTATCCATTCTAGTTATCTCATTAATGTGAATTCATTTTATCATATAAAAGTTGAGGTGAGTTCAGTTTCTGTACCTGTTACAACGTAGGATAAAACCTAATTACAAAAATAAAAAAATTATCAGAATTTTTTGTTATTCTTCATTAAAGGTGGCAGTTTTTTTCTTTGATTGCACAAATGAATATTGTCATATGTTCTTGAAAATTGCTTACTTCAAAGGTAAGGAGTATCTACAGGAATATTTCCATTCAGGGTTGATATCTTCGAAACATAAACCACATCTTCAGTCTCAAATAAATTTCAAATGTCTTTGAAAGTTTTGAGTCGATCCTTTCAGGAGGGGAAGGTGCTAGGTAAAACTGTGTAAAAGTACTGTTACTTTTAAAAAGAACTGGTCATGATATCACTTTTGTACTCTGTCATTGCACCCTGTTCAGTGTGCACAAAATGTTTCGTGTGTCTACCCTACTGCGGTTGTTTCCCTGATTCAGCCTAATTGAATTTATTTTTATTTAACCCAGAGTACAAAGATGTAGTGGACTACAAGTTTATTTATTTTTATTTTATTTTTTTATTTTTATTTTACATCAAAAAACAGCTAAAACTGCGTATGATGTGCTATGGGGAAAAGTGAATTGTGTGCACATTTTCAAAATTCTGTGATCCCTATACTAAGTCATATACTACTTGAATTGTGAATTAAAAAAAGCTCCCATGTAATAAAATCTATTTTCAAGGATAAAAAGGCAATAAATTTTGGCTCTTATCCATGTTGTCCATTGGAATAATACTTCCTGCCGCGACAACATGGAAACGATAATTTTAATAATTGTATTTCCCACTGAATTCTAGAAGACATGCACAGAAAATGAAGTTACATTTATGTCCAGAAGCAAAACAAGGGGCCATTTCAGCATTTGCTCAATGGATCAGGGAAACTGGACGAAAAACCCGATCGAGATTATCATTTGAAAGAAAAATTTGATCAATAAAAATGTCATTTATAACTTTATGAAGCTTTGCATTCTGCTTTTCATGTCTCTTGAGGAGAGTGAAAATACTTGTCTTAATCCAATAAACAAGTGGTCAATCTTCGTGATTAATAGTTATTAAAACTAGTGGTACTACTTTCTCAATTATTGTCTAATTTCTTTGATCTAGCTTTTCACTTGCCACATACTCTTGCCTAACAAAGTACGTTTTTTTAATTTTCTCAATTTTTTGGTTCCCCTATGGTAGAACTGAAATATAGTTTTAAAAATATTTTGAAAGATTAAAACTTAGTCCTAAAAAAGTTTTTGCTGAAAAATTTGGAGTTGCTTTTAAGAAAATGTCGTTTTAAGCTCACTGTAAATGTGAAATTTGAAGCTCTTTTTCACAGACCACTTTTCAGTTTCAGAAAACTTCATTGGAAGTCATTTGAAGCACATCAACTCACAAATGCAATAATGTTTACAAATCTCTGGAACTGTGCATATTAATGATGTGAGATATTAAAAAAACAAAGAATATTTGTGTAATGTTTTAAAAATCAAAAGCACAATGAATGAAACAGTGGAAATTTGAGCTCATTTTCACAGAATACTTTGAGTTTTCAAGAAACTTTATCAGGCATCTTTTCAAGCTCATATACTCGTAAATATAATAATGAGAACGAAATTGCCGCTAATGTAAATATTAATAACATTAGAGAGAGATCAAAATAATTTCATTGGTGTAATTTAAAAAAAAAAAAAAGAATAGAGAATATTGGTTCTTATGTCATCCCTATCAAAAGTTTAAAGAAAAAATTTGGAGCCATTTTCGAGAAATCTAGCTGCTGTTATTTTTTAATATTGCACATTTTACATGCAATACCATTGCGCAAAAATAACAAATTTTCAAAACAATGTGCATTACTTTATTGAAAGAACTAATTATAGAGAACAAATTTAATTTGAAGGAAAAATTTTATTCTTGAATTTTGTAGTTATAGAAAGACGCAAAAAAAAAAATCTCTTGCGATTTTCAAAAAATGAGGGTTAACAGTGAAAATCAGACTCCACATTTAACTTGAAATTCATTAAGAAGTGTATTTTACTCTATTCTTTCAAAAAATGTGAAGAAAAAATTTGGAACCATTTTTGAGACACCTTTGGAAAAGTCCCTGATGCTTCATGTAAAGTATCCCCAAATTTTAAAGAATATTTTTCAAAATCATAAAGCTTTGAGTCGAGCAAGATGGACCATGGAATATCCATTTTGGAAAAAATCCTACGTATGGTTTAGGCTCTGACAACGTTTTGTAAAAAACAACACTTTTTTGGTATCAAGGCTCACTATTCATGAAATCTGACTACGTAATAAGTTAGGGGGAATAATTTACAACATATTAGAACAGGATTTATCCACCTTTTTTGTATCAGGACTTTGTAATACGAGAATAAGAGAATATTATAACTTCGAAATGTTTTCAATTTCTTCATTGCTTCTTTTTCTCTTGAATTTTAATGATCTTGATTTACTACAGTCAGTTTACTGTTTTTTTCTTATCATCATCATCATGAGTATTTAAGGAACTATTGACCTGTTCCTTGTTTTATCAATATTCTCTCCGTCACTTCCGGGGGTGTTCTTGATCTGTCAAGGTCTCTCCTTCCTCTAGATTTGTATATGAGAACTTTTATTGAGATGCTCATTGGCTTTTGGATTCTTCATTTCTTGGGTTTTTTTTTTTTCTTCTTTTTTCTTTTTTTTTTTTTCTTTTTTTGGTAGTTTTAATTTCTGCAATATTTTTTTTTTTTTTTTGTTTCTATATTTTTTCTTTCATATTTTTAAGTTTTTGATGCATCCATTTATTTTGTTGTACTTAGTTAATTTTGATTCCATATCTTCCTCTATGAATGATATCTTATTCCCCAAGTATGTGAATGTTGACACTTGTTCTATTCTGTTTTCTATCAATTTTACTATTAGTTTTTTAAATCCTTGAGGTAAAAAACTTATAATAAAACCACAGTAACAATTCAGCAACTGTGTTTATATTTAAATAGTTGACATGCAGTGGTTTTTACTTCAATAATTGGTCAGCTTTATTAATTCTTTATTTACTTTTCAAAACAGTACATCTCTTACTCTAGTACAGACCCAGACTATCACTTTCTAGAGTTTGAGTCCCAACAGTGTATTTTTGACATAGCTACGAAACTAGATTTAATTCAACTACTTTCTAGAGGAGCATTCTAGCAGTTGGCTACTCAGATTGGTAGTTTTCTGTGGTTTCACTGATCATTACCAGTCAAATGCTGGAGCAAAACCTGAACAAACAAACCACAGAGTGTGCACAATATTTCCTTCCTCCTCCTAGTCTCTTCCTCTCCCCTTACCCACACCACACTTAACACTCATGACACTGCCGTACATTATGGGAGCCTAAAGCTTGGCTTAGCTTGAGCAGTGCCCTCCTGAGGGAGGGGGAACGTCACAAGCCAATGTGTAAGTCAGCACCAGATAGCACATTCCAGCAGAGGAACACCACCACCTCTGGGGTTATAACATGCCCTACTCTTGCAGGACTAATGATCTAATGACTGAGTTGACATGCCCAGAAACAGTGAATAATCAACCAATCATCATTTTCCCCCTCAAAATTTAAAATACGGTAGGCTCTGTGCTTCAAATTTCAAAGACCATTATAATTCATACACAGATTTATTCATATTTTTGCAACAGTTTTATACCACATATCATTTGCTGTTCAATAAAAGTTTGGAACATTTTAGAATTTTGTTGTTTTTTTCTTCAAAATTTATAACATAAAATAATTAATTAAATTTTATCATAGCAGCTTGAACATTGATTTCAATAACAGAAGTGAATGGAGAATATTTCTTTGTATTATTTGGAACTGAATTAAACAAATCCTAGTGTACTAACGTTATCTTCCCTAGAAGAATATAATTTGAAAGCAGAACTTTCTCAGTAGCTACCAACCCTGTTTAAAACTGATGTTCCCAAAAATTAAAACAAGCTTTGTGAACAAGTAACTCTCAATGAAATTATTGTAACTCTTGAATCTGAAAATCATCCAATGTAAAGAAGCAAATTTAAAATAAAAATATTAACAACAATATCAACAGAATTGAAAGGTAAAACAGCTTGGCATGTTCAGTGTAGGTGACAGTGTCGTGGATCATGTTCCCAAGGCAGACCTTGAGAACAGCTGCAAGAGGAGGACTTGTGCATTTAATAAGTCCCCATTAATAACAGAAAATATTAATTAATTTTTTTACTTGTTTTCTAAGCTGAGTTTTTGGGATGGTCAACAAATTTTAATGATAACTGATAGCTGAAAAATACAATACTTTCTCAAAAAAAACAAAGTTTAATGTGGATACATTAAAGTTGAAATTGGCAGATTACATTCTCGTAAGTTCCAGATTTGAATTGAGAAAGAGTTCAAGGAGCAAGTTTGGAGTAAAACTACATTTAATGACCAGATGCAAAGAGATCTTAGCATTTACTTAAAAGAACTAGGGAAATTGGATAATAAACTGAGCCAAGAGATGACCCACCACATTTACAATATTTGTTGCATTAGGCAATGAAATGATAGCAATTAAGATTACCAAATTTACAAATACATTAAGTCTTTTAAAAAGGTATTCATTTTTTTATGAAAAATTGTTAAAAGTAATTTACAAAAACAGAGACTTAAAATATGAATTTACAGAATTATCAGACAAGGCTGTTAGGTCGAGTTTAATATTAATAACAAGGCAATGGATTATTTCAATACTGTTCTAATAATTTCTTGCCATGAAATTGATGTTGACAAGAGGCCAAGGTCCCCCTGAAAATTTTGAATGAGGCCCTGTAACCTTACAAAATAATATATTTTATTTTTGAAAATAGGATGCTAAATCCCTGAAAGAAACATATATTGGGTATATAGAATTTAATTTTCACAGTGATGACAAATGGAGGGATACATTAGTCAAGCTGTATGTTATTACCTTTTGAGTAAGTATGATTGCCTTATTGCCAATATATATTTTTAATCGACATTTTACAGTGTTGTAAAGTTAACTCTTGTTCTATTGTCGTCATTAACCATTGACTTCCTATTTTTAATAATTAAAATTACTAATTATATTCCTTTGTGAGTTTTAACTTTTTTTTTCATTATCTAAAATTTTACTTTCAAAATGACATTTCTTGAAACTATCAGGTAATTTGTAATTTGCAAGAACTGATTCAACAAGTTAATTTTAGTTCTAAAAAAGAAACGACTGACTGCTACATTGAGCAGGTTTTGATATGTCATTTTATAAACTTTATGATATAATATTAAGAATAATACATAAAAATTGTGGAATGTACTGTGTGAAAAATACTTAAATTTTCTGAACATACAAAATATTAGAAATTGTACATTGAGTATAACGGTCGAATTACAGGCAATGGTACAATGAAAACATAACGGTCTTTCATATCTATCCTTGAGAAGTGGCCAGTACAGACAAGATCCACCCATAGGAACTCTTAAAAATGCAATAAAATTCCAAAATAACCCTCAAACAGGAAAAAAAGTTGAAACTACTTGGAAAAAATGTGGTGTCGATTCCTTCAACACACACCTAAAAATATATTTCAAAAATAAACTGAATATTGTTGTACAGATAAAATTTCATAAGTAAATGATGTGTCATTAACAAGGCCCAGAAATGTAGTTGGTCATCCTCTTGTTTAAGGCTGCACATGCCTTTGATGTTGATATTAATAGTAGTAGAATGTTTCCTAGAAAACTCGTTCTACTAATACTCACTACAAGAAAATGAGAGTTTACAAAAGTTTGACTTAAGATCACCAAAGTGGATATAATCAATTTTGCAACTGAGAAGACATTGCTTACCATTTGAACTTCTGCGACTTAAAATGATTAATACTAACTTGTACAGCATTTTATTTTTTCAGTATACATTTAAAAAAAATTACTGTCCATTTACTAATTACTCTCTTTAAAAAAAATTAAAATTCAGGATAATAATTAAGGTATATAAGGTTTCTGACAAGAAATCTCTCAATGAATGTATAAATCCAAATGAGCACAATTAAATTTTATACACTTTCAAGAATAATTATGAGAAATTGTCTTAGAAAAAAAAACCAGTAGTAGTAGTAGTAGTAGTAGTAGAGTAGTAAGTAGAGTAGAGTAGTAGTAGTAGAAGTAGAAGAGTAGTAGTAGTAGTAGTAGTAGTAGTAGTAGTGATTACTACTTAGCATTAGCACATACTACTTACTTATATACTTACATGTGATAATAGTGAAGTACTGAGAGTATAATTAATATTACTGATGTAATCAATCCTAACAATTGACATTTTGTTTTGCACATATAGAAAGACGCCTGAAGTTCACACAATTATATTTTTTAAATTTTGGGGGAAAAAGGTTTTTAAATATTTTTGAGAGCATTGAAAATGTACCATTTAGGATCTGTTAACACTTTTGAAATTTGAGGTTTTGAGAAACTTCCCAAGAGACCACCTGATAATAAAATGCACTTGCATCCACAAATGCATTTTATTATCAAATACACTTGTAATGTAAATGTTAACAAAATACACAAGATATTTAAAATAATTACCAATGTGTAATTTTTGAAAAATCAGAAGTTGTAATCAAAATGTAATAATCCCATAAAAATAAAATCTCCATCTCGATCAGGTTTTTAAGTCAGTTTCAGATCCATTGAGAAATCTGAGATGGCCTTTTGAAATCTTCTGACATAAATGTAATTCATTTCTGTGACGCTTTAAATTTGTGAAATACAATTATTCAAATTATCGTTTCCATGTTGTCGTCAGAAGTAATAGAGCCAAATTTATTGTATTTATCTTTGAAAATAGATTTTATTACATGGAGTTTTTTTTTTCCTTCAAATTATTGTATTATCCTGAAAATAGATTTTATATGGAGTTTGTTTTCCTTCAAAATTCAATTTATTGTTGTTTATCCTTGAAAATAGATGTTATTACATGGGGTTTTTGTTTTTTCTCCTTTCAAATTCAAAATTTATAGTATAGACTGTAGATCACAGAATTTGAAATGTGCACCAATTACTTTCCATACGCATACGCAGTTTAACTGTTTTTTTGACGTAAAATAAATAAATAAAAAATAAATAAATAAAATGGTGTTTGTGACATGTTATTTAGAGCATTATTCTCTATATTACAAAAAGTTTCAGAAAAAGAAATATTAAAGAAAGAATTTGGAGATTTTGAGAAAATATTGTTTGTGCTTTTTGAAAAATCAGAAGTTTCAATTGAAAAAATTGAAAATTGTTTAGAGCTGATTACTGAACAGATAGCACTACAAACAAAATCTCTAGTTTTAGTAAGTCAGATGTAGGTTAGTTTCAAATGACAAGTATCAGTTTTTGATTGTTTCAGATCTGAAACACTTCCAAACATTTGCTGCTTTGTACAGAGTCTGAAAGTTCAATGGAAAAACATCTGAAAACTATTGGATATCTCTTGTTTACATTATGAATGATGTTTAGTTACACAAACCCAATGTTACATCTTTCACAATATTCAATTTAAAAAAACTGAAAGTGTTCCATTCACTTCCAACAACATATTACTGAAACAATAACTGTTTCAGTTTTGGTTTCCCTCTTACTACTTCATGAATTTATTTAAGATTTAATAAATCGAGGAAGAAAAACATGTTTTTTCTTAGGTTTTAGAAGCCTCATGCTTTTAAGTATATTGGAGAAAAAGTCCTCTTTTGTCTTTTCCAACAGATCTCACAATTCCACAGTTTTTATTATCTTAATTCCTAAGGAGTTTTTTTCAGTGAAAATTCATATTCCCTCAACAAAATGCTAACAAGAAAGAAATACAATATTAGAAAGATATTGAAGTATAAATAAAATTATAAAAAACATTTTTACAATATAGAAAATATTTTATTAGTGGTATCACAGATATCAGGATATGGATTATATTACAATATTGTACATTTACTCAATTTATTTCAACTTACTGTATTGAGACAGAAAAAAGAGTTGATAAGATATTTATTGACTTCAAATATAATCTTGTTTCATCTCAGGTAATGTTATGAAACATTGCATAAGAGACAATTCCTAGGAGGAGACTCATCACCAAATTGTAATGCATTCAACTTTTGACACAAAGAAAAAATAGTCAATAACATGTTTATTGACTTTAAATATAATCTTTCATTTGTATAAGTATAATGAAACATTTCATAGGAGACAGAAATCTACGAGGCCAGTCACCAAATTGTACTAATAATTTTTTTAAGGGATCGTAAATAAGCCTTTTAAATTGTAGTTCTACAGTAATTGGGTCCATTTCAGGAGAGGCTTGACAAATGGTATGTTTCCCTCTCTTTTTTGATTGACCTGCTACAAGTGCCATGGTTGTTGGTGAAAGTTCCCCTAAAAGCATACAAATAATTTGCATAATCTAATCAAAAGGGATGAATCAGTAACATTACCAGTATTAGATAATTAAAAATGTATAAATGTACTTACCAGGGATTCTGACTTTCACTTTTCCGCTTTGTCCAAATGATCCTTCAATTACACCTTTATCACCTGTTGATAAATTCACCTTTAAACCTGAGAATAAAGGAATATTAGTTTCTTTTTTGAACAGCTTTTTCACAATGACTTCTTGAGTGTTAACAACTCTTTCCACCAATCCCAACTTGGACTTCTCTTTATAAACTTTCAAATTTGGTAACACAGTTTGTGGATAATTTTTATCTTCTAGACATTCTAATAAGCAGCCTGAGAAGGCAAGTCGACAAGTATTTGAATGGAAATCAATGTCTAACTTTGATCCAATAACTATACTACCTGGTACAACAGACAACTGTTTATCAAATTCAAGAAGTGCATATTGTTTAATTGGAATATCATCTGACTGTTCTGTGTCATTATCATTCAATAAAAATAGTTCATCCAAATATTTGTAATTAAAGTGAAGGTTGATGTAATTGTCAGGTAATTTGGATTCTGCTTCCAAGTAATCTTTTGGAAGTAAGCCAAATATTGTTATTCTAGCCATCACAGTGTCATGTCCCATTGTCACATGGAAACGACTTTTACTTGAAACAGATCCTTTGAAGTATTTAATTTTGTGTATAGAAATAATGGCAGCATAGGCAGAGACCACAAAGTGAGGAGCAGCAATTAGTCCTCGTTCAAAGAGTTTTGGATCAAATTGGGTTACACAAATCCCTAATCTATCACCCTGCTGAGCTTTCTCAACTGGCATTCTAAACATTTGAAGAGATTTAACTTTCTTTGTGGCTTGTAAAGCTGGAATTTCAATTATCTGGGAACAAAGAAACAAAACAAGCTAGGCTGTTATTTAATATTTATCTGCTGAGAGAATTTAAAGTTTAAGTGGTAAATATTGTAAAGCTTTAGGAACGACAGTTAAAACTGCTTACATCATTAATTTTAATTTCTCCCTGCAAAACCGTACCAGTCAGCACTGTGCCTTGTCCACGAATACTAAAACAATGGTCAACAGCAAACAAGAAAGGCTTTAATCTGTTTCGAATAGGCACATATGCCATTTCTTTGAGAATGTTTATCAAATCATTTATACCTGAAAATAAAGAATATAAAATTTTAAATAGGCCTGCTGTAGGCAAAACAACATATCCTTCACTTCCTTACCTTCTGGACCATTAGAAGGGCTGTCTGATCCACCAGGATTAGCAGCAATGCTTACAATTGGGCAATCTCTAAAAATTGTGTTTTTCAATGTCACTTTCATTTTTTTTGACATCTGAAATAAATACACTGCAATACTAAAATATTTTTATTTACAACCAAATTAAATGTATTCTTTTGAATGTATCCTAACCTTTTCAATTAAATAACTTCGTTGAGCAGGTGGAAGCAAATCAGTTTTATTTAGTACAACAACCATTTTCTTGCAAGTTATTTCTCCAATAACTAAACATTCTGCAGTCTGTGTTTGCATTCCTTTTGTAACATCAATAACTAATATCATCATATCTATTATTTGAGCTCCTGGAACAGAGAGAACATAATTCACAAGGTACTAAATTAATTTTAAACAGTGTATATTAAAAGAATCCACTGTTTATTTGAAATATTATATCCTCTATTAATTTGAATATCATACCTCCAATATTGTTCGTATCAAAGATGCATGGCCTGGACAATCTACAAGTGTAAATTGCAACTTTCCTGATTGTTCTTCATTTAACAAATGATCTGGCACATCAACCGTAAAAGAGCTAAATCCAAGATCAATTGTTATACCTCTGGCTTGTGATTGAGGATTTTTATCAAAGGCAGCAGTACTTGCAACTGTGCTTAGCACTTTAGCTAAAGATGTCTTTCCACTGTCAACATGCCCCAACACACCAATATTTAAATTTAACATATCTGTATAATTTCCTTCACTTTTTTAATCCAATTCAAATTAATTCATAGGTTATAGAATGAGGTTAGGATTCACTTTTCGCTGAATACAAAACCACTTTTAGAACGTCCACAACACTTTCAATTAACATATAACAGGCATAATAGTTACATTAAACTTAATAGCATTTGAATTATGCAATATCAATGCAAAGTTTACGTTATTATGGCACAATTCAAATTTTGACGCATTTCACCATTTCGCTTTTCTGATGTTGATAGTTTCGCGCTTCGCCGCCAGAGGTATTTCAAGTTGACAAAGATTTTCTGCTCGGACAGCAGTTTTCGTGATGATGGTGTACGTTGTAGTTGCTTATAGCTGGAAGTAATTTAACGTGTTTTAGATTTGTATGTGTACGTTTGCGTGAGGAAATGGTATATGTTGAAATGTGTATTCACATTTGTGCTTGTGCGGTGTAGTCTAGTTATCGTCGATTCAGTGTTAAAGTGAATACTATCGTAGAGGAGGCTTGTGCCAGGCGTGTCGGCGAGGTTGTGTTTGTGACGAGCAGTGCTTCAGAAATAAATTAAGCAGTTCCTGATACTGTAAGTTTCCAATTCTGTATTTGTGATTATGCTGAATTTCTCTATATTTACTATCCTACGTAGTTGTCATTGTTGTAAATAGTAGAATAGAGAAGTGTCAAAATGAGAATTTTGTTTACGTTCGTGTCAAAAATGTTTTTGTAGAAGTTTCTATTCCATACTTGTTTGATGTAGATTTTTAGAACAATTAGGCAATTCCTATCTAATTAATTGAACATGTATGAAATAACTAATTAGAACTAGGGAGTGGGTTAATTTATCATGTTTTCTATTATTGGCTCTACCGTCTTGACGTTTTAATGATTAATATATACATGTTAATATTTTATTATTGTTGACATCACATATCACCTCTAAGAAAATCACTTTTGTGTAGCAATTTTGTTTCAGAAAGAAGTCAGTACTGTACCATCGTGTAAACGGTTTTTATTCATGTGTTATGTTCATACTACCTACCCGAAGTAACATTGACAACAATAAAGCGTGTGGTGTCGGTTCATTTCACAATTTTTCTACAAATATTTGGAAACCGACTTTTCAAACTCTTGGAGCTATTTCTTTGTGGAATAAGCATTCTGACTTTAAAAAAATATAAACGAACGGTGCCCTTTGTTGTTGTTTTTTTGTGTTCGAATTCAAAATATCTGTGAATAAGGGACTACTTACTAAAAAAGTTTTAATATGTGAAGTGTCTTTTGAAAGCTCAGAGGGCGTGGCACCAGTTGCTGTTTCTTTTTCGGGTGATCGCAAAACAACCCTTGTGGATAATCAAGTTCAAGTTTGACGGAAACACGTGCTTATTAACATTTACATAAATAATATATTTACAATGTGATAATTCACTGACCCCCAATTGTCTTTCGTAATACTCGCTTGTATTCAGAATTATTGCAAGTGCATGCTATAAAATAATGATCATTGTCGACAATGAGATCAAGGCTAAATGGTATTGTAACAGTCTACCCTAATCAATTATTATTGTAAGTCAAGTATGGAAGGCATCATAAAATCGCAAGGATGATGAATAAGTGTTTCGCTTGTCCCTCCAAGAGGAAATAAGAGGGTCGGGGGGATTCCCCCAGTCCGTCTTGCGCTTTTGAGGCCGCTAACAATTTTAGCCATGGGACTTCTTCCGTCTCCTAGATTACATTTTTATACCGATATTGATTGTTGCACTTACGCGTAATATTTTCCCGAGATCTAACTCTAATATCTTGCCTTGGTATTCAACCGATTTGATCTCCTGGGGTGAGTTTACTTAGCCTTTGCAGCTGGCCTACAGCTAGTGCTAGGCTCCTTAGGATCTGATGGCAAGGATAGATCGAAACTCCTTTCATTCAAGGCGAATAAAGTAGTGGATGTTATTACAAGATGCTGTCCATACATTACTCAGAGACGATGCAAGACCATTTCGTTAAAATGTTCACAGTTCATTTGCGGTATAACTTTTGCCACGAGCTCATTGAAATTTGGCGCTGTGGGCTCGTATCTTGGTGTTGACGGAACTCGGAACAGAGGAAACTTAAAAAAACTAGGAATTTTATATTTAATGATTCTTGACCCGTTGTAATTATGTCTAATAGTTCTTCAGTTTGGGTCACAGGAAAGAAAGCGTCTGTATTCTTTCCTGTGACCCAAACTCAAGAACCATTAGAGCTAGGAATTTATAATACGTGGATAATTGTGGGAATTCTGATTGGATGTTGTTGACGTTCTTATAAGAAGAATTATTATTGAAATAAAAGTCGAGCGACTTTTGCCGACAGCAGCGAGACTGACGATGACGGCAAAGCCGTCGAAAGCCGGCTATCTTAATAAAGCTGATATGTTGACGAAGATGACTTCTTTTATTTCTTCTCATACGTGGATAAGCCAGAAACTTCTATTCTCAATCAGAGAAAAATTAAATCCGTATTCCAGCTTCTTGCATTTATCACATATAAATGTTCATATTTTATAACGCGGTCTTGATAACATTGGTAACATGCCTATGGTGGAGGAAACCGCGCTCGCGCAATGTAAGTGTGCGGGAGCCCGAAAGGTGCGATGGCTGTCTCAAGCACGTGAGTGCGGCGACCGCGCGGCGTCGACACGGGCGCGCTGCAACGAAGCGGCCGCGACGCTCAAATCGTGAGCTGCGGAAACGCGCCTCCGATGGACGTTGACGCGGCGCGGCGGGAGGAAAAGCCGGCAAATCGCGGTCGTTGGCGCCGCAAACAGGGCTTTCGTTCCGCGTGCACGCCACGCCCACTCCCCCTCCCCTTCCCATCAACCCGTGTGGTGCGGCACGCCGGCTACGGCCACCGTTTCGCCCACGCGCCGTCCTCACCGTGTTCTTAGGCGCCCACGGATTGTCTTGTGCGTTGACCTTTCCTACTCTCAGTTGCTTCGAGAATTCCCCGTCGTTTTGTCGTGCGTTACAGCATACAGGTGATCTTGACTGGCAGTCACTGGCAAGGATGACAGTTCGATCACGGCAACGGAAACTATGGAAAACCTAGAAACGGTCTCCTTGCTAATGGTTAAAATACAAGTTTTTCAATTTAAACTCAAACTTCCAATTTTGCATTATATACTAGCGCATCAGTTTGCATTTTCCGATTTGAAGGAATTCAAATGTTAGACGTTGGTCAGGTTTTCCGTTTGATATGACTGTGATACTGAAACGTTTTAACTGTCTGTGCTGCTGCGGTAGTATCCATTGGAGGGAGCTGACTTGCAGGTGCATCTGGAAGACAGTGACCCTGAAATGTATGCCACCCATTTGTACGGAATTTTAAGCAAGTTAAGTTCGTCGAAAATAAAAGATTTGTATTACAATTCATGAAACATTACTTTGAAGAACATCGAAACTTATTACATTTCTTAATTTTCATCACCCCTTCAGGAGAAGCAAATATTTACGTTTGTAAAACTAAATGATTTTAAGAAAGTAAAACCTACAAACCTGAGCTTACTTGCACAGACTGTAAAATATGTAAATTAGTTCTGTAGATCTGGATACTTTATTTTAAGTCGTTTTCAGCATTCTGTATTTGTAGAACGGCTATAATTTCAAATAAGATTAATTTAATAGTATGTTTTAAATCTTTTTGGATTCGGTTTGTGTTAACAAAAAACGATAATAATAATAATAATAATAATAATAATAATAATAATAATAATAGTATAATAATACAAGTGGCTTTCAGAAGCAAACATACTGCTGAACGAAACCACAGAAAATAATTTTCCAAAAAGGTTGCACGCACACTGCTCAAGAACACCTAAAATGCTCTCAATTAACCCTGCAATAAATTTAACGTATTAACAAAAAGTCTATAAATACTCCATTAATTCGTATATGCACTACAACAGCTCTTTACATTTAAAAAAATATCGAAACTTTACTGTTTCACAACTCAACACATGAATAGTAAATATTTAATGACGAGGGAGGTTCTTCCTTGGAGCCGTCGCATGACGTCCAGTGAGCAGTGACTCGCTGAGTATGAGAATTCTCGGTATGTACAGTATGAGAATAGGCGGAATAACACAATCAAATATTTACATTTTTTCAATCAAAATTGAAACTGTAATTGTTTTTAGATGTTTCCTGGGTTCTTGGCTATCTAACGCAACCATACGTATCTCTGTTGGCCGGACGGTGAATAGTTTTCGTTAAATTTCTGCGCGCATTGAAAATTAGTAATATAAGAGATGTAATCGAAGTATCAGTAAATGAAATGGGAATTGATTTTTCCTGTTGCTCTTTTGAATGAACATCGCTGTTCGCAGAAGTGTAAAGTTCCTATGTCATTGCCGAAAGATCAGATTAGGTACAATAAGCTAATTCAAATTTTGGGACCGATTATCATTTACCGCAATAAAAGCCACCCCATTGTTATAAAAACCAAAGAGAAGCGTTATTTCTTGTGTTACCCGGACGGATTGTCTATTTGTTTCGGTTTGCGCGTTAAAGCATCGTAATAGCTTAAGGCAACACCTGAAAAGTTGTTGACCCGTAGCGCATTTTTGGAGGAAGGAAGCGTTGAAAGAAGTTTCACATGACGTGAACTAAACATTCGTTAAATTTTTATATCGTCAAATTTTGACAACGGTCTCTTTGATGCCTCAGTGTAGTTATTGTAAATATAGACTCCTCTGGATATAGTGAACTTGGGAATAGTGAGTTTCAGTTTATAGTGAACTCTCGAAGTTCGATGGCCGGATGGTCTCCTGAGCTATTTTTGAAGCATTTACTGCCGATGAAAGGGTCTGAGGGTACGTACCACCGAGGAAAGTGATTTTGCTGATTATGGCAATTTGGTCGGGCGTTGTCTTTATTCGACGCCGACTGCGGGATAAAAACTAGTGAAATCTCATCTGGCTGGGGCATCGTTCATGCTGCGAAAGGGTTTTCCAGAACGAAGAAAAACGAGTGTAATGGCAAAGAGGATACAAATGAAAGTGTTCTAAGGAGTCATTCCAGGACATTACTACTAAAATAATTTGTATATGGACACTGTTGAATCAAGAGTCGAGAAAGCACGATCTCTGAAGGATCCGCGTGAGGTATACTAATAAAAACTGTTCTCAGGAATTGTAATAAAAATTTTATAGGCAATTAATATTTTGAAATTTCGAATTTGCAGTGTTTGGTATTTTACTGAACCTTGTAATAACAAAATCATTAGAAGCTACTTTATTTTCACATTATCGGAGAATGAACCAAAAATGTGTAGTTCCAAATGTGTGCTTTACAGGATTGACTTTATTTTTTTCATGATACTGTATTTTATTACACGATGTACATAATAGTAGTGATTCTTTTTAATATTGAAGGTGTTGATTATTTTGCGATTTAGCCCTTAAGCAGGATGAGAAAATATTTTCTTTCCTGATCTTCAGATTAGTTGTACCATTTTATAATATTTGCCTTCCTGTACGTTGTCATTATTAGAAACCAATTTACGGTTAGTTTCAAGATTTGTTGAAGGCAGTGTGCTGGTTGTACTGCATTTGAACAAGTGCAGTTGCTGCGAAAATATACAAGTATCTTGCCATTATCAGCAACATTGGTTCTCAAATTGAGATAGTATTTGTTTTTGTGATAAAGCTACTATGCCATTAAAATACTTAGTTTGCCAACAAAATGCAGCAAGAAAATCGCGAGACAGTTCATTGACTACCTCGCATCTATCTTGTTTATTTCCGTCCCTTTTTTGCGGCGAACCAACCAGTGACACAGCAACACACCGTTAAAACACGATAAAAACGTTGCTTACAAGGTCTCCCCGTGCTTTCACGCAAAACAGCGCGCCTCCATCGGCATTCCCCGCGCGTAGGCCAGGCGTCTGTCCATCTGTCCGACAGTGCATGTGTGCGTGCGAGCCGTTGCGCTGCGTCGAATTGGCCGGTTGGGTTTTTTGTGGGCGAGGTAGGGGCGTTGAGCAACGCGGAGAAACAGTTACGACGAGGACGTTGGCGGAGGCGCGCTCATCAAAACCAGGCCGCCTAGACGGCTAGGCCGAGCGTCGAGTCCGTCCGCCGACGCCGCGCCGGGCGAGCGCTGGCCCATTCCAAGCGCGGCGTGATCTCACGCAACGCGCCGCCCGGCCCGCATTTCGGGGCCTCGCGCCCGTGGTCCGCCCCGCTCCGGGACTACAATGGGTGGTTGAGCGGTTAAAGGGTGATATTCGAAGCCGAACAGTGATGTACCATACATTGGTATGAAAATGTTGGTTTTTCTGGAGTTCCAAACAAGCTCAAAGAAATGTAATTTCTGACAATGATAATGTAAATAACGTTCTCCAAAACCCCACTTCTTTAAATACCAAATCTGATAAACAGGATAGGTTTTCTTGTCTGTTTTATATGTTCGTTACGTTGTACCGTGTTCAAACATAACAAACTTTCACGTAAGTGTTCGTAGCTAGTAACGGTTCATTTGGCCCATATGAAAGATTAATATAATGTAATATAATAAAAATAATAATAATAATAATAATAATAATAATAATAATAATAATAAAATCTTCGTGGAAATTTTGAAACAAAATATTAGTATTATACTTACGTATCTGTTCTTGATCAGAGAAAATGAGTGAAAAAAATATGCCTAATAATAACGTTTTTCTCTCAGAAAGTGACCCCTTCCTAATTTTCAATGAAAGAAAGACTGATAAATAACACCTTGTAAAAATCAGAAAAGAATAATTTTAATTAAACAGATATGGAGTTGTCTCACCTCTTTCCCCTCACATTTTCATTTAGGCCTCTATACAAATTCGATCGGAAAATAGAAAGCGTAAGTGGAGAATAGAAGTGGATTGTATTATCATTATTATTTGTACTAACGCTGGAAAGAACGTCGAAATGTTTTGTGTGCAGTCTCTGAATTTAGAGGAGCATTGCCACCTACTGGAACTCTACTAAAGTGTCGGTTAAATTGTCTGGTAGATTGTCGGCAGTGTGACGAAATTCTTCAAAACTTCATATCGTCCATATAAACCAGGATATTCGTTGAAATCCTCTCATCTTTGCCTCCAGTCCTCTCTTTTCCCTCATCTTTTCCTCTACGTGAAGGATTTCCTACTTTTTCCCGCTAAATATATATACCAAGTATTCAGTTTTTTTTCCTTTTAAGACTTCACCATAATACCTTATTGTAAATTTTGTGAATTAGTGATATTCAAATTTGAATTAGCAATTAAACAAACCCAAAAACTTTTAGCGAACAAATGCTCACACGGGAACAACTCAATTGACGAAGCAGGCGAAACGTCGCCTCAAAACTCCTTTTTAGCCGTCAGATATACTGAGTGGAGAAATTATATTCATTAAGTCAAATCGATAGGTTGCAGTTGCCTTCAAGAACTGCTGTCAAGATGCTATTACAGAAAACCGGGATATTTAGAGACCTAAATTCATTACAGGGCAATTCGTCGCGCTCTTGCAGCGTAATAGGTAGGTGTGAATAAATGTACAATATCATTAAATTTTATTACTACTCATCTTGCATAAACATCTCGAAACGGCAGCTCACATGCAATTTTGAGACATCGTGGTGAAACGCAACGTTGTAACATCGTGATTTAACATTTGACGTTTGGGTTAAAAAATCCCAAATATTGAAATTAAAAAATAGTATTTTTAATTAAATTGTATATTTAGATTCAATTAAATGTAGTTTAGAACTTTTTGATAGTTATTTTTTTTTCCTTGGTTCTGACTACATACATTTAGGAATTTTAGCATTCCTTATTTGTTCATTGTACATTATTTTGTAAACACACTGCATGTTTGTAATTTCAATCTGTATTATTTTCGAGTATCCTTTATCATACCCATAAGCCTCTGTGGATAGAGCCTAGATTATTCTGTAAATCTGGCGTGACTTTTGGCTTTGGCAGCCTTCTCTGTGGTCTGGTTGTGATGGGGGGGTTTGCGAGTTGAGACGTAGGCGAATACATTTTCTCTGAAGTCAATATATTGTGTTACTATCAAAACACGGAACAGAGCGGCACGCTGAGTCAGACCGATGGCGAATCCTGAGGGGGCACAGGCGAGATCTCGTTTGCTACGTTACACTACTAAGTAATGGCGCTGGCAACGTTCCTAATGTGGTGCCAGCGTGTCACGTCCGTTGTTACGGTGCGCGATGAACGTCGGTCCAGACGTGTAACAATGTATCGTGACGCAATGCCTTCCCGTGACGGTACACCGCCAACGCAAATTCAAAATTTAAGTAGTATATGACTTAGTGTAGGGATCACAGAATTTTGAAAATGTGCACACAATTCACTTTTCCCCATAGCACGTCATACGCAGTTTTTAACTGTTTTTTTGACGTAAAATAAATAAATAAATAAATAAAATAAACGCAACATCGTAACGTCGGACCGGGGCATCGGTGTGTTCCGCTGGTTGTTGAAACGCTCCGATGTCACGGTTTGATGTTAGGCTGTTGCTGCGGTTACGATGTGCCGATAATACGACACGCGATGTCTTTTGCGTTACGATTCTTTGTTACACGGCTGACCCCACATTTAGGTGTTGGCGCCAGACAGCTCACGCGTGTCGAATTCGGGGCGTGGAAGGGGGGAGGGTCGGCGGTTGCGCGGCAATTGCTTCTCCAGAGTGAGGCCTTCAGGGATCAGGGCCACCGCGTGTGGCCGCCACGTGGCCGGCAGCTGCTGCCGCACGCAGCGCCGTCCCGCCCTCCGCAGACCTCCCCTCCCCTCTCCACCCCATCCCGGCCCCGCCCACCCCGCCTTGCCGCGGTAAAAACGCTGTAAGCGGAAGTGCTTCCGCGCCGACCGGTCGCGCGGTCGCCACGTCAGATGCCGAGGCCGCCCGGCCCACCTGGACGCCGCGCCGTGCAGGCCTGGTCATCAACTCGGACTTAATTGGAAGGTTTTAAATAATGATTCAATTGGCATTTCTTTATTTTGTTTTATAAATAGTGCATCGTTCTGCTAGGCAGGTGGCGCTGAGAACGCCGAAAATATAAACAAAAATAAACAAACAATAATATTAAAAACGAGAAGAAAACTTTTGAGTATAGATGAGATCAACTTGAAAATAAGTAGACCAACGACTAATTAAAGTTCTTTGTGTAAGTGTATGAAATTAGTAGCATGTCACTATTCTCTCGAGACAGGAATGTATTTGACCACGTTTTTAAAGCGCGCAGAAAGTAGCTACATTAACTCTCGGACAAATATAGTGTTGGGAGTGAGAGAGTAGGTCTGACTATCGTGTCCACGGGAGTATTGTGGGTGTGGAAAATCTGCAAACGTGTAGTTCTATAAATTAATAGCATGGTTTCGGACGTATTATTCAAATGTCGTATGTGTGTGTGTGTTATGATGGAACTTTTAAGGAAGGTACCGTATGTTTTGTTACAAATTTAATGAAATTCACTTTTGTAAGTTTTCATTTTAAAATTGCTCTTTTCATTGCATATTGGCGAAAATGTGCGTGCGCTGCATCGTTTCTTGTGGTGTCATCTTCTAACAAACAACCTCGACTTCCGGAAATTTGCGTTGTTATGAAATTTAGTTATCTAGAACGGTCGTCCCCTTCGGCCACACTAATTGTCGGACTGTCGGCAAGTTTAAACGGTGACCCAGTTTTAATAGCCCACGGCAGCTTTGGGACATTAAAAAAAGAGGCTTCGAAAATCCGCATATTACCGTAACGAGTTCCTCTCAACTTTTTGTGTAATTTCGTGTTCGTTGTCTGTAGCCTCATCCATCGCGTGAAGCTTCGTTTTTTTGTCCGGGAGGGGGAAACGCTGCAATTAACTGGCGAGGGCGAAGAATGTAGTTTCGGTTCGGTATTGTTAGTGAAATAACATTACGCAACATGGTTTACGTGATTTGCATATCGACAAAACGATTCGCTTCCCAATACACGCAAGGTATAGTGTTTATCCTCGGGATTTTAAAAGTAGATTACTGCATGCAGTGTTAAACCGTGAATGCGGGATCGATGGCCCAGGTTGCACGGGTTCAAAAATATCCAGTTATTAGCTGCAAGAGGATGAAGTGTGAAGTGGAATGAGGAACTCCAAGCGGTTGGGTGTGTTATTGTGAAAGGTACACGGAACTGGAAGTTGAAAATACAAAACAAGTAACGAGAATATGTTTCGTGAATCACTTACGTTTTTGTGTTCGCGTTTAGTTCATGACCTCTGTTAATAGCTTTGCTGTCGGAAGTTACACTATTCATTGACTTGTTTAGAAATGACGGTACGTGTTACTCATTACATGCTTCATTGACACACGGCAATTAACCTGAACTACTTCGAAGATGTCTTATTACATGCAAATTACTAACATTGTGTTAATCGTCATTTGATTTGATTGCTATGAACACAATATTTACAATGCACGGCTAACATTAATTTGTGCTTTATATTATCGGTTTATGTTTGCGAAGTGTCGTGATTGCTTTGACGGTAATCTGGTATGATAGAAATTGTTTCTCATTGCCATTGAGCTTGTGGCATGTGCACAAAAAAAAGCAGGAAGGTAAAATTTTTAAAACTTCATTAAAGCGGAAATTAGGAAAGAAGGCCGTAGGAATTCATAGGGATGAGATGATTAATCTATGTTCCCATTAGTGATTTAAGAGGTGGTGACTTGCTAGGTTCCATCCATTTCGTAATCGACAAAATCTGATATGTTTACCCGATCGTTTTGGCTTCTGCCTCTCTTTTCTTCTCGCCAGCCACTTGTCTTGTCGAAGTGGACAAAAGATGCGATGGTCGCATCGATTCGATAGAAGCGCCTCTCGATCGGGCTTTGCCCCAGAGGGTTCAACCCTTGCGACGACGGAAGAGGATATCCTTTGTGTTGGCGACGCTTCTACCGCGAGCTTCACCGCCACCGAAGTCTTCTCCTCTACCCTGGCTTCGATCGTGACCGAAGGTCTTGCGTATTCTGTTATGGGTGTTGACACTTGATGTCGACTTGGGGTAATAGAGGATACTAAATAGGGAATTGCCCAAATTTGTTTCCAGAATGTTTGACGTTTGGGAGATGAAAGATATTTGTTAGTGGTCCTAAATGCAAGTAGGAGAGAAGACTCCAAGCGTTGAGATCTAATGAGTTCCAGTGCGTTATTGAGGTGGAGGTGAACTGAAAATAAAAAGAGTACTCAACAAAAGGAAAATGTTGCAGAGGTAAGCCAGAATGATATTTTTAGATTGGGAATGTAAACGTAGAATTGAGGTTGAATTGCGATGTACTTCATCTTAAGTATTGAAACGTTAATTTTCTTATACCGAATTTCCACTTCCATGATAGATTTGTCATTGAGAAGGAACCCTCAAACTGCGCTTTGCCTGTATAAGATGAACACTACTAATGACTTGTTAATAAGCGCGGGCTCTTTAGGAAAGGAAAATCTTATGGAGTGCATCATTGTCTTGTTCAATAATCATCAGCTTCGTCATTGGTAGTGATATATTTAGGATCAGAAGAGCATGTTTGGTACTGACAATGTTTTTCTCAGAAACGTATGTAGTAGGGTTTACTTCCACAGTGCGATTCAGCGAAGTGACAGTAGTTAAGAGTGCCCAACTGATATTTTTATATTAGGGGAATAGCTAACAAGGGAGAAGAAGCCTTTCTAACAGCAGAACCATGCAAATAGCTGCTATGTTAGCATAGTACTTTTCGCGGTTATTGATGGGCTTTTCAAATCTCGGACATAGATAATAATTCTCATTTTTACTTCTTTGGAAAGGAACTATTTGAAGTGCCGGTTGATTTTTCTCCTGTTCTGAGGATTTTCAAATACGCCGCTACTTTTCTCGCAGTTGAAAATGTTGGCTACGAGATGACAGACATTTCGGAGTGTCGCTGTATACCGAATTGTATCGTACAATTTTTTAATGTTTCCTTTGGACAAAACTGAACTAATGTTGCTAAAGCTTGATTGCATTTTTGTAATCTCTGGTATGCTAATGAAGCCGTCACAGTCGGTGAGACAAGGAATTTGTGTGACGACTGCATCTTCTGATCCACGTTAGCATGAGATAAGCGAGAGAGAAAAAAACTATGAGAGGTTACCCATTTCTTTTGTGTTTAAGTTATAAGAAATAATGCAAATCTCAACTTGATTTTACTTGATCAGTAAGCGCATTGAATAACAATGTTGAATGGTAGGTCATAAAATAACTAATTCGCCTGCTGAGTTGTATTTTGTATGCAGGTAAGTAGAAGTCCAAATTATTGTGCTTTAGTGTTTTCGCATTTGGGGTAGAAAAGACATTGATCAGTGGTTTGTAGATATTTAATGGTGTTGAGTATTTTTATGTCCGACACTAAACATGCTAGTTGCAGTATCCCGGACACTGCAATTCGATCACTCAATACTTAAATTAGCATCCATGAAATTCTACAAATGGCGGGGGCAAAAAGCAAGTTTCATGTGTACTTGACTTGTAAGAGCGGTAATTTTCGTTTTGTCCAAATCAGCATGAAGTTCAATCAGTAAATCTCCAATTAAAGATTCAGGCAATGTTGATATTGAAGTAAGTGCTCGTTTTTTGTGGGGTGATTCCTTTGGAATCTATTCCAGTCGCGAGTGAAACGAAGGCCTGGCGCAGCTTCTGTCAGGGATTGTACGCACCGAGTGAATGACGGGGCGGGGCAAGCGGGCTCATTTGGTACGGAATTTGAGGATCGAGAGGTATTAGCGGGGGGGCGGCGGGCGCAGCGAGGGCATTAACCGATGAAGTCGCGAGGCCTGCGTCAAGTGGGGGGGGGGGCGCGAGCATCGAGGAGGGCAACCCCGAGGGGCGCGCCTGCGAAAGCGGCTTGTCGACGCTGGTGATGTTGTGCATCTGACGAGGGGCTAGAGCACGTTAGCGCTGTAATCGCTGCCCCGGCGATGATACTCCACCTGGCTAGGGTATGTTGTACATGTTTCCATCGACAGGAAGCAGTACATTTTCCTGCGACTAGTTTCTCGCTGTCGCTTTCTGTTCACATGCGTATCATTACCTTCATATTTTTTCTGGTGTCGCCATCACACTACCTTCCATTACCTTTTCTCCCCATCCGCATACCCTTTCTACGAGTAGTTCTCATCCCTGATTCCATCCCAGTTTCCACCTTTGATCTCATCTATTCCTTTTTTCCCTTCCTGTCTTAACCGTGGTTCCATTCAGTTCCCACCCTTGTCGCTGCCATCATTCCCTTTCCCTATGTCCGTATCTATTTTCCCCCTGGTCCTGTCTCTGCCCCTGTCTTTGCTCATTGTTTTCGTTACTCAACCCCGTCTACATGTATTCCGTTATGACCATTTAGTTTCCCTAATTCTCATCGGTAATTGTCCGTGGACATTGCTATGGTCGCTATGAATCAAGGTCATTTCCCCCAATACTTATCTTCGAATCTCTTTAATCTGGTTTTAACTTCTCTTCCAATTTCCGGCTGAGTTCAGAGCCTGGTATCAGAGCCGCTGTCTCTTCAACGATTGACTGAGAGGTCATAACTTTAAGAGTTCCGGCGGTGGTAGATTTTCGATACTAGCTACATAGCTAGGTCGAAGAGACTTCGAGCGGCCGGCTGCTCTGATTGGTAATTTTCCGAGGTTTCTCCGATTAATACCAGGCGAATGCCTTAACAGATCCGATCGTGCGCGAATTTCCTTCCTCTTAACCCTATCATTTCCCTTCATGCAAATACTTACACTTACATCCTGTATTAGACATTTCGGGAGACCAGTCGAGAGCTTTGAGTTTGTCCCGACTGGAGTGGTGCCCCGTTGAATGGTGGTACCGGCGGGAGGGGAACTCCCACATAAGGTTCATGGTAGGTCGGTGCTGGACCTCACCATCCAACAGGAGGAACACCGCCACATTCCGGGAAAATATTCACTACACTAACGGGACGAATGCTAGTAGCAATTAACATGGCCAGAAATATCAATCAATTAATTCTCTTCCATTTTCGAAACACTGTTGCTATTTGTTTTCCTTGCGCCAGATTTTCCGGTGCCCCTGGCTCTTCTCCCTCACCGCTTGCCTTGGCGATGTGGTTTGCGCCCTCTGCCTTCTTCCTCCGCCTTCGTACGTGGTTTAATCACTTGTTGGCGTCATGTGATTTCGCGTCTCCTTTAACATCAATATAATCGTTTTGCCGTATACTGCACCTTGCCTCCGTGTCGGCATCGCAGCCGGCGCCGCCGCCGCGAACTTAACGAGAAGCAGAAGTCCTTAGGATTACCGACCCGAGAACTCGGCAGAGTTAACGCGCGCTGTTGCACGATCGGAGATTAAGAGTTATTAGAGTGTTACAGTCCGCTACCTGGGGTGCTCGATTCCTAGGCGGAGTCCTTGGCTGCTTCTGTTCTCCTCCGGTACAGCTGTTTCATGAACTTGTGGAGAATTACCGCTTCCGACGTTTCGTCGTCTTCTCAGAATTGATGGTGTTGAAAGAGCGAAGTGATGTTTGAGAGGTAATGGTGGATGATACTGAGAACCTACACACAGAATGGGCATCTAAATATCCTCTAGAGACATTTGCCTGACATACTTACTTCTTTCTTTTATTCTAGTAATTTCGCGGGTCAGAAAATTGCCCTCAGGTGCAGGGCAGTGCAAGCCTTGCAATTGCGAGCTCGTTCCTGAAAGACCATTCTCATGTAACTTTCTTTTCAGTTGAATTTCATTTCTATAATCTCTTTAATATTGATAACGGTCTAGGAGGGGAGAGGTTCGTTGTAAGACAGAATTTCATACTGATAAATTATTCTTTGGCTTCATACTTTTTCTCAATTGCTCTCTTTTCCACAAAATTAGAGCCGCCATTTCACCCGCATTAGCAAAAACTAGATTCTTTAAGTCTTTCTCTTGAAAAATAGTGAATGAAACTCGAAGAAGCCTCCTACATCACGCTATCAAATGTATTTTGTGTGAGAATATTGGTACTCGGTTACAGTTGCAGTATTTTCTACAGGCTGTGCAATAAAAACATTGTTCTAAAAAGAAAAGTCCAATTCTGTCTCTGACGCATCAGTTGTGATCGAGTATCTTCATACACTTAAGGAAAAATTGAAGCGGCAATGACTTGCATTGACCTTCGCTTATCCGTTCAGCATGACCTCACCGTTCGAACGTGCTCGCTCAATATAGATTACAGTAAACTCGTCACTATTGATATACGGCCCCATTGTACTTCGCGCACATGGAAATATGTTTGTGTTTTTTTTTAGATGTCTCTTTACTCTATCAATCTCACTTTGAGGGTAAAATTATTCAGGAAGTCGTGAGTGGAGAGTATGTATAAATTCTTCTTCAAACAGAATAATTCAAATACATTATTTGACGATCACATCCCCAGAAAGTACTAGAAAAGTAAAGAAATAAGAACAAGCTTTCCAAAAGATCAACTCCTGAACTATAAATGCAGTCATGATGATTATCCCAATTTCTTTGGAAGTAACCACTACTTGCCCTAATTCCAAATAAGTGGCCTAATTTACGAAACCAAGCCAATTCACATGATCATTTTTCTGCCTTCACACCTTTTTGTAGCAGAACCATTATCTTGGTAATGGGCAAACACACAAAAGTTATTTGTAAAGTTGTCACCGTACAGTCAGAAATTTAAAAACATTAAAATGGCAAATGAGAATAAATAACAAACAAATAATGTTATTGATTATTTTTGCTGAGATCAACCAAGCATATTTTGAAAGAAAATCACTAAGAGAAAATCACCAGATTAAAAAATGAAATATTGATAGTATTTTAAAAATCTAATAACTAATTCACTTTGTTAATTGATTTAAATACAGAAACAAAAACTGACATAAATATGCCTCAGAATTCATTCATTCATTCTTTCCATTGACATATTGTTAAGATAGGGATTTGAATTGAACAATCCGGGTGACTCATTTTGATGTAACAAACACCGTTTCCATGGATAAACTCTTGAATTTTCTACGTTCCTATTATGTTGTAGTCACAAATCTGTGGAGATTTGTAATTGGACTACGCCGGATCATTCGTCGTGTGACGCCTGGTATCCGTGCGGCCGTGCGAGCCTCCTCTGTTCTTATCGCGGTCGCCACGTCTTCTCATTCACGCTCCTCGGAACGCGTGCCGCTCCGCTCCGCTCCACGCCGCGCCGCGCCCGTCGGCTTCCACGCACTCCGCTGCGCGTGTGTCGACGCGCTGCTGGGCTGGAAATCCCGTTCCTGCGTGGCGGTAATGGCTCTCATATTTTTGTTTGGGTTATCGCGATGAGGATGGAACCTGTATTTTTTAGTCTTATTTTTAGTTTTGTTTTTGAGAAATAATTACGTACACACAGTAAAGCTCTTCTCTGCAGTGAATTGGTAATTTAACTAGCTGAGGAATGCGGTGTAAAGTATATGTATTTCTGGTGATAACGTAGTATTACTTGCTGGCTTTGATAAAAGGTTTCCATATATATATATATATATATATATATATATATATATATATATATATATATATATATATATATATATATATCCCTAGTATAGTGGAATTCAGAGGAATTGTACGTAAACAAGTTCAATGAATGGTTTTACATTAGACAAACCAAAGTAGCATTTTTCAGTATTTACTGTGGGTGTGATAGTGTGAGCTACGTGGAAAATTGTGCTACAGACCAAGTTTTACTTTCATTAGATGTAACTTCGTATTAAATACTATCTTACAGTACACGACTTAATATGGTGAATTAAGAATAGTGTATTTTGTCACATCTTATTATCCATAAATGAAATTTAATTTGATTATTTGCATGGGTGAATAGTGATGTCTATTGGTTTTTGTGTATGCGAACCTCCTGGAAGATGCGCTAGGGCCATTCAGTTCGCATAATACGCTATGTCGGATGATTAGTTATTATATTAAGCGCTTCGTTATATTAAGAATGAGTAAATACTACTTGATAAATGTCATTTAATATAAATATCTACCTTTCCTATGTAATATTGTAAATATTTTGTACTATTAACATTTAATTACCCTTTCTAACTTATTAAATAAGTTCAATAAATAAAAGTACTTATTGGTGGTGAGGCTCAGGCCATTTAGCCTGCTCCTCCGCCTGACCACTTTCAAAATTTGTATTATAATAGTGCATAATAAAGGAGATCATTCAAGGAAAAATACGTACGCAATTTGGGTGCAGGATTTCTCACATAGAAGAGAGAAATGAAAGCGAGGGAGGAAGATGATAGAAAGGAAATGCTCTATCAGCAATTGTGTGATTAAATTTATTAATTTCAAGTTAGGGATGTATTAAAAACTAATCACAAATATATCAGCTTGAACACTACGACATTTTAATCAAATTTAGAGAGATTTTCTTTTTGTGTCTCAGCAAGTTTTTAAATCAGTGAAATATTAATAAGTACTACTAATTGTTTGGAAAAGGTTTTGAAGAAGCTAAAATTGCATTAGTATTTTTGTATCCCTTAAAAAACTAGGTAAGGATGGAATGTCAGCGTACAAGCAGAAACACATCAAGACAAGAGTTCAAACCTGGAGAGAAACGGAAAACATTAAAAGATAATGGTAAATGATTTTACGTGTATTTAATAATAATAATAATAATAATAATAATAATAATATAAGAATGTATTATAAATCTATTCGATTATAAGTAAAAAAAAATGAAAAATGTGGATTGATCCATTCAATTTTAGAAAAATATTTACAATTCAAAATACTCCCCATACTAGAAAATTAGAAATTTTAATAATTTAGGAATTGTTTGCCATTTATATTTACTCATTGCCTCATTTCCGGCACGTTCGGTTAAAACAAGTATGGAACAAAGGCATCTGCTTTGGAACATGTGTAATTTTAAAAGTAAGAAATGAAAAGTATATAGACATCGGTTTGTTTATAAATGAAGAAGGTGGGGAAACTTTGGTTTGGAGTTAGTTTGCGGTCGGTTGAATATATCGGCTTTTGAACTAACCTTCCGGCTTTGTTAAGTGTTACAGGTACTTTATCAGATTCCTTGTCTACATTTTTGAGGTGGTTTCTGGAGAGCTAACGGGGTCATGGCGTGCTGTCGCCTGCATGCTTCCGCGCGGACTGCTTGCAAAATTCGTTCGTAGGGTCTAATGCAAAGTAACATAGTAATGTAAGGAACGAGACATTGCTTGGGCTGATACCGTGAGTCAGACCTCTAGCAGTTCTCGCAGCTTCTTGTTTATCTGAAGTGTTTCTCCGAGCAAGCTAACTTTAAATATTCACTGGTGCGTGACTCAGGTCTTATTTTAATTAAGAAATTTCTCTTCTACAGCGTTTTAAGTACCAGACAGTGAATAAAAGAAAAACTGTAGCAGACATTTTTGAAATATTGTTTGTCTGGTCAATTTAGTAATTTTTTATTTTTATAATGACCATGCAACAAAAAACTTATTTCTTTGGTCCTGCAATTTTAGAGCTAATTATAGGTATTTCAGGACCGCTGATTCCAAAAATCTAACTACTTGGCTGCTCTAGTTTTGAAAATGCAAGAAAGTAAGATTTTTGTCATTTTCAGAATCACAGTTCCATTTTGAATTAATATGTATCGTCTATTCATTGTTATTTCATTATAAACCAACAAATTGAATCCACCGCGATTTTTAGTAATGTGCACTGTTTTTTTTTCACAGTTTTTTAGTGCTCAAGTCATGTGTTTAGAAATAAAAATTCGCGTTCCTTAATCACAATAATTTATCCAATGTCTCCATACCTGCCAAAAATTTGGTCATTTTGCAAAAGCTTTCCAGCCTGTCTTTCTACCACCAAAAAAGCAACGAGCTACTCTAAGCAGCTTTTCGTTTTTGAGTTAATTTATTACACCTGAAGAGAGTGCGGTTACATCTAATATAGCCTGATTTCCATTTAAGGCGTTCTCGCAGATACATACGAGGTAACCTACAAATGCTTATTTATTAGTTTATTTGTTAGTATGTTTGACTTCCTCAAAAAATCAGTGTTTGAATAGTTCAGATGTATTTTGCTACATGTGGCAAGTACTCTTTCCAAAAAATTGAAAACCTTATTTCTGCGTTCATAAACAGGATATATTTGAGTTATTTTGGTGTCAAGCTCGGAGATCAAAGTGTGGGCTTCCTCATATTGATTGAAGATATGTACGGAACATTTACGACAGTGGACAAATAGTACAAGAAGTCTAATATTCTCAGCCGATGGGTTGGAGGGAGCCTAAAACCAAATTAATGATTGTTATTTTTGTCTTGCCAACATAATGGTATTAATCGAAACAATCATAGCAAACGGACGTATACTGATCTAGTTTCAGCTAGCAGACCGGTTTCACACTCAGATGTATCTGTTTCATCATTTCATTACTGAGAAAAACTCAATGAAGACAAATCTTCAATGTGTGAAGGTTATGAAAATGGATGTAGCTATTGTGATATTTTAAGTTCTGCATCAAAACCTGAATGTTTCGGCAAAAAAGAACGATTGTCCTCGTCAGGGAATCTCTCCAAAATGGCCTCTAAATTGCTCGCCTCTCAGTTAAAATAATTTGCTTGTATTTAGAACAGATAGTATTACATTTTTTCGTCAGCAGGAAAAGGATTTGGTGCCTTTCTTTACGAAAAAAGACACTAGTATTCTTCAGGGTGTAGAATGTCTTCATAAAAAGTTGGGTTTACAGAATATAAGTCAGATGAATGGGGACTTTTCACCGACATCTCAAGGAGAATTTTCCAGTGTGAATGTACACAACGGCAACAAATACGGCTGTTCCACATGGTCACTCATTACGCATGAAAGAAGATAATTTCTTTTGTTTTAAAAAAGATTACGTATTATGATCATCAGTAAGTTATTTGTGTTGATCTGAAGATGGTGAATTTTTTCTCGGTCAACAGAGTGGCTACACAAACTATCCATGCTTCATGTTTCTACGACACAGCAGAGCCGAAATCGAGCATTGGTTGAGAATAACTTGGCCTCTGAAAAATCATATAGTTGTTAGGGAAAACAATATGATCAGTTTACCTTTACTTGCTCGAGAGAAAATTATCCTTTCTCCTTTGCATATCGAGCTAGGCTTATTAAAGCAATTTCTACTGTCGATGGGAATGGGATGGTTGGCGCTTCTATTGTGTATTACGTACATATCAGGGAGACACCAAAGAGAAACTGACAGCAGGAATGTTCGATGGTTCTCAAATAAGAAAGCTCATCTATAATTCAAATTTCTTGAAATCCATGAGCGAAATTGAATGGAATATCTGCTCTTCTTTTGTTCTAGTTGTAGAAAACTTTCTAGGAAAGCATAAAGCAGAAAACTTTTCACAATTAGTAGATACAATGCTTTCCAATTTCCATGTGATTGGCTGCAATGAGTATTAAGGTCCATTACCTACTTAGCCACTTTGATTGCTTTCCTTCACTTGATCTTAGTGAAATCTTTCACCTTATTCTTCACTTAGATTTTCACCAATGGAAGAGAGATACCAAGGAAAATAGGATACGTACATTAAGGCAGAATACTGTTGGTACATGCAGCGTGACTTTTATGGCATTTCTTACTCCAAAAAATCAATTAAAAAACTTTTTGGGTATTGAATGAATGGTTGATTTTGTGTATTTTTAAAATATTTTGATAAGAAATTGTGTGTTTCAAAGTTATCTACTTAATATAGTCCATTTATGAAAACAAATTTATTTTTCTACTAATTAACACCTATAAAGTAAATATTGTATGTCCACATGCTATTGATGCTCCCAAATTCTAGCACATACTGTGTTGAAGAGGGTTGTATTGTAACGTATTGTACGCTCCACTCAAAATGGCGGCGCCAAAGGGATTAGACGCAAGGGCCAGGCAGGATGTGAGAACAATGCGGTATTGGGAGAATTCCGAGAGCTAGGGAAAGGGTTGCCCAAAATGCGGACAGCGCATTTTGCCGCGTGCCGCGTGCAAAATTCTTAGAATCCAGGGAAAGGGATGCCCAAAATGCCTGGCAACGCGACTAGCGCGGGCCGTGAAAAACCAGTGACGTTTCAGGTCACGTGGGTGGGAGCTATATAAGAGCGAACGCAGAGCGCGGGGGTGGGGTTTGTCGAGCTGAGTGGAACCCTCGTGCGAACGCACAAAACTTGCGCGCAGGGCGGCGCGGAGCCGAGCGAGGCTCGTACGGCAACCCATGTGTTGGGACGCCGGGGTGGAGATTTTCCACGGGTGACCTACGTCACGGGAGCCACGTGCTGTGTGCATAAGGTTCGCTGAGGAGTGGCGCGGGTCACGAGTCAGATTACATTTTTAAGGATCGCTCCTGCGATCAGGGGAGTAAACGTTTTCCAAGAGCTAAAAGTAACTTAAATATTTATTGTACATATTGTGAATAAACCTGTACATATTTATCATTGAAGCTCGTGTCTGTGTTATTGTGTATTCCCACGACGTCACAATATGATGATAATTCTGTACTTACAAAACTAGAGTTGTTAAGTCAAAATTAATGCATTTTTTGGAATCGGTGAGATCGAAATACCCAGGAAAAAGTTTAACAACTGAGGCACCAAAATGTGTGTTGACCAGTGTTGTCAATGTAATATGTACAATACTAATATATTAAGCCATTAATTTGAGGAAAAATTAAAGGGACGATATGAAAGCTTCACGATTCATAAACGTAAATATTTGAATCAGACTTCATTCGATTCTTAAAATACAGTAGACATTCTTTCAATTATTTCTGCAACATTTTCCTTAATTTTGTTATTTATGCGTGACTTTGCACGGCAAATTTTCGCTCTTGTGGATTATCCAATTTGGATGAACCTTGGATTTATTATATTCTGCTGAACTGTCAACAGAATGAAGTTTCCCAATTAAATGTTAAAATGTTGTTACGCACCATGATTCTGAGAGTGTGCACATAAAGTAAATTTGGTTATTAGGCGTGTCTGGACGGATCCGGTGTACTCGTTCGTAGCTGGCAGCCGCTCAACAAACGCAGACGCGTCAGCGAGAACTTCGCGCGTCCCGCACGAGCGACGAAAGTTTTATTCGAGTTAGCGCGTTGAGGCGCTCTGGCCAAACAGACGCAGGCGCAGGTCCTTGGGCGAAAACTGAGGCGCGTTGTGCGTGCACGACGAAGTTGCGCTCGTCAGCGAAAGCAACACAACAGGCCGAAGAAATGAAGTTGCCGAGCGAGATGTCAGGCGTTGCTGTCTCCGCCGGAAGGAGATTTTCGTGTTGAAGCACTGTGCAGGGAAAAGTAAAGATGAGTTTACGAATGTACGGGCGTGCCGCGTTTTTCCAGACTACCGTTGTCATTCCTTTTTGTGTGGCGCAGTCGCAGGAAAGAATGAAGACTGTCAAGTGCAGTTGTTGGCTATGCATTCTCACGAAATCAGGTATTAGGCCCGCTACCTGATATGTACCGAAATGATAGCTCTGGGCATCGGACCTAAATGAGAAAAACTTAATCATTCGTGAATTTGCAACTTTACTTTCTTCCGCTTACGCAGTTGAGAGAAAGGTTGTGTAATGCTGCATGAATAAAAAACACCGAATTTTCGGCAGAGAAACTCATATTGCCGGGCCTTGATAAAGAAAAAGATACATCCAGTTGCTAAATTTAGAAAAACAAATCCTCTAACATGTGGTGTAGCCAGAATCCATCCATTTAGTGAGTCCTTAATGCCGAAAAATCGACAAACGGCAAAATGCCCTTCCGTCCGTGCGGTGTATGTGAACATCACCAGCATCTAAACCATGCGTAGGATTATTTCCAAATTGAAGAAACCATGCCGATCTGGCCTTGGTTGAAGCTCTACGATTTTGAAAAATATTCTTTAATTCTTGGGGGGTACTTTACAACCCAGAGGCATTTTCAACATTTTTCAAAAGTGACTCCAAATTTTGTCTTTAATTTCTTTCAAAAATAGAGTAAAGTACACCAATGAAGGTGGCAAAGGTGCTATTTTCAGTTTTAACTATAAATTTTCGGTAATTACAAAAGTATTTCTTGGCGACTTCCTACAGCTACAAAATTGAAGATGTGAATTTTCCTTTAAATGAAATATGTTGTCCAAAATTTGTTTTCATAAGGACATGTACAATTTTTTAAAATTTTTTTTAATATTGCGTGAAATATGTGCAATTAAATTTTAAAAAGGTTTTCTTTAAAATTTTGTAAAAATATGCTAAATGTACTCTGGATGACAAGTCATATTGCTGTATTCTGCTTTTTTCTTCAAATATTACAAAACTCCAATTTTGTTACTAGTCTGTCACTTGTATTTGCATTAGCGAGATTTGTCCACATTATTGCGTTTACGAGTGAATGTCCTGTCAGTGATGTCATGTAACTTTTCTCGAAGACTCAAAAGTTTTCTGAAAAACGAGCTCAAAATTCCGCATTGGCAGAAACGCTCAAATGCCATTTTCTCAAAAACAGCTCAAATTTTGTCTTCAAACTATTTGACAGGCTAATTGCACTGACAAGATGCATAAAGTATTTTGCTGTATTGTTTCGTTTTTTCAAAAATTACACAAATGTTTTTTTAATATCAATCTTCCCTTTAATAAGCATATTTCCAGCGGTTTGTATACATTTTTGCATTTATAAGTGGAAGTGCTTCAAATGACTTCCAATAAAGTTTTTCGTCAATCAAAAGATTTCTGTAAAGAGTTTCAAATTTCGCATTACATAACGGCTAAAGACATTTTTGAAAACAAAAGAAAAAAAAGCTCCAAATATTTCAGTGAAAATTTCCTTATATAACGAGATTTTATTCCACTTTATAATCTTAAAGTAATATTTCGATCCTTCCATTAGGAAACCGAAACATTGACATGTTTTAAAAAATGTTTTACTTTGGGCGGCGATAGATGGAAGCAGGCAAGAGGATGGAGCTATATTGTAAAGCTGGCCCAGACCAAAGAAATTAGGAAACTAACAAATACGAGAAAGTCTGTGTACGAGAAAGTCATTTCTGTACCACCAGTAGTTTCGCTTTTTGTCGCAGAGATCGTAGAATTCTGTTCTAAAATTCATTTTTGATGATTTCTGTATTCTAAACATGTGTATCACGACTACAAACAATTATTGTGAGAGTCATTTTTGAGGAGGAATGTTTGGTATAACTTTTTTTATTGCTTTTGTCAGAAGAAATAGTAGGCAGTCATCTGCACATTCTGCACGTTGCACAGCTTGCAAACGGCATGTTGATAACTCAACGATAACAGACAAATGCTTTCAATTAGAGGAAAAGCAAGTAAATGTAGGATGATTACGTTCAATAGGGTAAGAAGGAGCGTGTTAGAAGCTGATGAAATTTGAGGCGAAAGAGTGTAGTGGTAAAACGTTGGGAAAGAATTGGACTGAATTGATAATATTCAGCAAAATTGAATAGCGAATATTTTTCTTCACAAGGTAATGGCGGTTTTCTCACATAATTAGGTAAAAGCAGCATGTCATTATTTCCAATGATATTTGAAGTAAAAATAGAAATTCATATTACTGAATAGCGAGAGGAATGCTCTGAGTGCAGCTCTGAGGAATGCTCTCGTGATACACTCGTCTCGATGAACTGAACATGTGGCTTACGATGAGTATCTGACTCAGTTTGCATATTTACATCAAACTCTTCCAATACGATGACATATGCTAAGGAAAGTAATGGGATTAAATTACATCATCATACATATGTACGTTGATAAAGGGGCGAAGTCAAATTTCTCCCTCAGTCACACCTGTGTTCCAACCTTTTCTTCCTTTTTCTTTCTCTCTCGTTCTTTATTTCTTTCTCTTTCGTTCTTTATTTCTTTCTCTCTCGTTCTTTATTTCTTTCTCTTTCGTTCTTTATTTCTTTCTCTCTCGTTCTTTATTTCTTTCTCTCTCGTTCTTTATTTCTTTCTCTCTCGTTCTTTATTTCTTTCTCTCTCGTTCTTTATTTCTCCCTTTCTTTCGTTTTTTTATACTTCTGCAAACCCGCATTTGCTCCGTTGCCGGAGTAAACTTCCGCCAGAGCTAGAGCGAGCAGTGACGCGGATTCCATTTGCAACCGCGCGCAGAGGCGGCGGCGGCGGCGGCGTCCGCGTCCGCTATCGGCCGCTTCGCGCTCCGCTAGCCCCCACCCCTCCCTCCTCGTGCCCCTCCTCCACCTCCTGCCCGCGCTCTTCTTTCTGTTTCTGCCGCGCCTCGCGTGCGCGAGCAAGCGATACGGAATGACGAGTTTTGCTTCTCCGGCGGGAGTCCTCGGGGGCCATTAGGGAGATAACCGCGACGAAGGAGTTCGCGGCGCGAAGCTTCTGCGTAACTTGTGATGCATTGCGGGCCGCGTGCGCCCGCGACTGGCGCGCTGCTCTGCGGAGGTCCAGGGCAAAGTGAGAATGGAGGCGCGGGGCAGTGGTTCGGTAGTTTGCTTTTTCTACTCTCATTGTATTATTGTTATTTAATGGCTACAACCCGTTGCATAATTATACTCATTACGATACAGATTTAATTGTAATACAGGTTCTTGAACAATCACAGAGAAGCTTACAAACCAAGAATTGGCATTGATAATCGTTATTGTAAATGTTTCGTACAATTGTGTACAATGTAATTGCATTTAATATTATATTACGATTACTAATTATTTTATTAGTTGTATTTTTTACGTGAAATGTTATTTAAAATAAATTGGATCGTAATTTCGCTTTGATCTTTACTAGCCAGTGATAGTTTTGGAGTGGTAGTTTGACGTTAACATCTGAACGCAAGTCATTTGGTTTTATATGTTGCTGCCGTATGGTTGTCCTTAAAAATCGTCCAATTCTTTCGTTTAAAATGTCTAGTGAATCAAAGGTGGGATTGACATCTCCAGAAATAAGAGAAAAAGCGAAGAATGGTGACGTCGGAATTATTGCTGCAACTTTTATACCTCCTCGCAGGCGGTCTGGTAAAACAAAGCCACCTGCGATGGGTAGGGTAGGAAGCTGGGTGGCGTGGCTGAATCTTGCGTGTCAACTGCCACGAAACGATTCAGTGTAAATGTTACCAGAAGTAGTAGAAAAAGTACCGTATGAAACTCGCTCGTTCCTCGCTCGTATCGTAATATCACACTCGTGTATTCCCATTACTACATCATCGTTTCATAATGTACTATTATGCTGTTTATGTGGAATGGAGTTCCCATCGATGCACTTGTACCAAGTGTTAGTGGGAATAATAGCAACGTGAAAGTAAGGGCCGTAAGAAGCTGTTCTGTAATATTTTAGATACACTTCGTTTAAGTTTTTTTCCATTACTTCATTTTTTTAAATCTCATGTCATGTAAGGGTCAAAGTGTTACAGAATATGAAAATATACTTTGATTTATTAATGCGAGGTCAATAACTATTGTAGTACTCTATTACCTGCGCAGTGAAAGCATTACAGTTCATTGGATAATGAATTAGCTAATGACTCCCAGAATTGAGAATCGTTAGGAAAGAGGCGTGGAAATTACTAGCAGGATTGGTAGCTCCCTTAGCTGCCAAAGTTTAAATTGAACATATTTTGTTTTTTATCTTTCGTGAAGAAAATATTTTTATTTTTTCCCCCTTGAAATGGAGTAGTCACGAAGGAAACATGACGGAGTTTTGAAGTGGTATGAAACTTAAAAGTACGGTGCTGCCTCACTCTCATGCTGCCAGGACAAGATTACTACGGTAACAAAGCTATTATTTCGTGAGGAAGCTAGTGTTATCGTGGTAGTAGAGACCAACAAACTAATTTGTTTGTGTGTTGCGATTTGTGTGTAACTTTCTATATATTGTCGCTTTTCATGTTCGATGTGTTCAGTTTTTTCAGATCTCGTGATTAGAGACCGGATTTTCATGTAATTACATATTTTTTGTCTTTGTATGTACGGTGTTGAAATAGTAATTTTGGCGAATCATCACCCTCCTAACACACTATCCAATTCTTTCGTTACATATTTAGTTCTATATTATATATTTTATTTTCACAAAATATTTTGTATTCTATCAATTTTCTTCAATTTTATACCATTTTTAATGAAAAGAAGAGTGTTTGAAAAAATCAGAATTTTTTCCTTCATTATTACTGCGTGCTGTCTACTTTGATGACGCGGTCGCATGTTCTCCCAGTCCGGCGCGCCTAATTCAATTATTTCAGTGGGAGAATGCGCGTCAGCGACTGTGATTTTCGTAGGTGTGAAAAGTATTATTGACGCCGCTTTTCGAGATCTTTAACCTTAATTTCCGAGAAACTTTGATGAATGCCGACGTGTAACACTTCGATGAGATTGCTGCACGCTGCAGTGATTGCTTGCTGATCATAGATAGCGCCAGTGTGTACGATGGCTTCTTTTGCGTCTAGCCTGACTGCTAAACTTCGGTCCTCGGTAACAACAGATGCTTTTACAGACGGGAAAGTTGTATGGTGCGAAGTGTGCATCAACTTGTGCTCTCCAAATGAGTTTTAAAACGTTTGTATTTTTAAAATTTGTTTAGAATATTTGTATAAATATAATTTCGTTTTATATAAATGTCTTTATAATTGGAGTATTTATAAATCACATATTGTATCCGGTTTTAGATATTTATTAACATTCTTACTGTTTACATTACATATTTATGTATATATTTTTACGTTTCATAGTATATATTTTTTTGGCTCTACTCATGATGTAGCATCTGAAACTAGTTCCTTAATTTGAACACTTTTAAAAAGGTACATAACTTGGTAATTGAAAGTAGACTGCCTATAGAACATGATACCTTACAGAAGGCAAGGGTCCATGAACATCAATTGCATCATGAACTGTCAATTTGTAAGATACCATTGCCGAATTGAAACTTCTTTACTATTAAAAAAAAGCAATTAAATTCACGCCATGTTAAAACTGGAGTTGTGTGAAGTATCTCGTGATTTATTAACGAATGCGCGGCTTGGTAGATGGAAGCTGACGGTGAATCGAGGGAAATGATCTCGAGTCGTAGTTAGAAACTCAGGATGTAGATTTTCGTGTTTTAGATTGAGGGGAGTTTTGATAGTGTTTGTTCTGTGTGTGCTGAGCTGTACTGGGAGAGGAGGATGAGTTGCAACTTGCGGGCAAGTTGGACGTACATTTTCCCTGCATCGTGTTGGTTTTGTTGGGTTGAAAGTTTGCAGTCGTTATCTAAAATGCATTTTGGCTTGTCGTGTTTTAATTGAAAATTTATTACGTAAAGTGTTGATTTATTTTGTGTGTGATAAGTTTCTCTTAACTCGTTTAAAACGTATATGAGAAATGTTTCGGTGAAATTCATTGAGTAAACCTTGAAAATGGAACGTGGACGAATTGGAGACAATAATAACTATTCATCGGATATCGTGTAGTTATTTTGAAAAAAAAAAAATTGTATAAGCGAAGACTAACATAAAAATCATTTAAAATCAAGGAAGAGAGAAAATGTTGAAGGTTCTGATACCCATCATTCTTAATGTTCTTGTGCAGGGATACTGGTTGTATTTGGAAAAGATCCAAATATTCTACAATGAAAGAGAAATACCAAGCAACAAACGAAAATTGTAATGAACCATTATAAACAAATGAGGCACAAACGGATGAGGCGCTAAAAGTCTTGACTGAGTGTGTGGTGCCAGCGTGAAGTTGGCACCGCCCAAATTGGAACATCTGTAATTTATTTTTTGGAATAAACAAAAAATCCTTTCAAAGAGTGGACAACAAACGCAGTACAAATAATTATGATTAATTTTAAGCTTAATTTCTTTGTGTGTGGTGCGAACTTGAAAGACGTGTCGTAGCTGCCTCTCCGGGCGCTGAGGCGTGGCCAGCTGATTGCTGGAGAGGGCTCGCCCGGCGGGCAGGACGGCGCGCAAGTGGCGGCTTCTAGTGGGCGAGGCCGTTATCGGACGGCGACCCAGACTCGAGAGCTTGCCAATTTTAGGGGTTTCCTCCGGACAAGCGAAGCGCCGCCGTCGCCACCCGCGATGAAGTCCTCAAACGTTGCTCCGCCTCGATGTGGAGTGACTGGAAGGATGCGGCCCATTCCCGAACTCGGGTGTGAATCAGGACTTTTAGTGCAGTTTGAGTTGAGCGAAAACAGCGGAAGTGATGTGGAAAAGTTCGCCTTCCGAAATGTTCGACCCCAGTCTTTGAATCCCTGTCTCCCCGCAAATAATTCGTGATTGGCAAAAAGAGAATTGGGGTGATTGTCATCAAGCTGATTTTATTCATGCATGTAGTTTGTTTTTAAACTTGTTTGAAAACTGGCAAATTGAAGAAGATTGAAGTAAACGAAGATTACTGATGTGTTTTTGAGACTACATTTTGTGTGAGAAAAGGTTAAGAAATAGTCTGATTAAAAAAGTAATTGATAATTGAAACATTGCAGTAATTACTGCGAGCATTTAGTATGTTGTGATCTGTAATTTATGCATCAGTATATTTTGCTTCTTTGAGCACAGTGATGGGGCCTGTTTTTGGTATATTTTCATTTGCTACATTTGTTTTGTAGTAATAACTGTCTTTCGTTAGAAATTTTGTTTTGGATAAGAGACTTTTTATTAAATGTACTTTTGTATCAGTCAAATTTCTACCATTAGTCGCGTTGTTTTTCTGCCTGTGAAAAGTGTGCTTTGAAATTCATTTGCAAATATGTCAATTGATTTTCTCACTCATAGAAATAATACATATATACATTGATCTCATTAACATTTTAAAAAAATGGTCTGGTGTAGATAGACAATTCACAATAAAAGAATAATATTAATTATCTGATAAAAGGTTATGTCGTTTTAAATTTGTTAAAGAAGTGATTTCAAATAAATTGCAAACGGATGTTAGGCATTATTGCAAATATTGATAATATTAAAATTTATTAATGGTAATATTCAGTTAATATTATCGAGTTCATATTTCACACATTTCTTAATCTGCCACCATTATAACATGGAACGCGGAAATGGGTTTGTTTTGTTTATTTCTACCCTTGGAAGTCAGCTTAAAATGAAAGGGCGTGAAGATCTCTCGTCAGTGCAATTTTAAACACGCGAGTAACAGTATAGCTTCCTTTGAAACCCTCCCTTCGCCCTGACATCCGGCGCAGGAAGGCAGGTGCAGTAAATTACTCGGCCGCAGCCTCTCCATCAAAAAGCCAGGAAGCGCCCTTTCAAGACCCTACAACAAACCAGAGTAGCGCGGTGTAAGCAGCGAACTCTCGCGGCTTCCGGACGCCAACCACCCCACGACCACCTCTACCACTCCACCCCACTATCCCCGCCTTTTCCCCATGCCCGCCACCACGCCGCCCCCTACCACCATCTGCCCAACCACGCCCGCGGTGCTCCGCTTTCGTCGTCGCCGCGGCGGCGAAATAGCGGCGCGCCGCTATCGTCGACGACGTTGCCGTCGCCGCTATCGTCACGACGACGCTGCCGCCGCCGCCGCTTTCGTCGACGACGTCGCGTCGCCACCACCGCCATCGTCAGCGCCGCCTCCTTAGCCTCCAGCTCCGAAATGCGCCGACCGCGAGCGCGGCGTCGAGGGTAATTAGAACCCTCATCCCCCACCCACTACCACGCACTTGCACCGGAATATTTATCTTGGAAATGCGCACAGCCTCCCGCGAACTCTGATTCTCGTAACGATGATGAGTGTGCGGCGTAAAATAACTTTTTGTGTTGAGTGGGTGACAAGGTGACCGAGAATGGGATGGACGAAGTGAGAAATGCACATGTCTTGCGAAACGGCGAGGCGACGACGTGGGAATGCCTAACATTGATACAAAAACCCTAAGTGCACTTAGTTCTATCATTACTCACTGATTTCGACTTAATGCCCTCCTTGTCTGAAGGGATTAGGAATACTGAGCTCAATCGCTAATTAGGTTTCCACATTTGGATTTCGGAGTTCGAATTCCTGTCACTCGTCAGTTTGTGGCAGATGTTGGTAGCGGCAAGTTGGCGAAGATTTCCCGTTCTCCGACCGTCCGTTACACAACGACCCCATCTTTCTCCCCTTTACCACCACAATCATCATGATATTCCATCAGCTAATTTATCATTCCATGTTGGCCACAGGCTCGGGTTTTGGAATCGTAACGAAAAATCTCTCCGTGATTGAAATGATTAGAGTGCGGAGGGGGGGATAGAATTTCCAAAGTATCTGTGATACTGATATCTGATGGAAGAAATGGTGTGAAGGAAATGCAGTTAGTACGAGTTGAAATACTATCTATGCGCTTGTAGTATGGTCTGGCGGAAAGAGTGCAGTTGAAATGGTCGATGGGTGTTTGATGGGAACCCTCAAATTTTGGCGGGTGTGCGGAGGAAAGTCGAGGATATTGGAAGCATGTAGTGAAGTGAGGAGATTGATGTGTTATTGAGATGAAATCAGGTTCTGAAGAGATGACGAGGATGTGGCTACGTACGAAGAGGACGGAGAGAGAGTTCAGGATGCATTGCGAAATATAAGTATATTTGAACATAGTTCCGAGAGAAATTTCTTAGTATTCAAATTCATAACCGCAGTTCACGTGTAGTTTCGATACCCAATCCTCAGAGCTTGGTGTTACCGACGTGACGACGGATAAGCGACGCGTTCAAAGTGTTGAGTATGCAGTGGAGTGAGAGAGTGGTTGGTGACAAACATGTGAAGAGAAAATTGCAGTTGTCGCAATTAATGATGAGAATAGAGATATGAGAATTGGGCGTGTTGCTGCAATTAACTCGTACTTTCTTTTTCCATTTGTCTCTCTCTCTACTGCGGCTGCGAGTATACGAAGGCATCGAGATTTTTGTGGATAAGCGAAGGAAGGATAATGGCCAGGTTGGAAAGTAAAGGGTGACAAATACATATAAGGGTTTAAAAAAGTGGAGAGTGGAAACGGGTTTGCGTGAATGGTTGTAGGATGTAACTGCAAGTTATAGTGAACTGAGAGCTCGTTGTTTCATTTCATTGCAACTGTTTATTTTTAATCCCTTATGTCAAGTCAACACTACTAGGTCGTCGTTGCTCGTGTTGATGGAAGTCCGGGTTTTTGTAAATATCTGTGTCGCAGCGAGGTAATAAATGATGGTGAAAATCGAAAGGAGAGTCCCCGAAGGATCTTCAAATAAATACAGGAGCGAACAAGAAAGAAATGTTGCTGGATAACAGATGACGTGTGGGCATGCACACTTAGTACGCGTGACAGAGAAAGTACTGAGATAAGTGCTCCCTGTTTGGTCTCATTGTGACAATACATTATAAAAGTTATTTTATAGTAAAGTGGACGTGTTAATTCAAAAATCGATGTAGCAATGTAGATAAAGCATCAAAAAAGAATGCTGATTAACCCTTCATTGCTGGTTTTGTTGCAGTATTCGCCCCCATACTTTCATTTAACTGATAAAATCAGGTACAGATTCTGTGAATTGGGAATAATTAAATTGTCTCCTTCCTTCGCTTCCTCTTAAACAATTCTGGGCAGCATTAAGTAAAAGCATTAGGCTTCCGTAGATGTTGTAATTACTGGAAGATAGAAAGAAGATTACTTGCAATCAAGACGCAAACACTTTGTCTATGTATTATTGCCTTGCGAAAGAAAATATGTTACTTAAAGGCTGAGTGTTTTGCAGCGGTTGTGAATAAAAGATAGTACAAACAGTGAGTAACAGGGATACAAAGCGGTAGAAAGTCGGTAATTCTTGGAGCCTCAGTTGCATAGAGGATGGTGCAAAAAAAAAAAAAAAAAAAAACAATTTATGTGAAGGCACTCAGAAAGCGGAGAGAACAGTGCTTACACATAATGGAAAATTCATGCCTGAGAGAGATCAGGCGAGCAACCCAGAACGGATTGAAGTGCGCTGTATATTCCGGCTCGAGCGCGGAAAACGTCAGTCTGGAAAGAGCGGAGAAAGGTAAACGCGAAGTCGGGGAGTGCGTGCAAATAGGGCGCTGCGTAGAATAGCAACTGTTGGGAGGTTCGAAGCGCAGAGCTTTTTCCAGGGCGGTGCGTACGCGCGTGCGAGGGAAGAAAGGCGAGGGCCGGGCGGAGCGGTGCAGTGCACACGTAGAGCTGAGGACAGCCCGTGCGCCACCGCGCACTGCGCTGAGGGCAGAAGCCCCGGTTTGCTTCTAATTACTGCCTTGGTGAGGCGGAGCCTTTTACGAGCCAGCTCTCTCCAGTGTTGTATTAATATGCACGCTCGGCGCCGCTCGCCTCTTCCCCACGTCGCGTCGCTGCGGAGGTGGCAACAGGTGCACCTGCCTCCATTTGCAACTCATCCGTTCAGCGTCCAGATAATGTAATAGGGGGCGTGTGTGGTGCGGGCTTCGGTACTTTAAAAATTTGCGAAACCCTACCTCCAAAGCAACATCCAAAAGCCTACCAAACCCTAAACAAGTTTTACTATTTGCCAAAATAGACTAAGCACCTTCATACGAACTTTTTATACATTCTGGGCATTTCATTCCATCACAATCGACAGTGGTTGACTGTGAAGAATTTAACTTGTATTTCAAATAGCGTACGATCCTGCTACAAAATCCTAAACTTTTTTTTTCATCAGATTTTAAAGCAATTAATGTGAATTCTCATGAAACGCGTCTGGTACTGGAGAACCAAACATCCTGCAGCTCATTTAGAGTGTCTTCCAATGACTCAGTAATTTTTCACTTCCCTCAATGTTTCCTGAAATTTTCAAAATGTGTATGGTAAAATCGTCATTGAATATTGGAAAAAGTAGTTAATTCTCCTTAGCAATATCGACCTACTGGTGTTTTCTTCTTCCGAGAGTAACCGCATTTTTGTAACTGTATTTTAGCAAACGAAAAAATTGCTGGGTCAAAATCATCAAGAGGTCGATTTGCACCAGATTACAGTATGCGCATTGAGGATACAAATGCGCTGCCCGTCTGTCGATATGCGCTCCGCGCTATTCGGGAAGCCTTATGCGAAAGTGCTTCAGCCCGATGCAACAATGAATATGGATGAGGCCAATTCGAAAACGCAGCACGGGAGGTCGTGGAGGTGCCCCGGAGCGCAATTACAACTGTTCTCCCCGCTGGGGTATTCTTTGCTTGGAAATATCCTGCGCAATTTTCTTGTAGAAATGCGCCCCTCGATTGCACATCCACGTGTGTTTAAGCTCCGCAGATAACAGCTTTCATGGGTTTCGCGCCTCCAGTCTGTCTTTTTCACAGAATTCATAAGCGTTGGCTTGTAGTTGCTTTGGATTCGTTTTCTTCAGTTGCTAGAATTCTTCGGATTGCGAAGATGATACACGTTTCTCACTTACTCGTACTGATGCAGACTAATGCATCCGGTTTCACATTGAAAAATGAATTTAAAAAAAGGTGAGTTTTTACGCCTGCGCAGGCGAGAAATTCCATCATACAAGAAGCTTTGGTGTCTGTGGTAAAATTTATGTTATTTTCGATGTAACGCAGTAATCAAGATTCTCGATTTTTTGCTGTTAAAATTTGCATAAATAGTTCACGTAGGTGGTTAGGAATGTATAACACCGGAACAATGGAATAGCGAAACATTGCGTTGCTAGTGCAGATCTGCCCGTGGAAACTGCTAACCGACATATTCATTAATTCGCATCCTGTACGTTGGTTTACAATTCGTTCTCCGGTGTTTCGCAAATTCGCGCGGTAGAGATCGCGTTCCCAATGGCCCGTGTTCATTCTCTTCCTGCCATCTCTAGAATTTCTCGCGGGGCGTGTCTTGTGGGGGGTTTCCCCTTATTGTTTCCGCTGTTGAAACCTCTGAGCCGGTGCTTGTTTCGTAGCACGTTACTAAACTGCTTCCCCGAGGCATTCGAAGCATCATTTCCTGCATATTGTTTATGAAGCATTGTGTTTTGCAGCGCAGCTGATCGTACATTTAATTTCTTTTTTCTTGCTCTCATCGACTCTACTTTCATTGCTAATTGTTCTCGGCGTCGTTCTGTAATTCGTGCTCCGAAGGCACTTTCAGAGAAGTTAATTAACGCATGAGCTACTTTGAATGGCCTTTACCAGTAAAATATTGGTGTATTAATTTTTCATTCTGTATTCAGTGAAATATTACACGTAAGGGGTAGAATTAAAAGCCCTGGTACGTTCATTTGTGTGGAAAAAACAACAAACAACCATTCATTGTTTAGTCAAAGAGCCTAATGGTAATAAATGTTTTATGGCTTGATGTACCTTAACTATTTCCTTTCGTTTATGACTGTTAATGTAGGCAAAATTGGTGTTTTGTAATATTTTGTATAATAAGTGTTCTGATAGCAGTTTTTAGAAGAAATTGTAAATTTTCATCTGCAGTTCATTATTCTCACAGTGCGAGCGGTCACTCAGACGGCATTTTTAAAGATTTAGATTTTTGGAACTTTGGATCTTCCGGGTGACAATGAAAAATTATGAATATTTTGTATTGAAAGAAAAGTCGTTGAAGCATTGGTATACGCATGGAAATCAGTCTTTTTTATTTTGCAAGCCACAGGCAATATGAAATGGGAAACGTCCTAGAATTGGATCATTCGACTTTTGAGGCTTATACGTAAAGTGCGCTACGACGAGAGGTCAAAATTCTCTTGCGACAAAATCGTCTGGCAACCTGCTTTATATGTACATACCCTCTCACATAGGTCTATTGCGGTGTTCCACAAACTCTGGTCCTTTTTAGTTTTGATGCTCTTTCACTAAGAGACAATCACAAATTGTCTTTTGTAAATATTAATGAAGTTTCTCCTGTTTGTTTTGCAAGGATCCGATTTGCCAGGGAGTGGACGTTCTTATCATTGGGGCATGGTACACATAGTATATCTGGATGTAATTGCGAGCTCGTCTGGCGTCATTATTAACAAAGAAAGGGAGACGATATGGTAGCCGCTAAATGTGCAAAATTAAAATCATCCCCTTTCTGTCACACGTACACACCACTTGACCAGTCGGGAGCCTAGAGACTGCCCGGGTGGGGCGGTGCCCCATTGAGGTGGATACTTGGAGCGGGAAATTACCCGGAAGCCGAAATGTAGGTGAGCACTGGATATCACCATACAATGGGGGAGGAACACAGCCATCTCCCGGTATTAAAACATTCAGTATCAGTTCACGTGCCCGGAAATATCAATCACTCAAAATCCGCAATCCTAAATTAACGCTTCTCGAAACATACACGAACACACAAATTCTACAAAGTGTGTTGTGAAAACACATCTTTTAGACATTTTAGTGAGAAAAGTCCTCGGAGTTTCGACGACGTGAGCCGCCCGTAGCTGCGGCTCCGAGGTGCGGCTAATGAGCCCTCAGTGTGCAGCCACGGGGCCTGGGGATAACGCGCCCCTCCGAGAGAGCCGCCCCGTGCGCCCGCAGATTTCGCGATAGCGAGCGCAGCGCCGCGCCCCCTGCCCCGTGGCCTTGGTCTCGGTGACAGGGGCGGTGCCTGGCCGCGGAGGAGACGCCACGCCAGAGGGCGGCCCCGGGCTCGCCGCGTTCCGTGCTCGTCGCCGAAGGCGTTATCGAGGCTCTTTACTTGATGAAGTCGTTTCAGGTGTGCTTTAATATGAAGAGGAAATTACCTAATTGATCTTCTCATTTTGTGGTTATGTTCATGATAAAATAACGTGCGTTTCTTAAGTTGTAAAACTATTTAATAATAAAATGAATAACTTTTTTCGTTTAGTTAACTGAATGTGCTTATTTAGTCCGTGAAAAATCGTTGATTATCTGTATGTTAATAGCACGCGGCAATTAAAATTCCACCGTGGAAATAAAAATCCACACCTCCCAATCAGACTTTAGAAAAGGAGCCAAATGGTTTAATAAGGAAACTATAACACAGACGTAGCCAAGGTATTTGCAATCGGTCACGAAACATGAACAAAAGTGTACATCACATATTACGTACCTACTACAACAACAACAACAAAAAAACAAAAACAACAATAACAACATATAAACAGCGAATGAATAAAACTAAATTGAGGTAGTAAACGTTAATCTAGCTGACTTACGGAACAACATACAATATTTAACGTGACTAAATTAAATGTTTTACGTGTAAAACATTTCCGGATAAAATATTAGAAAGGTCTTAGGTTTACAAATGTAAAAATTGTAAACGTTAATTGTATTTCTAAAAATTGCAATTCTAAAAAGTACGCTATAACAAAACTCTGTCAGAAGTGAGTAGTCCCCCTCCCCCCCAATAATTATTCATGTTGTATTCTCTCTCATACCGGTCTTTACTTTTCGTTGGAAGTAATGTTTTCATGACTTTGTCAGATTTTTCTAGTATTTTATCCGCGATGTGTTCAGTACCTTCCATTTGCAAATATTTTGTGGAAACAAAATGCAACGCCCACTAAAATAGATCATTTTCACAAGCAATACTACGCCATGAAATGTATGTCTCAGCTGTAAACATGTGCTTGAATTTCTTGAAATTTAAATTATTCTTAAATGCCACAAAAAATATTAAACGTAACATGTGTAAGAAAGGGGTATAATTGCACACGTGGTATATAAGAAAATTTTAGGTGAAAGAATGAGATGATAAAGTTAAATGTGGCCAAGGTAGTGGAATCAGATGAAAGCGATGTTGTAGGACCCGTAGTAACTGCGCAAACACTTTTGTTCAAAACAACTTTTAAATGGAGTTCCTCCTGCTGGGGTTGTTATGCGAGTGCGTGTATTGGTACACTCTACATACCTTCGCCCTCTTTTCAGAGGATGAATAGTTGTACACCTCCACTTGAAGATTCAATCTGTGCACACTGTTGATTTTAAAAGTTATTGAAAGGACGTGCAATCGTGTTTTCCGAGTTCATGGCTATAAAAAAGCTTGAATGTTTCGCGTAGTGACGTATGTGTATTTACGTATCCATAATAAAAATTAAGTATTGCAATTCATAACTGTTAATGTGTATTAAGACTCATTCAGCTTATTGAGTTATTACATTTTATTCTAAATCTATCATCAATCACAAGCAATTTCTTTATGAGATTGACGTATATCAGTGTTCGAAATGAGTTGATCAAGTTTCACGTACAAATTGAATCACGAACAATTCCTACATAAAAACTTTATTTTGGCGTGTGAAACAAAACCTTAAGTTTTTCTCCCCCAAGCATGAATTTTCTCGCGGCACCTGTGAGTGCCAATATCGTAACTTGTTCTCCGGGAATAGTGATCCCCGTCTCATGCCGTCGCTCCGGTCTGCGCTGCGCTACATATCGACGTGTAGGTGACGAGAGCTTCCGGGAGCCGTCGCGAGCGCGTGATGGATGACGCGGCGACACCCGAATCGGCTGCACGCGCGAAACCGGTCGCCCGCGCCCCGAATTCGCGTAGCCCCGCCTTTCAGACCTCCCCCCTCTCCCCCGATCAGACTGTGAACACATTTTTTTTTGTTGTAATAATCCAAAACGAGGTTAAGTATGGGGAGAAAGAGTCGGAAATAGGAGGATGGAGTTAGCCAAGATCCGCACTCGTCCTTCCATGCTTTTTTTAGTAGTGCTAGGGAGACGGTAGCTAGGCGCCGATTCTCACCATCCAGCCAATGGTGGAACATTTCCCACGCTAAAACATTCACTGCGATAACGGGATAAATGACCACACCATGAAATTTGTCAGTCAGTAAACCATACTTTGTTCCCTTTTGCCATCATCTAGAAAGGGAGAGTTGTTCTTTGTTCGACATCTACCATATACTACAGGAAAATTTGTGTTACGTACATGAACTCCCCAGCACGTCTTCGTAACTCCATAACAAAACAGATATTCTTTGCTCGTTTCCCTCTAATGCCAGTTAGTTCGAAGTTGTTTTAATGTGTTTTTTGCGGAGTAATAATGCCTATAGCTAGGCTAAGCTTCTGGCGTATCGCTTCTGAACAAGGGAGCTGTAACGAAAGGGTAGAGTTCAGAACAGTGCATATACAGTCCCCTCATGGCTCTGACTCCATTTCATAGAATTTAAAACAACATTTCTTCGCTGTGCGTAAAAACAAATGTTTTCTTTCTTGGGAAGGGTCGAGTACAGTAGAGTACGTCGCAGCGTTGGCCAAACTTTTTTCTGGTCCAAAGATCCCCACATGAGTTACAAAGAACACGTAAAAAAACACCTAATGTTTCAATGATTTTTAAAAATTATTTCAAATAAAATAACAAATCGTAAAATTTGTTACGAAGTATTAATTTACAACTCAAATTTAATCGCAACGAATGCCTACAAAAATGTACGAAAAGACAAGTACAAAATAAGCTGACTTTATATATATATATATATATATATATATATATATATATATATATATATATATATATATAACACACATAATATATAATAATACATACACACACATACTTGGCAGAAAATGAAACTTGATGAAAATCGTTATTTTACATGAAATAAAGTTAAAAACTTAATTACTCACCCCCCCCCAAAAAAAACAAATACCTATGGTACTTTTAGAAACCCTATTGTTTTTTCAATACTTTATGCCGACTTTGCCACTAGTGCTACCTAAATTGACATCTCTACACTCTTGCAGCGTTTGTAGGAACTATGTCTAGATTTCTTACTCATTTCAAGCCGGCTGAAGAAACTGGCGTTGCCTGTGGATTTATTAATGACAATCTTCTATTAGACAGGGAAAATAATGAGTTTTATCTGTAGTAATGATATTTTTCACCTTCCCACACCCTTCCTCTCTGACCCGCCGGCTCTCCCTGTTCCCCACCGTGATTTATAATCTCTCAAAACATTGCAGATTAACAAAAAATCCATTTTCTCCCAGGATAAAAACCTCCTTCAGAGGATGAATTTTGAAAACTCCCTTATTAGTGGTAACGTGCATTGCTATAGTCCAAAATTCACGTTTTTGTCTTCAATAGTTTCGGTTCTGCGTTGACATGTTCATCGAGAATGTCTCCTCTTAAAGACAGTAAACAGAAAACATCGAAGATGTCATGCAAGTGAAAGAAGTAATTGTGTAAATCGTAAAATATTTACAAATAGCGTTCTTATTCCACAATATTTGCACAAAAGCGTACTTTCATGTATTTTTGTAATTTCTATTAAGAAGTATGTTTTTCTTAAGAATTGGATTACAGTAGCATTGAATTTTATGAAAAGAAAGAAATACAACACTTTTGAAAAATACGTTAAAATATAACTAGTAAGCTTTTACTCATAAATGTTCTGTTTCTGATTAAGAAAAGGAAAAAAATTCTGTTCATTGCTACTGACCTTCGTTTGACTTTTGAACGCCTGAACACCCACGTATTCACTCACATTATTCGTTTTATTACGTCCGTCTAGGCCAGCTCCAGTGATTAGCGGCTCGCCTGGAAATGGAATGTTAGCCACGACGCAATGAGTCAGATCGCATGCCGGTCGCTCTTCTTTTTGCTGGCGTCCAGTGAAAGAATCCACTACGCCTCTTCAGAGGGCCTTCACACCAGATTAATTTACCATACTGCTTCATCGTGTTTTGACATGCCTGAAATAAATGAACATTGAGTTTGTAATGTTCTGCATGAGTGAGTCGTGCTGTATCTTCGTGAGAAATTTGTTTCAAAGTTGATATGCAGAATTGATGAGAATTGATAACACGTTAAATTTAATCGTAAGATAATTCTAGTGGAACAAACGTTGCCACGAAACGCGTTTCGAAAATGTATATTGTTACATTCCGTCATCGTGTGTTTTAATTCTATAATTTTATCCGTATGTAGGTAAATCCTCATTAGCACGAACTCGCTTAACACGAACTTCGCCGTAAATGAAACAAAAATTCGGTCCCGGTAAGGGATTACGGTAATATGGAGATTTATAATACTTGTATAACACAAATTTATATAACACGAACTCCAATTATTTCTCGGAATTCGTGTTACTGAGATTTACTGTAGTTTCATGTGTAACTCCTCATGTTAGTTGCTGGACTCAGCTTTTCAGGAATAGTGAATGATGTGCATTCATATGCCATTAAGCCCCTAGTTAAGAGTTCAGCTCTCTTTGCACAGACTGGCCTTTATGTTCACATTTTCGGCTTTTGTAATACATTAATGACAAAGCACATTCACTCAATGATGTTTTGGAGACAAGGAAGAGATGAAGATCTTTGAACTCCCAGGTAGAAACTTTAAATATATCTTTTTCTTATGCATGTATGTCTTCGGGCATTTTCTTCTCAACTCGATCTGTTGACCATTCACTGTCTAAAGCAGAAGCAACCAAGTATTTATCAACCATCTCTGCGTCACTGTTTCTGCTATTCAAAGATAATCGAGACTTTACTTAGCGGTGTATTGACTGCAGTGTCGATGTAAACACTTCTTGCAGTACAAACAGTAGGAAGTCTCCTTAGAGATTCCGTTTGGACAAGTCGTCTCCTATTGTGCTCGTCGAGTACAGTGACAGTGCACGTACGTTCTTGCGAGGTTGTTTTATGCGCCGCCAAATCGCTTGTCACCAAAGCGCTTGTTTCGTCGTGACATTGTTTACGCCTCCTTGGTACTCGCAGCTCATTGCGTTTTGGTCCGCGGCGTTGCTAGACGCGCGTCGGTGGCGATCGGTATTACACGCGGTGACTCAACAACCCGCGGCGCGTTATTGCGCCATGCATCGTGCGTTTCGTGCCACGGACGGGTGTCTCCGTTACCGCAGCTTTGCTCTACCGTTGTTTCCGAGTTTACGGTGTCCCAGCGTGGGTCATGCATAACGCAAACCCGCTGGTGACGCCTCCCTGCCGCCGCCTCCGAATGCGAAACACGTTCCTCCTCGTTTGGAAGTCGGTGGGCCGTAACGGACCTGTCGGGTCTGTTGGCCGCAAGACCGTGCAGGTGGACAAGGTCGCATATTTGGTTATTGATTGCCCCGAAATGACGATAAATTTACGCAATAGTTTCCTTGTATATTTGTTTTCTTTGCGAAACCCGTGTGCTATTAATACAAGTTTAATTTCCATAGAAAATGTTTTGGTCCCAAAAAATATCTTTTTTTTAGGATCCATCTAAGATCAAATTTTTCTTTTTTAAAAAGAAAATTATTAAACTCCATTTCTGTGGTAGACAATTTTATATATTCAATTCTTTGCCACATGAAAATGGAGTGTTAACTGTAAGGAATAGGAACTACTAATTACAAGAGATGTAATCTGTCCACAGCACTGGTGCAGAATGCTCGACATGAATTTCTGTAAAGATGATCAGGAAAAAAACCTAGTTGGAATATGATGTTTTAGGCAAACAATAAAGTGGAAGGTTTGATAATTAATTACGTAAAAAGAATTACAGACTTGTATATAGCTCAGATTAAGGTTATGTATTTTTGTATGTAGGAGTAAACAACAACCTGTGTAAACTTACTGAAAAAAAGCCAGCCCTAATGAAGGCGCAATAAAGAACCGAAACGTTGGCAACCAAATATAAAGAATGTAGAATATTTTTCTGTTCTTCGTTTTTTGTGTGAATGAGAACAAAAGAAGGAGAAAGAAGAGAGTTGTAAGTTCTAATAGAAAATACACATGGTGTATATTTTTAAAATGTAAATAGAAACATTTTTTTAAAATTAGGCAACATGTAATAACATTCCACATGTTTTAGTTCATAATTATTGTTTTTCATTTAACTAACGACTTTTTCAATTGGTTACTAAAAATACAGGAATATTAGATTTTGTTTATTTCAGAAATTTCTGGTTTTGGCTAGAGGTAAATGAAGATATAAACTGAACAAAATTAAATTGAAAATTAATTATCTACAAAGTCGGGTAATTACTTCAAACTTCCACAATGTGTTTACCATTAATTAGTTTCGCAAATTGTGCATAATTTTAATCGTGCTAATTTTCTCTTTGTTTTATCGTATCGTAGTGGATTTTCAGAGAACCCCAAAAAGATCGAAATATAATTCTCAGGCAGCATCAGCTTTTGTGTGCAAAGAGTTGTAAGGTTCTTCGTTAAGACTCTTTTCTGCAACTGTCATCCATTAGGCAAACGGAGTTGCTGAAAAGAGCTTTTCGGTGAGTTTCATGGGCGAAACTCATTTCAGCTTTATAATGCGACCATTATGTACTATTCTTTCATTGATCCTTGAGAGTGCCAGAGTTCATTTTCTACTCATTTTATTACATTGGTAACAATCTCATTTCACATACAACTTTTGCATCGTTTTGCTATTGATCTCATTGACGCGTGGATCCCCATCGTCATATTTCCCCCCCAAAAACCTCCCATTGAAGATTCCCCGAAACGAATGAAGGTATATTTAAAGATAGTCGCATTTTACGAGAACTCCCTTTAGCAATGCATACCCCGAATTTCATTCAGCTTCGCAAAGCAGTTCTCGCAACGCCGTGTGATAATGTGTGTGTCTTGGGGCTGCGCAACATTCCCTCACGACATCTTCGCGGCGTGGAGCGGCGCTTCGCGTGGGCCGGTCGGGCGCAGCGCCCGCGGATTCGGCGAGCGCGTCTGGTTCCGCGTCTCTGTGTCAAGGCTGCGTCCGAGGCCGCGCGGTCACGCACCTGTCTGGGCGACCGCGCACTGGGACAGGCTCCGCGTGGCCTCTAACCCCGCGGCCGCTGGCCCACAGACCCGGCAAGCGGAGCCGGCCGGGGGTTTCGGCAGTCCGTTTAGCCCCCACCGCGGGTCACGTGTAGCCTTAGTTGACCCCGCGCTGTGATGAGCAGCCCACGCCGCGCGTATTTTTTTTTTTTTTTGACAAACTGCTAAAGCGTGTGGATAAATGGAACACGTGTGGAATGGGCTTATTTAATGAAGTGGAAGTAATTTAGTACTAGTTACCGAGGAAAGCGAGTTAAGATAAGCAGAAGCTGTGTTTTGCTGTAAAATGAGTTGAAAAGTTTGTTTTATCGTAATCCTGAAATCTGATGTCACTGCAGCGCCTGTGACCCAGAGGTCCAAGAGTTCGAGTCCGGACTTAGGTAGGATCTTCCACACTAGCCAGGCTAGGTCGAGTTCAGTCGCTGTCTGGAGGAGAATTCTTTCGAGAAGTGTGAGTTTCTGAGCTCTGCGTGAAGGCAGGTGAATTCGCCTTGCCTGGAGCGAGTACCTAGGCCATTAAGGCTTTACCAAGCTAAAAGGCAAGGGAGCTCGACCCAGTGGGGAGCGAAGACTCCCGAAGGCGGTCGGACTTCCACAAGGAGGATTCTAGCGGTCGGCCGTTCTGTAGGTAGTTTCCCGTGGTTTCTCCGATCAGTACCAGGCAATATCGAAGCAGTACCCTACCAAACGGGCCACGGACCGCGCGCGATCTTTCCTACCTCTTTCTTGTCCTATCCTCATCCCCTTACACACACTTACACTAACATGCTCTACACTACCACATGTTCCGGGAGACCGGTCGGGAGCTTAGAGCTTGTCCCGGCTGGGGCGGTGCCTCACTGGTGGGAGATATCCAGTTAGGAAAACCCTGCTAGCCGACTGTAGGTCGGCGCCGGATCTCGCCATCCAGCGGGACAAGATCACCGCCACATCCAGGGCTAAGAAGCATGCACTACACTTACGGGACTAATGACCGTAGCAGTTGGACACGCCAGTAATCACTAGTACGAGTCAGTCAATCGTAATCCTGAAGACCGCAGCTCTGCCGTCGATTTGAAAATGGTCGAGCGAAGCGAGTCACTGTCAGTATCAAATTGTCGTATGTTTTACAAATGTAAGTTAAATTAACCCGTATACCATTTTCGAATCATTGCCCATTATGTAGATTATGCCATACGTGTTTTCGTTTATTCAATTGTTCTAGCTAATCGTACAAAAATCGCACCCGCTGGCTTTCATTAGGAGAATCCACTTCCATCTCCCGAACTCGCGGAACCTCCCGCTGTGACGTCGTGATTAACGTCCATGAGCATGGCGACACGGCCTAGTCTCCGCCTCCTTTGGTTTTTATTACGCGGAAGGACATGGGAGATTTTTCATCTCCGGCCATTCTACGTGTGTTCTTTCAGGTATCATTTAACAGTGTCAGCTTTTGCGATTTCATTATTTATCAATTATGATAGAAATAGGAAACAGGTTTTTATGATATCACTATATCGTATGTAAGTATTTTCTTTGATTTTCTACTCTTTTTTAAGCTAACTCGTCACTTATTTGCAAAACCTTCATTACCAGCAACTTTTCGACAGTACACTATACGATTACTTTCTTTGTTACAATATACGCTCTTTCAGTGAAATTTTAAGGACATTCGTAAACTGTTCCTTGCCTAAACTATTTTAGATGTTTGGTGAAATGACTCCAGTTTTGATCGGCTGTTGGAAATTGTCAGGATTGTTCTTGTTTTAATTTCGTTGGGCGGCTTAGATAGCACGAGAATGGAGGAATACCATTTGAATAAAGGGTTATTTTTTCTCAGAATGTATTAGTAATGTCCATTTATCTTTTCCGAATACCTATCTTTTTTTCTTCTTAATCGCTGGTATATAAATTTGATGCATTATTAGACAGTTTGAGAGGAGTCAAAATCTCTGCTTCAATGTGAACGTTAATAATAGAACATTTTGGGAGAAACTTCCGTAATCGAAGATCATAACCTCTCGGAGAGAAATAGTAATGCTAATGATTCATGAATGTTTAAAGTTTTCACCGTAGGGGCTTCTCCCATGCATTGTATCATCGCGCCGGTGTCTGGCGTGTCCTCGGTGGAGAATGCATGAAGCACTTTAATTTGTCCGAAAAATAAACAAGCCTAATGGAGCTAAATTGTGATGAAGTTATAGGCCGCATCCCAAAGCGGTGTCTACAGAGAGGCCGAAGGACCCTCACGTTCTCATGACATTTTCCTGCATTGTAGACAAAATAGAACTGTAGAGTATTACGGTGACCAATAGAATATATGGTATGCGAGTTGAGAAATTTTCTTTTCTTATCAGAAAGTGTGTAATTTACTTAACAGTATGAAAGACTACAGCTTATTCTTTTAAGTTCACCGTCATCGTATTTGTGTCTTTATTTCTACTCTCTGTACGTAATAGATCGAGGCTCGACTTCAATTCTCAGAAATTTTAAAGGATGAATAAAGAAGTGTGTTGACCCGCAGTCTTTTCTACCAATTTTCAAGCCATTCGTTTTTTCACTCATTGAAATGAAATGTTCATGAACCACCTTCAAGCCACTAACACATGTTCAAGTAAACCACAATCACCTGTTCTCATACTTTTTATCCGTTTTCCCAATGAATGATCAGTACTGCCGCAACTTTTTGATCAAAAGTGGGAATTCGTGTTGTAACGTTCATTGGCTCCTACTTTTCAGGCGTGAGATAGCATTTACGAAACAATCTGGTTTAATGAAAATATTGGTTTGAAAAAATCATAAATAAATCGTCTCTTGAAGCTTCGACGCTAAATTTGTTAGTATTAAAATATTGTTAGTCACATATGCTTTTTGACTGAAAGTGTTCAAACGGCTGAGGCAGCAAACACACTATGCACTGTTCGAATCTAAGGTTAGGAATGGGCGTTTGCTCCTCATAAATGTGGTAAAGGTAAATTCCATCGCAACCTATATAATCTTGAAACATCCCTCATCATTTTATGCGACAGCCAAAAATCAGTTTCTTGTTGGCTTGAACATCCCTTTAGTAATAGGGCGCTAGAAATACACCGCAGCGTGCAAATTGTTGAGGTCGAAGCTTGTCCCGTGAGGCACAGGAGAAGAGTTTCCTTCCAATATTTATCTTCCCCGACTGACTTCCCGCCGCCCAAACGCCCCCGCCGCCCAGACGCCCACGAATGAGAGTGATTAGGGGCTACGATATTCTCAACTTATGTCACACTACTGGCACCCTAAGCATGTGGTGGATTCCTTCTCGAAGATCAGAGACACCGATACCGAACGCGTAGCGACACAATGTTGCCCGGCAGCAGCCGATTGTTCAGGAGGAAGCACAGTTGGTATACAGAAATTTAGTGCATTTTCAATAATTTTTTTTCTACGCGGTTCAGCTTCAAGAGATCTATCGTTCGCACGCGAGTAGGGCCCTGATCCCAAGATGAGCTCCTGTGATGCCGTGGCTGCCGGTCGGTGGGCCATTGCGAAGCGCGAACATTCGTTAATGAGGGTGCGGCTCGCGCCTTCACGCCTGGGTGCGCGCGATCGCATCGCCGCCTCCGCGCTCTGCCTTTTTACACCTCCTACTGGAAACGGTGAGGGAACAGCCTCGGAAATTGACATGTTTGATTTGCTGAGCACAAACGAAACTAACTGCGGAATGACTGGAAAATATGTTGGCGTTGTTCTCTGAATTGTTTAAATGATGTGTGTGTGTGTGTGTGTGTGTGTGTGTGTGTGTGTATTCTACGAGAACACCATTCTGAATAATTGTGATAATTTGAAAGAGTCGCATAAAGTGTGTTTCTGGTTTTGAAAGGCAATTAAATTGCAAACACTTCTGAAAATTGATTACGGATTTTCAGGAGGATAAGTGAATTTCATTAGTTTTCAGTAAATAGATAGTTTTATTTCCTGCATAGAATAATTGGTATATTCTGCAACAATAACGTATTGTACATATTTAGCAGATTTAATACAAATGCTCTTTTCTCTTATATTAAAAGTACATTTGTGAATATACATGCTGTATTTCTTTTTATAATTAAATATTTTAAATGTTTGCTCTTGGTAAGTAAGTGAAAGAGATTGCCTATTCGAATATACAAAGGAGTGCTGTATGAATCTAAAGATGTGTTTGCAATATTATTTTGCGGATGTAAGGAAAATTATAATTTCATATTTTAATCTCGTGAAACGCACCGGACTACTCAAATCGGCGTTTCTAAGGGCCAAATATTGATTCTGCAGATTGTTTTAAAGCACAAACATGAAAAAACCGACCAAAAATGGACGGAACATGCTAGTGTATTCCTTTGTATCTGTTAATTTCTGTGAAGTGAATATTGCCATAAAATTCACTGGGAAACAACTTCAAGACATTCGTTTGAAAGAAACCTTTTCATTTTCCTCTCATAAAGTTACGTGAAATATGCTATTCATAAATTTGAATGAATCCAAAATGTGTGTATCTCGTATGTGCAAAAAGCATTTCAAACTCTCGAAATGAGTTGAAACCGTAAATATTGACCAATAAACTCGGCGGTTCGCCACTGAAGTGGCGTGCCACTCGAGAGATCCAGGAGAGAGATCAGTATCGTATGGAGAGGAGCCCTCTGAAGCGTGTAGTTGACGGGGCAGGCTCTCCACTCCAGAACACATTTTTAACGCCTGTTAACCCAAGGAGGGCGTGGCGGGGCGCGCCCCGAAAGGTGCCTCGTAACTTCCAGGAAGGTTTTTGCGTCCGCCGGAGGCGCGGTGGCGTAGGCGTCGCCGTCGGTAGGATTCGAGCAGTCTAGGAGGCTCAGTTAGGTTAATACGTAGTACGTGAAGATTATACATGTAAAACACCGAGGGAAAGGGGATATACATGGAAAGCACGCATTTAAGTGGAAGTACTTTAGTAATTACACGAGGAAGTAAGTAAAGATTGTATCTGTTCATATTGAATTACGCGAATTTTAAACATGAATATTGAAATGGTTTTGGTTGATAGCTCGAGCAGTAATGTGTTGCTCCTTTGTAGCAACTCTGGACTAACTGAACGTAAGATACACCGCCAAAGTATTGGTTATCAATAGGGAACGGATTTCCATGTAGTACATGTTTTTATAGGAACTAGATATCTGCATTCAATAATATTTTTTTGAGTTTTTTGACTTTAATGTTTTTTTGAGTTCCATTCTGAATGAATTGGAACTATTTGTTTTTACATATTTTGGTATAATTACATTTTTTACATATTTTACCTATTACATATTTCGTTATATTTTAATATATTTACACGTCGAAAAGGAACATTTCAGACGCGTGTTTGCATTATATGTTACGGAATCATCTTTCTTAAAAATTAAATGTAATGCTTCTGGGCTTCTATGACCATATATTCGCCATAATTGTCCCCCCCCCTCGCTTACTGCGTACTCGGAGTAAAGACCGGATTTCTGTGAACAAATGTAATTTCAACCACGATTTTGCTCATGTTTCAAACAGCACATTCGTTACTCGATCGAAAACTAACAAATAATTTTGACAGAAAACTAGTGAGAATCCGTCAAAATTTGACTGTGAGATCTGAGATAAATATAAAATACTGTGCCCAGACTAATGTTCATAATATGTTACATTGTTTGGATCTTCAGGGTATAACGAAGATATTCTGTGATGTGGAGTTCCCAAAATTTTGAACACGTATGGACCATGACCAGGTGGCAATGCAATATGACCCACATACTGCAATAATACACCAAATGACAAAAGAAAGAGCACTATTATACTGACGGATATTATTTCTAAAGTTTTTTGATGTCATCATCTCCTATAAACAAATTTGATTACTTCTGGCATATTGCTCGAAGGTAAACTTATTTTCCCATGTAAGCAACACAGAGTAAACTCGTTTGCAGAATTTCTCTCGCATGGGAAGTACAAAGCAGAACAAAACGGACATTTCATAGACAACGACCCAACAAAAAACGAAATGACCTCACTATCATGACACCTACGCTGACTTTCTCTTTCCCTGCGTCCAGTTAATGTACGTTTGTGTCTTTTGGAGTGCATGGGCAAAGATTCGGAATTCAACATAACCTGTGAACATCATCACTACTTCAATACAACCGAGCAAAACCCACTGTCCGAATGTTCTTTTCAAAATACACCACAAAAGTAAATACATGCAAACTTTCAACGCCACAATGCAATTATTACGCTGAAACAAAAACCTGACGACTTGTAAACAAATCTCAACAATCAAAACAAAACATCAAGCAGCTCCACCATGAAGCAGCGTGGACTCACATCTATCGTTTCATGTAATCGATTTTAAAACAGCCACCCTTTGGAAGAAAACAATTGACTATTGAAAAGCGTACTATTAATGAATGATTTAATTAATTAATTTACACCGTAAATTTTGGTGAATCAACACAAACAATATTTGATAACACATCTAGGGTTCACATTTTTCATTTAAAGGAAAAAATACAATCGGTTCAGTTGAAGCCTAAACGAAGCCTTGGCAGAATACCTTATTTTTTTAAATATATAGATTGTCTTACGCGTTGTTCGATTGGGATGGGGGGTAACCCCCTCCCCCGCCATCTGCCACTGGCTACTCGGTACTACTATTCATTGGAACACTGGCTTCTCGTAAACATTGTAATATATACTATGGACGTATTTTGTATTTCGAATAAATTCTTATGAGTGGTGAAATCTGGTGTAGAAGTGGCGCAACCTCCTGCGCCACATGGCCGACCATTATTATTATTATTATTATTATTATTATTATTATTATTATTATTATTATTATTATTATTATTATTTTATATTATTTTTATGTACTTTTCTCAGTAAGCATTGACAACCATTCATCTATTCATACGACTTAGGCTCTAGCAAATGCAACTGTTAATGACAGATCTGAGGAAAGACTGAGAAGAAATTCATCTTTGTCCGCCGTTCAATTAAAAAATTTTCGCACAATATGGCAAGTCTGTAGAACATACTTTCAGCCACTCCGAATGTTTGTTAAGAGCTGATTGGCGACATTCTATGCTTGGAAAATGCTTGTAGAGAACAATTAAAACACAATAATGAATCGTATTTTTCGCACATATTTTGGAAAAAATAAGTACATATATATGTACATATTTTGCATTTTTTATTACAAAAAATTCCGTTCCCTAGTTATCACCGAGGATCGGGATCACATAGCGCTCTCGCGGAAAATGGGTTGGGTTCTGGAAAGCGAAAGGAGTATAACAAGAAAGAAAAAAAGGAAAACCAACTGGGAGAACGACTATTGCAGGCTACATAATAAATGGAAATTGACGTGAATAATAAGAGTGTTACGCGGAGACGAGTGGGGAAGAAAAGACGAAAGAGGGAGGGAAACGCTACCATGGCGAAGTAGATAGCTTGGGTTGGGGTCCGCCTCAACAAACCTATAAACGGAGGAACGTCTTTGGAGGAACAACGTGGAAGGAAGAAGGGGGGAAAGACAAGGAAGCGGAGGAGGATACTTAGGCGATGGCGCAGCAGGGGCTCCTGTGGGAGACGCCGAGCGCCGCAGGGGACGCCGCCGCCAGCCGGCTATCGACATTCGGGGAGACAAAGCGCCGCGCCGGCTGGATGGCGGCTGGAGATGGCGTGCAGCCAGGCGGGGCGCGCGCGGGCTACAGGGACAGCGGCGGGGGGGGGGGGGGGGAAAGGGAAGGGACGGCACCGGGTAAGAGGCTGCGCGCCGCGATGGCGGGCATTTATCTCGTCCGGAGCGTCGCGCGGGCAGGGTCCCTACCGCCACCCGCCCGCTGGAATCCTTGTGTTCTCGGCTCCGTGCGCTATGTTTGCGGCTGAACCCGGTGTGTAAAGCATTCCCGGGTAAACTTTCTTGCAGCGTTGCTCCAAAGAGTTCTTGCGATCTGCAGGTGTTTGCATATATACTACAAACAAGTATAATACAATGTAAAGATTGATATAGTATAGTTAAATAAAATATTAAGGTGATATAAATATTATTTGGTAATAAAATATGACGAGTTTCTATGGTGAAGTCAGACGTAATTTAATATTGTTCGTATGTTTCGTAAAGTGCTGGGGAAAGAATTAATATTTATACTACTACTTTAATAAAATAATGCCCACAAACGAGACTATATTTTACTAAGGATGTTCAACAGATGCCAATTTGTTTATACGTTGTTAAGACGTACTTAATAATAATAATAATAATAATAATAACTATTATTATTAACAAATCGACCATTTCTGACCACGCTACACGTTCTCTTCCGAGTCATCTCCTCAGTCGTATTCTATTCTGGAGAGAGATTAACATGCGCAATAATGGGGATGAACTTTTCGGCTGTATCCCTTCGTAAGACAAGATCGTTAACCTTGAATTATGAAGTATGAGGTGATGTGATGATGATGAGGGGTGATCTCAAATACAGCCATGCCTAAGCAGGATTCGAACCTGCAGCCTCCTCGGCACAGACAGCAGCAATGGCTGGCGCAACCTCCTGCGCCACGTGGCTGGCCATTATTATTATTATTATTATTATTATTATTATTATTATTATTATATTTAAGGCTGTTATGTTTATAGTAATTCATCATTAGTTTTCGTACTCACTTTAGTTTAATTGACAGACCGCATTACAGAGATTTGTAAGAGAAAGTCACGATGCTGGACCATGTTCAGATGCACAATGGGTGGTCTTTCTTCAGCTAAACTTAGGACGGCATCGAGGCCAAGTGCGCATCCGATTTGACGAGGCGACTGGAAAATGCTGCCCACTCATATTTTGGGAGCCTCTGACCCGATTGTTCCATTACTGAGGAAGAAGATGGTCTATTGGTTTGTTTCAATTGTTTAATGGATATTCTGCAAGGTTTACTAACCATCTGGATTTAAAGTTGGCTCTTCTCCGAGCTGTAGCAGTTGATATCAGTTGAATTATAAATTGAGAAAAAAGTGTCTTGCCTCGTGTTTGTTTAATTTCATTGCCCTTTAAAGATACCAAAACGTAACATTTGCATGAAGAAATAAAGAATTTTACGAAAAAGAATGACATCTCGACCTCCCATAATACAGAGCTGAACTTGCTTGTGATCAAACTTTGTGAGCCTTACGTATGCACTCCCTCACTCCTACGATGTAGTAAAATGAAGTATTTATTTGCACATAAATTACATTACACTTCCAACGACTTTGCCTTGTAAAGCCTGCTCGTCAGCTCTTCTGAGAGGTAGTGCTCTGAATGACTTTCTTTTATGCTTCCGTACGGTATAAAGGGCGGGGAATACTCCAGTTAAAATGAATAATTCAGAATTTTTTTCGTGATCACAAGATAATGTACAATCGTCATTTATCATTCTAGTATTGCATTTTTGAGAGGGATATTTAATTTTTCTACTGTTTTCTATAATATATAGAATTTTATACATTTATTTTAATGTGAAAAAATCTAAAGTATTTGATAACAAAATGTAACGAGTGGTATAATTATATTGCTGGCTATGTTTTCTTATCAAAGATTTCAGATCCTGGACATTTTACATGCATTCTAGGAAAATTTAATGAAATTGACTAGTTTTATAGATAGAATTTTGAGAAAAATTTACTAAAATTATTTAAATGACTTAAGATCTGGTTGCATTCTCATGTGGCCCAAAATCGCTTTCTTTCGCTCCCCAAAGTTATTTGTGGAACAAATAAAGATGAAATTACGTCTGTGAAATCTCATTAAACTTTGTGTGAGCTGGAAGTTCACGTTGTTGCAGAGTGAACTCCAAACGACGTATTAGGAATTGCTGAAAATCAAAGAGAAGCCACAATTGTAAACGAAGTAGTGTTTGATCGCAGGTCCAAGATGAAATTTGAGTGATCTCGTGAACTGCGATACGCCAGTAAGTCGGATGCAAACCTGCTACTGTTAAGCTCCTTTTTTGAAACTAGTGTAAATGCAATACCTGTTAATGAGTAAATTGTTCAAAGCATTAGTTACTTCGCCCGAGAATCAAACCCGTCTCTCCTGGTGTACGCCTATTGCTCTTACCACGGAGTTACCGAGACCAATGTTTTGAACAGATTCTTGTGTCTATATCATGTTGTCTGACCCCCTTATGGATATATGCTTACCTATTGATAAACCGTACATCCTTTCTTACTGGAGTGTATAGGTACCACATCGTCTCAGGTGTGGGAACCGACTAATCTGATGTCAACCTTACTGAAACAAAATTATTTTGTCAATTCGTGCAGCTTCTCTCCTTCTGAAATATATTAAAAAATATGTGGTTGCTGTGGCTATTTGAACAAAATATTACAATCAGTCACAATTTTTCTTTGTCTTTGTGTTGTTTTCCGCCTTGGAGCGTTCCGTCCACTAGTTTTCAACTTGGAACCGCACGTCGAGCGGGCGTATTTTTCAGAGGTTTTCCGCGCGAGCTACGCTGTCGCCGGAAGCCATCGATTGTGGCCCAGGCGGACTTTTCTTGTTTCGGCGGATCCCACGTCCCCCGCCCTCCATCTCTCCCAACCTTTCCCCGTACGTCGATTTATGGCGGGCGGTGGTTCGTCTTTCCGCTTCCGTACGGCGCGCGTCGTTTCGTCATCGTCGCAGAGCAGTGCGCGCCCGGCCCACGTCGCGCGCATCCGTCAGCCGCCGCTGCCGTCGATGGGCGGTCTGCGTCGGCGACCGCGCCGTGTGTGAAATGCATCGCGGTTCGCGAGCACTGAGGCGGATCTAGGCGAGCTTTTTTTTTTGGGGGGGGGGCTTGTTACATTTTTGTTAAATAATAAACATGCATATTAGGCGTTTCTACATTTTTTTCTTGTAGTTCTTATCTTTATTTGTCCTGCACTTTTCCTATTTTATTTTTTTCTCTAGTTCTTGGATTAAGGGTCATGGCCATTGGGGGGAGGGGTCGCCGTGTTGTTGCTTGGGCCAGGAGCTTGGGTTTTGTATTCTGACATTGAAGTTGTTTAGATTCTAGGTCGCCTAGTAGTGTTTGATCTGAATCTCGGTTCTGTGTAGCTCGCCCAAACTAGTAGAGTCGCCTCTTCTCAGAGTGGAGTCGGAGCAGCAGAGATCCACACCGCTCTCTATTGGATGGTGAATGATTTCCTTACATGATTTTCATTTTAATGCTTTGGTGGTGGTTACTTAGTACACTGTTATAATCTATATGTCGAAAGGCTTTAAATATTTTTCTATTTGGGTATACTATTTATGATTTTTCTCTTAGCCCATCATGATGCACATAAAGTGTCTGGGGGAGGGGATTTGCTCCTTTTCACCTGCATCCCTTATTTGTGAACATGCTCTTTGATCATTGAAAGTTTGGGGATCATCCATTGCAGCCTAAACGATAAGGAGTTGTTACAGGCTGGGGAAGGATGAATGGCGCGCAGTCTGTGGTCTGTTCAATAGGGTGCCGTCCGTCATTCGCATGGAAGAGATAGCGAAATCACGGAAACCATCGATCAATCCACCTACGAACTCTATCCCGACAGGTGTCACTGATGTTTAATACATACTAGAGCAAATTTTCGATTCCCGCCCGGAACTCAAAGCGCGATATTCGTCTGGTACCAGCACTCCCTATGCTTTATCGCACCGCTCCTTTTTTCAGTTAAAATATAAAAGTTAAATCGATTCAATTTTTGAAAATCATAGTATAACATATGACCAAATTCGCAATGTGTATATTCGTCAGATATCCAAATGTTGTTTTTACATGGAATTATATTAAATAATGGCTTCCAAGCTGCAAAAATGCTGCTGAACAAAACCACCTAAAATAGTTGTTTGTTTTTTTTCTTCAAAAATTGCACTCATGCTGCCCGTGAACAAATATTTTTGTGTAACATTGCAATTAATTAAATATTATAAGAAAAATATCCTTATGAATACACAATAATATAATATACAGTACAAGAATTTGCTTACCAATATAAAAAAGATTGCAGTTCCACGACGTCACACATGAGTAGCTAATATTTAATGACTGGTGGTCTCTTCTTTAGAGTTTGTTGTCGCGTGACGTCAGCCCTATTGAAAGTTCTGACGCACTAAGTATAAGAATTCAGCCGTTCGCACGACATGAGAATAGGCAGAATAACGCTATTAAATATGTGCAATAATCAGTCAACATCGAAACTGTTTCATGGCTATGGGAATTTTCTGGAGTTCCTGGGTATCTACCAAAACCATAGCCACCTTTCACGTGGCCGGATGCTGCAGGGAAGGATAAGCTTCCCCAGAATATTATGCCATATCTCAGGCGGGAATGTACATTTGCAAACTACACGCAACGAGCTGCATGAAGGCTAACAAAATTTGAAAGAATTCTGAATGCGTAATATAATGAACTCTATTTAGTATTTAATTCTGTTATATGTACATTTCATTTGAGGTTTCACAGAAAGTTTGTTACTTTAACATCAGCTAATTGCATATTGTTAATTTTCAATGGAGCATACGTTGCCGATTTGAAATGTAAAAATGCATTGGAACAGTTTTTCCTTCATTAATTTGTTAATACAAAACCTATTTGTAACTTCTGAAATTCTACTATTTATTGTTTCTTTGTTGCAAAGAACATTCGTGTCTTCGGCAAACAGAACTGTTCTTCCATCTTTAATAGACGAGGGCATATCGTTTACGTACAACAGAAAGAGAATAGGACCTAAAATCGAACTTTGTGGGACCCCGTGTTCAATTGGCAAAGATTTGGAAAGATAAGTAAATAATGTCCTTTTGTGCCAGTACGGTATTTCTACTCTTTGAGATCGATGTTTAAGGTACTAAATCTCCTATCTAGGGCAATACCACGAATTCCATATGAAGATATGTTCAGCAATATGTTATGGTTAATAACGTCAAAAGCTTTCGAAAGATCTAAAAATATTCCAATGGGTTCTTCATTGTGGTCCATTGATCCATGTTTATGTTGTCCATCCATGTTTATGTCAATCCATGTTTATATCCATGTGCATGTTGTTTGATCCATTTGATGGATCTTGAAGATGACTTCGTGAGTGTTTATCTTAGGGAAGAATATTCATAGGATCTAAACGTTTGCGATCCAGTGCGGAAAGGAATTATGTACGCGCGAGTAAATTGTTTGGATTTATTCGTATAATTGCGGAGTCATAACTAACCTGTGTTGGATCTAGTCACCCTCGATGCATTAGAAGGCTGTTGCCCGGTTACTGTTCATTTACGTTTCTTAAATCACGTTTGATATACTGTATCTACAGCAACGGGTTCGCAGCAGTGTTGCATAGCCGACTGGCTACAGCTGGAACGCAGGTCAGATACACTTTTGCGACAGTGTATTAGAGTTTTATTTATTAGACTTACGGTAGTATTGAATTGGCTACGATGATGTTTCATTTGAATAAATGCAATCTCTGTGTGTAGGTGAAGATTGACATTTTATGCTTATTAGTATGCGCCTTATAACTAACTGTAAAGTCTCTTTACGTCACTTGTGAAGAGGAGATGACAGAGATACGAATGTGCCTACAAATTGAAAATATCGATTACTCATCTGTCAACGCAACATTTTTTCGAAGAAGTAATCAAGTTGATGAGAAGCAAACAAGAAGTAGCGGCTGACACCGTCCGCGAATCGATGCTTTTCAACAGCCCTTGTTTCGTAAGTACTGGGGGATTTTATAAAAACGTCGAATTCACCCTGTTCTTTGTCACAAACTGTAAGGTTTATGGTCGAACCTGTTTCCAAACGCACTAAAATATTGGCGACTGACTTGGTATTTAATACCATATCGAAGTCGTCACGGTTATCATTCGCTCATTCCATTAAACGGACACAATTTTCGTATCTCTTCTATTTCGTTCAGACTCCACATATCTTGTACGGTTTATTTAAATATATTGAAAATCAGTTATATTAGTCAACTGTCATTGACATACTTTGTACCATATGCTTATTTTATTGGCAAATTTATGAAAATAGAGGTACCTTCAGATTAATAGAAATAACATGCAAGATAGCTAGTAACAAATTTTTACTTGAAATTAAGTATCTCGTACCATTTCAAGAGTTGTATCTTTTAATTATACCATTTATAAGGTTTCTTTAAGCATAGACGCCGGAAACATCCAAAATTCACTATTTTGTATTAAATATTTATCGTTAAAGGTCAAGCACATTATTAATTAAGCATTATTATTTGATATCGAGCTGATCAGTGATAAACTTCTGAAAACAATTCAATAGACTATTTCACGCATGTCTGGCCGTGTCGTAAGTAATCAATGTTAAGCCAGAATATATTCTAATTCAATCCCAAATATCTACTATCATATGATTATCGATTTTGCCCTCCGCTGTAATCAGTTTACCTAATTTTAGTTTTTGTTTCAAACTGTGAAATTGAATCTATTATTAAAGATTCCGTGCCGAAAACAGGAAAATAAACTGAGAAAGTGTGTGGAAACAAAGTTAAGAATTTTGTGAAGAAAGAAATTACAAATTTACAGCACAAATTACATACGAATAAATTACAAACAGTGCAACTGATTGGGCAATATGCTGAAGATTAAATGGCGAAGAGTACGAAAATTATGATATCAAAATTATGTGGAACGTTACTCACAAAATTTTGCAAGAAATGTTTTTGTACTGATGACAAACGTATGTTCAGTCCATTCGAAATTGACGAATCCCGCTGCTAATTCAGCTTCTATGTCTTCCATTTCAAATACTTCCATGGAATTCCATGACATAGAAAACTCTGCTTCCTACTACTTTAATAATTGTGTTTTAATAGATGTTCTTATAAGTAGTTTTAATTGTTTTCGAAAGTTTAAAATTGAAACAGAGTTCTAATAATTTTCTGCATGAAACTGTTATTCATATTATAAAAAATTGGGGACAATTATTTTCTTTCGCAAAAGTATATTTTCGAGGCAACTAATTAAGAATGAAGAATATCAAAACTACTCGCGTATTTTTGCGTTGTGCTCAGTCTGTTGAACTATTACAGCCGGCCACCACATGATTCGAAACATAGGCTCACGTGAAGGGGACCCTGCTAGGGGGGCGTGCCAGGGAAGGCCTACGCCGACGTCCGGACTCCTACAATTACATAGAAATATTGCAAAATGCTCTCGCAATGCAATACAGTAGTTTTCAACGAGCACCATGTTGTAATGTTTAAGATAAAATATTGGAAATCAACAAAAGTAAAACTCAGTTTGTTCTCACTCCAAACGTGGGAAAACTATTAGCAATTCGATATCTTGATCCCAAAAAATATTTATTATTTGTTGTCGTTGTATCACAAAATAATGAAACTCTGATCTTGGGAAACGTTACGTGATTTTAATTTAGTTAATTGAATTGCTATTCATTTCACAAACATTGACAAACATTTCTGCGTCTTTCTCCCCTTTTTTTTTACTATTTCCGAGAATTTTCCCTGAGAAACTGTGTGTGCTATTTATTACAATATTACAAAAAGTCGACCCATTGTGGTTGCCACCCAGGATGTTTTCTACCTTCTGTGCGAAAGCTTTCAAATGTTTAGATTCGCCTTCGCAGTCGATAACGTTTTATTGAGGACCGGCTTCATCGTCGGAGCGTTGCTCGAGGACTTTTATTTCGTTCTGCTGCCGACAAAGGACTCCGAGCTTTTGTGTCATTGAATTGGACCAATTAGATTTTAATTAACTGAAATGAGCTTGAGAATATCTAAATAAAAAGAAATCAAAAGTTAGAACGTGTAGGCTGTATGAATAGCACTGCGCTTCATAACATTCTTTCTTTAATTGACCACTGTAATTATAACGAACAACTAAATACCACCTTTCATCTCTGATGCGAAGGCAGACATGTATGATACAGAATTAATATGCGCTGTTGAGAGTAATATCTCTTCTTTCGTTGCATTTTTTTCCTTGTCAAAGGAAGTGTATTACTCATTTTTTGGAGCTTTATACATTATATAGAAGCGTTAAATCTTGTGTTATAATTGTCAGATGCACATCATTTAACGCTTAATGTCAAACGTTTTTGACATATTTAAATGCTTCATATCCTAATTACTAAAACTCAAACTGTCTGAATAGTGTAACGGCAGTAGTTGATGTTGGTTATTCTTTAATGGAAGCAATATTCTGTATTAGGAATTCATGATTTGGTGTCATTAACCTCTTGAAGAAACTTCTAAGTGTAAAGTGTTTAATATTCGTACAATTACTTCAGATTTTTCCTTATAAATTCTTCGTTGTGTCTTCCTTCGTATTGAATTAATAGACTGTGCAGATGTATATTTCTTCATGTGAGCTGTTCTTCGGAATTAACATTTAAATTAAATATTAGTATTAGACAGACAATGACTGTCAGTATATTCGTACACAGCATCTTGAACTCATATTATGAACAAATTTTTTTCAGAAAAAATTCAATTTTTCCGCGAAGTTTTAATCACCAGCTCTTTTCACCAAATGCGTATAATAGACCGAGAAAAAACGAGTCTTTTAGCTTGTAAGCAAGCACTACAGCAAAAAAATGTCATCTTGTAATTCGTGTGAAATAAGTTTTGTTTAGAATTTCGACGAAAGTAGTACAAAATAAATATAACGTATGCACCAAAGCGCGAGAATTTTTGTGGCTTGAAATTCGTCTTCGCACGCGCGTCTGGCAGCGCCGTGGCCTTTCCTTTTATCCAGGGCAGAGCGAAGCCGTAAAATCCCCGGCGCCCCGAGACGTCGTCTATCTCGGGATTCCGGTCTCAGCGCCTGCAGCCAGGCCGCCCTCTGTTATTTGGCCACCTCCTTCTTTTACATTGTGACGCACCACTGAACAAAAATTGTACTTTTAACCCAAAAGAAAAAGTTAGGTAATTAAAAAAAACATTTGTGGTGAGGATAAATACTAGCATCTGTTGAAGTGCCATTTATCAAAATTGCAGTTTATATTTGAATTATTCATCGTAAAATTTGTGAAAATCAATATTCAGTAAACACTCATTAACATGAATTCCAAGGGACCAAATAATCGAGTTTTGTGTTATAAAAATTCGTGTTATCCGAGTAATATAAATGTCCGTATTACCGTAATCCCTTACTGGGACCGAAGGTTTCTTAGAGCGACATCTAGTAGCCTTTTCGTTTCTTGTATGTCAGTCGAGATGCAAAATGAGAACCTAGTAATCTGTCGAATGATATTTTGATGTATAAAAATTTGTTCTGCTGAAACTTTCATCTTGGAATTGGTTAGTATGATACTCATATCTCACAATTTCATTTCGATCCTCCTTTTCCACCCCTTAAAGCAGAATTTAAATGCCCACCCTTTCAGTGTTTTTGTAAATGACTCCGAAAATGTGAGAAAATCGGGCGCGGCCAGATCCAAAGTTCTTGAAAGCTCTCTCGAATGTAATAAATGTCTCAATAACAAAGAGAATGCTTCTGAAATATATCGATCGACCCTCTCAGCAATTTTCAAATTTAAAATTATCTATTAGAAAGGGGTATGGGAATGTCATCCAAAAATATTGCTACCGGAAGCTTTTGCTTGCTTTTGCCTAGATCGCTCTCGGGCCCTACCGCGGCGTTCGTCTGTACGCGCTTCTTGCAGTTGGGAGCCGAGAACCGCCCGCTTAAGCCGCTCGTAACTCGGGCGTTCGTGCGGCGGCATTTAAAAAAGCGCTCTGTCTCCCCCCCTCCGGGTTATGGCCGGTGATAAATGCCCGTCGCCGCCGCCCACGCCGTCGCGGCGGCCTCACGCTTGCGTGGCACTGCCCGCCGCCGCCTCGCCGGCGCGTCGCGGGGCGGAGCAGCAGCCTGGAGACGACGCTACGGCGACGGCGGGGGCGTGGCGGCGCCCACGGGGGACGTCTGTCCCGGACAGACCGGCGACGGTTTTTATTGGGTTGCATTGGCTGGAGAGAAAGGCGACGGCCTCAATTTTCGGTTTGATGGTGAAAGAGAACATTCGTTTTCATTTCACCAGGGCCATTTTCAAGAAACGGAGATGTTAATGAATTGTTAAAACGATGGTGAGAAAATGGAGAGTGACAGGTGACAGAATATTCAAAGAGTTTTATTATAGATAGAAATTGCAGCTCACTTTGTGATTGTTACGTCTTTAGAAGTTTCGTAATTAACCCAAGCTCAGTGATGGACGATCAGAGAGAAAAGTTGTTCAAAGACACAAAATACAGTAAGTTAATTTTCGTCGCACCTTAAGCCAACGGTAGCGTGAAAAGTTCCTCAAAAGTTTTCTTCTTTAAAAATGAATCAATTTAAAAATTTAAATAATATAAACAAACATATTCAATTTTTTTTATCTTTCCAAGTCTAGTTTTATCATAACTTATAAATTTTAAGATTAATTACAGTTCAACGTTCATTAGATGATTATGAAGCCATGTAATGTAGTTTAAAAACAGCTATTAACTTTTCTCCCAGATAAATTGAAAAATTATCTAGATACCTCAAGAGTTACATTTCCATTGCAACAATGAAGTATTTCAACATTCGTTTGCATCTTTCTATCTTGTTTTCAAGCCAATGGCATTGAACGCATAAACAATTTCCTAACCACTTTGTACAACGTTTATAATTAGTGTGTTTTGGGCACGGAATAATCACCATTATCTTGTCACTATCAAAATGTGAAGATGGTGATGCAGGAGATAAAGAGAATGAGCCATAACTTAATTTTCGTTATTTTAATAACTAAATAACTAATGGTATATTTATTTATATATTTCTAAAAATAAACAGTCTCGGAGAGCAATTGTCAGCGCCAGAAACCGAATCCATGTCGTTCTGGTGGCCGAACGGATGCTCTTTCCGTCTGAAGTGTGGTGTCTAACAACAGGTTATCGAGTGAAAATTGTAACCACAGGAAAGTCAATTGGAACATTGTGAAATGGCTGCGGTGGTAGAAGCATCTGCTGCTTCAATTGCAGCTGGTACAGCTCGATTAGTTGATGGTTATTTTTGGTTTTGTCTATTTTGAATACCCAGTGACACCAATGGAGCACTGTTACTTCAGAACGGAGTGGGACTCATTGCTGGCAATAACTACATGTCCTAATTCTTGTAGTATACTTTTCATCTGAATGTTCTATGACATTTTTGGACGGAGACAGGACATTTTTTTGTAGGTTTTGATATTAGTAGTAACGTAGCCAAGAACTGTTTGTCGCAAAAAAAAAAAAAAAGGTGATTCGTACCGTAACTTCATCCACAGACAGAACGTCTACCAATATTTGAAATAAGACTTTAATTATGGACATCGATTACCTCTTTACGCTTTCATATAAAAGCATTGTTAATTTAAAATGTGATTACCAGATCTAAAGAAAAAATAAAGACTTTAAGGCGAGACTTGACAATTGCTAACCCGTTTGCTAGTCCGTGTGCGTGTGTGCAATAAACTTATCCGATCGCAATGTTCCTTTCTCAGCTATCACAGACTTGATCAAGAATAACAGTATTTTAATAAGAATCCCAGAATAAGACTGCATTGTGCAGTTAAAGTATTTAGAAGTAATTTGAAAACGGCTCTCCCATACTTTTGATTTATCTACTTTTATGTCTCCTCTCAATTTTTTTTAATAATAATGATTTTCTTTTCATAACGAACATTTAATTCATTTTACTCGTATGACAATGTTTAGCAGTCTTAAAGGAAAAGTGATAAGGGAAAAAATGTTTTTGTGAATATTCCGTGTATTGCTGTTTACATCAATGTCGAATCAGTCTTAAGAAATGGAAGCAGTTTATTCGCTATTCAAAGGACTAACATTTGGCGTTCTTCCCTAACGCACCGGAGTCAACTTCGACACCCACGATATTTTCTCGCGTGGATCGACCTCCCTCCACAAAGTTTCCCGAGCGGCCGCGGCGGGCGTCCGCGTTGAGGAAGGGCCGGCGAAGTTGAAAGGCGGCCGAAGATGGCTTTGATGTTCCGTGGCTCTGGGGAGCCGGAGGGCGCAGCGCGCGCGCCGAAGGATTCCGCGCGGACTACACACAGCAGAGCGGAGCGGAGCTGCCGACGTCGGCGCCCTGGGCGAAGGGCCCCCGGCGCCCCCTGCTGCGTACACGTGGCCCCCAGCAGAGTAAACCCTCCACCGACCTGGATTTCGAATCTGTGATGAAGCGCACGCCCGTGTGCTGTTGAGTATAGGCGGAGGAGTGCAGGATGTCGGCGTCCCCACGCAGTCTCAGCGAAGGGCGAAGACGCCACGGACACTTTGAGCTCAGCCGGTTCCGTAGCGAGAAAGTGCAAGTGAAAATTGTGTACATAAAATAAATATAGTGAAGTATAAATGAGTGAATGAATGAATATGTAATGCGAAATCCGTTTAAATAGTGCGAACCAGTTTGACAATTGGAGGGTGAATATGAATAAAAATTTTTAAAAAAAGGTTCAAACTGAAACGCATCATTTATAAGTGAATCACTTTTTTTTCTAGGCCTAAATGGTCAAAGCGTCATCCTGTAAATAGATTAGTTAAGGCATGTTAGCTGTAAGTTCATTGTAAGATTAGCTTTAGTTTGGTTAAAAGTACCCCCCCCTTTGCCCCCAAAATCCAAGTAGGGCTGCGGTGCTCACACACATTGTACTGCTCCAAAAAAGAAAACCTTATTTCCGCCTGTGAAACAGGTGGGAGAATTTTTGCTTGAAGGTCTCTGTGCAAGTTTATAAAATCCAATTTCCGGTCAGCCGGGTTAGCATATAAATCGTGCATGGTGCAATCGTGAACGATTTATTATTTACATTCAATTCCTTTTATTTATTAATTCATTTTAATGTTGATGTTAAATGAAAATGATTTATTTTTGCACTTACCTAATTGGCATTGTAAGAAAATGTTATTAAACTGTGTTAGGGTATGCATGGAAGTGAAATATGATTTGAATGAATCTGGTGTTGCATGGTATAGTCGACGCTCGTGACAGTTTTTAAAGTTATGTTCGTCATAATTCTATTCTATCTTAATCCTGTCCAGAAGTAGCACTCTACGGGATTTTGTAACAATGTCGTACTACAAAACTACCAATTGTTCCTTAGCGTTAAATATTTAGAAGAGATGCATGTTCCGAAGGTACTGGACATGTTGAGTGAAAACGTTCTTTAGTTTTTTTTTTTTTTTTTAGACTATATATCTCGCGTGTTTCGTTAATATGATTCTCTCTTAAATTTTTAAAACATGTCTTTTTATTTGGTAAAATGTAGTACCAGAATTCTGTTAATCTGTGTGGAGCTGTAGAATTGACTCGAGTTCTCTTTCGCGTTTGCCGTTGCTTTTTCTTGCAAGGGCTTCAGTGTTACCTCACTCCGAAGGTTGTCAGGCTTCGCGGAATGTGCTTTGAGTTCTGAGAGTTCCGTGCAACTTCTCCCAATGATATTAGAACTTGTTTCTGGAGGCGTGTGGAATAGAGCTGCTACCAGTGGCGAATCCTGAACATTAGTGTAAGTATACCGCACGTTATGGAAGCTACCTCTATCGTTCTTTTATTTTTAGCTTCTCTGTAATCCCAATAGAATAAACTTCTGTCCTTAATAATTGTTCCATAAGACAATTACACAAACCACTGACTTCTAGATCATTAACACACTCCATTTTCACAAAAACGGGAGAGAAGCGTAACTTACGAACGGCCAGTGAAGAACTGTTCCCCGCCATATTTTGTGGTGCCTGCCGACCGTCTAGACGCGCATCCTCCCCTGCTTAAAACATGAGGACTCCGAGGTTATCGCGGCTGGCATGCGGTGCATTCGCTTTGGCTAGCGAATTCTCTGGACAGCATTAAGAACGGTTTGAAACTTTTCACTCTACCGCACTTCATAACGATAACGGATGCGGAGGACTGACTGGCTCGCGGTAGCAAAAGTTATTTTTTCGCATCTGCTTTAAAGCTTTTAAAATCTCAATAACCTTTTAGAGGATTACCAAACTTATGAAATATTTCTTATACATTTCGAATTACTACTAGGTATACCGGCGGTATACGCGGTGTATCGGAGAATTCGCCACTGGCTGCTACAGTGATTCCCATCTGCCAATAATTTCGCTGATCTCGTACATCCCCTCAGAATCGCATGTTATTCAGGAAACTGCACGAAAACCAATAATTGCATGGTTACACCGTTTATGCGGTCAATTTCAAATAATTTCGGTACAGGGACTCGTGTCTCTGCCTGCTGCACTAGGATTAATTAAGCACTCCATAGGAAGGAATCTCATTATTCCCTTTCATTATTGTGCTATCATTGGTTAGTAATTGGCAACGGGTTCTGAAATTACACAGAAAGTGATAGCCTTCCAAAGGCATGTTTATGTTTTGATTGTTGAATACAATTCGAAATAATTATTTGCGAAAGTGAAAATCGCTGTCAGACAAGCTGACACCTTATTGTAATTTTTACGTATAATTCGAATGTAAAAATTTTCTCAGTATGAAAACAATTTTGATTGCTCGTATTTAGGAAACGTCGACATGCGTAATATAATGGAGACGGCGATGTTGGTGATGTGATGGTGATCCGGGCTAGTATTACTTTAAGGAATTAATTTTGTATGGAAGTTTCAACTTCAATCTCGGACGACTACGACCGTGCGTAGGAAGCTAACACAGACACGCGATAATCCTATTGGGTTCGTAAGTAACTCGCCGCACCTGTTGGCAGGGTGTCTCGTCAAGAGCTGTAAAGCCTCTTTCGCGTGGCCTGGCGCCCGACCACAGGCTTATGGCAGCCGGGATCTCCCTCCGAAAGCATTAGCGCCATCCAGCGGCGAGCGCGAGACCCTGCGCCCAGCGATAAGCACACGGGCGCCAGCGTTGCCGGCGTCACCAGCCAGCCAGCCGAAGGGGCTCCAGATGCAAAGGCTTCGCCACTCTATGTACGGGCTACTCGGCGCATTACTATCGCAAGACAGTCTGAGTTTGTTGGAATGAGAGAACCTACGAGTGATCGAGATACTGGCGGTTAATCCACTTTCAGCGACTTTTATATTTTACACGAAAAACGTTAGCTCTCTACCCATGTTCCTTCTTTTGAATGCCGGTAATTATTTTAATAACTCGGCCAGTGCTGCAGGAGGTTGCAGTGAGTCAAGTAAAATAGATGTATTTCAACCTAATGAGCTCATTTTTTAGAAGAAATTTAAGTATAAAAATAGGAATCCGTGACAAAGAAAACACGTTAAAGGTTTCGTAATCATACTCTCTGGATTATTCTCCTGTGCTGGCATATCGCTTTGATTGTGTGGCAGGCGGCCACCGGTTTCAGGCCTCCCAACAGGCGCCATTGGTCGAGTTTATGACACGACGCAATTATCTCGCCCAGTGGCGCTCGTCCTTTCACCTCACCCCGCCGTCACCACCACCTCGTCACCTATCCCCCGCAGCTGCCATTTCCCCTCTGCGGTTGCCTTGCCTCAGCCTTCCCATTGCACTATCACTCCCTGCATCCTTTGTTCATCCCAACCTTCTCACCCCACCAGCTGCATCCTTCCTCCACCTCCCAACCCTCACTAATCCCAACCCAGCCCAGCCCTGCCCACCTTCACCCGTCCGCCCCAGCCCACCACAGCCCTCACCCAGCCCCGCTCAGCCCCTGCTCGCACCCCGCTCAAGCCCCTGCTCCAGCCCCTGCCTGCAGCCCCTGCTCGAGCCCGCGCAGCCCCGCTCAGCCCTGCTCCAGCCCTGCTCCAGCCCCGCTCCAGCCCCTGCTCAGCCCCTGCTCCCAGCCCCTGCTCCCAGCCCCTGCTCGCAGCCCCTGCTCCCAGCCCCGCTCTAGCCCCTGCCTCAGCCCCGCTCAGCCTGCTCAGCCCCGCTCAGCCCCTGCTCCCAGCCCCGCTCCAGCCCTGCCCCAGCCCCTGCTCCCAGCCCCTGCTCCCAGCCCCCGCTCCCAGCCCCCGCTCCCAGCCCCCGCTCCCAGCCCCCGCTCCCAGCCCCCGCTCCCAGCCCCCGCTCCCAGCCCCCGCTCCCTAGGCCTTCACTCAGACCCACCTTCAACCTCTCCCCAGCACCGCAGGTGCGCCCCCAACCCACGTACAGCCCTGCCCTTAAATCCACTTCCAACCCCCCCCCGCCCCCTTTCTCCTGGCCCCCTTTTATCCCCACAGCCCCGTCTCGCTTTCGCCCCCCCCCCCGTCATAGGTGCCGGCCTCGTCTCTATGGTCGGCCTCCCCTTCATTGCCAGTCTCGCCTCCGCTCACTTCCCCGCCCGCGCCCAGCCCCGTCCGAGCCGCTCATCTGCCCCCGACACACCCGCGCAGACCTAGTGCGCCCCTGCCCCCGCGCTTGTGCGCTCTGTATCCGCTGATTAGTTCGCTCAGCGTGCCGTGCGTGTGCTGCGTCGGCGCCGCAGGGGTGCTGGGCGGAAAATTGATTGTGTTGGGAAACAGTCCGGCGGCGTGGACCTGTCGCCACCGATGTTGCTGGCGCATTGAGAACTGCCGCGAACTATTGTGGAAGCGACGTTCAAATGCCGGGAAGAAGGGCATTAGTATACTGAAGTGTTCTCTCTTTCTCTCGGGTTTAGATAACCGGTCGCAATCTTCTTGGCGTCTGAAAAATTTAATTGCATTCGAAGTGTTCGTTTTTGCACCAGGGAGAACATTATTGAGAAGAAAGTATAAAACGAGTAAATGACCATTACAATGATCTTAGTTTTTAGACAAATTGACTAACGTTTTCAGTCTTTACATAATAGCAAAAGAAGGGTAACATTGATCAGCGCCACTGGAGCATTCTGTTCATCATTTTCGTTAAATGAATACATATGAACTGACCTCCAGAGCATACTTCAGATTTTCAGTTAAAAATTTTTCTTCCTAAGTTGATTTAATGTGTTAGAGTTCGTTTTTATGTCTGATTTAATCATGCAAAATAATTAGAATGCACATTAATCGTTGTTTGTTTTTTTTCATTAATATATTCAGAAAAATGTATTTACTTTGTTCTAAAAGGAACTCTTTCCTCCTAACATTATGTGCTCTGAAATGAAAGTACGAATGTCATTGTTTTCCCATGCAGAACATAACGACACGAGTGATACAGTTTACAAATGTATCAATATTCCATTTCAAAAAGCTGCGTCAGCAGTTCCGAAGCCCTCCGTGCCTGAGCATAATTAAAAGACGATCGATCGGCGATGATGCATTCTCTCGCAGAGCCATTTCCTCTCTCTTTCAGTTTGCCCAACGGAATTCGAATAACTGCGCGGCGGCGGTCGGCGCGCGCTGGCGGAGGGCTTCGCCTCCGCACCCCTACCCCTTCGCTCCCGCGCCCCTCCGCCGCCCACGGCGCTCGGTGCCACGTGGAGCTGCGCCTCGTGCGCGGCGGCGGGGGCGGTCCCGCAGCGTTGGCCGCGCCCCGCAGTGGGCCGGAACGGACCACGAAGCACGTGCATCTTGCGAACTGAGGCAGAACCCGGTATGCCAAACCGAAACGGGTGGCTCAGGGCATCAACAGATGTGCCTCTGACCGGGAGGTCCTATGTTCGAGGCCCGACGGTGGCATGATATTCGACACTACCTTGTCAGCCAGGTCGAATTCAGTCGCTGTAGGAAGGAGAATTCCAGCAGCCGGCTGCACTAATCGGGAGTTTTCCGTGGATTCTCCGATCAGTACCGGAACAAACGGGCCGCTCGCGATCATTCCTTCCTCTTCCTTGTTCTATCCTCCTCTTATTTATATTACACTCCCACTACATTCACTACACTAACACATGAGGGGAGCCCAGAGTTTGTCCCAGCGGGGACTGTACCCCACTGGAGGGAGATACCTGGTTGAGGGAAACGCCGCTGCCCTTTGGTAGGTCGGCACCGGATCAGCGGAGGAAGATCACCGGCACCTCTCGAGAAAACGCATGCACTGCACTTACGGGTCTAATAACCTCCGCAGTTGCCGCGCCCGGAATCACTAATCAATCAACCGACCCGTCAAAAACCCGATTTATGTTATTTGACATTATTGATATTTTCGTTCTCGGTGAAATGTTGCAGTGACCTGCCAGAAAGGAAGAGGCTGTTAGTTGTGAAACTCTTTAATGGACTTGCTGTAGTAGTAAATAAAGTCCAAATTTCAGTAAACCCATTGACTTTGGAAAGCGACTCCTGAAAAATTAAGTTTTTGGACATGCGGGTTTTGCCTTAGCCCCTAACATATTAAGCAATAAACGCCATAGTTGTGGTCTTGGTTGGTGAAACGGTTAGCTTGCTGAACCCTCGCATCGGCTGGGTTGGGAAATGTCGTGCGAGATCAGGAAATCAAGTTAAATTTAAGACGGCCTTTCCTACTCAAAACAACATAATATGTGGCGAAATTGCATTGTGGTGACTGACCTGCCCTGTGTCATACTACGAAACAAGCGCTACGAAATTTATGAATGGATAGCATGAAAGTAGGTTTCACTCCTCGCAATAGGGTTACAACATTATCTTGGATGATGGTGAATCGTTAGGTAAACCGAATGCTGTATTGAACAATAATATCAAGTGGATGTTATGAATGGCTAACATGAGATGAAAAGTATTTGTTCATTCAATGTGATTGTGTAGCAAAAAAAATCTTATTACCAGTAACTCTTAGTATGATGGGAAGGCAGTTAAATCTTTGAAACAAAAACTACAAAAGTTAAAATATATAAAAATTAAAACGTAAAACATTTCGTTTTAAATTCAACATTCGTTTTTGAATTTCTTACCAAACAAATCTATAAAAGAACACGTAAAACACGCGTTATTTCATAATTCCGTGCTTCTCCCTATATGTCATCTTTTAAACAATGTTGATTGAAGTACCAGTTTCGTAATAGCATAACCAATCAAGCTACGCTCGTTTTTCGAATGCTTTCGCTCTACTGTACGGTGAGTGGGAGGAGGAGCGGGGCGAGCAGTGTAGCCTGAAGCGGCTGGCTGTGTCCGCCCAGCCAACTGGCTTATCGGCCGCTTCAAACGGCCGCTTCCAGCACCAGATACGGCGCGCTCGTAGTGCCCGCCTCGCGCGCCCCGCACCCCCCCCCCCCGACCAGCCGCCCCGCCCGCCTGTGCTTTTATGGAAGGCGCGTGGTCCTGACGGGCGTATTTTCTCTGCGCGGGTCACCTGAACTGCCGCAGGGGAAGTTAAGTTTGTGACAGATGCACATGACGACCCGTCGCCACGTGTACATTCGAAAAGGGTTTCTTTTTTTAGAGAGGTATTGAAAATCTATAGTATTCATTTGATTGTATTGACTGTGCGGACCATATTCGTAACACACATTATGATTTCTAACAAAAGACAAAGGTATACTAAAGGAAAATATGTCCAGAGTGGACAAGCATTCCATAGCAAAATAAACATCCCCATTTACAAGACCACATTCGAATATGGATCTGGTCAGGCAAATGTTACATTCTCCAAAAGTTGTGTACAGAAATGTATATATGAATAGCTTGGCATGAATTGTCGGAGCCTCAGCACAATGGCCGTAGATCCGAAGACACATCTCACATCGCCGGAAGAGACTCGCGCCGCCCCAGCCTTCCACCGTTGGGGTTCGGGCTCGATCTCCGGCTAATCCATGGGGAATTTGGGATGGGCAACGCGAGCTTTCTGCAGATTTTCGTGGAGTCCTCCCGTTTCTCATACTTCTAATTCCACCATTTCTCAATCATCCATCCATCATTAGCACTGTCATATTTACACGCTTGAGCCTGCATGACCTCTTCTGTCGAAGGGCCACCAAACCCCAATAAATAAATAAATAACATTTCAAGATTGCCATCATCGGGGTGCCCGGTAAGCCGCTTATGTTAAGATATGATGTCGATGATCCTAGGGTGAACAATGAGAATGAAGAGTGAGAAAATGGGGGAAAGAAAGGTGTGGAAACGTGTCGCGACCCCACATTGTCCACCAGAAATTCCTCGTCTGATGAGAATCGAAGCACCAGCGGTGGACCCTACATATTGACCCATTTCGCAGAAATAAATATATTGAATAATTCGAAACCTGCATTATTAATTACTAATACAGTTCCACTCATTATTAAAGTTCCTGAATGTTTTTGAATCGTATTCCCCTATCCACTTCCACAGTCAACATACTTGTACCTTCACGTTTCTCGATCTAGACCACAAGTTTTGGGTTGTATTTCACCTTTTTCCAGATCGTCTTAGACCAATGTCACCTCTAATCACGATCGAGCTCATCAACTGACAAGCTACAGGTTACTAGCGTTCTGGAGAAAGGTTCCTCATTGCCGCCGCTTATAGCCTACTGGTCTGGTATTTTTGCACCTTTTGGCGCTGCGAACTCGTTTGGCCAGTTTTACTGGCGAACTTGTGCTCAGTGAGCAGCGAAGGAATTATTAGTGTCGACCATGTCCTTGCTTTCAACCGCGAGGAAAAAAGAAATATCGAAGTCAGGACGCGGTTCACTTCATAGAATCTGCTCGAGCGTTTCCACCGTGCCGTCGGAATAGTAAAAAGTTGTAGGAATTGGTTTTCACTGGGGTTTGGAAAGGGAAAATTAGGTCAGTGAGTACAAGGTGCCCTCGTTCCCGATCCTCGGGATTAGAAGAGAATCCTTTGAATACTGAGTAATGTATTGTTCGTGTCGGGTCACGAAGCTTGATATTATTCGCTTGGGTGAGCTAACAGGGTAATGTGAATACATGCCAAACCGGTAGAGTCGAGAAAAAAGAAGCTCACGCACAGTAATTTGTTAACTTAATTCACCAGTCAGAGGATTTTAAAAAATTGTGTATTCCCGTTTCCCGACTCTGTCAATTAGGAATTTTGATTCGGGAATCATAAAAATTGAAGCAAGTATATGAATCTATGTATTTTATCGTATTTACTCGCGTTGGTGATTCCCGCACCCTCCTACTGATGATCATTTCCGAAGTCAGAATCGTCCATATTGCTGATGCCACAGCGACTTTGTTTGTGTGTTTTTGTGCGTGTGTGTTTTTGTGTGTGTGTGTGTGTGTGTGTTGTGTGTGTGTGTTGTGTGTTTGTGTGTGTGTGGTGTGTGGTGTTGTGTGTGTGTGTGTGGTGGTGTTTGTGTGTGTGTGTGTGTGGTGTTTGTGTGTGTGTGTGTGTGTGTGGTGTTTTGTGTGTGTGTGTGTGTGTGGTGTTTTTGTGTGTGTGTGGTGTGGTGTTTTGTGTGGTGTGTGTGTGTGTGGTGTTTTGTGTGTGTGTGTGTGTGGTGTTTTGGTGTGTGTGTGTGTGTGTTTTGGTGTGTGTGTGTAGCCGTGTTCAGGTGTGTGTAAATATGAGTCCGGTCGCGAGACGATGCTGATCTTCCGTTGATTTTCCAGCGGTTTCTCCTGGAATTGACACTAGGAGAATGAAGGACAGGAACTGCAGGATGCCGGTGGCGATTTATGTGATAGTGAAAATACTTCCAGTGATTAAAGCCGTGTGGTTTTCGATAATAGGTTACGAGGTAGTGACGTTGACGGAAAAAATGGAAAAAGGAAAAGGAAGGTGAAGGTTACATGGACGCATTGCAGGATGAGGCGGAGTGGAAATAGGGAAGGACGTCTGAGTATCAGTGTGATCAGCCGATGAAATATACTCGAATGTGCGATTTAAGCAGCGTTTCGTGGATGTATCTTAGGAAAGCTGATCAAAGGGTGGATTTTACAGAGGAAGAAAAGATACGCCTTCGGGGGGAGATAAAGCCAGTGACATTTATACATACCATTAAGATTCTGAAATGGTTGATAATTCAAATCCCCTGTATATGGATGAAGTTGTTCCCAGATTGGGAAGTGAACAATTGCGGGCAAAACGAAAGATCACCCCAGGCTGAGTCTCGTGTCATCAGCAAAACCAAAATTCAATTTTAATTCAAAATGTGTAATAAAAGTGGTTTCTATACTAAAAATTCAGGCGATAAAAACACCATTGTGTTCCTCATATTAGCAGTAATTCCTTTTCAGGTTTGGGCTCAGAAGCATAGGTTCCCGAAGAGAGTGTATAGTAATAACTTTATTTTTTACTGATATGTTACTGCTTGTTATTGCCTTCGATATTTACTGCATAACTTACCTGATTCGAGAGATACATGAAAACAGTTGAATGTTGCTCCATATTCTGTTATGAATTATGGGAAGGGAATTATGAAAAGAATTATGGGACGGAAATGTGAAATGACAAACCGGGTCAAGTTAACAACTAGTTAATTAGTAATTAAGTAATTGTGAATAATTAAAATTAGGTAAAAATAATATTATGTATGTACCACGGGCGTTAACGGGTTCTAATTATTTCATTAGAACCCTTCAAACGCCCTTGGTGCATAAATAACCATTTCAGATTTGTCGCAGCGTGTATGTCACCGGAACTGACGGTCGGGTGGTGAGGTTAGGGGTGAAATAGCGGGGCCGGCGCGATGCGGGGCAGGCTGACATAATGAGCCCCCCAATCTCGTCTGTTCATCAATTTGCTTTTTTGTTGTGAATATCAGGAAAAGGTATTTTTTTCTTCGGCCATACTTGGAAATATTGTCGATGCTTTGATTTAAGAAAGGGAAATATTCTGTACATTTTGGAGTCAATAAACCGCTGTTTATTAAGAAAAAGTTTTCCAGTAATGACCTAGAAACATTTGTTCATCTAATTGAGCTGAAGAGAGTGTTTTATTAACTTGAAATGCCTCACTCTGTGTATTGTACGTAAGTAAGAGAGAGAATGAAACAAATTCGAATGAAGAATCGAAAGAAATATGATCCTGAGAAAAACGAGAATGAGGAGAAGGAAAGAAAAAATAGAGAGTGGAGGAGGGAGGCGAGAAAGTGAAGAAATAAAGAGAGAACATTTTTGCATAGGACAAATTTTAGGAAAGTTTTTGGAGGTCTTTTCGAAATAGAGATCGATTTTACTAACTTCCGGGGGGAGGTATTTTGAGTACCGTAGTGAACAGGATCAGAGGTTAGCACAGCGAATCGGTGGCAGCTTCTACGTGTGCGGTCTATACGAGGACTATGCAGGACGCGTGAAGCAAGAGAGCTTCGTAGGAGCTTACATACATGAGATGAGGAGGGGGCGGGGCGGGGCCTTATTGCTGCGCGCAGCGATACTCTGCGCCCTACGCGCGCTTTGCAGGTCGATGCCCCGAATGCATGAGAAGAGGAGGGCGCGGACTCCACCGCTGGCACGTGGCCCTCTCTGCTCCTTGGACTTTCGGGAGGTATTTTGAGGCATGTGCCACAGCTAATATAGTTTGCAAATAAAAGTATCCAAAGTTTTTAATGACGATCATTTATTTCAGCATTGCACGTTTCGTAACTAGTTTTGTTACATCATCAGGTGCTTAGTGAGGGAACTACTATCCCATTGAATTACCTCTGCAGTAGAACCTCGAGAAACATTACGAAATTAACTCACTCAGTTGATATCACATAACTAACTGTTACAGTAACTGTTAGTTATGTGATATCCACTGAGTGAGTTAATTCAATGTTCTCGATGGTTTACGCAGAGTAATTATAACTGTTACAGTAACTGTTAGTTATGTGATATCCACTGAGTGAGTTAATTTCGTAATGTTTCCTCGATGGTTCTACTGCAGAGGTAATTCAATGGGATAGTAGTTCCCTCACTAAGCACCTGATGATGTAACAAAACTAGTTACGAAACGTTGCGCAATTGCTGAAATAAGTGATTGTCATTAAAAACTTTGGATACTTTTATTTTCAAACATATATTGACAGTGAAGAAGAAATATTGACATAGCTAATATCGTTGTTTATTCGAATGGCCGAAATGTATCTTTGCATATTATAGTAACTTAGAAAAATCTATCTGCTTGGAAATGCTTCACGCGTGCTGTAGAATTAAAAATCGGTTTTCGAGAAAAGGGCGTTTAGTATTTACTTCCACCTGACAAATGGTGAAAAAAAAATTTTATGAGGAAATCTCTTTTGCTATTGATCTCAAAAGGTGAGTATTTGGACGTACATGGAATCGCCACTAGTATACATTTAATGTTTATATGTGAATCATAAAAATTCCTCTTTGTTTAGTTCGTTGTAGACTATTTTCAATAGAGTCATGGTGTGAATATCGAATTTTGAACTGTTGCTGCTGTTCCAGCAACTTGCCTTTATTTTGACGTTATAACATTCACTTCTTGCGAGAGATCAACGCGATATGGGGTCTCAGCACCTTCCCTTTACCGAAATATGAAGCTCCCAAGGCTCGGTTTCATCACTATAAGAGGATTTGCGAACAAAATCACCCCCAAATCCGAAAAGCAATTTTGGGCTCGATACAGCTTGCTGAAATGCGGTAATATTAAAGTAGCGCCCCACGTTATAACCGTTTTTAGATACGAACGAGCGATAAAGGAGTTGAATAACGCCAGAAGATTTTTGAAAACGTTAGTGGTGAACCTTAGTGAATGAAAAATATTTTGTGAGTAAATTGTGTTGTGATGGGTTTTTCAAAACATGAAAGAGTATTGTGGCTTCCGTGCATACGTATCGATCCGACGTAGTTCGAAATGGACATCTGTAAGTCTGAAAGAAAGACTTTTACAGATAATAGAGTACAGCAATGGCGTGGCAAACGGCGGGTGAAGTCAGAAAGGTTTTTGCGCAACTAAGTCGAAATAAAAGACGTTCCGAATAGTGGCGACAAGCTGTGTAATTCCATAATGCCACATCCTCTGGATTCGCATTTGTCCAATTTAAGTTGCCCATTAATAATTGATCTGTGAATGTATATGTTTTCTCCCAGTATGATACTGCATCGTGGACATACAGAATTAGCTGCACACACACTGGTGCCACAGTCGCCAACAAATCTCAGATAAGTTGACTGAGTGATCGATTAGCATTCCATTTAAGTCGCTCGATAAATCCGGTGGAATAGCGGGCTCCACTATCATTTTGAATTCGAGTTGCTGCATGCGCAGGGTCTCAGAGAATACGCTAAAATGCTTCTCGCTGTACAAAAACCCTTTAAGAATGTATTTTGATCTAAACATTTAATATTAATTATCCGGAAGTGACAATTGATAGCGAGCCACACAGGCAGGACGTCGAGGAAACCATGGAGGAAATGCGATAAACGCTTTGTATCTTATCTGGGTGAGAGGAAGACAACCAGAAAATCCACGAACATTTCAGTTGGCTCCTGACTACAGACAGTGCATGGTATTTGAACGTTGCCAGTACGATTAGTGCACTATTAGAAAGAAAGTAACTCCACTCGTTGCGTCCTAATGGATTCTGGTGATATCGCGTGTCAGCGAGATGGGGAAAGCTGTTCATGCCATTGCGCCCATCAGCTACGGGCGCTTAGAGCAGCCGTTGAGCAGCTGAAAAGCAAGATGGAAGCACGAATACATCAGCAAGAGCAGACACTGGGTAGAGCCTTAGCGTCTCTTGTTCCAACAGTGGAGAAGCTGTCCGCCAAAATAGACAGGCGGCAGCCCGTGTCAGGAGTGCAGTCTTGTGCATTGCTGTCTGACGCTGCAGAAGCAAGCCGCCTTCGGGAGTGTCCTTCGCGCCCGCCGTTCCCGCCACCACCGCTGCTGCTGCCCCGTCGGCCCCCGTCCTCGACCCAGGCCAGTGCCAACGCTGCACGCGGCCGCGACCGCCGGGGACGCGGACGCGCTGCGGTGGAAAAAGGGGCACCGATCCCACGACGCGCGACGCCTGGGCAACAGCGCTCTGCACTGCGCCGCGCGGGCGGGCACGTGGCGGCGCTGGACGCGCTGCTGGAGGCGGTGGAGGCCCGTGCGCCGGAGGCGACGGCGGAACGGAAGACGGAACGGGCGGCGTTGGCGGCGAACGCGCGGGGCCACAAGTTCCGGACGCCGCTGCACGCCGCCGCCAAGGACGCGCTCACGCCGCTGGACACCGCCGTCCTCTCCGGGTACGCCTCCCTCGTCCAGCTGCTGCTGGAGAAGGGCGCCGACCCGCAGCGCCGCGACGCCCAGCAGCGCTCCGTGCTGTATCACGCCGCCGCCGGAGGGGACCGCGAAACGGTGTTGCTCCTCTTGGAGAAGGGGCTGGACGTGCAAGAGAAGAACGCCGCGGGGCTGACGGCGCTTCATGTGGCTGCAAATATGGGACACGTGAGGTAATAGAAGTGCTGTTGGAGAAGGGCGCGACATCAACGCCGGCATCGAAAATGATGAAACTCCCCTTATGGACGCTGCGCTCGGGGGCCACGGGAAGGCAGTAGAGACTCTGCTGGCAAAAGGCGCTTTTATCAAAGAGCCTGTGAACAAAAGCGGAGGTGCTCCGTCGACAAACCACCTCCAAAAGATGCTCCTGGTTGCAGCGGCTAAAGGTGGTAGCGCGGACGCTGTGAAAGCGCTGTCTAAATGCGGCGCGAGTGCTATTCCTGCGGTTCTACAGTTCGCCCTGGAGCGCGCTCGCAACGCCGAGGTGGTGTGGGCTCTGGCGGACGTCGCTCCCGACCACTTCCACCAGATCGCCGAAGACGCTCTGTCCACTCTGGTGACCAGAGGTAATGCGGATGCGCTGCGGGCCGTGCTCGCCACGGGAGTCGGCGTGCTGGGCGAACGGAGTGTGAGCGCGCTAAGATTGGCCGCCGAAAACAACCAAGTAGACTGTGTTTCTGCCCTGCTAGACGCCGGTGTGTGGGATGAAGATCTGGTTGCTCTACATACGCTGTCAAACAAGGATACGTGAGATCCGTCTCCTTATTTATAAAGAGAGGTTTGACTGATAAGCAGAAAAATGAGGCGTTGAGTGTTGCGAAAACTCATTCCCGGATTGAAATCATGAAGGTTCTTGTGGACGCTGGAGCTGACCCTTTTGTGGTAGATTCGAAGGAAGCTTGGGAGTTCGTGAAAGTTTATGCGAAGCAGAAGATAAACAAACGCACGACAGAGACCCTTTGAACATATCCCGCGACTGGTAACAATTTTGATGTATGGAATTTAATGTGATAAGTCCGGTATATACGGTACAGTTTTCGTGCAGATGCTCATACAGTTTCTACACAGAAACTTCAAGATCCCAAACTAGACTTACAAAAGCCAAAAGTCGCGCATACACGGTCTACACGTTTTCTGCGCGAATCGCCACATGCCGCCGCTGCGGGGTCTAAAGAGAAACGACTGAATTGCGCCGTCCGAGTACTGACAGTGGTGGTATTTCTGTGTGTGCGTTCTGGTTATGATCTTTATTTGGTATTAATTAACTATGACGAGCATAGAGAATAAAAATAGGAAGTCAAGAATTGGGAAAAAATATATCACTTCACACAATCGCACTTTGACGCATCTAACCACAAAATCGTAATGGCCGATCCCCGTTAGTGTATTGTTCTGCCACTAGGGGCGCTTAAGTCAAACTAGGCTTTCTGCATAAAAAAAAATTATGAACATGTTCATATAGGAAACGTGCAATCTGTACGTCCAATTTGCACGAAAACTGTACCGTGTATACCGGACTTCACTATAGACAGTAAAACATCGGTTTTGTTATTTAAATTGATCATTAATCACATAATTAAGTTTGCATCAGTACATAATTATTATATCTGATAATTTATGCCTGATTTGCTTAGTCATATTTTTAAACATAATATATTAAACATAATATATTTTTATAATTCAACCCAAAACATTCTTATTTCTTTTCCAAATGTGTCCCATGTTTACAATGAGTAAATTGTAGTTTTGCAATTCATCTTCGTATTTGTACATGCCTTTCCGTGTGCGTGCATGTACCAACCACTACTGAAGAGAAAGATGTGTGTTCTACTCAACTTCGTGAGCGAGTTGTCAACAAAGCAAAGCTTGCTTGCTGTGTTTGAAAGCAGTTTACTGTTACGCTAAAACAAGAAGCTTTGTAGACCGTTTAAACGTCGTAAATATGCAGCTCGGAAGGTTCTAGTAAGTTGCATTTGTCTTCAATGGTATAGCACAACTAACAATAAACAGTCAGTTCACTAACGAACAGACAAGGGTAAACTTCGTGTGGGAAATTTTCTTTCGCAGAAAATTCAGTCGTTTCCTTCTACTTTTACTGAAATGGTCATTTCTCAACCTGAAAGAGTTAAATAGTCATAAAAAAGAGAACTATCTTCATAATTCCATTTAATAGATGCGTAATAAATGTTAATAACTTCTTGTATAATTCACGTTCTTCGCATTTGCATGTTTTACTTTCTCGCATACTACTTACGTAGTATACAAAAAGGTGCTCCGGTAGAAAACGCGGATAAATCTTCTTCCAATATGTAATAAAATACTTTCTCAAACACGTTGTGTAGTCAGAATCCACAGTTTGTGGGTCCTTGATACCGAAAAATTGGTTTAAGGCAAAACGTCTGTCCATGCGTCTTGTCTTGATTGAACAATGCTAGCGGGTAAACCGTAAGCAGGATTTTCACCAAAATTGAAATATTTGCATTGATCTGGTTGATGTTGCGGCTTCTTCAACTTGAAAGGGATATTTTGAGGCGATACTGTGCATTAAGCCTAAACATTTTCACAGTATTCTAAAAAAGACTCAATTTCTTTCAGTAAATTGTTCCTTCAGATAGAACAAAATCTTAAAATGTGGCGTTGTCTTATTTTCGTTGCATTTATAGCATTTTTCGAAAATTGTAAAAGTTTAATTGTTTTTCAGCACATTTCTTCACTATAATATTGAAGAAGCACACTTTTTTCGTAATAAAATCTGCTCTATAACCTTGGATCTCTAAATAAGGTCATTACAATTTTTCACAAACCTTCACGTAATTTGGGAAATACAGAGAACTAAAAATGTTTTTTGCAAAGGCCCCAAATTGTTTCTTCAGAAATTTTTGGAATAGAGCAACTGTCGTTTAAAATGGCGTACGTTCATTTTAGATGAATCCTCCGTATTTTCGAAAATTGCAGTGAATGAACATCGCAAAACCACAATATTGATGATAGAGATTTTTGACTGAATGAAATGTGTTCTTCAAAATTACATCCTTAAATTAGATCAAGTACATTTTTCGAAAATATGCGAATTTCGCCTAATTTTTGGCTATTCCAATTTCCTCCACTTCTGCTAGAATCTTTCAGGAAGTTTCTTTCTTATCAGGTTCCAATACAGCAATGCGAACGCCGCGACACGGCAGATTAAAATTCACAGGAAAGATAAGTTTTGAAAATAGTATATTTTAATACTAAAAATTGCATAAAGGTAGTTCACGAAGCATCCAGTATTTTAAAGTAAGATAAATGTAGAACAGGTATTTTGTCTTTCGCCACGAAATAAACTATTCCGTTAACATTACCGGGAGTACATCTGATGTCACTGCAGTGCCTCTGACTGGGAGGTCCTAGGTTCGAATCCCGACAGTGGCAAGATTTTCAATCCTAGCTTGTCAGGTGGAATTCAGTCGCTGTCTGGAGGAGAATTCTAGCGGCCGGTTACTCTGATCGGTAGTTTTTCGTGGTTTCTCTGATCAACACCAGGTGAATGCCGGAGCAGTACCCTAACAAACGGGCCACGGACAGCGCGCGATCTTTCCTACATTATACTTGACCTGTTCTCCCCTTACACACACTTACATTAACATGCACTAACATGAAGATCGGTAGGGAGCTTAGAGCTTGTCCCGGTTGCGGCGGTGCCCAGCTGGATGGAGATACCTGGTTAAGGAAAACCCCGCTAGCCGATGGTAGATAGGCGCCGGATCTCGCCATCCAGCGGGGGAAGATCAGTCACCTCCTGAGTGAAAACCTGCACTACACTCACGGGACTAATGACTTCAGTAATTGACGCGCACGGAATCACTACCAACCAATCATTATCATTACAATAGTTCTTCAAATTGCCAATTTTTTAGACTCTTCACTTTTCTTGTGCCCCGACGTGGCCATTGCGACTTCCCAGTTTTATTTTCTCGCACACACCCAAATCTTGGATACAGAAATATTAATCTATCTTGAAATGTCTTTTTCTACTCTTCTCGCGTATTCGTAGAAGCATTCTCATTGATTCTTCTGAGTCGTGTCCCGTACTCTACCGTGAGAAATTTCAACACCAGTGTTACCTGGAAGTGCGCGAAGATTCTTCATAAAGAAAGACTATTTCTTTGACGATGTAGTTGTTTGTAGGTTTAGTAGTTGTTAGAGGTTGCGCTTAGATTTCTGGGAAATGTAAGTGAAAGAAGAAATAATGCAATGAATATTGTTTGTATTTTAATTTTTTAAAAAACTTTTCATATTAAAAGTGCTAATACATGATCAAAGTGGCAATATTTCGTCGTGACAATACTTGTAAAGAATCTAATGAATGTTCAATGATTAAGGTCATCTCAAGCTGACTATTCATATTTTAAATCTTGAATTCTATATAATCAATTTAAGCGAACGTGAATCGAAAGCTTCGAAAAATATTTCCGTTAGGAAGCGATTTTTCAGGTGGAACCTCGACAATTTTCGTTTCTTTCTCTTTGAATTTGAAATGTTATATAATAATAGAGCATTGTGTCGTATTGTTTTCATTAGGTACTAGCCCCTTAACCAAACATTCTGCATTGAAACTGTCTATTCTTGTATCAAGTTCGAAACACATCTTTCGTGCAACTGGTTTTTTCGGAAATGTATGTCTGAACTGAGAATCTTACGTCATGTTACGTCGTGCTTGCTGGATGAAGCTTCATTTCGAAACCAATGTTACTTTCCTTTCCCACAAGCTGCCTTGCTACTACGATTCCGAGGTGCTTCCTAGCCTGTCAGCATGACTCTTACACGAGAAACACTCTTTGTAATGCATTTTCTCCTTTTCACCGTTTTTAATATTCTGCATTTTCAGAATGTAATGAAACCTTCTTTTTTAGACAATTGACTGTGTCTTGTTTTTGCAAGATTTCAATAATTAATTTATTCGGCATCGTGAATTTCTAGTTCTCTTTTTGCGTTTGTTTTTTTCACCACACGACGAGAGAGTGCGAATCCCATTTCGCACCAAGCCGCTATTGGGATGTCAAGTTGCCTCACAAAGAACTAATTTTATTGAATCTGGGAAGAAAAAGCAGCTGCAAAAAAATTGTAATATATTCAGGAGTTGCATCCGTTTCGCAACCGCTGCGGCGCCGCATTACTCAAATATAATATTCATGCAGTTGCTGCAGGCATTGTGCGGATGAGTTCTGGCGCTGCCTGGCTTCCCTGGAAAGAATAGTAGTTTGCCGAAATCCAGTGTTTGAAATTGTTCCTTTGCAGTTAAAACCGCGCTCATAACGACTTAGATTCGATGGTGAACAGGGTAGCCATAACGTACCATAGTTGACACCCCAAAAATAAATGTACCATAATTGTACCGTGTATTTTTTAAATAATAAAAAAAAGTGAAATATTACTGATTTTATATTAAAAGGAATATTGGACATTAGTTCTCGCCCCCTCTTTAACGTGTGAACCATTTATCTCACATTCCTCTCATGAGTGTGATTCAGTGCTGCCAGATAAAGATATAGAAAAGGTCCTAATTGTTATCTTAGCGTTAGTTTCCGAATGCACCATTGAGCATATGGTGTTAAGTTTTATATTATAAAATCATATAAAAGCATATACCTCTACAAAATGTATTATAATTACACCATAATTTTGTACATTTCCATCGTACTATATTGTACCATAATTTTTGCCTCCCCCCAGTCATAATTCACGCTATTGCATCTACAGCTTTGATGGTGAAATGAACATCAACTTCGAGCGATTCAGACTACAATCAAACATTTCGACGAAATATTTACAAGAGTGTATTATGTAGAGTGGAGTATTTGCAATGTCTCTTGTGTTGTGTTAAATTTATACTTCTGAATTTGTGATAGTAAACGTCTGAAAATAAAATAACTGCATATTTCAATTACTCAAAATGTATTTCTCATTTTGTTGTATTCCTAACATAGCATTAGAAGTTTGAGTAAAATTTTCAAATTAGTTGTGCGTAATAAAGTCATTAACCCAGGCTATTTGGAAAAAAATTTTTGAGAATTAATGAAATTAAATTTATAAATACTTAATTGTTATTTAAGAAAGAACGGATTGTTTAAATTTGCTTTCCTTTTTTAAGAGAAAAATTCAAATTGACTAAGTGATGAGTCATTCATATATATGACGAAAATTTATATTATTTAGCGAGATGTATGCGAGACACGTTAAATGTGTACATACTAAATCACTGTTGAAGGCATTGATTGAAGATATCTGCGTGTGGTAGGAAGTATGTACTCAAAGCTCATAGCTTTCTTTTGTTTGTGTTGGACCAAGTGGCGGATAAGGACCATATCTAATAAGTAGTAAATCAAAAATTCATATCGAATTTAGTTGCATAGTCTTCCAGAATGGCAGGAATACTCAGAATAATGTGACTCCATAGAAACTTCGCACAGGAGATATCTCCTCGAATTAACATGTTTAATTACTGTATTTAAGTAAAACAACTGAATAGTTGATGCCGTCTTCTGTTTTTCTATTTTTTATTACGCTCTCTTACGAGCGCTACAACAAACGATACAAAGTTATCACATGCTGCTGAAGCAGCATCCTTAGCTTTCAGTTACAGGTATAATGCAAATTTCAGTTTGGACAAGAATTACAATTCTTGAATATCGATTCACATAAATTTTCTACCTCTCAGATACCCATTTGTTCAGTTTTAATGGTTCTGGCAATGACACGAAATGTTTCCTCCTGCACACTCGAAATTTGACTTCCACGTAGCGATTCTTGAACGTTACGAATGTAGTGTGGAGTGTTCAAAGTTACGAGCCTGATGACGAGTTCATGGTACGAGACCCATTTCAGTGTTGAATTTTAATATCGTGACGCCGGTACTTCTTCTCGTCGACTCGCGGCGTCGTCAACGCTTTTGTTTCACGAACGCGGGCGGTGACTACATGTGGCCTCTGGCCTCCGGCGCGGCGCGCTGGGACGGAGCCGGCCATAAGAGCGGCAGCTGGAGTCGCACAGTGGCCAGGAAAGGGCATAAACTAAGTAGTACAAGAATCGTACAACGTGGTGAAATAATTGAAGTCATCTTCGTCAACTTATTAGATTTATTCAGAGAGCCGTCGTCATCAGTTTTGCTATACGTTGCGAAAGTCGGAAGACGGGCACTGACGATGACGGCAAAGCCTTCAAATGCCGTCTCTCTGCGTAAATCTAGTAAGTTAGCGAAGATGACTATAGTTATTTCACCATTTAATTACGTCAACACATCATCAGCATTCACATAATTCGTACATCATGTTCATTTTACTTTCATGCGTACTAATATGTACGAAATATAGAGGTAATTTAGAATAAAATGCATAATGCTGCAGAAAAGCGATGTAGGACTTGGTTCGCGTTTCGTGCGAGTGCAGGTTGCTCGGCAACGCTAAGAGCAGGAAAGTGTATGGAAGGGAGTTGTGCGCAGCTTCTAGATGTGTGATTTTGCATTTCGTTTTCATTGCAAGTGTCGATTGTTTCTATCATTCTCGTTAGTTACCCTGTTCTGTTAAAATTTTTGGTTACGGCTTTGCGTGGACCTGTTGTCGTGAGGATGTATGATACGTGAATACTTACGTTCACTGAGAAAAAAATCAAGAAAAACTATATCGTTCGTAATTTATTTATTTTTCATTCTTGACATTAATTTTCCGTTGATTGGGACGAAATAAGTTTAATAGAAATTGTTATCCCAATTATATGAAACATTCATGGACATGAAAATCTGGGAATACCATATTTTATAATTGATTTAATGAAGTACATCCTTTGGCGAATAAATCATGGTGATCATTTTCTGATGTATTATTTTCCTAGTCACGCTGGTTGAGATGACTCAAAAATACTGGAACCTAATAATTAAAAAAATATAAGCTATCTTCATAAATAATTTTTTCCGATAGCGGAGAGGTAATGGCGTGGCAGATTTGGTCCTGCAAGGCGCATAAGGAGTCTAGTGTGCTGTGTCAAATACGTTCATTAGAGATGCATTAAAAAGCTTAAAGTCTCCGTCGAAACGTGACCGACCCCGCCCCTCAAATATATTTCAATAATGTTCCGGCTTTTGTGAGCAACATTTGTTCGCGTGACTGTCACACTTAACGCACAGCCCTGAAAGAAGAACCAGGCGCTCGGCAGCCGGCAAAGTAGCCCTCCATCTGTCGCCTCCGTCGTCCACGTGTCCTCCCCTCATTCCCCCGGGGCGCGTGATTTGCGGCCGCTCGTGAAATTGATGGAGCGTATCTTCGGAGGAATCCGAATGGAGTAGCTTCCATTGCTGCCGCTACGACGCAGACACTTTCCCGCTCCTTTTCTCCGACGCCCCAATCTCTCTACTACTCGCGCTTTCCCGTCCCACGGGAACTGGGTATGTGGCTCGACTCACCCTCATCGATCTGTACCACTCCGACTACATCTCGCTGCCTTTCCTAGTTCAACTGTCGTGTTTCACGGTCGCCTTTCTTTTAAAATCTTACTTAGGAGAAACTGTCGAAAGGTATAGAAGTACAAAGGAAGGGGAAAGATGTTTGCAGCCAAGGCTGTAGTGATTGACGTTACTTAATTTTTAATCAAATTGAATCTTAAAGTAAATGGGGACATTTCTGATCTCATTGTAAAATCCACTCACATTTCTTACGTGTTCCTACTTTCATTGCCGGAGTAATTTTACAACGATTCCGCTGCTTTTTTCACTCCCGAAACTCCTCCCATACACACTCAATCATTCCAAATTCTCTCCCTCACCCCTCCATGTGTATTGATTAGGCATTTATTACACAATTTAATGGTGTCTTCATGAAATTTTTCAATCAGTTATGTTGGAAACAGAAAATAAATAAATAATCCTATCACCTCACCCTTGCTGCAATATTTTACGTCCACAAGTATTTTTACGTACGTGATGTACGACACGTCAGTAGATAAACTACGTCTTTTTGCCAACAGTAATATTACACAAAATGATAAAAACCTAAAGGATCTTAACAAGCCGTTTCTGGGGCTCGCTGGTGGATATTTCTGTCAGGTAAACGTAGCTGCTTTCTCTGTTTTATGCACAAAAACGATAGCAACCCGATTGTCTCATTTTGTCATCACCCTCTGAAAACTTTCTCCCCATAGGTGCCTTATTATCTCTTGACAGTTATGATAAGCGATCATTCTCATCCTTCGCTTGACTGTGAGTTATAATACCGTTGAGAATTTTGAGTTTAATAATTAATTAGTTAATCAGCATTGACGGTTTTGTTTTGTATCCTCCTTTACATTTTACAATAAGTTCCTTTGAAATCAAATTAGCAACTCATTCCGCAACTTTTCAGAGCAATTAAATTTCCTAGATACGTTTTTCCAACAATAATAAATACCTTAAAATAACAATTTTCTACCCTAATCGACATTTCCAAAAATGTTCAGAGTAGGGGAAGGGAATATTAAACAGACATTTCCTTCCTGGCTCCAAGAAGGAAATCCTTCCTTCGCAACAGCGCAGCTCCATCTATTTAATTCGCGAATTCCGAACTACCCCATTCGCCCTGACGAGTTCTTACCACATCACCTTACGAGAGTCTGTTCATGTCACAGAAATATGCAACTTTCACCATTTAATGCACGAATTAGCAGCAGCACCTTCGGTACCGATGAGCCCGCTTTCGCATCAGCCAGCGAGACTTTACCCCCCGCAGAGACCCAATCGCCTCCGGCAACCACCGTAAGCACTCATCCCCTCCCGCTTGTCGCATCCCCTATGCGCACCCTCTGGGGCTTTCTATTCCCCTCGACCGCAGGCCCCCACCCTCCACGCTCCCATCCCCCGCGGGGTTACGGGTCCGGTTTAATAACGCGGCATTAGCACGCGGCGACCTAAGCGCTAAGTAACGAGTTCACTCCCGCGCAATTTAATCGCAATCGCCGCCGCCGCCGAGAATGCCGCCGCGCGCCGCGGTTTCCGGTTATCGCGCATGCTCCGGCGCCTCGCACTGCCGCGGGACACGCCCCAGATAACATCTGCGTGAAGGTAATCTCGCCGTTCTGGCTTGCGTTTCGGCGCTCGTGCCGAGCTGATCACGGTTCGGCTTCACATGCAAAGTACTCATCAGAATTCGAGCTGGATCGCAAGAGGTCTTGATAAACTGGGTGCGTGACTTCTGGATGAGAAGCCGTTGCTTTGAGCCGTTAGATTGCGTGGTTCGCCCTTTCGAAATTTGGTTATTTGCGATTAAAAAGTTACAGATATCTTTTTTATGATATTGACTCAGTTAGTACACTTTGATGGTGAGGCGTGTCATTCTTGGTCTTAGAGTATCAGCGGGGAAGGTTTACGCTTCTCTGCTCTCTCCTTTCCCGGGCAGATGATGGCGGTTGCCCATTGTCATCTGTTAGATGAATGGCGGTAGAAGTGATCAGGTGGGTTACATATTCGTGAGAGATTTTGAATGCAATGGTTGTTCATTATTTAGGTACTGTATGTGTTGGAATGAGTTAAAATCATTGTAAAAGAACACCAAGCCTTGCGCGGGGTTCGAACGCAAAGACTTTGACTCTGTGTACGTGGATACTACACCGTATTCCTCCAGCACCGAGACATGCAAGTCAACCGCCCACAACTTCAAATACGCAAACAAATTTCTTGATAGTTTTATATCATTAATCTGCAATCTGAGTCGAATTCTAATTTCCGTTGTGTGAATTACACTAAATTCTCGATACACAAGAAAACCTCAGTTTATTGTAAGAATTTACTTGACATGACTCTTCGCAGGGATGTGGATTTTCTTATGTGGTGCAAGTTTTTGTAATTCTGGGTATATGCTTATAAGGAGTGTCAACATGTATATTTTTACACATTTTTAAACACATTAGGTTAATATTTTAACATTGGAAAAAATCGGCGAAACTGTTAATATTAATTTAATTACTATACTTCCATTCACTTCAGCGTATGAAATAGTGAACTAATGATATATAGTACGTCCAAGGATGATCCTTTATTAAGAATGGGGTACCTACGGCCTTGTTCCAGCGTACTTTTCGTTCCTTTGAAATAAACCTTCATGGGCTACAGTCTTGGTTATGTAGCTCTCCTTAGTTTCCGCCTCGAAGATGCTGTGCCGATCCTGTTAAAATGTTTGTTTTATTTCTCGCCTCTGTACTCACCTTGCATTATTCATCTGGCTACACGCGTCTCTGGCCAAATGAGTTTTTAACGAGATTCCTACTGTGTACACGGTCTGTCCGGCTGAACATAAATCATTCCTTCAGAATCCTCCCATGGTTTTGCGAAGGGTATTGAAAGTTCCTTCCCGAAAAGCATCTGAAGCGCCTCTGTAGATCACGAAAGTCCGGGGCGCTTTTATTTCGAAGGGGATTCACGCCACGTCGGCGGCGGCGTTCATCCACCGCCCTAAAGAGGAGAATAGCATCCTTCTTCGTTAGTTTCCGGCGCCCGAGATTTGCTTTATCGATTTCTCAACGGGTCGCGGATTCCCAGCTGATGTCGTTTCCCGTGATTTTCCGACCTCCCATTTCCTCCGCTTCCTCCTTCGATGGGCGGGCAAGGAGAGCCGACCAATTCCCTCGCAATGGAACGCTTACACGCCCGGGCACCGCGGCGGGCAGCGCGTTGCTTCTTTTACTTTCTCTTCACCGTGCGTTCAATGGCCATTGTGTCTGAGAGCCACTTACGTTCTTCGCCGTCGGTGTTTTGTTGTAAGGCAAGAGTTTTAGTGGAGAGGTAAAAGTCAATAACGGTAATTGGAGCTCACGCCACGAATGAACTCACCTAAGAGAGTATTGGAAATGTCACCTTTGTAACGCAACGATCGCATTTTGGTTTTTGTATATGTGGGCAGATTCTTCTTCAAATACAGATCATGACATTGCAACATGCATTCCGTTTATAGTCCCCTTTGAGACTTTATATGATGCTACAGAATTAATGTTGAGGTATTATTCTAGGGTAGTGAATTATTACTGGATATGGCATGCACCTTGCAAAACATCATGAACATCTTCCATGAATTTCGTTTTTTATATGACGTGACCGTAAATTAAATTACACTGCCAGAACCTGTCGTAAGTAAAGTTCCTTATTTATAGAATTCTAATGTTCTTTTCACAGCCCCGGAATTTTAATTTATTTAACTGAAACTTCTTCGAAGAGGTCAAAAATCTTATAAATGTTCCTTTGATACATGCCTTTTTTAATACTTGTTAATAATTCTAGGAATATATTCAAATAAGAACTAATTATTTCTCATAAAAAGTGAAAATGCATTACCATCTTTTGGATATTTGCTGAATGCCCTCATCAAGCATAATTTTTAAAATGATTTACTTTCAACACATTTAACATTCTCGTCATTGATTACCTATAAAGCGAATGGAATATAGAAAAGATACATATTAAAAAGAAATCAGTATTAAAATGAAATGAAATTTTGTAGCATTGCTGAAAATTGTGATAGACGTTTTATCTAATGTGGGTTATTGATACTGATTTTACAATGAATTGGATCTCAGATAAATTGGAATGTCTTTGGGTCTGAGACAACCCTTTGCCGAATGTTTAACCTGCTTTACACTGGGCTCTTCCAATGCTTCGCTTCTTCATCCCGCATAAGAACGCTTCGATTCGCCGAGCTCAATTAAGCGAGCGGTCTGCAGCCAGCTGTTTTTGCCGCCGTGCTGCGGAGACGGGGGCTGACCTACCCAGCTGCCAGCACGTGTGTCCCGGTATTCCGCGAGCGCGCTCACGCGTCGGCACTCGCGGCGCCGTGTCGCGTCGCGTCGTGTCGGGGAGGCCGGAAAAGCGATGACGAACGACGTCGGCGTATGTGGGCCGCCGGTCGAGCGCCATCCAGGGAGGAGCCTCTGTCCTTCGCCGCCTCCGTCGCTTTTAACCTCTCCGCTCCCTCGTTTCCGGCGCCGTCTGTTTCCCCCCCCACGCTCCGCCGTACCTTTTTCGCCGCGCTGTCTCATCCATGTCGTTTCCCCGTTTCCGCCCCACCATCGTTACCGCAGTTTCTACACTAGTCTCTGTCTTCTACACTATTGTTACTCTCACTGTTCCTCCATTGTCGGCCGAAATGTTTTTATAAATACATCGATCTCATATTTCGTGATCTCCAAACAATCGAAAGAAATATAATAAAAGTTCACAATTAATGACACATCGTTAAAAGAAATACAGTTTTATTTTTGTCTCGTCTGCGAGTACTTTTCTTATATAAGGTATCTGTACATTTAATAATGCACATAAAATATTGCTTTGTGTTTACAGTAGTATCCCATTATAAGACACGGACATAGATTTTTTATTTAAACCATATTTATGTAAAACTATTTCTATAAAACTATATCACTGAAAATTTTAACGGACGTCAGTCTTCAGAGCATTTGATGTCACATGGCGGTCAAGAAAGGTAGGATCTTATTTAAGTGAGAAATTCTAAAACGAGAAGTTTATGTATCTTCGTCCAAAAGTTTAAAACGTGTTTACAGTATTTGGCTTGACGCATGATATCAATTTTTTTGGTATTAATATTAACTTCCTCTTTAATCACACTCCTATCACAACTGGGATGGTCAAAACAAAAACAAAAATTCGAGATGTCGCTTTTCTCACAACAGCATCAGCGTTAACTTATCGTCGTTAACTAATCATCGAAGATTTAAAAGTTGCAGTGGTGAGATGGTCAATACAAAGTACAGAATGTATTTATCAGATGAGTCCTACGACTTGTAATTGTCATTCATGGCACATTCCACACTGTTCTCGCTCGCCTGAACACGATGAGTATATGACCATGAATAAAATGATGGAGATCGTACGCCGTATCGTCTTCCATAAAATGCACAGGGATAGATGAGTTGGGTTATTTCTGATTAGGTATTGCCCTGTATTGCGCCCTTTGGGTGATTTTCTTACTATATTATTCGTAGAGGAAGAAACATTTCTGGTGTCACTAAGCTTCATTGATTGTATCATTTAATATTTCAAAGCTGAAAATTGCAAGTAACTGCTGATTGTAATGATTCATAGCTACACGAATATTTTAAATATCTATATTACAAATTTCCAATGTGTGCAGAAATTGAAATAAAAATATGTATTTTCCGGCCATGTGAATGGTGTCCATGGTTTCATTAGATATCCAGGGACTCGAAAAAAATACAAAAACAATGAAAAATTTCAGTTTTGACTGAAAATGCAAAAAATTGATTGTGTTATTGCGCGTGTTCTCATACGGTGCATACCGACTGAATTCTCGTACTCGGTGCCTCACTGTTTTCGACAGCTGACATGTTGCGTTACGGTACAACGTTTTTGTATTCTCAGTATTTAGACATATGTATGCTACACTATGTGCAGTATTTGTGAATACTGTCTTTGTTAAAATACTTAGTTTATTGCAGTGTTGTACGAGAGGTTATTTTTTGTACTTGAGCAGTGTAATTTTTGGAAAAAATTTTCTGTGTTTTATTCAGCAGTAATTTCGCTGCTGCAGACCTCTGGGTACTTATATTTGAAAGAACAGTTACAACGCTTCGCTTCCATGTTATTTATGTACAAATATGTACATTTTGAAGTAATATGTTATTCCCATATTGTTTATTTACGCACTTTTCGCTGCATTTCGGAGCAATGTCCGTGGACACTGCCATTGGCGCTGGCTATTGCCGCGTGCCGCTCTTCGTGTTATCGACCTGTTCGCGGAGCGAGCACCCCGCAGGCGGCTCCGTCGCCTTCCATTTCACTGACCCCATTCGCGCGCCCTCCCCCGCCCCTCCCCCCCCCCTTCCCCCCCCGCGCATGACTGGTCCTGCTTTCTGGAATTTTGGGCAAGTGACAGAGGGATTAAGCATTTTCAGAATATGTTTGTTGTGTGTAATGGTGTTTTTATTCAAAACAATAATTTTCGACTATTCAAAAATTATGATGTGTTGAGGTTAATGTTTAGACATGCCAAAGAGGAAGGTGTTATGAATCCCTGTTTAATTTTTTTAAAATATTTATTTATTAATACAAATATTATTGCTTAATTGCTTAAAAGTTGATCTAAATAATTTGGCGTTGAAATGTTTAAGTCATTGTCATAATTTTGTTTTGTAATTGTCATAATTTTTGATAACATATTGTGAGGAGGAGAGAACCTTCTTTTATGGGCTGAGTTGCTCGTAGGCTTATTTTGCATAGTTAACCTGTTTTACTGTATGTGCTGATGTGCTACTTGGCCCATCTTTGCTATAGTTGTGGCAGGTTGTGGGAGAGGGTTAAATGTCTAGAAATATACTAGTAAGACGGTTGAACAACTACCTCTCACATGGTAGTTGAGAGAGCCTCACCATTCCACAGCACATATCCCATATCCAGAGTGGGATTGGAACCCGCGGCCTTTCGAGACGAGAACGTTCCAAAACGAACGTTCAACCTACGATCTCAGCTACTCAGGTCGACTGCTCGCAGTTTATTTCATGAACGATATTTTGATTTCACTTCTTCCTTGATGTATGTTATCGAAAGTTCCCCACTTCCCAACAATTCATCCATACAGGAATTTTTCTGAAAACTTTTCACCCTAATTTTCATACACCTCGTTTCATCATATTTCGCTCCCCTTCCGCTTCAGCCAGTGACGATTTCTTTTGTTTCTTTCACTCCCGCTCTTGTGTCAGTCACTTGTTCTGCTTCGTGTTCTTCCTTCGAATGAAGTGGTTTGTATTTGTTCCTTGTTCTAACCTTGCGAGTCCTTCAGTGGAGAATATGGGCGTCCAGGTAGAGCTTGGGAGAAAGGGCGTCGTCGCGAAACCAGAAAGAGTTTTTGCATATCCGGAGTTAACGGGAAAGTGGACCAGTGCATACTTAGAAAGAAGTGTAAGTGCCCTAGAGAAAGCGGACAGAATTGTTAAGAAGTGGAGCAAGGTTGTCCGAAGGTGTGTCAGTGGTCATATGATACTGTTTTTCTTATTACAATGTATAATCTAAATCAACTGAACAGGTAAAAGAGGTTGGTAGAGAATATTACTGATATGATAAATGCGTTTTTTCCGATCTGTATTAGTTTTACTGGAGTTTCATCTTTCGCAATTGCACGAGACATTCTTGGCCATTTTTTGCTTATTCACTCAAAAAGTATTTCGGAGTAAGTTAGTAAAGGGATGCGAGTAAAATAAAATACTGCTATTCACTACAAATATTCCACAATTCAGTGGTTTCAAGATAAAATCCTATTGGCTATTAACAAAACATACTAAACTTTAATGCAGTATAATACTTTAATACCCATTTCTAGTAGATAATTTGATAGTTTATTTACACAGTACATTCTAAGATATCTAAATGATTTTTTAAAGAACAATCTGATTTAAAAACTTTAACAATATTGCTTCCAGTTAATGTTTTAATTATTTTTAAATTCAGTAATATATTAAGAATATTGAAACACTAATGAATTGTTAATCCCAAATTGAAAGCAGAATTGTGTAAACTCGAATTAGAATGATGTAAATAATTTGGTAAAAATGGTTTAATTAGTTACTTCTTCGAATGTTTTTGCCAGAAATGCAAGTCACAAACATTTATACTCGAGAGAATGCTGATTATAAAACATCAGAGTCGAGTTTTCGAGCGCTGACTCCATCGTGTGCGTTTTCTTTCTGCGCCTCGTCGTGGGTAACAGGATTTCCGAGTCCGGCGCTTGTGTGTCGCTGTGTTTAGGTTCTGCTGTCTACTCCCTTCGCGGCGGCAGAATCCCGAATTCTGACACTGGAACGGAATCCCCTTACGTCAGTTCTCTCCGACAGGTTTCCTGTTTGTACGCAACCGCACCGTCAGGGAAAGGTGTGGGCATATATACATTCTCGTCGGCACAGTTTCCGCCGAACAAAAGGTTGGGTTTTAGTGTTTTTAAATAGCACGGGGAAAAGTGGAGACCTGGGTTGTGTTCACGGTCGTAGTAGGGAGCTTTCAGAGACATAATGAAGCTGTGGTGGCGACGACAGCGGCACGATGGTGAACTTCGGGTTCCGAATGTAAAAATAGCGTCGGAGATGCAGTTCCGAGGATGAAAGTCTCTCTCTTCCAAAAGAACCACATTTCGTAGCCTCCAAGCTATTCAAGCTGTAGATTTTTTGTTCAAGACCATCAAACATATTTTACAACAAAGGATTTGCCTTTTTTCTTTCAGTTTTCAAACACATCCGATTGCAATAATTTTCAATACTTAGTTGCACTAATGAGAATTACATGTAAAATCATGTAGATTTGATATTTGGGATACTATCTACGGATAACAGAAATGACTAGGTGAACAGTTTTCTTCCCAAATGGTAATATCTTTGGCAATGGTCAGATGTTAGAATCTCTTGCATAGGTGTAATATCTACCATGCTTGTGATTACATTTTTTTATAAAATAACTTTTATTTCAAAAATACCATGACCAGTTCGCTATTGCCAGTTAATATTGATTCACAGAACTAGTAATATGATATATTTACGCCCTTGTCATGCATTATCGTGAGGACAAATTAGTTCTTATAAATGGTACGAAGACATGCTGAGTGCAAGAAAAACATTATTGGATTCTATTGTAACTTAAGGTTATTTCGTACATTAGTTTTAACCGGTCTCTCTCTTCTCTGAACAGCGTAATTACTTTGCGGAGAACTATTCTGAAAATTATCTTCTCATAGAGAAGAGTTAATATCTGTACTACGAAACAAATATGTTGTTAAAAGAAACTGAGGGCGAGTGAAGGATGAAGTAGAACATTTTCACTTTGTTCGCGAGTTAGTAATTCGTGGCGAACATTATTTTACTGGACGATAGTTTCTTAGACGTCTATTAGTTATATTAATGTTCTAACTTCAATGATGAAAACTTTCTTTTGTTCAATATAATTTATTCTCCTGTCTGCCAGCTTATTCAAATTATTTCTTTTTGTACTGTGAAGAATGTAGCGTTAAGAATTTGGACGCCACATTAATCAGTTGCTTGTATCTTCTGTTGCCTCTTGTGCACTGGAAGCTTTTTAACATTTGCAGAGACTTAACTTCTATAGGATGATGAATTATTTTTAAAACATCTGTGTCAAGATTAATAACTATCTGTAAACATTTTACAGTTGGAATTTCAATAAGTTTTTCTTGAAGGTTTTGTTACACTTATTAGAACCAATTACTTTTGTTGTTTGTTAACATGTCGCTCTTCAAAGGCCTCACCAGTGTTGAATGAAGTTTTATGCATACTTTATTTGAAAATGCGTGTTGATTTGACTGTCAGGAGGAAAGTAACGTGGAAACATTGCTGATGTTATGTAAAGACGATTCTATGGATTACGTCTGACTTTTATTTTTATAATCGTACACTTTATCTTAGGTTTCAGGCTACGATACGCAAACAAGTTATGCATAAATCCATCTGTTCTTTACCAAGGGAAAACCATCCGATCCGAACTCTTCGTCCATTACTCCAAATACTCACCCATCCCATTTGAAGCCTTTCACTACGGCAGGACGTCGAGTCGTCCTGTTTTTCTTCGCGCCAGACCGATGATCTCTTCAATGTTCCTTGAGCTACAACCGCCGGAAGTTTCTCGAGGACAAGAGTTTGTTCCTCGGCGGCGCTCGTCCTCCAACGAGAGCTCTTCTCCGGGTCCTGCAGCGCTCCTCGTTAACATCTGGCGCCCGGACCCTCCTTCCTCTTCCTCCCTCCCCCCCCCCCCCCCCCCTCCGCTGCTCGCGTCAGCTGCTGCACGCGCCAGCGAGAGGCCGATCCGTGACCCGCAGGAGCGGCTCATTGGTTCCGAAAAAGGGACAGTTGAACATCTAACGGCGAGGGGAGATGCTGGAGACCTGCATTTGCCATTCAGAGCAGCCGGTGAGCGAGTTCGCATTTCCGTGGTCCCTTGCAGATGCGCCGGCTCCTTTCTGGAGCAGGTCGTTCTGGTCGGCTGATTGTTTTCTGAGCGCTGTCGATTGTCGTTCGTTGAGAGAACGGCAAATGATGAGATCCCAATGCCCCTCAAGGGACATTGAAGAGATCAAATTTGGAGGTCAAAAGCATTTGGGTATAGGAATGATACCGAGAAATCTGTAATTTTAATTGCAAGCCTTCGGTAGGTGGTATATTTCTTTAAATTTTAAGTGGTTCGATAACAAACTCCTCGATTCCTATAGCATAATATTAGTGATACACATCGTATTAGACACAATCAACGGAGGAGCACCCACGTGCCGTGTTTGTATTGTTTGTTCTCCATACATTCGCAATCAAAGTTTCAATTTGCTTGTTCTTTTAAAAGGAAACTTTGGAAAAGGGTGCGATGTACCCACAGTATTTCCCTCTCCAAGCATGTGTTGTCTTGAGATCACTGATAGCGTGCCGAAATAGCTTTTTTAAGAAGTAATTAAATTAATTTTACTCACTCAGTGATTTTAGGGGAACGTTCTTATTAAAAACTCAGAAGCAAGTGAGTTTATACCAATTGCATTACCATTCGCCAGATTTGTGCAAATACTTCTGAAACTATCCAAAGTTCACTTAAACATTTGCTACATTCTTCGTAAAATCTCTATACTATATCTCGATTATTTAGGAAGAACATATAGCCAATAGACTGAGTTACATCGCACTTTATGTACTCATTTATTTTACCAAATTTACCTACTCTGATTTTTACTAAATTTTACCAACTTTCTGAAAGTTTGGTTGCGCACGTGAAATAATTTCTACAATTAAAATTGCACGAAAAAAAGATGTGTAGTGTTTCAAATGCTATTAAAGATTGGAAAATAAAACAAACTTCTTCCATTCGAAATGGAGACGTGACAGTTCTAAAACTCCAATAACTCAATTTCGGAACATGGTGAGAAGATTACTTTTTGATTCATTAGCTTGGTGCTCATTTACATCGCTCGCACTAAATGGATTGTTTTCGAAGCGAAATACTCAATTAAAGTTCCACTTTCGAAAGTTTGTCTGCACCCTGGGAAGTCTGGACTTGCCATGCGGCTTAATGTTCTCCTTCTCCCACAATCTGTTCCCCCGAGGCAGCACTTAGAACACAGCGTGCCCTCGCCGCCGCAGTCTAAGCACCCCTTGCACTCGCTCCCTCCGCTTCGACGATGCCGTCACCTCCGCTAGAATCCATCCATTCGGCAAGTTCCAAAGCATTGCATTTCCTTCCCTCCCCAGCCTCGAGGATGAATTTTGTGTAACCTCCTGAAAAGGCCATCAACCGTCACCTCATCTAAGTGCTTTTTTTGGATGAACCGATTGATTTTCCCGTAAGACACTTATAAATAATCCCTTTTAGCCGGTTCGTAAACTCCCCAGTTAGCGGTCAGACACATTTTGTACATTAATCTACATTAACCAAATTATTTAAATAGATTTGGTCATAAATATAAAATTAGAACAAGAATACAAAGAACAGACGTAGGCAAATTCTCCTTTATAAACAGAACAGTAGTAGATTAGAACGTCTGCGATAGTTTTTGAGCTCTTTCCTTGCACAGCGCGAGGTTTTAAGAAAACTGTGTAGGAAATTAGTCAATAGGTGAAAACGTGAAGTGAAAGGTGTGATTATTAGGTAGCCTACTGTTAAAAAGTATTGAGGAGTTATTAGGTAAAGGGGTATGTGATGCCGTGAAGTGAAGTGATTTCTGTTTATTTTGCTTATCTAAAACTTTTTTTCTAGGCTATTCTCTGAGCGATCACGTGACATCCGTTGATATTTATTGATATCTGATAATGAGGATTTCATGTGTTGAAAGTGTAACAATTATTATAAGCATTGTATTTTGTGGTGTTGTGTAGGTAAAAATATCCCATTTTGCTGCGGTTTTGAAGTTATAGAAGGCATCGAAAATAGATTTTGAATTTCTTATTTGTGGAAACGTATGGAAGGAGCAAATATTCCTCAATTTTATTAGTTGAAATTGAATAAATACAAATTTTTTTTCAGAAACGGAATAGAGCGTAGAGCTGCTCACATTTTCTAATGAAATTTTGAAGCAATAGGGACCTTCGTAGATTTTGCTGAATCTTTTATTACTCAAAATTAATATATTTCTGACGTCCTGTCCACATTCACAACTTCACATTTCACATCGCACTTACATTTCAGTTTCTGCGTTTGGATATTTTGGTTACGTTTTCTTCATTTATTAATTCAGCCTTCCTGACTCATTTTCATTATCCTGAATAGTGTGACGTAATGTAGAGAGATTACCAATGTTGCCAGAATACTTATTGCCAACAGACCAGGTGTATATGCCTTCGTTGTGCTCACCATGTCACAGCCTCTCAAGTCCACTACACACTCCCGTTTATTTAAACAGTGGGTTCCAGCTGCTACTTTTCTTCCAGTGTTCGTGTTTAGTTCAATCCACGACCTCTCTCTTTCCCAGCCAATTCACTTCCCCTCCCGTTAATTCAGGTACATATTGCACTTTACCCTTTTCCGTCGTCCCCTGCACTTCCATTTCGCTTCATTCGATCCATGCGGTCGCCCCACCTGTTACTGCGCTACGGCCTTTCGGGTCCTTCCCTCGAGGCATACCCCGGCTCTTCGCCGGAGGTGGAAGGTACAGTGTGGGCGGATGGAGCGGCGAGGTCTCCGATACAGGAAGGTCCGTGGGCGGTACTGTGCTGACGTCACGCTTGTAGTGCTTGTCAATGTTCTGAACAACGAACTCTTTGATTTCGACCGATCTCATCAAGGTAGTGCGTGAGCTGCATGTATTCAATGAAGCTATAGTCAGGACAACGCACTTATTTTCTCGATTATAAACAGAAAATCTTCAGTACGTTCAATGCGCTTGAAGTTTTTGTAATTGGGGTATGACCCAGTGATTAAATGACAAATATTTATTTCGTTCCGAAATTTACATCATATTTGAATTCTCTTCCTTTTATTGATAGTTTTTTTCCCCATGATTGTATTCTTTCATTTACTACTCCTGTTGTCCACTTGCTGACTATTATTCAATTGACAAATGCGCCTCATGATGTACTAATTTCCAATGCGCGAAGGGATTGAAATATCGGTCGTGTGGCAGGTGTCTACTGTTTTGATAGATACACAGGAAAAAATTAAAAAACAAGAAAAAACAGTTTCATTTTCGGCTCAAAATGCAATTATTTAGTTGTTATTCCGCCAATAATAATAATAATAATAATAATAATAATAATAATAATAATAATAATAGTGTAGCGAAATGGATAATTGTTCAGGAAATCTGGTGGAGCGAAGGAAATAAATACGATCTGCACAATACATGCAATAAATTATAATTTACTAAAGTAAAAGTAAAATATTGGTATAAATAACAGAAACATATTTGAATAGATACGTTTGCAAGGCCTGACACGTAAGACCTTTGCGTGTTTAAAGTTCTGTTTAAAATGAACTTCATTATCTGAATCAGTGATGTATGAAAAAAGCCTCTGTTTAGAATGAAACATCTCAAAGTTTGTCACAAGCATAAGTTTTCAGCCGCCACATCCCCTATTTTCACATGAGATCGTCGTCGACTTTTCTTTAACGAACGACGCGATAGAAACAGGGCGGTGCCTCGGGCAGGCAACAGGGACGCCCCCGGTGGGACGAGGCACCTCAATCGAGTTAGGATCGATTTCCTTTCGCTCCGCGTTCCCGGGCGGTCGGCGCGTTGGCGCTTTACATAAGGCGCTCCGCGAAGCGGGAAGCCGACGCCGGGGCGTACACTTCGTTACGTCGCGGCAAAAGCACACCGAAACTTGTGGAACTCCGTAATTAATTCGCGGGTTACGCCCACCTCGCCCTAACTGTTCGGCTGGCGCGCGAACGGCGGGGCGCCGCCATATGGTTCCTCTCTGCCTGACGCAGCTCCCGAGCGGAATGTTCCTGAAAGGCTTCGGGCAAGAGATTGACTGCCGCAGGTGACTCACCAGAAATTGCGATTATGGCCACCGGTTATGTAGACCGCGTTCAATCGGAATGATGTAAAGGTCCTGTAGTCTTCCTCGGCTTCTAAATTACGTTGAGAATCGGCTGGCCGTTATTCCATAAAAAATCGCCTTCGCATTTCGTCATCGTGTTTTATAAGCATCCCCTGCCTCTCGGCATGGGGGTCGGCGGAGTCTGAAGACGTGCGGTGATTTGGCGCTTGCGTCGTTAATAAGGCACGAGTTGTTGGCGCGTTCGTTCGCCGAAAGCTGCCGCGTCGATGTGGAACCTCGTTCATCACGCGGCCACCTGGTTCGCGCCGACTACCGTCACGGTGACAGAGCTTGAGAGTCGATAGTAGTGAAGCGGTGGGTGTGGGTTAGTTCGGTGACGGATCTCAAATACATGACGGAGTCCACGGCGTATGGAATAGGGTTACTGGCGAATGGTCTTGGTTGTTGTGGAGAGTCGAGAATGGGGTAAAACGTCAAAATATGAGACGAAGATATTCAACAGATGTGGCTGTTTAGTAAGGTAGTGAGGTTGTAAGGTAGTGATTGATAGCGGAGGTAGCGGGTAGTCGAAAGGGATTTGGGAATATCTTTACACGCGACAATACAAGTTCCGCGCTGACTATTAGTTTACTGCTGATGTGGATAGTTCTTTAATAATCTTTATCTTTCCGAAAAGTTTTATCAATTTCAAATCATGGTGTAAAAGACTACTGAAAATATCATCAGTGATTGTCAGGTACATTATAAGCACTGATTAGTATGTAATATTTGCACGTAATTTCGTTTTACATTCTTTTTATTGTACTCGTAACGATGAACACAAGTAATACATGTTATGTCAATCGCCAGAGTGTTTAATGTTATATATTCTACATGCCCCGTTGACTGTCCCAAGATATTCATTAATGTACCCAGTGATCAGAATAAATGTTAGAAACTTCTAGAAATTGTAGAATATCTATTTTCGCTTATGAAAGTGTACTGAAAAAATTCTTAAAGCGGAGTTACACGTTGCATTTGTTCCTGATAATTAGGCAATCTCGTATGCACAGGCTTTCGTTAGGTGTACATTCATGTGCACATGAAGACTCTACTGCGTCAGAATGTGACTTGCTGCCGAACTGCTATGCTTGCGGTGTTGCCTAACAACCAGGGGCAAATGTTATATGTATAAATGCCCATAAATCTGTTCTATGCAGTTTCTCGCTATATGTTCATTGGCAAAATGTAATACTTTTTTAACCCCTCTGCATGCCCTAGAAGTTTGTAACGCTTATTCGGAGACACCTGTATCTATAATCACACATTAGTTGATTGAAATTGATTGGGGATTTATTTAGTGGGTAGTCGTAGTCGTAGTTGTAAGTGTTAAAGGGATTTGGGCTGATGAAGCTTAAAAAATGTTGCTGTGTTAACGGAGACGTACAGTTGCTGACCTAGAGGGAAAGAGGAGGAACTAGGGACCGGTGTCGACAGCAAGTTCCTCCTATCTCTTAGCAACGGCACAGGTAATTATCCAACGATGATAAATGACAATGAAGTACTAGAATGCCTTGAGGCTTCTCGCCGTAGAAAGACAATATACGGAAGTCCTCCGTCATTGCACTAACCACTGTCAATTATTGTTTACTCGCACCCATGAGCTGTTTGAAGTATAGCTAGTTAAAGAACAAAAACATCGTAAAGCACAGAGGTATTGTAAAATGAATAGGTTGAAAAAGCACACTTTTTTTGCGAACTATGATCTGCTTTTATTATGCATTAGGATCAGCATTGCCTACGGTTTATCAACACTTTTCCAAACTGAAGTCTGGAACTAAAGAGTTCAAGGGCTTTAATTCCCATGTATTTTTTTCGGCAATTCGTTCTCAACTGGTGGGCTAATCCACGCTGAACGCCGCCCCTCGCCGTACGGACCCTGGCGAGCGTAATTATCCGTTTCGGAAGCCCGGAACGCTCGTCGATACGAGTCGACAGGCGGATGAAAGGCGGCCAGCACAACGTTACGCGATCTCGTTTGCGTCCGACCCCCCCCCTTTCGGGCAGGCCGTAATTCGCCCGCCTCGTCTCCTGGCCCATCTCCTTGCCCCACCTCTTCGCTCCGGCTCTGCCCACTGTGCCCCGCCCCGCCCATGTGCTTCCCGGTTGTCCGGAGCGCACTGCCGCCGGCGCTCCGGCCGCTTATCGTAGGAGAGGCCCTGTAGTTTGGTGACGTGCTGATGTGAGCGGAGTTACTTCTGGGATGGGGAAGTTAATGGGTCATGAAGGGTTTTTGATCGATTGAAGTCTTCTCCTTTGTGGTTGTCTGAGATGTGCACGCAGGAATTGATGGCTCCTTGTCAGAACAGAGCTTCTTAATTCTCACGCTTCTGACGTGTCTCGGTTGTTGTGTTGAATGTCTCTATTGTCGGTATTATTAATAGCATTTCGTATGCGAGTTACTTGACACATACAGATGAAAAGATTTCGATTAATATTTTGGCGGATAGTAGATGCCTGATAATTGTTTCGTACTAAGCAGACACTATCATTATGACAGTGTGCACCTAATGCCAAATAAATAAATGTCGCATAAGCTGAAAGAAGAAAAATGAATGCTTAGTACATTACTTGAAAAAAATGTGGATAACTAGCATGGAGAAAAATGTCAGAAACCTATCCAAAGTTTACGCTTTAACAACTTAGGAGACATCTTTCTTGCTGTTTACTAGTGCCTCCAGGTGTAATTAACTCTCCAGCGCAGATTGACTTGACTGACGTATCATTTTCTCTGCGAACTTAATTATAACTTCCAAATAGAAACATCACACTGTCAAACTGTTAAAAGAGCATTCCTAAACCTGGTTAAAAATTGGGTTTTCTTACACTTCGTCAGTCTTCACGCAGCTCGTCGCGGTTATTTTGAGAATGTCCATTCCTGCCTGAAATACGGCATAAAATATTCTGGGGAACCACATCCTACTGTACCCAGACTTTTAGATTGCAGAAAAATGTGTACAAACAATAAGCAAAGGACATCCACGTGACTGCTGCCCTCTTCATTGAGCTTGGAATCTTACCATTGACTTGCCTATTTACTTAGAATCAGTCGTTTTTGTAAGACTCAAAAACAGAAAAGAGTAAACTGATAATAGAAATTTCAAACTAACAAATTAATTTGCTAGTACTGGCAACGCCAATGCCATCACAAAAACAAGCAAAAACAAATACAAGTAAAATATACAATAAAATGAAAACTTCTTAGAACTTTGCTACATATTATATTTGTTACTTATTGCCCAAACATAATCGATGACACCGGTAATGATTAAATGAGATCGAAAATCTGAAAATGGGGAAAGAAAGATTCAATCCTTGAGTGCTTCATATATGCATTTGGTAGTCCTGAATGTCTTTTAGTTTCACTGTTCGAATGATGAACATTAATATTTTGAAATATCAAAAATACCGATTGGGCCAGTTTTTAAACATCTTTTTTATCCTTAGAACGGTTTAACAGAAAATAAACTATATTATTTAATAGTTAATATATACAAATATTAACTGACAAGTGTTTTAATATTAATATAATATTATATTATAATATATTAATAATAGTACATTATTGAATAATTAAGTACCTTATTTTATATTCCCGTGTATGTTTTATTTATTTCCTAGTAAAATGTTAAATATAAATTAAAAAAAGGTTCAATTGAAAAGAGGGCCCAGAAATGTAGTTGCCCCCTATTGTTTTCGTATGCGCATTCCTATGAACGTCATAAAACATTATTTAACCCTTATTTTACTTCCAGGTGAGCCATTGGGTAGCTAATTCACATACACGATTCCCTTTGTCTCTCCCATTTCTGTTGCAGGGCTCTTTATTGTTCTTCCAACATGATTACATAATGTCTTCTCAACAACCTGAATTTTGTGTTAGCGGAAGTCTCTGAGGTGAACAAAGGAATGCGAAATTTTAGGAATCTAGTGATCTGACCACGTGACAGAAGTGAAAAAACTGAACATCATCGTATTCCCCGATAACTTTTTTTCCGACTAGCTGATTAATTACTGATCTGCGAACGAGAATGCTGATCAGCAGAGAGGTATTGTCGATATTGCAACAACCGTTTTATAGCATACTTGTGGCGTAAAGCAGCAAAACTGCTGCTGCCGAGTGTATGGAAAATGGAGTTCTGGAGCAGCAAAAATTTGTTGTTGTGAAACGGTACACATTAATACTAAAGCCTCTTTCTCCTTCGTTCATTACGTAAGCTGGGTCGTCAGCAATCTCTCTGCAAGCAAATTCAACAAAACTACATGGTTTTGCAAAAAATATCACGCATATTACTCAAGAACAGCAAATAAAATAGTACAGTAATGATGTAAATTACACAAAAAACAATTTAATTAAAATAGTCTGCACGGATGTTTCTCTTCCATAACAATACGTAAACAGCTAATATTTACTGTCGAACGGTTTCCGTGGAGCGTTGGTTGTGTCCTAAGCAGTGATTCACTGTGTATAAGTACGTAATCGGTACGCCCCATATGAGAACGGGCGGAATAATGCGATCAAATATTTGCAATTTTTGTCAATATTCTAACTGTTCAATTGTTTTTCGATTTTCCCTCGAGTTCCTGAATATCTAATACATAAATATAAAAATAACACCATATAAATCTCTCAGACGGTCGGAGGCGGCTTAGTTTTCTTTCAATTTCTGCGCTCTTTGGAAATGAGTAATACAGACATTTTATATTATAAAACAATGACAGCTAAGCATACTTATAATTTTAAATAAATCAGGGCATCTTTCAACAAGCTGTTCAGTCTGACAGCGACTTCTTCCGATGCATTTTCATCAGCATATTGTAACTTAAACATTTTGGTAGAACTAAGTGTCAATATATTGAATGATAAAAACAGTAAATTGTCAATGAAATTTGTTATTTAATTTGTAGCCTTAATTGTTTTAAACAGGAAGAACAAGAAGAAAGGGAAGAATGTAAAATGATCAAAGAATGCAATCAGTACCCCGAAGCGGTAGTTGATTTCTTACTCTATTTCCTATATTACTTGCCTATCGCCCAGTTATTTGCCTCAGTTTATATTTGGCTAGGAAATTTAACTATACATATAATTTTATTAACATTGGTAAAAATCGATATATGTGTGTCAGAATGTGTTGGATTTCAGCTGTCGAGTGTTCCGGAGTATGTTTTATTTGCCTATCGCCTTATGCGTGTGTTATTGTGTTCACGAAATTCCTTTAGGTGGACGTTCCTTGAGCTGGCCCTTCTCCCGAAAGACAAAACCAGGTTTCCTTGTCTCTGATCAGCGTCCTCTGGCGAGGGCTCTTCGGTGGTCCCTTTTCTCTCCTTCGTGGGGCGCGTGTGCGCGAGCGGTGCGTGGCAGGCGGCAGTATGACGTGTGGTCGGTTGTGTTGCAGGTGCGCGGCCGCGGCGGGTGGCCGCTGCCCATGTAGGCGCCTGCTGCCGGGAGCGCCGGCGCCTCTCCAGCTGCTGCTGCTGCTGCAGCCGCTTCGGCCTCCCTCGGCCCCACTCCGCACCACCGGTGAGTCTACGATCACACACAAGCACACGCACACGCGCGCGCGTTTTGCTCTACACATCAAGAGTGAGTGAGCGGATCGTAAAATATTTCGCTTTGCGCGACCCGCAAATCATTCAGATGCTTTGCAAGGGTTCCGTGGAAATTGACATAATTTAAAACAAATAATTGATTTGGTACTTCGAAGAAAAACAAGTCGAATCGAATTAATAAAAAACACGCCGTATGAATTATCAATATAATAAACTTTTTACAGGAAATTCATTAATTAAATAAAAATTTGTATCGAAAAGATTCGAAGATAATGTTGGTTTTTTATTTTACCTTTTATTTATTTGCACTAATTAACCAAGTAGCTGCCTCACTGGCGAGTGCAAGAGTTTCCCGGGCTTGTTCCTTCTTCTCTGAAACCTGCTTTACAGCGCAATAGTTCGAGTCAGTGGTTCCAGTTGGTTCGGTCGTTTGGGGTATTGCTCGGGGTTCGGTGAAATTGTTGTTCTTTTGCAACTCACAACTAGAAACTTCGCAGCTCTGTGGCGTTCACTGAACAGCTATTACGAATTCGAGAGATTTGTAATTCTAAAGTACAGATTAGATTAAAATCTTATTAATAATTAGTGAAATTGCGGTTTGATTAATTTTAACTCAATTGAATTCTCTATTTGGAGGCACCGTACGTAAATTTGTTTTACGATTCTTAACCAAAGGAATGTTTGTGGAGTATGTGAGTGTCTTCATAAGTGGGGATGTTATTTGGATAACCGGGGACTGTAATCACATGCCGATCGAGGTCCTCATATCCCTGGACTCATTACTGCCTACCTGGCAGTCCCTGCCCTCGAGGGCTGGCAGCAGGGCATCGTGCTTAATGGCGGCTAACCTCCGCCGCCCCATCAGTATGCCCCTGATCCGTAATCAGGCCGAACAAGCTCCGCTCCGCTGCCCGCGAGAGTGCGTTTACCTGGCCTACCGACTTGGGCTGCGATCGCGGTCGCTTGGCATTCAGTGATCGAAGCCTCGTTTGACTTTCCTCTCGGCGTTCCCTTGTGTCTGTCGTGTTTCCCTTCAAACCGCCCCTATAGGGAATTGACGCCGCACTCGTCCCCATTATCTCGTCCATATAGCGTCCGGAACATGTCAGTTACTGTGTCGCTGCTTCCCATTGAAAATGCACTCGCTATTCGCGCCATCGAGAAACTGCTTGCCATCGGTGAAAGTTGCGAAGATGGACTTGCCGAATATCCGGGAATGCGTTTCCAGTAGATTTCTCTCTCCTTCCCATTGAACCTGTGGCAAGTGAAACGTAGAAACTTTTCCTGATGTTTGAGGAAATGCATTTGTACCGTGGGGATATTACCCTATACATTTCGGTGTCCGTTCATTTCCTGGCGGAAATTGAACACCTGTTTTTTTGATCTGAAGTGGATCGCGTAAAATGGCATTCCATGCAAGATAAAATACTATGTAAAAGCGAAAAACTAGAGGTGGCACATTTTTGTCGTGCACACTGCTCGCAATTCACTAGAAGAACGTTTGTTAAATTTTTAATTTTTTTAGATAATTTACGAGGTAGTGGTACTGAAGAAACGATTGAAAGCTTCATATAGTTTATAATTACGAGGGCGTATCAAAAGTAAGTTACACTTTCAAGTTATGGCAATTTATAAAACCACCTGCTCATAGGCAACACATAGACAACATACAATGTAAGTGCACGTTTTCACTTAGTCCCTGAGAGACTAAACATTTCCCGTAACGGTCAACCAACGTTTCTATTCCGGATGCGTAGAAATCACCTCCAGCGCTATGTAACCACTTGGAGACTGCTGCTTTCACCTCCTAATCGTTTCGGAATCGTCCACCGAGATCCTTTTTCAGCTTACTGAACACAATGATACTCGCATGCTTCTATGTGTGGGCCATGTGAAGAATATTGCCAAACCTTCTACTTCCTTCGCAATATTCGTCCCTGACGTCCGTGCGTCCGGCGCCAAATTGCTTACACCACTTTACAATACCTGGGCGAGAAATTGCACTCTCACCATGTACAACAGTGATTTTACGACGAATGTCCGTGCAATTGATCCGTTTAGCCCATAGAAATCTGATCGTTCCCCGCACCTCCAATTTAGAGTGAACATTCAGTTGACGCGCCATTAATCCTAGCCCGCTCTGGGCACACCACACAACGGGATAACACACCAACCTTCCTATCGGACTTGTCATCAGTTACTGTAGCTTGCTTCGCAATGGCCACAGTTACGGCACACAGCGTGAAATCGCAGGGAGGTAGTGTAACTTACTTTTCGATTCGTGTACGTATATTGAAACGAATTCGTATGTCGAAGAATTCTGCGATCATTATTTTTTCTCGAGAGGATCTGCGATCATGTGCACATTAGGGTTGGGTTGCGACGTCGCCATTAAAAATTGATGGTCAATATGAAAACGTCGATTTTTTGAAACTAGGTTAGTAATCTTCACAATAATGTTCACGATTTAATATGACTGTGGTTGCGTGTTTTAATTTATAATTGCGAGTTAACTGTTCAAAACGCAGATAGTAAGGAAATGATCTCACAGCTAACAACACCTTTATTTGATTGGATAGTACAAGTATAGTAGGCTTCATTTATCGACCAAAACTAGACGTTAATTAATTAATGGTTTACTGATTCATTACTCTTTGTTTATGGACCAGAAACTAAATACTCAATGGTATACTTAATCCCATTGTGGGCTTTTCGGATTCTTTGTGCCTAAGCGGTTCTTTGGAATACTTTAAGACCGCTCCGCAACGCAACCAAAACACTTTCTTATGAATTCTATTTGTTAAACTCAAGAAATAGCAAAATAAATAAATAAACGGCATAATCTTGAAACAAGAAAAAAACTCGACGTACACATTATTTTGTTGAATTAATATGAATATTCCAATTTTGGTATTTTCCTTTGAATTTAAAATTTTCATCAATCACTTTTATTTCATTATTACATATTACGTTTTCTTTTATAAATCAGATGCTTCGTTAGTAGTACTAGTAGTAGAACGCACACGCCTAAAATCCTTAAGTGTTATTTTTATATGAATGCTTCTAAATTGTTTTAGCCAGTGAATGCAAATAACCCAAAAGTATTCATTTATGCAGATTACTGCTATTTTCCACCCAACTCTTAAATACACGATACTCATTTTAAATATATTTCTCGAAATTTTACCGAAAATAAGCTGCTCGTTGCTTTGTTAGCTTTTTCAAGAATTTTCCCAGGAACTTTTTTATATTCTTCCATTTTGTACGGTCAGATCTGTGACTGTGTTTGTGCAAGTACATGCATGCTTTGTTTATCTGACGCCATATTGACAATTGACGATTACAATGGAATTTTTCTTCACTTTTGATGCAAAACAGATGTTTCGAATTCTGTTTGGTTTAGCAACGAACCAGTAAACCATAAAGTTTTGTATGCACCACGGGCATTACTCGATCTTTAGCCCCTTCAGGCGACTTCCAACCCCTCGGGTCAGCGGCCCTATGGTTTGGAAGTCCTCCTCGTGAGAAAACATTTACCTAACATTAATATTATACACAAGTAACTGTTTTACCCAGAAAGAATTCTCAATTTGTTGTTTTTTGATAATTATATTTTTGTTACCGTAGTTTTTTATTTAAAAAATTAAAAATCGACCACTTAAATACATCGAGATTTTTTTATAAAAACATTTACATTATGAAAACTTCGACGTAAATGTGGCATCCCTTACTGCGGTACTGCGTACGTATGTCGTGCTTTATTCACAACCACAACGTACGGACAAGAATTCGTACCTGATGCTAAACGATATCTAACAAGCTGTTTCGAGAAGCTCACGACCCAAATTAGGAACTATTGTGTCCCGATATCCACGTCTGCCTGGACGTGGAGTGCAGACTCGGCAAGAACGAATGGCAAACAATTAGTCAGTGCGCACCACGTGCCTTTTCATAATCACTGTGTCGCTGTCTGCGCGTATGTGCACACTAACCAAAGGGCATGCACTTGAAGAGGGTGCACAATGGGAAGACGGAACTTGCAGCACCTCGCGGGGCACAGTGGACCGAAATAGTACCAGCGACAATAAAGAGCTTGAGTTTTTCTCGAAAACTTAATCGAAAAAAATTAAAGGAAGTTTCTCATTTGAGTTATCATGAATTATTCGTGTTTTCTCTAATAACGAATGCACAAATTAGTAGTTTATTGTTGGGGATCGCAGTTGAGAGTTTGGTGTTTTGTGAGAATTTTTTCAGAAACTGTAAGGATGAATGTTGATTATATGGTGGGTTTCTTCACGTTGTCTGGGAGGGTAGGTTAATCGAGTGATTTAATTGACGAAGAATAGTCAGGACTTTCTTGTTTCAACTCTTTCTAAGGCCGTCGGTCTGTTTGGCACTATCACGGTGGAAAATACCACCGTGATATCTGTATCAACCAGTGGCGACGCTGACGAATAATTCGAGAGCCTTTCGTACCCAAATGAATTTTCAACAAAATCTGTTGTGTGTGCCTTTTTTTCAATATTTTCCCCTGAATCATTAAAAAAATAACGTTGTGGGAAATAAGAGTGAATTATTTGTGTACCTTTTGTGTAATTTTTGTTGTTCGTGTTTTCTTTATGAGACAATTAATGAAGTAGATTTAGTGTTACAGAGAATGCCCCACCAACCCTAGGCCGCTCCCATTACTTCCAAAGGGTTCACAATATCAAAATGCAGTTTTCGCTCAACAATGCGGAATCATGAGGCAAGTAGTATGCCGTGAAAAGAGAAGAATATATATATATATATATATATATATATATATATATATATATATTACCAAATCTGCACCAAAGCGGACATGACCGTGAATGAACTTTCAGGATCAGAATTATTTGAAAGATGAAAAATTGTTTCTTATAAAATTTTTGACACAGAAGTGTCTCAGAGGGAATATCGGTTTCAAGAGTTTGAAAAATTTCATTTTATTGAATTTATTGACGAAAAGTTATCTTTGTAGTAAAACAATACTCTTTCTTTGATAGCGAGCAGCTTCGGAATGAACTGACAAATGTATTTATTGATAATGCAAAATATATGCCTGCAGATTTATTGCTGAATATTCCTTGAACAAGGGTCTAGAAAAGAAATATCAAGAGACTGTTCGGTTGATACATCTCAGTCTAACTTTCCACAGGATTTCTGAAAGGAATAGAATTACATTAAAGAGAGTGAAGCATTCCTAAGAAATTCCATGGAAAATATAGCTGTATTGAATGCACTGGCTATCAGAAAGTGTCTGCTAAATTAAGTTACCGGAGGTGACAGCTTTAAAAAAACAAGTTATTGATGTATTTGCTGACGATAAGCCCGATGAATGGAGCTGACTTACAAGGAAGTGTAAAGTACGATTTTCAGAATACCCAACTGCAGGACTCTAGCGTTGGTACTGGTATCAACGAGTGAATACTGAATTTTTAATACAATCATAATATTTGCTGATTATTTGGACAAAAAATCCTTGTATATTCCAATAATAATAATAAAAAATAATAATAATAATAATAATAATAATATAATGTATGGATATTTTCCTTGCCTTATTCCACTGCAAGAGCGACAAACATTACTTCATTGAAAATTACACTTTTGTATTACCTAACTTAATTTGCATTGGCATTTTCATCCCATAAAACATTCATCTCACTGACCATTAAGGTGTAGATGAAGTTCCTTTTTTGAAACTACAGGTTTTACTTTTTATGAAAAATATTTTTATTTGTTCGGTGCCTTGTAATCCCTTGTTTCGACCCAGTGCGTGACGCGGCAACAGCGGAGGCAAAAAGCAGGCGAAGCCATCTGTCTCGTCTTCTAGGCGACGATGGCTTCTAAAGACGTAGTGTGGTGCTCTCTGGTGCGAGGTTGCTTGCGCGTGTGTAAGGAGTCTCTTACCAGGTGCTCGGATCGCGCTGAGTGAGTTGAGAGTGAAAAAGAGTTCACTCTCCTCTCAGCGATCGATAGCAAGTTATTTCGACAGCAGAGAACGGCACCGTGAAAAACTAGAGCTAGCGTAGGAGGTGAAGAAGTCAGTCGGGATGCTGTGTGCCCACTAGAATAAAACCATGTCAATGGATGCTAATGATTAGAGACCGGAAAAATAAGTAGTGTGAAACGTCAAAATATGTATATAAGTATGTAATAAAAACAGTACGAATATGTAATAAATATGTAAAAGGGGATATTATATGTAATATTAAAAATATTATTAAAACAAATTAACATAAGACGAAAATTCATTTAAAAAAATTTCGTAAATTTTTAAAATAATACAAAAATTTTAATAATTATTTGGAGAACATAAGTTGATGCACACTTTGCACCATACAATTTTACCGCTAGTAGTAAAAACTTCATCCAAGCCATCAAAATACGACCAGAAATAATCGCTGCATCCTTATCGAAGTGTTACAGTCGGCGATCGCCAAAGTTTAGCTAAAATTAAGGTTAAAGTTCACGAAACGCGGTATTAGTGATACTTTTCACACCTAAAGGTAAAAATGATCTCGGTCACTGACGCGCACTTCCCGCCACTGAGAAAATTGATGCAGGCGTGCCGGCCTATGAGAACATCCGACCGCGTACTCACGTAACATACCTCGAGTAGACAGCACGTCGTAATAGAGTAGGGAAAATAAATATTTTTTCAAATATGTCTTTTCGTATAAAAATTGTAATAAAATTGAAGAAAATAGATGGATAATATTTTGTGAAAATAGCAAAATATGTAAAATATGTAATATAGTACTAAATATGTAAAATATGTAACGAAAAAAATAGATATTGTGTTAGTACGGCAACGATTCGCCAAGGTTACAATTTTGAGAACGGTGAATAGATAGACAAAAAATGTAATTACCTAAAAATCTGGTCTCCACTAATGATCTGTTAGATCTGACCGTAGCTTACGATCTTAGTAGGTGATTTCTGCTATATATTATGTTTGCACTTTACTTGGTCGTTATCTTGGGTATATGACTGTGGATAATATGACAATGACACGGATAAATTTATGGCATGTCATGTGAAAGGGACTTTTTGTACCAAATGTAACTTAATAACAATTTTGGTGACGAGTGTATTTATTCCCACAAATCGCTCTCCGATCGCTCTCTGACGCGTCTTCCGCGTCACTGTATTATTTCGTTTCTTTATCATTACGTGCACGAAGAATAATTATGTTTAATTCGTTGAGAATTTATAATGCTAATTAATGACCTCCTCATAAACTGTCATTGTTGTTGTTGTTGTTTTCTTGTATTTTGTGACGAATTTGCATTTTTTTCTCAGTTTGTATTGTCGAGTTGAAAATAATATTGTATCAACATTCTGTGATTTTTACGTAATACTGCTGCTTATTATTTCACTTCTCGACTATATATTCACTTGTTGGGAAGATTACTGATGCATTTGCATATGACTTTTCAATCAGCATAAAGTTCGTATGTAGAAACAAAATATAAGTCAAGAATGTGAAGAGAAATGTGTCCGTGACTTCAGTAAAATAAAAATAAAATATAATTTTCTGCTGCAGATGAAACGTTTGTTTTTCTCAATTAGCAGGTCAGAGAGAACTTGTTGCGGCAGTCGAGTGGTGGGTACTGTATACTGCAGCTCACAAGGCCACCTGTACGTCAGCGTTACCTCCCTCAACGATGCAACCCTGACAGCTGTCACGTTAAAGTCACTCCTAGTACGTTGTCTCTTTCCTGCCGTTACCTGCGAACCTCTGTAGGCAACGCGTTAATTGCGCTGTGCCACTTGTACGTTACTTTTATACCCATTTAGTGAATCAAATCCTGGAAATTTCATTTTGATTCTAGGCCATGACTTGATTTTAATTGGCAAAGTTTTACGGAAATGTCATGTCATTTTAGATGATAGATGCTCAGTTCTTCTGAGCTCACCTTCGTTGACGGGCGAATTATGCAGGCGATTTCTTTCTTATTTCTTATAAATCCGTGTCTCCCTCTCAGTATTTTAATTCAAGTCCTGTCAAAGTCTTGTTTATTTAGACTTTTTAATAAATTAATCCAAAGTACAGATATTATAAAAATTATTTAACTTTCAGCAAACAAATAATATCAACACGTGCTGAAGTTTTTTGTAAAGTCGTTTAATAAATAAAGTTTCTTATTAAAGTTAAATTGTGTATGCCTATATTGTCGTTACAGAATTTTTCTATTGTTTAAAATTGTATCGCACTAAATGATATGTTAATAATTGAGACACTAAACTAAACTAAACTAAAAACTGGTACGTCACAGAATTTTAAAACGTGAGTTATTGCAGTATATATGCTCTCAATAGGTCAAAAAGCTTAGGAAAAAGTGTACACCCAAGTGGTGGTGGCATCTGTGCATGTATTTTTGAACTACTCAGTCAGAATTTCTCTTTGTTTAATTTAAAGGTGGTATGTGTGACGAACTGTCATGGTATGGAAAAACATTGAGAATATTTTTGTGCAACTTTGCAATTGACAACAGGATCGACACTTTTAAATGGAGCTAATCCATTGCATCTCATGATTCTCAAGAGATAGCTTAACGTCTTCATGAATTTCTGAAACATCATACTGAATGAAGTTCAACATCTAATAGTATAGAGTGACTGAGAAATAGTATTAAATTTTGGATGTATGTAAACTCTAAGGGTATGTTAGACTCTGTGGATGACATATGTAGCACTTGGTCACATACTGGAAATGCGGTAAAGATTTTCCTGTGATTGAAAATCATAAGTCAAGAATTTCATTTGTTTTCATTCCTGATGGCTGTGTTTCTACTATGTGCAAAGCCAGCAAACAGTTTACTGTAACAAAAACGAGTAGTAAACGAGTAGTTTTTTATCACTTGATGCAATGGATGTACTTGATATGTCGCAAAGAAAATGCAACGAAGAATCAGGACAACCAGTAAAGTGGTCATCTATCAGATGGATACGTTTCGAAAAACAACTCCCATTTCTGATGCTAATAAAGGCAACATTCAATGCTGATTTTCAATTCAAAGAGGTCAACTTTGACAAAAGATTAAGAGGGCGACGTCCATCCATTTATCTTTCTCCTTTATACAAGGGTCTACTGCCTATTAAGGAATGAAAAAACCTACAGAACGTCTGCGTCTGACTCCTTCAATACATCATGATTTTTATAATGCTTTGCATCATTCGGAAAACGGACCAAAGCTGATGCTACAACAAGTAGCAGGTGTAGGGGAGGAAGGGTTTGAGGACAACATATGGGACATGTGGCATTGATCAGGAAATCTGGTCAAAATGGGAGTCTAATCAGAAAGAAGACAAATACTTCTGATTCAGATTCTGACTGCTCCATCATGTCCTTAGATAGTGCAGAGGTATACAGAGCGTATATTTTGAACTGTGATTGAAGTGTTGGTAACTTGTACCGTTTTGTCATTCATGATTGCTTTTGGGTAGAGTAATTTTACAAAGTAGTAATTTTTTCGGATATAATTTGGCTATTTTCAAGCTAAAAGTTTTTAGGGAATATGCCTGGAGGTGCCTGGAATCTACGGCAATAAAATTAAATTGTTAAACTTTATCAGATGTTTTATTTTTGTTCCAAATTCAAATCCAATTTTGTCAGATTCGTATTCATGTAGCTAATATCACCATTTTACTGAGTGCCTGAATACACAATAAACCTTCAATCGAATTGATTCAAAAGTCAGAAAATGTATTTTTTTAGACAGCCGTTAGGAAAAGCGGTTCTTCCAGAGCATGCATAGTGTGCTAAAAGTTCAAATTTGATCACTAGTACTAAAGGTGGTACGATGCTCAAGTGTTCTAATAAATTTGTGAATGAAAGCGAAAAAAATAATTTCGTCTGATCGCATCAGCTACTAATGACCTTAATGTATCATTATATGATTTGCATATATGAATTAAAATAAAATTAAGATCAATAAGGTTCTCGAAAAAATAGTTTAATTAAAAAATTATTTTACTATTTACCTATGTTTGCACCACACGGCCAATCTGTCCCGTGTCATATCCTTTCCTACTCGCAAAATAAAATGTCACTTTCATCATTGGTATCGTAAATAACTATTTAAAAGCGTGTATTAATTTCGACGATATCTTTTCGTAATTTCTAACGGCGTATCTGCAATTTTTGTGTATTATAATAACCTCTTCAATATGCTGAAAAAATAAAAGTCCTTTGTCATATTTTGAGAATTGAATTATTAAGAAATACGTCTTGAACGTACTTATTTACGAATACATGTGGAAAAGCGTACAACGCACTTAAAGTCTATTAATTTGGTGCACCAACGTCTTTTTTTTTGTCAGTTTTTCCGGTTTTTTTCTTGTTTTAATCGGACATTTTGTTCCTAATTTTGTTCTTGGCGTCATTATAGAAATCTGGTATGCGTTTAAAGGACGTGCTCTTCCTGGAATTTCAACACTATCGGAAACTGCCATTAAAATTTTCTCTTTGAAATTGATTCCTGCGGCCAGGGCGCGCTGCGGTCACCTCATAATTGCTGTAGGACGCGGCTCGGCTGCCACGTTAACCGCCCTTGTCGAGCTGGCGAGGTGCGGCGCCGCTCAGCGCGATGGAAGTGTTGGGAGCGGATAGAATTGGATGCTACACTGGACATCCCAGTTCCAATATATTCGAAGAGAAAACTCATATCGATTTGTATTGTGTAAAATATGCCGGTATTTCAAAATACAGACTTTTCTTTCAGAATGGGCCACTAGTGTTGCGATGGCACAGATTTTCTCGTATAGGCTAGTTGGTGTTTCAGAAGCGAAATGCTCTTTCGACTTTTACAATTCTATTTTTAATTACAATTACGACGATTGCAATGCATTTTAGTGAGCATTTTTAAAACTATGAGCTATTTGTTTTATATATTGTAGGGTAAAGAATAAAAGATTTAGAATATTGGTCGATATAAAGAAAAAAAATCTGAGATCTCAGAAAAAGCATTGCAATTGGTAATGTTATGGGGCCTATGTGATCTCTTCTTCGGCCGTACGAATTCACCCATAATAGTCTTAGAGAGCTTCCGTGATCGTTACTGTGATATTTCAATTTTCTCACAATTTTGATTTTTTCTATATTTCAGGTTATCTTCGTGATTGTAGACTTTGTTTTGAAATTTCAAATTGTACCACATTCCTTTTTGCCAGTAGTTTCTAGTTTATTGCTTCATGTTCACGTTTCGTAATATCTCTTTTATATTCCGTTACCATTTACTTTTGCTAACTGAGAATACGGTGAACTCCCACACCAGAGATCAAACCATAGTAACACTTTTGCGATTCTTGTTTTCGTACTATATTGTTTCTCAAGTCTTACCCACTTTTATTTCCATTTTATCTCATATTTAAATATTTTGTTTGTACCGCATTATTTGCTCCGCAAATAATGATTTATTTCCCTATTCCTTATTTCATTAAATATAAATAGTGAATGTATGTTAATACAGACCACAAAAATATTATTTGCTTGTTTCCCTTCCTATTGGAGTTGCTCTATCTTCTCTACCCTTTATTTACATTATTCTTCTACACTTTCCATCTCTCGAATTGGCATTTTCTATTCCCCTACACCTGCGTAGACCGGTTTGGGCGACTCTTCGCCTCCGCTAATGCATTGCGTCACGCGGGAGTTGGCTTTTGATTTACTGCCTCAATCCCGCTAGAGGTCTCTGGCCAATGAGAAATTAAATTTCGGGAGCACTGACACGCTTCGCCGTAACCTCCCGCCTCCTTCCCATGCTGTTGCCTGTGATTTTTTCTCAAGTTACCGCAGTCCGTCGATGCTCGGACGGTGTTAGTGGATACCATGTAGGAGTTAATGGCTCGAAGTCTCTATCAGGTCGGGCACGCATTATTTGCGCGTGTGCGTCTCCATGGCGGGAAACAGATCTGTGATGGAATCGCGAAGTGGAACAGAATTCTCTGGTATCATTTACGACTAGGAAGAACAAATTGGCTTCCGATGGGTTGAACTGTCGTCATTTTTCTTTCGTGAGTAAATGATCGTTCGTGCCACCGACGCACCAGTTAGAATTTCGAAGGAGCCCGTTAAAAAGTTAATCCGGTTTCACGCCGGCCTTCTCTTCGACGACATCCCGCGGTCACTTATCTTCCCATATTAATATCTCCTCGGCCGACCCGTCCCCGGCAGGCCATATACGCCCGTCCCAGGACTAACTAGATGCTAAACGCGCAATTCATCCGGCGTGTTTTGTTCGACTCAAAAAAAGGTCCGTAGTTTCTTTGTAGATGCTGCCTTTGTGTGGAGACTTTGCTATTGCGCGATCGATAAAACGGCGGCGCCGGTGAAAAAAACAAACAAAAACAAAAAACGCGAGGAATGTATAGTGACGCGGCGCAACGAGGGCCGGCCATTAGCATAATTGAATAGAGAGGTCTTTGCGAATTTAATTAATGCGCGTCCATTAACGAATGGAACAGCGTGATGCTCTTTGGACGCATGTTTGGGTTTGAAGTTTGCCGCTGTGTTTACTTACGTTGATTGAGCTAAACTTGGGATTAAGAGTGGACTAGCAGCTGAGTGAGAGATTTTTAATGCTTGCGATGGGTTACTCTCACAGAGAATACGTGAATTCTTTAGTGGGTTTATTCTGAAAAGATCCGAAATAGTCCGTTTGAACATATGCGTGCTGGGTGTGTGAACTTTTATCAGATGCAAAATGGACCATTCGAAGTGTTCGGGATCTTATTGATGTTTCCCTATATTACCAAACGAATCCATATATACAGTGTTTTTGACAATATCTGAAAAAGAAACCTATGCATTCATTACATATACAGAAGAATGGAACCGCTTTTACCCCGCTATTTATTCCACAATGTTCAGTTTCCCAGAAATAACGCACGTATACACATTTACATTCCGTCTCGTTTTCAACTTACAATTATAGCTCTTACACTATTACGAATTCTTAATAGTGTACTTCTCCCATTACGATATTTATTGTTCATTTTGAAGTAAACGTTTCTTAGTTTATTAATTATGAAGTATTATAATGGATTTTTATTCGAGAATGGATCACTAGGAAAGCGTATAGTGGAGTTATTCTTTCTCTCTGCAACTCGAGATCGCCTTCGGTAACATGCTCAATTTGTATTGTCTCGACATTGGAAGAAAAACACGAGTTAAAGAAGAAATATTACCATGTAGTGGAAATACAAAAAACAAAACAAAAAATGAAACTTGCTACTACACCATTCTCCGCCAATCTCCTCTGGTAAACCGTGGTTGTAATATGCTCGTCTCGTACTGCATCAGACCTTCGTGAGATTCCGCGCTTCGTGTGCATCCGAATCGCGTGTGGTCGTTCATCATTGTGTTCTCTTCATAAAAAGTGGACAACGATTGTGAGAGGCTGGTATGGCCAAAGATGGCGGCACTGGTGGAGATGGAGAGTTGTGGACAAGCACTGCTGCAGCGATGTCACTGGTGCCAATGGCTGCGGAGGCGGTGGAGACTAGCGCTGCTTCAAACTAGTCACTGGTATATCTAGCAATGGAGATGGAGAGTGACCGATTTAAACATAGTGGCACTTCATAGTCACTTCCTGGACGGACAGGGTGGCACTGTGTTCTAATCGAGAGCTTCGTTGCGACTTAAATGTTTTGTATTGGAGCTCCCGAATGGATGACAATGTCCCCCTCCTCTTCCAACTCGTGACCTTGAAGTGCCACTATGTTTAAATCAAAATATAAATGCTTGTGAGCTTGCGCCAAAGGTGCATTAGTGTCCATAGCCGCCGCAGCACGGTTAGAGGAGATGGAGAGTAGCAAAGCCAAGCGCTGGCTCAGTGGCACCTGAAAGCACGTGGTGGGGCTGCGAGTGGGTGCGAGGAGGGAAGGAAGAAGCTGTCCACGCCACTGAAGCGCCTGCAGCGGCTGGCCCCCGACGCGGCCGTAACTCGCCGCGGCAGCGCCTTAAGGGAGCGGCCGTCGTGCCGCCGCCCGCGCCGAGCTCGCACCGCGCGCTCCCCCTGCCCTCGGCCGCGCGCGAGGCGTGCCTCCATGAAATTCGATGAGAGTGGCGAGCCCTGCCACTTCCCTGGCGCCACGTCCCGCCTCCGCTGAGTCGTGTTGCTCTCCCGCTGAACCGGCTTCTAGCGCCCTGTATTTGATGGCTGTTGTGACTCCGCTCTTCGTCGTTCTTGTTATTTACTCAGCGCCCATTTAAATTGATCATTGATTCCAACGTATTCTCAGACCGCTACTCTTCATGTTCTACAATTTGTTTACCGAGTGGAACTTCCGATGTTCGCTGGTTTTCCCTCTTGGTCTGCATCCACCCAAATTCGCCCCCAACTCTCATTCCCCGACACCTTTTTTCACTCCTTCCTCTCCCTACCGTCATTAGTTCTTCACTTTCATTCATTTTCTTTTTCCCTCTGACGATTTGCTCTTCCATCTCTATCCCTACTCCTTCCCGTAACTTCCTGTGCTTATCATTTCGTTTTCTCCCGTTGCCTTCATACTTCGATTTTACAGGCGGTGACATGTACTATTATCGCGTTTCTTCCTCTGAACGTCCTTACATTTTCACTTCTGCCCGGAACTTCTGCTCTGTTTTGTTCAAATCATTCCCTCCCTGCTTCACCGCTTCCTCCGCACTGGTTACGTGTTCCTCACCCCGTCCCCGGTCGTCGAACCCGCTGGGCGCTCATGCTCTCGCCTCCTCGATATTTCCTATGACGCGTCGTTCCTGCGACCCCGCCGACCTCTTGGAGATCTCCCCTGGCCGTGAGACCGCGCTGCACGAAACGCGCCTGCAAAAGAAGCTGCAGCGCTGTGCACGATCAGATGCATTTTCCTTTTGCTACCTCAATGCATTGTGCCTATTACCTATGCTCATGCTCGTTGGCAGGTATGATAACGAGGAAATATTGGCTTTTAAAGAACGACACGTTCCCAAAACCTGTTGGGCGAAGTAGATTTTTTGTACGTATACATCTCGAAGGATCTTAATCGCATTGAAGTAGCACAGTGGATTCCGATGTTCGGAGTACAGTATAGTATATTCGTATGTTCCGAGTTCAGATAAATTTCCTCAAAAGCCTGTGTCTCTACCCTTGCTAATGTAATTCCTGAATTTCAGTGATGGTGAAGTTCTTTTCCACGAATGGGATTTCCGTATTATAAACTAAGAAGATTACATTATGCACTATTATACCAAGGTGATTAGTTATCTTCAATATTTTATACTAGCCTTTGTAAAAGTGGAATTTCAGAGCTTATGCATTGTCTACTTTACTGTCCTATTAGATCAAACTTACTTCCGTTTGTACTATCGCTCGTTCAGTTATGTGAAGTGTGTTCTTTTAGACAGCCAACAAAAGCTCAATTTGTTTGCTGCATAAAGCTGCTCGTTCTCACGGTACCGACACTCCGACTGTCAACATGAGATTGCGGAGGAGAATTCGAGCGTGAGTTGCGAATTCGTGACTTGCACCTGCGAAGTGGCATCGAGGTTGTTGATATTCGCACCGGCGGCAGCTCGCAATGTTGCCAATGCGCTGACCATAGGCTTTGGAGCGGATCGTTAAACTGACAAGAAACGTCACGACGTACGTTATATCTCCTTCTTTATGATGAAGACTGATCGAGATTTCCGGAAGATATTGTTCGCTATTAGTATTTTTGATTGCGTAAGATACAGGGAAAGTGGAAGGCTTTTTCAGTAGACGTCAGAGTCCATTTAGGTACGCATCAATATAAGAGAGTATTCTATATCTGCGAAAGGGAATACACTTACATGTACGTTTATTCTACATTATTATCTTTTGAGACGAAGCAGGTGGAGAACAAAGCACTATGATTCTCTTTGATCTTGCCGGAATATGGTGGCTTTCACGCTAGATCCGACAAAATTGGATGGGAAAACGAGACAGAAAAGGTTCAGAATAAATAAAGAGCTTTCATAGAGCCCAGGGTAGGCTGAGTTAAAAATGCACTTTGTGCAATTGACATGGAATGAGACACTTTTCGTCCGTTTTATAAAAAGTATTCCATGTTTCATATTAATATTCTGACAAATAAAAATGGATAAAATACTCTTGTAGCATAAGATACTTTCATACTGTGTAATTTTGTAATGTTCTTATCCAGTTGCACATTGGCATTCTTGAAATGTAATTAGTACATTCTATTATGCTAATTATTTTAGTTCATTTTCTTACTCAATAATGGTCGTATTTGACGGAAATGTCTGTCTGATCTATTAACATCACTTTAATTATTATTGATACTATTCATGAATCAATATTATACATATCTCATTACTTTACGTATATTGGGTGGTTTGGTAAAGAAAGGTTTAAGTTCTTTGTGACAACTCATAAAATAAGAGGTGTCTCCGAAGCGTACGTTACTAATACACGAATACATTATTGTTAAGTGTTTCGGATATGGAATTGAAGGTGACGAATTAACGATGTAGGATAACAGGATTTTGAATAATACATAGAACTGTTGGAATAATATGGAAGTAAAAGGTCGAAGCATTATTTGAAAACATGAACATCACACTACCAGTCTGATTGAGCGAAACTTCATTGTACGCTCTACTGACCAATGGCGGGATAGAGAAGGCCGATCTATGCTAGACACTTCTGTATTCAAGCACTTCATTTCACGGAAACGAATATAATGACGGCTTGGGGCAGAGATCAGGCACAATAGCCACAAGCACATTCTGCTGCACGAATATGTTAATATCCCGGTTTTGGTGAGAGTTTAGCTAGTCTTGTTCATATTTAGGAAGGAATTGTGGCGGTAACAAAATGAGAAACAAGTCGACCACAATCGAGAAATTAACATTACGAATTTAGAGAGTCTTGGTGTGGCTGATTTTGTTAATGCCTCCGAACGCTTCATATGATTATTTATTCGCATCATCTTAAAAAATCTGAGACTTTTTCGTTTCCAAGAATTATAACGAGTCTTTCTTCAATCTTCTCCTTGGTCTGCCAGCTTCTCTTTCGTCTCTAGCAATCCTCACGATTCTTTTCTCTCCATTCTCTCAATATGACCATTCTATTCTTTTCTTCGGTCTGCGACCCTTCCGTAATGGCTCAATTTTCACACTTCTCTGATGTGATGTTTCTAATTCTTTCCTTATCCATAAGTGTATTCGTAATTTTTCTCAGAACTCATTTCAGCGACCTCAAGTTCGTCGTTTTGTTTCGCTTCTTGTTTCATCTGTATATGTCAATATTTGTCTAATTATTGATTGATATATTCTTACCTTCGAGTCCCGTTTTAGATGTTTATTTATACATATTGAGTAGTTGAGACAGCCAGCGATCCTATTGCTCTGATTTCTTTCTCCGTTCGTTCTGAGCTTATTAAGGCTATTCCCAAATACTTCATCTCTAGAACTTGCTCTATTATTTGATTATCCACTACCAACTTACACCTAATCTGATTATTAGTAATTTTCATAGCTTTCGTCTTCTGGGTAGATATATTTAAGTGAAAATACAAATTTGTACTGAATTCATACAACAATCGTTGTAAGTCATCTTCATTTCTGCTATATGATTATTTAAGAACTATATTATCTTTGGATCTATACCAGCGTCAGTGCGGCCTTATCGGCGAAGGACGTGTTCTTCGTCGGAAGTAGTGGCGTTGACCGCGCGCCCCCGGCGCGCGTGGCGAGGTTGCGTCACCGCGCGCGGCCAAGTTCGCGGCACGCGCGCGTTTTCTCCTCTCGCTGCTGGGCCCCGCCCCCGCCCCACACAGGAAGGTCAAGGCCGAGAACAGTTTCGCTCGAAACGCCGGCACAACCGTTTGCAGAAAGCGGGTATACAGGAATTTTGTGAGGACGGGCTGCTTAAATTGCTGCGTGGGTGGCTTTTGCTACGGTGTGGTGTGAAGATGATGCTGTGATTAGAGACCTACGTTCGTTTCTGATGCTTTGATTACATCGTTTCTCATGCTTCGTTATGTAAACATTCCATATTTTCAATCTGTCAAAACAATTGCTCTCATCTACTGACACGCTTTATAATGCGAAAGAAAGTATAGCCGAATTCACTGGCGACACATGCAACGTATTGCTTTTAAATTACGGAGTTCCTTTTTGTCCGTATTTTTGTTGTTTTCTGTTTCGATTTGAGCTGTTTGCCGATATTTCTGAATTCCATCATTTTAAACGGACTTACAGTCTGTGAAAAATCTAATATATTGTATTCACAAATGTGATCAGAAAAAATATCTATTATTCATTATGATAATGAAATAATTTAGTACATAATATTGAGACTAAAACACTTAAATTCCACTATTTATTTTATGATTATAATCATACCATAATTCTTGTAATGTATTTTTTAACAAAAATAACTGATATTTGTGAATAGTTTGAAAACGCAACATTTCATAGCCACGTTTCAGTCTTTCAAATGCTTCTCTGTTCAGACTTTCTCTTCATTTCGAGTAGATATTGCTACTAATTCGCGAAGTTCCCGCGGGAAAGCCGTGCTCTGTTGTATCTCCAGAAATATGCTGCTGTGCTTTATTATCGGACTGCTGGTCTACTTGTGAATAAGGCTACTGTGCATTTCCTCATTCTCTCGAGCTACCTTTTTCTCCCTCTTGTTAGTTAGAATGGCATGCGACCAAGCCGTCTTGCGCTTAGGAACTTCAAAGAGGATTCTTTTTCATGTTCTTGATTTCCGCTTCATAAGATAAGCTCTTCTCGTCAGATTATATTTAAGGAGAATGGAAGCACCTCTGATGCTACTTTAGTCGATGAATGAGACTTTTTTGTGTATTGGAAGTTGTCTTCTGCTTCAACCATTATGGGAATGCAGTGATGTCACCATAGTCTTTGAGATCCGAATGCCTGAATTCATAAGACTCCATGAAATATTCCATTGAACCAGGAAGAAAATGTCGGCGTGCATTGTCATTACACATGCTTTTTATGTTTATAACCATTGTATGTGAATTTTCAAATGCTGGGGAAAAAGTCGTAATATGTGAATCATGGAAGTTTTCTTGCTAATCAATTTTCTTAATTGTGCTCCTTTAGCAGGCGAAGAACAATTACCTTATGAGATATAAAGTACTACTTGACGTTACGAACAGTTGAGAGAATGTGCTTTGCGACCTTCCGAGTTTCGCTGATTTGAAAGAAATGTTCAGTGTAGTAAACTTTTTATTTTTCTCATATGGAGCACCGCCTTCCGACCAACTTTCTGCACCGCGTGAAGTTCGAGTTCCGGGCCGCCCAAGAGCACATTAGCTGCGCATAATGTCTCTGGCCTGTGCGAACGCCTGGCGGCGAAGCGCCGTGGAGTTCAACGCGCTCTCGGGGCCCGCTGGGCGCCTAGGCCAGAACCGGACTGTACGCGACTAATGATCGCCCCCGAACGGGCGGTCCTCGACCTCTACCGCCGCCCGCGGTCCCCGCCCCCGCGCCACTCACCCCTGACAGGTCGGAGGGTCGACCCTCGTCTGCACCACGGAGCGGCGAACGCGTTCATTCGGGTGGACGTTAAGCACTTCCACTAATGCGGTTGAAAGGAATATTCACCGTTCGTTTGCCTCATTATCTTTTTTCATCTTTATAGGAGATTTTAACCCTTTCAGAGACTATGAAATGAGTGAACGGTTGGTTTACTCTTACGTAATGAACTGCTGCGTAGAAATTGTCTACGGTCTTAAAACAGTGCATCATAAATATTGACTGGTTGATGCAATGATTGCCGCGGTTGCTTCTTTCATATTCTTCGTCATAATCATGTTTTAACAACATATTCCATACTACGTCCTAGCTGTTTTAAGCGCGGGTATAAAAGGTTTAAGCGCAGTTTAATTCGGCATGAGGTCGTAGATCCTTAATAATTAATGATAGTAAATGTACATTTGTGCAAAAGTAGTTGAGTAAAATTTTAAGAATTGATCTTTACTGAACTATTATTTCCAGTTCTACCATCACATTTGTCAATTAAGGGCAAACAGAGGATGAGAATGAGTTTCTCTTTCTATGGTGTAACATTTTTTTAACTCGTGCTACTGTGAAAGTACCGGTCCTTCTATTACGAAAAAGGATTTGAAGTCTAGTGCGCATTGGAATGGCAATACCAGCGGCGTGAATGAGACTCCATACTCCTCGCTATCTGGCAATTCATTGCCCTGCCTTGGGTAACGAACAGTACTTCTGAGCACCTGTGCTGGCAAGTGCAACGGTTTTTTAATTGCCTTCCTATTCGGTAATATCTATTTAAGTCCCTCCTATTCGGAATAAAGAAGGTAGGTGCAAACGCGTAGAGGAAATATCCCCAAGATGTTTCTGAATCAAAACACATCACGCAATCCGAAAAAGATGATTGACTCGCCTTTTAAGGGCGTTTGCTCAATATGTTCAGTGGACTCTGCAACGATCTTCTTATGCAACTACACGTAAACTATCGCCTTATGCAACTACACGTAAACTATCGCCTTATGCAACTACACGTAAACTATCGCACGTTCGTGTACTCATCGGAGTCCATTGACGGAGGGAAAGAACGTTCGTTTGACTTTTAGCAGTAATAATATTATTGTTAAAACGCAACATTTCACTGTATTTAATGAGAGACGTTTATTCCTCAAATAGAGGAGAACCACATTAGTTTTTTTCTGAATTAGATGCATCTTTAAACGATCCTAGGCGTTTTTTAAATAGGTACAATCCAAGCCGTACAAACTATCGAACTTACACGAAAAACTTTCGTTCTATCGTGCACTTTTGCCACAAGATTATACTTACTTTTAAGAAATAAACGGGCCACCCTGGTCTCTGAGTACACCCGATTCGTCATTATTTTTTTAATAGGGGCTTCTTATATGTTTATTCATAATGAAGTGAGAGGAGTGCCTTGTTGAAGTGCTTGATGAAAATATTCCATTTTCGTGGAAGAACCAACTTCTAGTACAAAAAATTAGTACCGAATTAATTTGAATTTTGTAGTAGATATACAATTATGATTTGAAAATGTCCATCTAAACGATCATCTTCAAACTATTATTGTTACAAAAGAATAAACATTAGTCTATCAGTTCAATGTTCATGATACAATAATCATGGTTGCAAGAAAGTTTTGTGAAGAGAAAATAATTTTCTGACCACCCCGAAACTCATGAGCCATCAGAGCAACGGAATCAAATGTTACTGTTATAAATACCTCGACTGGTTAAAAAAGAAGAGTGATGTTCTAACATTACGATATCAGTGCCAAGAAATAATAAACATCTGAGATGAAGGAGTGATTACTACCAGTTTTAATGCTTTCAGTCTGCTTGAACCAACAAACACCAGTCTGTCAGATAGTGCACACGGTTCTTCCCGAACAATGTTTCTGCGACAGGCAATTCATTCGTATATTTGCAATGTGAACATCTCCGTAAGTCGTTTGAAGATCTCAGTAAAGCACTCGTAACAGCGTCCAACTTGTCCGGGACTGGAAAAGCGCAGAGCGAAAACTCTAGAACATCGAACAGCACTTCGCGGCATCCGATCCCGCCCTTTGAACAAACAAGTTCAGCTGGAGCCGACGCTCTTGTGGAGCAGGGTAATCGCGGGATTCACTCGCGTCGTCGTCGGCGACTTCTTCGCCATGCGGCGCACGGAGCGCCCCGCCCCTCTCCGCTCGGCAGCGCCGCGCACCGCGGCTGGCTCGAAATGGGCCGAAAGGCGTGCGTACAGGCGGAAAAGAGACAGACGTTTGAGAGATGCTGTTCATAACAAATATGTAATAGTATAAAATAATGCTGGTTTCATTTGTAATAATTTGCCGTTCCTCGTACATTTAAAATGAGCAATTGTAAATCAAAATATATCAGTATTTGCTTGTAGGGGTGTGTCCCCATAAAAAAGAGCTCAACGAAAATAAGAAACGTGTTGAAAGGAAAATTTTCCTGCATATCAGAGGTGTTTATAATTTTGTATGTAAAATTTTAAAATAAGATTGAACTACAGAGAACGTTATCTTCCTTATTTTACCTTCTTTGGTTGAGCGTGTACTGCGGAATCTGAGAGAAAGTGTTACGCACGTATCTGATGTTTCGCCCCACTGTGCACCGCGAGCGCAGATGGAGCGTCATCGCCCCGTCTCGCTCGCAACTGGCCCGCGCGTGACGTCCAACCGCCGCTGCGCCGCGCCGGCCACTTGCCCGGCGGCGGCAGAAGACTTGCTGGTTCACCAGCCGGTGCGCCCGCCCGGCTGCCTGCCCGCCGCCGCAGAGCCGCTCCTCTCCCAGCGCCAGTGCCGCAGCTTCCCGCTCCCCTGCCCGCGCCCCCCTTGCCTCGCGGTTTTCGCAATCTGGACGTTTCGCGACATCGACACACTAAAACTAGTCCGTCTGGTTCTAGTCGATTCTCACTTTCCGCCGCGTTACTGCGCTTAATTCGCCGAACCGCCCGCGTCTGATCGAATGTGTCACGACCACGTGGTCCCACATCTGCACCGAAGCGCTCCGAGTCAGCCACCTGAAGTTGTTCTTACGTTCATAAGACCGCGCTTCCTGAACTTGCTCTACGTTTTCCCACAAGAACGCCGTCGCGCGTGCTCGTTTGTCTTGCAGGTCGGAGCCTCCCCCCCCCCAAGAAATTCCACCCGTCTTACTTCTACCGGTCGGGCGGGGTCTCATCTAAAAGGCGCCCCGTGTGACTCCCACGCTGCTCACCGGCAAGTTCGGCGCTCCGAGATTGAGCGAGGATTCCACGAAAATTCTCCCTCCGCAAACTTTAGTTGAAAACTTCATCGCCTGCAAGAAAGAAGCTAACCTCGCGAGGAAATCGAGGGTGTTCCGCGAGCGCAGCGCGAGTGGAAGTGTGAGTGTCCGTGCGCGGCGTGCGTGTGCTTTTAAGGCGAGCAGTCGGCGACGGCGGCGACGCGTCGCAGAGAGAAGAGGAGAGGGGAAGAAAAAGTGGAGGAGCAGCGACCGTAGCCGCCGCCACCAGCGTATTAGCCGCGAATTTACTGCGCCATCGGCGCTCTCTGTTGGCGGGTTCCTGGCGGTGCCACCCCGGGCGACAGGCCGTGCCAGCGCGCGACTCGCCCCGCGCCGTCGCGGCCCACCCCCGCTTCCTCCGGCCCCGCCCTCTTGGCGTGGCCTCGCTGCGCCGCCTTGTGGCCCTTCGCGTGTGCCCATGCGACGTCTGCCGCATCTTCTCTTCGCGTTTGCCCTCGCTCTTTGCCTTCGTCGTCTTCGTCATTGGCCGTGTCCCCGCTGCCGGCTAGTCGACCGTGAATGGAATCTGTGACTTCGAGAGGTCGCCTCGTACAGCCACTGGCAGGTACGGCCGTTGCTCTCTGCTTTCGGGTTCGCCCACGCCTGTGCTGTCTCCTTCTGCGAAGTGCTCTCAAGGACGCTTGCAAATATTGCGGAAGAAATATTAGTTTCCAAGAGAATTGCGGGACATAAATCATTTGTTTCTACAATGGTGTGTTGTTGTCAGCGACATCTGTTCCGTCGTGCGAAAATAAATTCGTTTGAAATATTGCGGAATTACAAAAACTAAGTAAGCCGTTGCGAATGTGGTACTGTTTTTATATTAAAAACTCCAGTGCAACTTACTGTAAAATGTTAGAGTGAAAATTGTGATATTCGAAGTTTAGTGTTGGTTAAATTGAATGCCGTTTCTGTTGTTTACAAGTCGAAAAAATCGAAGAATCCATGAATGGCTGTAACCACAGACAACTGAGGATTTCGTGCTCCGTTCCGATGCACCTGGCATTCCAAAAGACTCGATCGCGTGACTGCAAGGGCGTGTAAACGCCCCACTAATCCGCCCAAAGCGCGCCATCACCCACGACCTCTCTGCCTCTTCATTACCGCCCGGGCGATTGCCGTCGTTCAGAGATCGCGCCGCCCACCAATTCTCTCCCTCCCGCCCGCGTAATTAGCGGTTCGCAGCGGAAACGGGCCCGCCCGCCAACCGGCACGCGCGAGGATCGGTTTCGCGTCGGGCGATTGCCGCAGGCGCCGCTGAATCAACACCCTCGGAGACGGTGCCGCGCCGCCGCCTGGGCGGAATGTAATTAGAAGGGAAGCGCAGCAGGTGCGAACGTACGTTGCCCCGCCTTGCTAGACCTGCTCCGCTCTCCCGCTCCCTTCCGTGAAGGAGCCCTTTTGTACACGCCCCCCGAACGCGTCTCGTCCAATCCCTTCGTACTGCATCGGCCTGCTTTCACCAATCGGCTTCTTCTGCCCTTCTTAGTGCGTTTCATGTCTTTTTCATCATTTGCAGTTCCTCCTCGCATAGTTTCTTCTCTCTCGGGAAATCCCTCCTGAGGAAAATCTCTTGAGAAATCACTCGAGATATCGTCTCTTTCTTCACATATCTTCACTCTATGACCTTTGCCTCCGACCTTCCGTTGGTCTCATCTCGTTCGTCTTTCTTGTATTTCGTCCGTCGTCTCAGTCTTCCCCTTTCCCCCAGTCGGTCGTTCTCCGTCGTCTTCCTTTTCCGGCTCTTTACAATTCCGTGTCCCTTCCATCTCCGCACATGCCCTCCCAACGCCGCGCGGGTCGTTGACTCCCCCGATTGCCGCCATAATCCGCCCGGAGCCCCAGGCTCCAGATGGTCTGGAGCGGCCGGCAGCCCTCTCCGAAGCACCCTCGGGAGAGCTCCCAAGGCGCACGTGCGGCCTCGAGTGGAAGCCCAGGAATTTCCGACGCACCTGGCGTCCCGGCGGAAATATGTGTGACTTATGATGCCGCGCCTCCTCCGGCCAAATGGTTCCGAAAACTCGCGCGTGTGGTATTTTGAGAATTGGATGTGTGTTTCTTAAGACGAGTGCCTAAATAGTCTGCTTCTAGCGGAGGAGTGCGCCCAAGTAGGTGGAACTTTCTGAACCGTAACGTTCCGAGAAAATCCGGTCACCTGAGTTCGGGATTTAGTTCAAGGCTGAAACTTCCGATTTATTGCCGGTCAGGTGAGTGAAACTTTAGTGTATTTAGATTATATAGGACTTTTATCGCTCCGGATTGGACCTCAGACCCGGAGGCAGCTACTTTCTGGAAGTAGACCCCGACTAATAGTGCTGACAAACCAGTGGGTTAAAAGAAGCTATCGCCACATTACCGCGCACGGCCTTCCCGCTAGCCCATCGTCCACCCAGAAACAAGTGACATTGTACCCTTGGCGAGCGGCAAGTGTGTCACACCGACGCGTCTACGCCGTTATCCCAACACCAGACGCAATCGCCGCGGGGCGGGGCTCGGCCCGGGCACGGCCCGGGGGGCCGGCCGGGGGGCCCGGGGGGGGGCGGGGCGTGGCCGCCGGCGGCAGGCCCAGCTCCGAGGAGTTCGCGTGGGGGAGGGGGCTGGTGGACAGTGGCCGAGGCGTGTGGTGTGGACACGCGGCTGCTGCGCCGTCCTCGTTCCGGTGACCGCGAAGAGCCGCGCCGCGCCCGCCTCGCGCCGGCGCCGCGAGACGCGCCGCGCTGCCTGGCCCCGGCCCCGCCGCTGTCGTCGCCTGACGCCCGCGCGCGTGGGACGCATCCGCCGCAGCCCACAGGCGCCTCTCCCTCCGCCGTCGACGCGCCGCGCACTCCCACCGCCTCTCGACGCTCTGCGGGCCGCGGCTGGCCGCGTGTTCTGCCTGCTGCTCGTGTGTTACTGTCCGTGTGGATTGTTGTCGTAAGTGACTATAAACTGTTGTTGCAGTCGTTCGAGGAAGGAGTCTGCGGTGTATTGTCTTCGCTCACTTCCGCTCGTAAATATTTGGGAGATAGACGATGCAACTGGAAATGTGTTGGTTGAATGCGTTCTTTGCCTAGTTTAGAAACTGTGTGAGAGTGTATGTTTGACCTCCGACGGACTTGATGAACAAGTCGTAATAACGCTGTGAATTTTGAGACATTGATATAAAGGTTTTATCAACCTCAATAACACGTAAACAGTTTTAAACTCGTAAGCTTCGCGTTCTTGAACGCCTTCAATTCCGTGTGGTTAGAGCCAATCGCTTGATCATCTCTGCAAGAGAGGTGCTCACTGAAGCGTAGCCAGCTTCCCAACATCCTCCGGGTGTCGCTTCGGACTCGAAACAGCGTTCCAGCGTGTTCAACGACCTGAATATCAGTTGCACTCACGCCAAGCACAGATCGGTGGCTCCTCTGTCCTTCAGCTGCATGAAGAGCTCGTTGTTAATTAATAAACAACTGTCTGTCCGTCGCCGATGTGAAGCAGGTAGTGATTAGTGGTGGCAAATTAATGCAACAGACCCTCGGTGTATTGCCGCGTGATTTATTCACGACGCGCTGATATTCCCACTCGTTCAGTAATTCAAAGCGGAATAAGAGTGCGGACGCGTAAATCCAGCCGCATGAGAAATATTTAATCATCGGCAACGGCGCAACGTCGGCGGGTTGTCGATATCATCCGCGCCCCGCGCGTCGGGCCGGCGCTACGCGGATGCAAGTTTAACGCCTGCTGGGACTCTGCGTGGATCTCCTCCGGCCGCGAGAGGTGCGGGGGTGCGTGCAACTTTGAAGAGAGATCAGAGAGGAGCGGCGAAGTCTCCGAGCCGGATGATGCACGGCCACGCGGGCGCCTGCGGGTCGTGGGGAAGCGACTGCAGTTAATTCTCCAGATCCGCGCGTGCACTTGGCAGACGCGATTTATGGTTTTCCGACCCCGCCTCCCCCTCCCCGCTGCGCTCTCTCGCCGAAGTTCGCGATCGAATCGCGGTGATATCCCGTCACAGGCGGAGCGGTTTGGAACGGTGTGTGAGGTATGTGAGGCACTGTGGTGTATCGTACCAGTCGCTTCCCTGCGGAGTTGGTGTGGTGTTCTTGGAAGTGCTTCGTTGTGGCGACGGAAGTGGATTCGTTCTTCGAATAGTACTGCGTTTAGTGATTGTTTCTACGAAGTGGCGTTAACGACAAATTAGTCTGTAGAGTGCGCACAGTGTGTTAAAACTGCCGTATTGACCAAACAGATTTGATGACCAACTGTGTTACGTCAATAATGTGTTAAGAGTTAATGCGTGGATTCTGTTATCTGAATGTAATCGGTGCGCCTATATAACCGATGGTGTGCACTAGAAATTACTTTCCCAATAACATTGAAGTGTATCGCACGGTGATCTCATTTCGATAGAGATAGACGAAGGTCGTTTATCCAACTAGATGGAAATCGGGAGCTTCGATCAGCACCAACGGTTCTGTGTGTGCGCGCCCTGTGAATAGTGAAGTGAGCTTGTGTTTATTGGTGAGCGACGCAGGTCTCGTGGTAATTAACAGATCTGATTACTTCTACCCCTTCCGTTCGCGCCTCCACAAACAAGCCGCGGGATTCCCTCTACGCTCCCGCGGTTCGTCTCTCGTCTCGTCGCTTTCTGGTCGTTCGGCGCGTCGGTTTCTGCGAGTGCAAGTTTTATCGCTTAATTGTGGCGTCGGCGGTGGCTTTGCGTCGCCGGCGTTCTCACGGAAGCGGCAGCCTTCCAACGAGTGCGGGAAGTGATAGTGACGCCGGAAACGTCGAATTCCACCCTGCGTCTCGGCGTTGTCATCTGCGGGGGAGTGCTCGAGGAGCCGCCTGTGTGGGAGCGCGGCAGAGGCAGTGCGTGAGAGGGTGTGGGTGTTGGGTGCTCTGAGAGCGCGCGTTCGCGGAGCTGCGGGCAGCAGGTGCTATGCCCACCCCAACCGCGCGGACATGGTGGCGGTGACCAGCTTTGAGGACGCCGAGCATCTCAGCCTCCACAGTGACTGGTAAGCAACGACTTGCCGAGGAATTTTTTATTTGTGTATTAGTACTGGACTCTGTAAGAATGTATGTTCTGAATGTTTAATGGTTAGAGGGAAAATTATTGAAAACTTTGGAAATTTCTTACAGTCTAGAGATTCAGAGAATTGGCAGAAAATTTTATTACTTGGTGGAGTTTTATTTCTCATTACATTTAGTAAAACTCGCTCTATTGTGTTGCTATACTACATTGGACGTGGAGAGAACATCACGTGTGCAGTATTCAAATCCCTGTACTGTCCCCACACGTAAATTTAAAGCATACATGAAACTCATTTAACATCGTGACCATCATTGCCATTATTGTCATTGATAGGATCTGTGAGCCCGCTCCATCTTCAAAAGTCGTTATCCTTCTCTCCCACTTCATATACTAGTTCAAACCTTCATTGAGGCAACAAAATGTTCCCAGCCACTGCAGCTGTGAAAAAGCTTACGAGGTTTTGCTTTTGCCTATATTAGATAGAAGCTTTATTCTACGATTGAATACATTTTGCCCTGTGGCAGAATGTAGAAATATAAAAGCATAGTTACAATTACAAATAAAAAATAATGTATAAAAATGAATGTAACAAATAAATTCTTTGTCATTACCTTGACATGCTGATGACATTTACATTCCTGTACTACAAATTAAAATACATATATACAAACATACACGCGTACATATATACACAGACCAAGGAACCCTCACGTACACAGCAACCTGCACCGATTCATTCATATTCATACAACATGGATAAACGTTTTTACCTAATACCACAGTGTAATAATATCAATACCTATAATAATTATTACATTCCTAATTCGTAAAACACTCTTTACTATAAATAAATACCAACGTTTGCCAGAATAGCCTGTAGAAAGTCATTTTCGACTAGCGAAACAAACAGAATGAAATGAAATCTTTTCCTTTCACTTCAATTCACTGCACCGCATATCACTTTACCTAAATGTTAACTGTTCTATACTTTTTAACTGTAACGCATAATCGCACCTTTCACTTCACTCTATTCTGTAATTTTGAAACGCACGGTAACAGCACACTGTACAAAGTAGTATGTACTCCATGCATTTCATGAAATAAGAGTGTGAGATGGGAATATGAAAGCATCTAATCACTATAGTTTTTCATATTATGTTTGTGGCATGAATTGTGTTCGTGTTATTAAGAATAAAAATTCTGAGCATTGAGGGTCTCAGAAAGGAGACTGATCTCAGAAATGTTCCTTATTTTTTCTTGAATCACGATTTTGCAATTTTATTAATAGTAAATAATACTCAACGATAGTAAACAATCTCGCGTACATTACATTAAAATCGTATTTACTCCAATGTTCACTTTAAACCGTGACCTTAACTAGGGTACGTAATTAGTTCCTTAGGTACAAAATGTTTTAGAGGAACGAAGTGTATTTTGTTTGTGCGCTATTAAGTCCATCTGAACAGATATCCTTCCTTTTATGAATGAGGCTTTAATTTGTATGATCTGGTAAATACTAAGAGAATGTGAAATTCATTTGAGTTGTATTTCAGGGCGACCTATACCGTTGCAATTAAAAATAAAATAGGATCATTTTACCGTTGTCAAGTCAATCTTCGAGATGTCTTATGCACATTCTCAGTTGCTGAAAGCAATCGATGTGATCGAAATTAATACGTAGAAATCCCTCAAAAATAGTTGGAATCGTGGAGCAGGTTACGAACTAGTTCGGAGAATGCGCCTCTACGGCTTGTTCTCAGTTGCTCAGGTAAACCTGTTCTGCCCGACAAAGGCACTGGATGAGAAAGAGGTCCGCTTTGGATCCACTTGTACTAATAATTCAAAATGCTTGGAGCATCCCTTTTGTTTGGTGTTGTCCATTATACTCGTAACATTATATATTCAAGTAAGTGTTGGCTTTAAATTTAAGTGGGAGTTTAATAGGTTTGAAATAGTTATTAGACTAGATAGACTGTATACACTATGTCTGCTAACGAAGTAAAAATAACATATCTCTAGCTGAGAGTATACATTTGTTCTGGAGTTCCCTATCACGTTATGCTGGATTCTTGGTTCTATACCCTCTGCTGCCGGAAATAAATTGATCCAAAATAACAGAACAACCGGCTTTCATGAGAAGTCATAAATGTACTGGTAACTGCAAAATTTACTGTTGAGGATCCGTCAGTTTCATTTGACAAATGAGTAATATGCTTCACTGTCTCTTCATTTATCGATATTTGTTTCATCCATATGACAGCAAATTAATACTGCGAAACTATCTGGAATTGGCGCGTAAATTGCTTACATAATTTTTGAGCTTTCTTAGTACCATCGCAACAAAAACTTATTTCATTTTTATCAGACAAGTACCGTCACGTTTGCATAAATTACCAATTGTATAATAAGCATTTAAAACTTTCTAAAATTGTGTATCTAAATCGATAAAATTCTAAAATAATTGGCACTCAAACATACTTATATTTATTGATTCAGTTAAACATTATTTATTACATTCACATTTATGCTGAATTTAAAACCAGAACCACTATTAGTGGTACACATGAGATTTTAATAATTATTTATGTCGCGGTAAGTGTGAATAACTTTAATGAAAGTTCATTTCACAAAATTATTTTATTAATCGTGAAAATGTTCTAAGTTTTCCCTCTTATTGTAATGATAGTGTTTTACTCTTGATCTTGCCTGTAGTAGGACAGAAAAGCATATTCAGGTGTGGGCAAACAAGTGTGACTAGATGTTTTATTGTTTTAAAAAAGATATTTATTTTACCTGTTTACGGTCCACTGTTGAACTATAAATCCACACTCACTTGGAGCAGAGGTTAGCTGCGAATGTGCAGTCACTGTTCTACATATAAACGCGCAATTGATCATCCAACGAAATTCACCATTAGCTGACATTAAGCGATATGTTGGGGTCATTATTATCATTATTAAATAATTGCGTGTGCAAGAAGTGCTTTTGATTTATGATGTTTTGCTCACTAACTGGTGTTTCCTCGCAAATGAAACATATCATTTAATAATATATCGGTGTCGTGTTATGCGGACTCATCCCTTTGGAGGTAATATAAATGAGTACTATAAACAGATGGAGAGTAAAACAGATATCGAGAATAAATAGCAGAGATAAGTGTCTATAGAGAAATTTATGATTTGAATGAATTAAAGTAAAAAAAAATATTGATAATCTTAAGAAGAAATGCGAGACACTGGGATATTTAAAATACAAAATTCATGTGTTTTCATTAACATCCCAGCTTTTTTACGTAAGTTTTCCATTTTATTTTCAACTTGCCGAAGAATTGTTGAAATAACTACTCCATTCTGTTCTATCATATCTACCAGCATTTCTTCGGCTTGAGCGCTATCACCATACCTGTCTCGCTCTTCCCAGTTCTTCGAAGGGTGTAATAATGTTACGCATTACATCTCCGCATGTGTCCGGAGCGTGGCGTGGAACGCATATATGAATACATAGCATTTGTTTCTGCGCATCGCAATATTTGGCGTTGCTTATATGGCGTGTTAACATGGCGTTATTGTGTCGCCTGACCGGTGTTGCGACCTATGTGGACACTCACCGCCACCAAATGCTCGTTCCGGTTTTTACCAGTGGTTCCGACATCTATTCATCACACTGTGTGGCTCCGCCTCGTAAAATTCGCCGCGCTGTGTCCACAAGCGATTTGTCACGGCTTTCGTCTCTTGACCAAGGACCCTTGGTTTTGTTTGATTTTTGTTTTGTTTTAGTATACTCATTTATCAGAAAAGTTCCACAGAGATGGAGGGATGTTTCAGCAAACAAATGGTATTAAATAATTAGTTTCAAAAACTGTTTTAATGAGTCTAGATCCCAAGTCGGGAAATACTGAAAATATTTTTCGGAAAATGTTTAAATACAAAGAAACACATTCCGCAACTTGATTCAGGGCGAAGTATTTTTGCTATTTCTCGCTAGTCATCTTACTACTCATAAAGTCACAAACCAATTGTTGAAATCCTGATTTTTCCTTCTTCCGATATTTGAGAAACACCGAGAATTCTAGTAAATAAGAAAATCATTTTATATGAAAATAGTATCGTACATGCGTCGTAAGAAGATGTAAGAGAAATACGTGAATGAAGACATGGCCTCTTAAATGGTGTAAAAAAAATCGGTTTGTAATCTGATAATTCGTTGCACTATTTGTATAAGTAGCCCTTGGTTGCATCTCTCATAATTAGTTTTGCTGACAGAATTCGATCCCTACAGCACGATTTATTCTTTAGCCACGTACAGTTCGAAAACTAATTGGAACATATTTAACTTCAGTAAACAAATCTGAATCGTCGTTCGTGCCACACTGAAACTTACGAGTGAGCTGAAACTTACAAGTGAATGCTCGTACCTTCATTTTCTCCGACAACGTTCTTACTCCGTGAGTTATCCTCCCTGTAGCGAGGCGCGTTGATTAGCACGTAACTAACGTTCAGGAAACTCCCTCGCCTCGTAGAACGCTCCGGCCACGCGCGGCTGCAAGAACACTCAGTTCCCCAACGCAGGGCCCTTGCTCACCTCCCCCCGACCACTCCTCGTCAAAGTCTACGCGAGTTCCGTGAGGTTCTTGCGTCGCGGCGCGGCGCAGCGAGCCCGGAGGCGCCCCCTTCCTCGTCGACGTCGTCCGTTGTAAAAATAAAGGAGCCGGGGAGGGGTGGGACCGGGTGATGAATGGGCCGGGGGCGGGCAGTGCAGAGGTCCGAACACGGGACTCCCGCCGGCGCCATCGACGTGGCGGCGAGGCCGCGCGCGGTGATTGGGCATGGCGTCGGGCCAGAGGGCAGGTGAGGAAGGAAGCCGGCGCCCCAGCATCCACGGTCACCCAGCGCTATGAAGTGTAAGAGTGCACGTGTTTCACTTTAAGGAAGACTGGGAAGAAATGAATTTTAAAACGATTGCGTTCGTGAATATTTTCTAATTTGGGTGTGCGTTATAGGAATAATTGGCACGTGAACTACCAGTTAATCGAAGATTCGAATTTGGTGTTCTGTGTATTTATCTCTCTCTGTGCGTGTTTATTTGTGTTTTAATATCGAGTTCCCGTCATTACTCGATTCAGTATTTTACTAGTGTATCTTTTTAATGCTTTGTCATCGCCTAGATGTCCTAATGAAGTTGAGAGGAACGAGATCTATTAAATACAACCATTATTTATGTAATCATTGTAATAAAGTTCCATCAGTTCAGACGAACAGCTTGTCAATTTCGAATCAAAATGAAGTACATGACTGTGAATTTTATTGTAAATTTTGTTGTTGACTTGTAAAGTTTTATCGCGATGACATATTGTTGTATTAATCACCAACAGTTCATTTCTCTTTTTCTTTCCGTTTACTCGTAGCACTTCAGACGTCAGTGTGTTACGACAGCTGCATCGAGGGAGGTAATCTAAATTAATTGTTAACTTCTTAACATGATGCACGTAAACACGTCGAGCAAAAGGTTAAGACATACCCGTTTATATGAAATATGTATATTTCTCCACATACTACCACTTTTTTTTTCTACCACCGACTGAAACAAACCTCCCTTCGGTTAAGTTTCTCCGGTGAAACGACAGCTGGAGATATGAAGCCATCGCGTGGGCAGCATCCTCGATCGCTGACAGCGCCCCCTGCGGGCTTCGCACTCGATCGGGCGGCGCTGGCGCTGGCGGGGGCCCCGCGGGAGGCGCTCTCGGAATGCCGCCGCTTCTTGTCAGAGAGAGCGCTCGCGGCCGCGGGCGACGACTCGCAAACGACGACGCCCTCGGTCGATGCGCGCCGATTTCTCGGAAGCGGTCGACCGGAGAATCAATGTTTCACACGCCGCCGATGGCACTTGGAAGGTGGTTTTCAACATATTTGGTAGCTACTAGTGAACCTTCCGATTTCTTTCTCGCTTAATATATGGAGATACGGTTTCTGAAAGTGGATGTGCGCAGATAGGCCAGTTGTGTTAGTCATTTGTAGCGGAGTGTGTAAAATTTCAATTTAGTTAATCGGGTAATTAATCTTCCCAATCGCGCCGCTCATTTGTTGTTTCCAGGGTAGCTATTTAGTGTGAATAGCAGAATTTACTAATTCCGGTATTGGATGTAGCGGATTGACAAATGATAATACATGTGTGTGTAGTATAAAGACGCAATTTTTTTGCAGAATCTGTCGAAAACGTTATTCAAACGCCCCTGGTTAACGTTAGTTCTTAAGCCATTTAATCTATCCGTTATCGTTCACATCATTGACTAACTAAGCACATTCTTTATCCGACACAACTATGTTTTGCACTTAATTCCTGCAAATACCTTACGGTGCCTGTCAACACATGGAAATATTTTTGTGCGCATTCTAGTTGTTTATGCTACCGAATAATGTACAGTTTTCGTGTTTCATTCTCGCAAATGGCTTTTTCGTGGCCGTAGAGTGCGCTTCGCCGAGTGTTTGCCCATGATCTCACATTACCTACACACAAACTCAACACACATACAAATGAATCGCGTGCTTCCACCGCCACGGCAAGCGGCGGCGGCGCCACACTCACCACTGCCGCCAACGCCATACCCCCTCCCCACCGCCCACCCCCCCCCCCCCCCCACCCCACCGCCACCGCCACCGCCACCGCCACCGCCACCCACGCCACCGCCACCGCCACCGCCACCGCCACCAGCGTTCGTTTCCGCCACCGCCACCGCCACCGCCACCGCCACCGCCACCGCCACCGCCACCGCCACCGCCACCGCCACCGCCACCGCCACCGCCACCGCCACCGCCACCGTCCACGCCACCGTCACCGTCACCGTCACCGTCACCGCCACCGTCACCGTCACCGCCACCGTCACCGTCCCCCGCACCGCCACCGTCACCGTCACCGCACCGTCACCGCCACCGTCACCGCCACCGCCACCGTCACCGCCACCCCACCGTCACCGCCACCGTCACCGCCCGCCACCGTCACCGCCACCGTCACCGCCTCCACCACCGCCACCACCACCGTCCTCGCCACCGCCACTGTCTCACCGCCACCGTCACCATCACAGTCACCATCACCGCCACCATCTCTGTTTAGCCACCGCTACCGCCACGGTCTCCGTTTCAGCCACAGCCATCACCTCCTACTCCGCCAGGTCGCTTCTTATGCGCGCGATTGCGAGCGCCGCATGTTTACCTTCCAAGGAGGTCCTCGTCCTCCTCCAGTGGGCCTACTTAGTGGCTGGAAGTGGGGCTTCTTAAGGAGGCCCGCGTAACGCTGTTAACACAGCCAGCGCGACCGGGTTGCCCGGCGCTTCGTCGCGGCGGCGTCGGAAGCGTCAGGTTCAGGCGGGGAGGCGACGACATTTCGGCCACCGCCGAGCCTTCGCACGGCGCCCATCTGCCGCCGCCGGCCACCTGCGTTTGGCAGGAGAAATCGCTGCCGGAAATGATTGCTTCCGGAAACCGCTCCAGGCTTTTAGCGTCGCGGATCGTGGGCGATTGTTGCCTGAGATCAGGAACTTGTTCCTCAGCACTCTGTCGTTTCATGTTAAAAGAGGGACTGGTGGATATTGGCTTTATAACGTTTATGTAGCATTTACAATTTTTTAGATTTTTGCTTTAATGTCGTGAACACCACATACCTTGGGGATGGTTTGAAAGCATTTAATGTTTCATATGCACGAGATAGTCAAATTCCGTAAGTTAATAAAGGTTTCGTTTGAAGCTACACTGTTTAAGACGGGCGTGCCCAACAGGTCGATCGCGGTCGACTGACTGATCGAGGTATAATAAAGGGTCTTTCGCGAAAAATTCGAGTAGTAAATCTCCGAAGTCGAATGATTCAAATGACCGCTATTCTTTGTAATGCTTTGTACTGCCTCTGGCTTGTAATATTAATCACTGTGATCTTTGGATTTTAGTAATATTACAAATATTACCAATGAAAAAGCCAGATGTTTTGACGACGAGCAGGAGCATAATTACTCCTTTGTTACTTTAAGAGTTCAATATTTTTGCATTATTTGTAACGCTTCAGTACCATGATTGAGCAAGGGAATTTAGAACGGCATTTCAGCACCCTCCTCAGAAAATATTTATTGGACTTCTCACCATAAAGTTGGAAAACGCAAGTTAAATTAGTTGAAATCCAGGATATCGGCGTAACAACCATTTTAAAAATCGTAAACCAATTTTACAATCGAAAGTTGCAGATATTCATCATTCAAATGAGTCACGTGCTTGCAAAGAAAAATAATTCTCCGTAATGATGGAGAATTTATTAAGGATTTGTTTCAAGAATTATTAAATATATGCAATGATTTTCAAAACATAGTTGTCACAAATACTTCGTTGCGGTGAGTTGAGAAAATGAAGGAAAATGTAAGTCAACAATTGCAAGAAGACATGCCCATGTGCTTGATGAATCAATGGGAATTATGATTCCGTTCAAATTATTTTATTACAGGAATGTTTTGTGATTTTATCTCAAAATCGAAAATACTTGGTGCGATTCCTTCGGAAAACCACAAGGATGTATTCAACAAAAATTAGTATTGAAAAAATTAGTTTGGCTTCCAGTTAATCCATTACGACAGAGGGAGTCACTGTAAGACTTGTTTTATTAAGAGTTTAATTCCATAATGCAGGAAAGATTATGATTTTCTAGTTTTTGTCAAGAGGAAATCAGCATTCTAGGCAACTCTCTGCACTGTGATTAATTTGATATGCTTAAATTGTTGATATAAAACTCGATGTGAATTGCATGAGAAGATATACAGATGCTCTCCTGTTGTTTTGCGAATGTCATACTCAGATGAAGTGCAATATTTCAGAGCAGTTGAAGGTTGCTTTTGGAAAGTTAACTGGGAGTTGTCTGTTGAAAAAGCTGTAAATGCCCTTGACCGTGCACGCAATGGCCAGTTTATGGCACATGGACATAAATAAAGTGATCATTACTCTTTTCTCGGCTTTTTCTTTCTTATAGATAGAAACTAAGAATAACTGGTTTGTTCACTTGTAAGTGATTCCCAGGCGTCAATGAGATTACCTCTACGACCCGCTTTCAGGCTGAAATTTATGCACCAGTTTCGAAGACATGAGACTGTTTTGGTTGTTTCTATTGTAATAAAATAATGTGAAGTTAGTTCGATATCACTATAGTCACCACCAACCTTGTGTATAATCGAACGTATGTCTTTATTCAAAGCAAGTAGTTGGAATGTATAATTGAGTATGTGTAATCCCTATCAGAGAGGAAATTGACAAGTAGTACATTGTTCGAAATGTACTCAGTAAATTCTGTCATAGAATTAGATTGCGGGGAATGCGTACAAAGCTGAAGCAAAGGTAAAGGGGAAGAAGCGGTAGCCGTTTGTTCCGGTCAGCCCCCGATTTCAATCGGACTCGAGCAGGAATCCGAGTCCACCAGCGCGTCGCTCTCGAGCACAAGGCGCCCCCTCGGCGCCCGCGGGGCGTTTAGGTACCTCATTGAGGCGGCGCGCTTTCGTGCGCGCGCGTCGTGAAATCCAGTCCGTTTTACGACCGGCCCGCGCCACACGCGTCTCGCAGAGGTGTGAAAGAAGCCCGAACGCGCGCAAAGAACGGGTGTAACGCGTCCGTTTCACAAAAATCAACTACAAAATTCACATTCATTTCGAAATATTGTTAATGCAATAGGTTTTGGATTGAAACGAAAAATAAAATGTTTCTTTTTTACTGTAAAGCAAAATTGCCTTTGTGGAGAAAGGGTGACCATTTTCAAGGAGGCTGGTGAGGGCAGCAGGTCTTAATAGAAATGTTTTTATTCTTGTTTATTGTATAACAATATAACGTTAATTACTCAAAGATATTTTTATCGACCTTTAAAATTTCTTTAGTTCCAGGAAGTTACAGTTGTCTGACTGGCTGTTAATAGCTTTGTTAACAGCCAAAGAAACATATCTCCAGGTTTAAGTGCCTAGGATGCAACGTTTCCGAGTTATATTCTATGAAGCAGCGTAACATATGTTGTGGATTGCTTGGGTCCCTGCTGCGTTCAGTTTACCACAAACTGCCAAATTCTAAATTTGTTCGAATTAAATCTGTGTGATGAACCATGGGGTACTTAATTATGTATCCAGTATGGCACACGTATGCAGTTTTGTGTGGATGTGTCTTATAAATGCATCTTTAAAGAGTATCAAAAAGCGTTTATTATTATTATTATTATTATTATTATTATTGTTGTTGTTGTTGTTGTTGTTAAGTTATCTTCCATGACATATTATATATGTACATGTACATCTACGAGTAGAGTGTTTTTATTGCCCTGCCCTGTGCGTACGGTTCGGTCTGTTCGCGAGCCGTGTGCGCAGGTAGCGCCCGCCGCGCCGGGAAGGCGCTGCCCGTCGCCGCTGCTGCGTCACTGCGTTGGTCCGGTCTCGGGCGAGCCGCCATTTCCGCCGCAAGCACCGGGTGCGGAATGCGAATTGATGGCGCAGAAGAGCCCAGGCCATTTGCTTTCATTGCTGCTGTAGTTTGTGGAAACGGTTGGTTGTCTGCTTGAAGATGGTCGTGTTTTACTTCGTGTTCTCTGGTGGCAGGGGACTTCAAATTTCAAGGACTGCGCGGCTCATGTTCTCTTGATGTCCATCTCCGCGTGAGAAGGTTGCATATCAACTGCTGTTACTCTACATCGAGCCATTAAGTTTGAGTATTACAATGTTTAATTAATCGACAAATAATTGTCCGTAAAAGTTGCTGGCGTCATACACAGGTTTACTTGATTGAAATGTTTTTTCTTGCGTTGTCACTACGAAGGATTGTCCGAAAACCGAATATTCATATGATTAATATGAAGTAAACGAGGCGATGTTGTCCATTACCTTTATTAACTAGAGAACTTTTACGATGTTTCCTTCTTCAGTAGCTGACATTAATGAATAATAAAGTTGCGTAAGTATCGATATTAAAAAAGTAAATTGTATTTTGGAAATCAAGAAATTTTTGACTGAAAATAGTTGCTTTTTTGGTAAAAATGGCCCCACAGTGAGAATAACCTTAAAATACCGCACCACAATGCCAATATTCGTACGACTAATTTCCATCCAAACAAGCGTTGAAATTTCTCGGAGTTTCGCGTCCATCTGAATTCGGGAGGCGCGTGCCTAGAACGTTTCATCCATTGAGCATATACTCGCAGCCATCGTACTCTTCCGTGGCAGCCTGAAGGAAGCCAATGTAATCCTCTGAAGACCTCTCCACCACCTGACAAAACACACACACTGGGAGTTCCGGGTCCTTCCCCCATCTGTGTCGGAACGCGTTCGCGGCGGGCGTGGAGAGCGCTCGCTGCGGCCGTCGCCGTGAGTAAATTAGCGGAGCGCGGACGAGGAGAGAAGCAGCTGTCGCTCGGTGCAGCTGCGGTCCCGGAGCGACCGAATCGGAGCGCGGTGGAGATTGGTTGGTGGAGTGGGACTCCGTTTCGCACGTTTGTTCCTCGCGCCGTCTGTCTGGCGTTTCTGGGTTTCATGGGATTAGTTGCGGGAACTCACGGAGTGAGGATTTTTTTCGACGTGGACGTGTAATGCAACTCGCAACATATAAGGATGTGGATGCGTGTGACCATGAGTGGCATTTTCTTTTCGTTTCTCTGGATACCTGTCCGTGAACAAATATTTCGACGAGCATTAAAACTACGAGCGGAGATCCACGAAGATGGGAGCAATGCACATGCGCAGTGCTAACTGCGCTAGGGATGGTAATCATCCAGAGCTTTTGTTGTGCCAGCATTAGTAATTTGTTACATCGATTATCTTGTATGCTTTCTTATACGAAATTCAAATGTATTTTAATCTGAAAAATCAGTGAAGTCGATGTTTTTGAGACGGCATGTGTGTAGCCGTCTCCCTCATCGTCGCATAGTGTAGCCGTCTCCCTCATCAGTGACCTCATCTCAGTGCAAAAATTTCTCGCACGAAATCTTCTCTTATTTATTTTTTTTTGTATTTTTTTCTTTGTGGTAATATTTACTTGCATAATTCGGTCTGTAGTATGATTTACTGAAAATATGAGGTTGCTGTGAAATTTGAAAAGTTCTCAGGCGTCCGTGTTATTTAGCTGCCCCTTTGCGGTTTCGCCTTCATAGCGTTTCATTGAAATTACGCTCCCAGGGGCAGAATAACTGAACGTGAATGGTTTAGTATGTGAAGGAAATGGATGAGGGAGAATGGAAATTCATTATCTCAGTTGAAGGCGAATAACTTAAAAAAAAAAAACTCGCTCGTAGTCCCAGCGCCGCGATACATCTTCCATCTTTGCCGCTGGCTCCGCCATATGGCGCCCGCCGCTCCATTCCGCAGCCGTCGCCTGCGGCCTACCTCCCGTTCCCAGGCGGCCGTCGCGTTGCCTGTCGTCCGGCGCCCGCCGCGAACCCTGTCTCGGGTTCGCGTCCCGGGGCTATTAGTCGCGGCTGGCGCCCGGCCGCAGGTGGACATCGGCCGCCGCCGGCTGCGCCGCACCATCCGTCTTCCGTCACGATCCCCTCTCCTCTCCCCTCCACACACTCCACTTCACTTCCCCCTCCCCGACCCCTTCCTCAGTGCAGGGCCCCTCTCGCTCTGTCTCCCTGTCCCCGCGGACCGCTGTTCCCGGAGCATAGATCTGGTGATCGTAACAACGGGACTGGTTTTTCTTTCTCTCAGTTGTTCTTCCATCCATTCATGGATGTAGCGCCATTTGTTTCGCGGCTGGGTTCCTTGGGTGGTGAGTTATTGTTCTGGTTTTTTGTAAGTGGCGTGCCATTGATCACGCCCATGAGTCATTGTGTATACGTTTCAATGTTTACAGATCTACTTTTCTTCACCTGCGTACCTTTAGAAAGCAATTCTCGAGCTACGCGTTGAAGGTGGTGATTGTTCACTTACTTAGTATTATTTGGGTATTATTCTGGCGACATTGTAAGCCACCTATTATCCGAATCGAACTCGTACTTCATTGCTTTCAGATAGGGATACATGTTCTTTTCTCCGCCTCAAGTCTGGATTTATTCCTTACTTTTCCACCGTCGTCGCTCGTACTCGCCTCTTCTTTAGGAACCTTGATGACTTGGCACTTCTCCGTGTAATTTTCTCGCCCTCGCTGTAGGTTGGCGCCTTCCCACCTGGGTCGACCTCTGGCTGTGTCTCAGCTGACATTGTCGCCCCCTCCCACCCCCCCTCCCTTCCACGGCCTTCCCACGTCCCCTCTCTGCCCCTATGCTCCCTCCGAACCCCCTAGGCGCCTCCCCATGCTCCCTCCGCATTTCCCCTTCCAGTAGTATCCCTCTCCCCTCTACGCGAAGCCTGCGGAGCCGCGCCTGCGTGTGAAATTACGGCCCTCGTTAAAGGCTCTCAACCCTCCTTAACTTATGCGGGCCCACGTTTCTTTGCTATGAAGTTAGCCCAAGTGCCGTAACTTTGCACGCAGTGTCTCCGAAGCACCAACCGCTTTTTTTTCGTAAATATCAAGCGATTTTGCATCGATGCGCGTCCGAGGAGCTCACGACGACAGCCACTGTTTGATTTACGAGGGTTAATTGCTGCGCCCTGCTGTGTACGGGAAGTGGGCTGCGTAATTAACTGGCGAAAACAGGGGATGACGCGCGCACAAAGGGCCTGCTGGACGAGCGCCCCGCGCACTGCCCCGAAATCGCCTAAGCGCGCGCTTGGAAAAAGAAAATCGATGAGTAAAAGACTTATCTCAAACTTCCCAAATTGAGATAATGAATACTTTACAAGAGGCACCTTCTTTATTGCAAGTTATAAAAAAAGTGCAGTTTTTCTACGACTCTCGTTCGCAGGTCATTGAAGGATGAATACCAAGTCGGCTGTAAATGTAAAGAAAAAAAAAAGAAAACTTTTGTACCACATAAAAGAAGTCGCTGCAAAAAGTGATGAAACCTTGGGTAGTGTCATCATTCGTAGTGTAAATGAGATGTATAATCACTAATGACATTCATATTATCTCATAATGAACATTACGAATGATGGTGATGAAAAGAAATCTTCAAATCGGGTTTAAAAAACAGCAGACATTTGTTTCGTTTGTTTTGTGTTTATGTAATTATATTTTATTTTGATTTAATTTTTAATTGGTGTGGTCGTTTTATAAGATAATAAAATCATATCATAAATAATAATAATAATAATAATAATAATAATAGTAATAATAATCTCAAAAATGTCAATACCAATCGTGTTTGCCAAACGCAAAATCATTAAATTTGTTTAGTGCACTGTGGTGTGCTATTGTCCCACTGCTCTGTGTCGAGCGAGGTGCCCTGCTGAGTCTGCCCACCGGCGCCGCTGCTGCCGCCGACGTTCCGCAGACAGGTGACATGCAGGCAATAAAGGACGACGAATTACTGCAGCTTCCCGCCGAGCACCCAGTGCCTGCCCCTGTCCGCTGGACGCGTAATGCTGTTTTGTGTCGTCTGGGTCCGGATTCTGTTTAATATTGCGAAATGGAAAACTGTTGAGAATTCGGGTGCGTAAGATGTATTCTGTTTGCTTTTTTCATTTCTAGCTAGTGATATTGCAACGCGGAAATGTTTTTTGATGACGCAGCCGTGAATGTTTGGTGTGCCTAGCAAGTGAGGAAAAGTTTCCTATTCATATTGTACACACGCTCTGATTTGTAATGGCAGCAATTAAGTTGTAGTTGCAGTTTGTTTTTCATTTCGGAGTGATAAATTACAATTGTATTTTTATTTGACTATTCAAAAGAAATGATTATATATTTTATTAACTACGTATCTTCTTTTAAAATATCGTTTGTGGATTTGTTGAAAATGTCTTACTGTTGTGTCAGGTGTTTTCGTGATGGAAAGTAAGAAAAATGAAGGCAGAACAATTAGGATGTTTTTACGTGTCCCAATATTAATTAATAATTTTCCGTCTCCTTCATTTTGTAATTTTCTCCTGAGGAGAACGTAAAGCCCGCTGCGTAGAAGTTAAAACCCTCCTTTCACGGAAAGGGCCTCCCCAGAAGCACGACGCTTGGGCTCCGTCGTTCCCAGAGTCTGGCGGCGCCGCTTCCGTCAGCCCTCGCCGTTGCACCTCGGCCGGAAATTACGGCGCCCTGGCGTCCCGGCGCCCGTCCGGCGGCGCCTCGACATCCCCGCGCTCCCCAGCCCCAGCACCGCCCCCGCACCAGCCCCCTTCCTTCGTCGTGAGGAGGACGCCACCCACGACAGCCTAGTTGTCGACCCCCCCCCCTGGCGCACAGCATACCGTTCCGCATCCGCCAACCCTGCCAATGTCTGCTTGAGAGTTCTGAAATTGCAGTGGACTTCTCGCCAGATCCGTGTGATTTGCAGTGGACATTTCTGCAGCGAGGCAAAAGTGATGGAATGGGGGATAATGAGAAGGGCAGATACCGGGAAGGTCGGAAATGTACAATTAATTGCAATGTTTTTTTTTTTTTTTGGACGATCGCGACTCCCTCTAATTCAGGTCTTCCGGGAATCAGAGTGGAACAGAAGTTTTCGAAACAGAATTCACGTATTTGCTGTTTCCCACGAACTGACGGTGAATCGAGCAAAATATATTCAGACTTGTCCTATAGCCAGTCGTCTCATTGGAGTTGATTGACTTTTCAGAAAAACACTGAAAATAGGCTCAGAACACCTAGTTGCAATCAAGACTACTTCAAATCTCCACCTCGGCTACATAATCTCTTCGATCTTTAGTTGCACCTTGGTGATCGCCATTGCTAGAAATTTCTCGATTTGATTTGGACAGCGTCCTCGCTAGAGTAATCTGATCGAGGTCCGCCTTCGTCGTGAGAACTATCCAACGTTGCATCGCCCACAATCGCAGACTTCTCTACACCACCTCTTAGCTCTTCACAACGTCTACTCTCTTATCAGAATTGAACTCCCTTGCCTAGAGTTTCTACTGAACTTTCTTATCTTCCTTTCCTGCATCCGAGTTCTCCGTTCTTAATCCTTTTAATCCTTATCCATGTGCACCATCACATCCGCAAGGGCTCGGTCTTCACAAATAGTATCAAATCATTTCTTTCCGACATCACAAGAATTAGAAATTCGTCATCCCATTTGTTTTCTCTGTCAATAGCTTATTTTCTGTTGCCAGGCAGACCACTTCTTAGATGGAGCATTCTACCATCTCTACTTTGTCCCCTTGCCATATTTTTGCTGTCTGCAACCTCTCTTTTGTCCGCGCTGTCATCTCAACCGTGGCGGCAGCGGCGATGGGAATGCCAAGTGGGAAGACACGATGAGCGATTACAGGGGGTAATGAGGCGGGCCCACAATCACAGTGGGCTGAAACTCCACCAAAAGCCTGCGTGGCATGTATTCTATCATTTTCTGGCAAACGTGTTATCAACAAAATACAGAATGTTCAGTGTCTATATTTATGAATGAAATAATCTAAAGTAAGTACGACTCGTTCGTCATTTTTGAAAGGATCAATTTATGTCATATTTTCTTTTAATTTTGAATGTCGTCTGAGCATCATATTTTGTAATGTTTTTTTATCACGCAAAGAATTAGGTGCGTTTAGCTCTTTTATGTCTTTTCATGAAGAAATGAAATATTCTTTTAAGGATTAATTGTTATTTTTGTCATGATATGAAGACCCAGAAATTACTCCTGTTAGAAATTGGGCCAGTATGTCCAATTGTTCTATCGCAAAAAGCAAAATTAATAATTTATAGAGTCTGAGTCTTAAAACTAATACACCCTTTGATTCAACCCTACTGAATTAAAGCAATGAGCACTAGACCTCTTCTGCTGTTGAGGAAATCAAATCTCATTTGATCCTAGAGTAAATGTGGTTCGCGGCAGGTTTTCTCGGGATAGTCCCGTTTCCTCTGCCCCTCATTTCACAATCTACTCAGTCTTCATGCTCATTACTTTCCGGCTACCTCATCATTTGCATTCTATCTCATCACGTGCACTGTATAGGGAGACCAGGCCATTGTGCCGTTCTCTCGCAATTCAATGCAATGATTACATAAATAAATTTGTTACAAAATTTGAGGTACAACTTCCAAGATTTACATGTAAGCAACGCTGACAACAAGCGCTTGGGGTCGTGGAACTATTTTTTTGGGGTGTTGTTGATTTGGGAAGGAATGAAAGGCAGAGCAGGAAGTACTCGAGGCTGACGTAGCCCTATCTTACGCATATGTTGACACATATTCGCCGAAGCTATAAGAATTTTTAAAATTGTGATTCACGTAAGATGTACACGGGAAAAGGTTGAAATTCTTCCTCGGAGACCCTCTCACTGAGGTAATGTAAATCTTTGTTCCCAACGGTCTAACACTGTACGTCGTTAAGTGTAGATAAATCTCTCACAATATGGGACTTTTTTTGTAAGCGCTTTCTCCTTCCGAAGAAGTCCGCCCTAATGAGATGAATCTAGAATAACATTAGTCACTAACATCCTTGCGAACTCCTTGGTTCTCATATCAACAAAATTGTAGGTTCCTGGGGACAAACCCACAAAAAACAAGGAACGAATGTCCCCTCCCCAAAGTGAGAAACGTACCTTCGAGCTTACGCACCGAGGCGTTGACTCGGTATCATCGCTAGTTATCTCCGCCAAGCTGCCCAGCTAAATGGGTTTCTATTCTTCTTTTTCTTTTTCTGAAAATGACAATGGCTATTTGAATGGAAGTGACAATGGCTATTTATACAGGTAGAGTCGCTTACAAATCAATGTCAGCCAATTAGAATCAAACTTAAGTGGTTTATTCTTTTTGTTTGTTTTTTTAATGTTAGTATTCGATAATTTATGAAGGAAAAAAGGAAAGTTTGCGCCCTCTTTTTGATATTTTCTTTAAAAAGTGGTTCATCGAACTTTTTCTTTTTATCAAGCGTTTTGACCCGCTTCGGAGCAGTGTGCAGCGCTCTCGAGGCTCCGGAGCGCGGAGTGGTCGCGCCGCGGTGGCGCAGCCGGCGCCTCTGGTCGCGCCCGCGGGGCGAGGGGGCGGCGTCGCCTTGGCCGGATCTGCGCGCGGGCGAAGAGGCTGCCCCGAATGATCGGCCTCGCCATTCATTCGCGAGAAAGTCGGTCGCTCGCTCGGTTTCCGAACTCCGAACTGGTTCTGTGAACGTATAATTTCATTTAGTTGTAATGTTAAGTGTTTTTCCGACGGTGGAGTTGCGCTGATTACAGTTGCATTGTTTCGGCATTATCAAACTTTTGATAGAGTTGTTTCGATTTGTGATCAAATAATGTCACACTTTGTATGTGCGTGTGGTGTGTGTGTGTGTGTGTGTGTGTGTGTGTGTGTGTGTGTGTGTGTGTGTGTGTGTGTATGTAAATACTTTCCTTACCTTTGAAATAGAGGTGTCCAAAAAATGGTGCACTCTTTGTGTATATATTTGGAACGGGGAGAATACAGCTGTGATTGTTGTTTGCTATTTCAGTTGAATGATTTCTTATATGTTCTTACAATTACATGTGTTTTAAGTGACCCTCATTTGCAGTTTAAAAAAAAGTCGATGCCGTTGAACTGCTGACCGAGTGTATACTTTTTTTTTACACCAACGTATAATAGTGTGGTTCGATGATAACGATCATCGGTGACATGTTCGTATTCCTGGCGAAATCACTCAAGGGAATTATAATTTTACAGAATTTGGTTGTAAGCGTAATTGATTGTTCTAAATGCATGTCGAATTTACAAATCCTCACTTTTACTTTTCACAGTAATTACTCACATGTGAAGTCAGTTGTCAAATGTAGAATAGAATCATAATTTTTCCGCACAATTGTCATCGTTCCTTCGTGAGTTTTTTTATTTTTTATTTTTAATTTGTTGCGTCTACTTTGACGCAACGCGTCTCCAAGCCCCTTGGGGCGTTGAGCGCTTTGCGCTTCTTGGAGTAATTCTCTCATTACTAACAGCGCTTGTTTTTTTGAGTTGCGTTCTAACATCAGCTAATATGCGAATTTAACGCGTATTTTTGTTCGTCGTGCGACTTTCATCAACTAAATGTTTTCCTTCGGCATTGATGTTGCAAAATTTGTGTTGCCCGAAAGGCAGCGAGACACATAGTGTTTGAGTAGAGACGCGTCGTGTTTGAGTGGTGCGCGGAGCTCTGTCGCGAGCGGGGCCAGCGCGCCGTCGGACTGCCATTCCATTCCGTTGTCGCCGGGCGGCGCGCGGCGCTCCGTGGCAGCGCAGCGGGGGCCGGCCCCTTAATTAACCGTGCCGGGCCCCGGGCACTGCTGCCCGCTTCCGGTCTCGCTCGCCGATCTCGCAGCGCGGCGCTTCGCGGCGCGGAACCCAGCGTCTGACCTTCTCGGGCCAGCGGCCTTCCAATCTTGCCGTTTTTTCATTCCAGATCCTTTGCTCCTTTTTTGCTTCTTTGTTGTCGTAATGCGTGCGTTAATTAACCGGTATTAACATGAATTCTCGTCTAATGTAGATAATCGCTCTGATGAAGTTCGTTATATCAATCCATCCCCGTAACTCCTCGTCCTCTCTCTCATCTCCGATTTGTTTCTTTTTTAAAATTTCTGTTTCATTTTATGTATTCTTTTCTTTCAGGGTTCCTTCCCTTTCATTTTCGCTATATTTTGCTTAAATGCTGTGTTTTATTCTTATTTCTGTAGAATCTATTTCTTCTTCCCTCCCTCTCTTCGCTTTCGTTGTAACGTTTTTCATCCATCTCATTTTTCTCCAAGAGCTCTATTTTCACGCATTTCGGTATGAAAAGTAAATTTAAATTGATGAATTAAACAGTAATTAAAACGCAAGTCTCATGAGCAGTAGTGATATTTCCACTCCCAGAACTAGATAAACGAATGTATGGTATAATTATTGTAGTATTACGAAAGTGGATGCGATTATTATTTACTCTAAAGGCCCCGCTGGCATCCGTAGCTTCAACTCTTCTCCTGAGTTTTACCTTCAAGTCGATATTTTACTCTCCCCACTCGTCACAGTTCCAGCCTCCGGAAACAAATTTTTCGCATGTTTTATGCATGCCCTGCGGTAAGGTATTTAGAGGGGGCAAATGAAGGAGAGATCGCTTATCAAAGGGTGCTTCGTGCAAGTAATTGCAGGTGTTGTGATACGCCCATGAAAAGGCGTCAGGTTGCTCAACATATTCTGAATGTTTTGTGCTTATTGTTAGTTTCAGTGTTTTGTGCCTGGCTTGTTTTCTTCTGCAAATGAACGAAGATCGTGTTTCTCTCGCTGCTGGTTGTATTCTTATTAAGGAAAATGTAACTTCATATATGTATAATTTATGAACCTTAACTGTCACGTTGATGATTATGAAAATTAATACTACGGACCCAAGGCATTTTCTTTTGGACGTAGCGGGAATCTTTCTTGAGTGTTCCTAGAATGCGTTATCCATTCCATCACGTTTGATTTACTGAAAGAAACAGCTTTGTAAGTGCGCTGTAAGTGAATATGTCAGTTCTTGACATTTATAACATTCGCTCAACGTCTCGAACGAGTTAAGTGACTCATAGCGACGAAATAACTTGAGAAAATAACGTTTTGCTGCAACAAAACTGCCTGACTCCTAGAGGCGGGACAACACAAAGCCATATCACTCCCATCTACGCACCACCCCTGCCCGTGTCGACGATCGATGTTTCATCGTGAGCCAGAGCAAGTGACTTCTAGGTCGAGGCGCTGTTTGTGTTTTGTGGTGTGAAATGTCAAAACTGGTAGAAGTGCATTGTCGAGACTTAGAGGATTAGGCGCATTGCACAGAATAAGATTCTGCTCTTTACTCAAAGTCGTCAAAGGGGTAGCATGCATTAAGTGGCCCAGGAGAATCTCAATACCTGCTATCTGTGAGTAAAAAATTAAGGGGTTTTGAAATGTTTTTGCTAAAAAAGATAAGAAACGTCTCGTGGATTAAACTAGACATAGAAAATTTATTGCCACTACAGATTTTAACGAGTATAGAAGTTCAACTCAACCAAGAAACAACAGTAATGCTTTGGCGCAATTTTCGTATGAAAACTGATTGTAAATTTCTTTGCAAACTGTAAAATGAAAGATCTTACTTCAAAATTTTCTTTCACTGCATTTCTCTTGCATTGTCATCGTGCTGCTTAAGACTGCTTTTACCTTTCTCGGCTTACTTCGTAAGAATAGAAAGTATTGTTTGCAGTAGGGCACCGGGAAACGCCTACTTTTTGCAGAAAATCTGGAATTATTAGGCCTTGGTATCGAATCGTGATCCTATATCTAGTAAATTACTTCCCTCTAACATGTTGTGTAGTTAGAATCCGTGTTTACGCATATGATGATGGGAGACATAATGAACAAAGGAAGAACAGATATAAAAAAAATAGTGAGAAAAAGCTTGGAATTTCTGGTGAACGTTAAGTTGAAACAAAAATAGAGAGAGAGAAAAAGCATTAAAGCGAGAGGCAGAAAGTGCTGAGAAGCTGAAAGAGAGGCGAAGGCGGGGTGAGATGAGATGAAGCGAACTCTACAGAGATGCCGGGGCGGTTGGACATAGCCCTGAGAGGGCGCGACGAAGCCGATGGGCGGGGCGTGCGGGGGCGAGACGCGAAGCGGACGCGCAGGCAGCTGGAAACTCGAACTCATCCACCCAGCGGAGTTTTTACGGGCCATAGGCGGCGAGCAGGCGAGGCGGATACAAAGAAATTTCGTTACGACGGGAAGGGAAGTGCAGCAAGGGTGGAAAACGATGAAGCGAGCGTCAGCAAACGGCGTGTATAGGGCGGAGGAGGGCGCGACACGTGGAGCTCAGAGGGGTGGAAGAGTTGGACGAAGAGACAGGTAGTAATCGGATTGGGTGGCGCGGGTAAGAACGCTACCAATCGGAGCGTTGTGGAAGGGTTAGCGAAAATATGATCCCGAGGAAAATGAGCAATTGGAAAACAGCGACAGACTCAGCTTAGAATCAGCGTTGCGGCTGTCTTTGTATGTAGTGACACAGATCGGGTGGGCCTAGAGTTGAAGTCCCGGCACTGGCGGATTTTTGATACTGGCTAGATAGCTAGGTCAATTCAGCCACTGCCTTTAGAAGAATTCTAGCCGCCTGTTGCTCTGGTGGGTAGTTTTCTACAGTTTCTCCGATCAATACGTGGAAATGCTGACGCAGTACCATAACAAACGGGCCACGGACCGCGATCTTCCTTCCCCTCCATTATCTTATCGCCTCCCTACACTTATTCACATGCACTACAATAAGTCGAGTGCTTAGTGCTTGTCCCGGCTGGGGGCGGTGCCCCGCTGAGAGAGCTATGTGTAGGGGAAATCTCCCGCAAGACTTGTAGGTCGGCGCGGGATGTCACGATTCAGCAAGAGAGGAACATCGCCATTTCTCGGGATAAAACATTCTTTGCGCTAATGAGACTAATGGCCACATCACTTGACGTCTCCTAAAACATCAGTCAATGAATTGAAGGCAACGTCTAACTTTCAGTAATCAAACGTAGGTTCTAGAGGTATGGCACCGTTGAAAAAATATAACTTTTGTCAAAGTTGCAACTTGATGCCGAGTAATAATGCACTAACCGGAGAATGATGATTTTAAAAAAATTGCTTTTTAAAGAAGAGGATAATTGTAATTTCCTCTTGCTCTTGTTATCTGCTTTCAGTTGCTTTGAATTGTTGTCTTCCCTTTATGCGCAAATTGCATGCACATCAGGTAGTAATACTTGGGATCAGTAGTATTAATTCTGTCTTGAACTACCCGCCTTCAGCTGCACTTGAGAACCTGTGATCACTATTTTATACGATAATTGAAATTTTATTCAAATTGCTTCTACTTGCAAACGTTGCCTTTTGCGATGCTCCATTTCAGGTACAGTTTGAGAGTGTATTCTTGTGCTTTCTTTGAACCGCACAATATTCGAATTATGCGAATGAAGCCTTCTACAGTAACCAGGTGTAACATCTATCATTAAGATGAAGCCGTAAAGACGACTCCATAAACAGCGAAACGACGCCGTTAGCATGAAAAACTTCTTGTATGTTCATTTATAAACACACGAGCATTTTATTACGAGTACTAAACGAAGAGGCGAAGACACATTCTAAAGTACAAACGATCTGCCCTGAAAGTGATCCTTGAGGTACGCCAGTTTTTCCCGTAGGCGATGCGAGGCGGGCGACGTGGGCGACGGCGCGGCGCGGCACAGGCGAGGCAGCGACGCGGACGCGCGCTGTTGCTGCTGCGGCAACGGCAGCGGCGGTGGCGGTATTGATTCAGTTAGTGGCGGTGCGCGGGCGACGGTCGCCCGCCCTATCGCGCGGATCGCGCACCACCCATTGACGAAAATAACCGCTCCTCCCCTCGCCGCCTCCCTTCCGTGCCCCCTTCGCGCCCATCCCTCACGCGGTGCCTGCGAGCACTCGTAAATCCAGGGATGGGTGCGCGGCCCGGCGCGGCGTGGGGTTGTTATCGCGCGCGACGCGAAATTGCTAGTGCGAGCGTCGCACCCGTTTGGGTTCGGCGGCGCTCGACGTGCTAAGTTTACTGTAAGTTTTGTCATTTTTGGTACAAAAGACATTTCCCGAAACACATACAAACGAATACTTTTTTTGTTGCAACAAATGCGCCTCATGGTCGATTTAAAATGTGTAATAATCGTGTGCAGACATTTTCTATAGAATTGATACTGTCTGATGTCTTGGGCTTTAAGCCGTAATATGAAAACGCCCACAGTGTAATATAAAACACCATCATAATACAATAAACGCGTTGAGAATTTTTCTCACTACACCATACTCAATAGCCGCGAATGAAAGGAGTTTTACCAAACTAAATATCGTTAAAAATTACCTTAGAAACTAATTATAAATTACAAATTAGGTACATTGAGCACCAATTAATTTCAAAACTATTTTTTGAGTTATTGTAATTTTTTGCTGCGAAAAAAACCCATAAAGTTGAGGTTTAGTTTAAGGTATCTGTTTTAAAATTATTTTTGTTTTTTAAATAGATTAAAAGACTTTGTGAAGTAAACTAAGTATAATAATTTGAAAAAAATCGGATATTCCTAAAATTTGTATTATTTCTCATAATCATAGTCGATCTTCTTCTAAATCGACACTTTGTTCATTTATTTGATTCTTGTTGAATTTCTTTGATGCCAGTTGTATATTACAATTTTTAAAGTTTACTCATGTATAAACATTAAATTTACAACCATTTAATATCTTTACCTTTGAATTCAAGCACATCCTCCTCCCCCCTCCACGAAGATCTTGACCAGGGTGAAAACTAACCTAGTTACGTCCCTGCTTCAATTCTGTACCCAGCGTTCTCTCGCATCTCTAGCTTGGCATGTCGACTCTTCATAACAATATCCACGCACCATCTGCCGACAGCAGAGAGGGGTCACAGTTAGCGAGAACACGTTGACCTCCTGTCTTTCCATGCTCGTCCGAGAGCTCCAACACGCCAGTGAGATTGGTCACGTTTGCCGTTCCGTGTGCCTCATGAAGTTCATATACGCATACCAGTGTCCGATGACTCATCTGCACTTCTACGAACCAGTTTCTTGTATTTTTTTTTAAATTTGCGTTGCATTTTCAAATTTGCAGGAAGATGTTCTGAGAACGTAACATCCAACACGATTTTTCTCTTCATTGTCTTATATGTATTACATATCCGTTGATTTTTAAATTCGTTCTCTCCATCCAATAGTCGCCATCGAAAGTCTTAAGAGAAAAGGAGTTAATGTTGTTTCTATTCCATCTAAGATAGACACTAGACCGTGCATAGAAAGCAAATCCGTTGTAATTATTAACATATTAGGAGAATTGTAAAAAATTCTAATGAGCTCTTGTAAAGAGATCTCCCAGATGTTTATTTCATTCGATTATACCCTAATTTCAACATTAGAAAACAAGAGTTATCTATATTAATAAAATTGACGTGTCATTGACTGTGATTCCAAAATAACTTTTTTGACTAACTTTTTCAAAATAACTGACATTTTTGTATGAGGGTGCATAATTTATTTTGAATTTTCGCAGAACTGAATAGGATTTCCAAAAACTTTCCTGGCCGTGAATGTGAAAGTAAATGTGATCTTTAAAAAAATGTTTATTTTTTGTATGCAACAAACTGAATGATAATTTGAATAAACAAGATTCAGCGTTTCCCGCAAATCTATTTAGAATTAATTTCTCTCTGAAAGTCCATTCTTTTTGTTTGCCTCAGCGTTTTCATTTTTGTGTAGGCGTTATTGTACGTTTTATTTTTACGGCTTTGCTTTAATTTACTTTTTGTGACATTTTCATACGGGTTTGGGTTTGTGCAATATATTTCAAATCTCCCCAGCGATGCATCACATCGCCAGATGGAATATCTCGTAGATCTGTGTTAGTATTCGAATTACTCTTAACGTGTATTGACTACCATTTGTGAACAGCACGCGTAAACTGCAAATTGATGCAGTGCCCTAATTTCCAGTTAGACGGGCGTGGCGTGAAACGCGCTTTTCATATTGTGTAGTAAATGTTAGTTGCTTTTCCCTTTGCGTATGTGATAAATGAAGGAAAGGAGATAGATGCAAGTTTATTTCGTAGGATACATCCGAAGCGGTTGTCATGTAAAGTCAAGTACATGCAACATTTTAGCGAGTATGGATAAACTTATTTGGTTCAAGCTAAAACAATTAATTGTGGTCATAGGTGTGCGAGAAGAATCACATTTCTGGCAGGTTCCACATTGTGCTATTTGCAATTTGAATTACGGTTGCATTATTATGCTGTCAGTTGGTTACGTGAAACACCTTTCAGAATTGACATTTCTAAAAGAACAATAATATTTCATGGAGTTAGTAGCAGAATAGGGTAAACTTGTTAAAGGTATATTAATATAATTCTCTGAGCGCTTTGTGTATGAGCGTAATCTATAATTGAATTATACGTGCTGTTGAATAATAGATTCTCGTGTTGGAGCTTATTGCATTTACTTTCACATTCGTCTTCGTCAATGTTTACTCACAATTTCTGATCCTATGGGGTGTGGTTATGTTTAGTTTTAACTTGCGTTATTTTTCTTTTCCGTCGTTTCTTCGGCCAACTGTGTTTGTATTTTGGTCGTATTTTGCCCGTGTGTGATGTAATGATTAGTGGTGCCCTCTTGCTTCCACTCAATCTGTTTTGGGATGTGCTGCTTCGGTCTCTCTATCGTCAATGAGTGAGAGACGGCGCCATCGCGACGCTCTCTTGTGCGCGAATCGCATCCCTAGCGGTGTCCCTGCAGCCCGTCGTGTGGCGATGGGACCCCGGCGGATGCAACCGGTCTCGCCCGGCTCTGCGCGAGGGGAGGTCACGGACACCGCGGGGTAGTAAACGAGACAAGTGGACATGGCGTTGTGAGCGATTCTCTCGCACCTCTCCTACCGTTATCTTGAGCTGCCATCGCCCGCCTCCGCCGTTGGTCACTGCTGCCGACGCCACGTCGTCGCTGACAATGGCGACTTCATCGTTGCCATCTCATTTTCGCTGCTGCCGACGACGATGACGAGGGCGACGTCGTTGCCGTCGTCACCACCGTCCTTACAGACACTGCGACTTATGCTGCAACACCTCCACCCTCGCCTTCTCCATCACGTCGCTCGGTATTGTCACTACACCTGCTGTTGCCAATTTCATTCCGGTTTCGTTGCGCCGGCCGCCGTATAGTCATGGCCACCTCCTCCGTTTCGTCTTAAGATTCATCATCTTCGCCACTATCACCGCCTCCACTCTTCTCACCAACGCCGCCGTAGCGTCCCTGGAATCGGGAACGCGTGTTCGCTGAATGCGGAGGTCGTACTTTGTTTCCTGCTTGGACCTCTTGGACCTCTCGCGATGCGGCGGCCCGCGGTCAGAGGGCGCTGGCGTTACAGCGGGTCTTCGGTACGCGCGATGTGGGTCATGGAGCGGGGATGCCTGTCGTCGGTGGGGAATGGAAAAATGCAGACAAGTGTGTTTCCAGTTGGCGAATGGTTACTTCATGCAACATAATATTTTAAGATCCCCCGGATTTACGTTTTGCTGTTAGAGTTGATTGATAGTAATTGTTTTTTGGGTCGGGAGCTAAATTTTGCGACCCATCGTACATAGGTGGACAGAGGAAGCAATCCGGCACATTTAGAGGATCCTTTAAATTTTTGTTTGCTATTTGCATGTTAATCAGTAAAACGCAGCATTAAGTAAAACTTTTTTTGATGTGCTTATTAAATCCGTTTTCTTTTCGTTTATCGTTTTCTGTTAACCGGCCGCTACGTTTTATGAAAGCAAATGTTTGAATGTAAATGTGTCGTATGTTCCACAAAATCTTTTGAAACACTGGAGCGATTACGGGCGACTTTTGCACGATTACTTCTTCCAAATTTCATATGAAGTTTGAAAACTTTGTTCATGTCAAATAAATACTACTTTTCAGCGGAAAGGGAAGGGGATGCGATTGAAATGGTTTACTCGTGCTTTTACAAAGAATAGTTTAATGCAACCCTCAAAGGACCTAGGCGGCATTGTTATTGGACGTTCTCGAGCGACACGAGGCGGTATTAACTGGGCAGGAAAGAGTTGCTTAATATAGCTTAGTGTAATAAATAAATTAATAAATATCCACATAACCTGGGAAAAGCTAATTATTAGTATATGTAATTGTTTATCCAAAAAATATTCAATGTATTTTGGTATCAGACATCCGTATCAGTCTCATTATGTAAACTATATATAATAATGTTTTACTATAATATGATGTGAATTTCATATCGTACAGTCGCTCTTCTGCATTTTGTGTTTTGTAAATACATATAGTAATTCCTGCGAGATGTTAGATATTGCAGACTTATTTGAAAAGCTGTCGTTTAACTGCAACTCGGAAATTGATGACCCAGAATTAGCGGAATTTTAGTTGAAATATTGGTTATTACTTTTGAAATTCGAAATTCGACATCGTGATTCATCGGAGACGAATGTCTTTCGGTAGCTAGTGTTCATTTTCATAATATAATTCTACTTAAATCTCTCTTCGGCAAACTGAAAGTATTTTGAGTAAGGTAGACTATTTTTAACTCGTATTTTGTAATCCTTCCGTCATTTTCCCTCTCTGCTTTTTCTCATAATTATTCTTCATGGTGTCTTAGGAAGTCATAGTAGGAAGAGAATGAGACAGTCACTCCTTATATAACATAAAACGACTTCGTTGTATAGGAGGTCGACGACCAGCTATTGTGTTATGACCTATGTCAGTCTGTGAGGGCCTACTGGAAAAGGTATTAGCTTTAGCTCACGTCTACTTCCCCGCCGCCAGTGCTGACTCATTTCCATTATCTACACTATTATCTCTGTCATGCTCATTCTTCCTTTCTTGTTTCCTAGAATTGTGTTCATTTCTGTCGTTTTTGTTCCCTCATTCTTGCTTTTTACGGAGTTCCATTGCTACCATGCTTGCTAATTATTATTTTGTATGGACAAGATTTACTTCGCCATTCCGCACATTACCGAAACAGCATGATTCATCCTTCTTTACCGACGTTTACCGTTTCGAGTCTTCACTTCTTAATAGTTTGTGGTGCTGCAGTTGTCTTTATCGAAGCGGTGACGCCCTATGTTCCGCTGCCTTATCCTCCACAGAAAGTTTCTTTGCCTTTTCATTCTCACAGTGGCAGTTTGCTAATGCTTCCTTTGAACAGTCAGGTGCTCTTACTGTGCTCACTACTTATTCTCCCCTTTTTCGATCTTGTACCATTTCGCTCCATTCCTGTTTTAACTCGATTCTGTTGAATATTTTATCACATGGCGCATGAATGCCAGTAGCATTCCTTATAGCAAATCCTAGTATTATTCCTAACAATAGGTACTTCTTGTACATCAGTGAATTCAACATATTATTATTAATAATAATAATAATAATAATAATAATAATAATAATAATAATAATAATAATTGTTTGATGTTAAGTAATACATTTAAAATTAAATTGATGTAAGCTGACATTTTCTGAGCGATATTAAACTTTAAAATGGCAATATTTCAAAAACCCGAGAATTTTCAGTCGTTGCCTTTCCGAAACTGGGCCTTCAATATTTTCTAACTATTCCATTCACTTTGTTACCACTAACTTGTAATTCAGACATGCTAGCTTGAAACCAAGCTAACAAAGGAAAGCAGTCGTGACGACTTTGTTGGGCAATCTATAAGTCTCAGGAAAATAAGTAAAGATACGAGTTTGACGTTGTAGATGCATGTCCTCTAAGCGTACCATAGTATTGTAACTAGGGCTCGGATATTTATTCATTAAAAATGTACAGTATGTATGTAATTTTGAGATTTAAAACGAGAATATTCGCATTAACAACGCCGGAAATATGTACAAAACCTCATAAAAAAGATGAAATTATTATAATTTGTTCTTTTCATCCGTTATATTTATCACTGAAGATCTAAGTAACATATAGTCTATCAAAACAATGCAAATTATAAAAAAGTTGGACTGAATTCTGGACTGAAACTGTTGCTAAATGTCACTTATTTTTTTCCATTACAGTGTATATCAGTCATCATGTTAAGATTTGAAAACAGATACGATTTCCTGCTGCTTCTCAAAATTGATTTGTACTGGGAAAAACAACGTTTAGCTACCACAGATGTTATTGGCGCATATTTAAAATTTTGCTATTTCTTTCAGCGACAATGTTTCTTCAATGTCTGACAATTTGCTTTCCGTTTTATCGGACATGATATTGGAAATGTTTTGTAATGTACGGTAACCCGATTTTTTTTCTAGTACGTAGTTAAATTTGTCTATTACAACCTTTGCAAATTTTCCTGGCGCAGATTTAAGCTCTGGTAAGACACTTTCTATTCAATTTATGTTTGTGACAAGTGGCACGACATTTTGTTCGAACGCTGTTGATGGCTATGGAAATGCAGTAGAAATGTGTCTTAACATAAATTAAAGCCTCCTTTATCCCATCTCTACGTACAGCAACGTTCGCTTCAACAATGCTTTCTGCGTCATTTTCATTAAGTTCTTTCAATACATTCGCAAAAATGTCAAAATGTTGACAATAACATATGGCAGCCCCTAACCAGATTCCCCATCTCGTATTGATCGGTTCAAGAGGAAGTGGAGTTTCCGGAGCCAATTGTTTAAACAAATTGTTTCTGCTTGGAGATTTAAAGAAAACCTTTTGAATGCTTGGTATTAAAGAATTAACAGCAGGAAAATTTAAGCACACAGTTTCACTCAGGCGGTGAATTGCATGTGCCAAGAATATTATATGAATCATTCTATTATAAAGAAGTTTTAGCCCCCTCCTGCCTTAATCATATACGGGGATCGCATCCGATATGAACAAAACTACATTTTCGTACCTAATTCCTTCAGGGTACAACAACATTGCATTATAGAACACTATCTCTATTGTTGTATGATTTGTCACTGCTATTTCTTCAATCGCTAGAAGATAACCCTTTAAATTTCATTTTGAGCGAGTGTACCAATAACTACTTTACATACACATTTACGTACATTAGGCGTTTCGTCCACACTAACCAACATTAGATTATCTTTAATCACGAATTCCTTGAGCAGTTTTTTCATAAAATAATGGAACATAATGTTTGCAAAGAGTCGATTCAGGTGGAATAGTTTGTTGCGTATATGTTTCTGAGAACGCACGTAATTTAGGATGTTCTAACGTATAGCATGTAGCCATAACTTATGGCATATGAGCCCAAGTAAAAGCCTCTCATAGGTCCGTATAAAAGGTTGACAACTGGGGGCAAGAAGTAGAACTAGTTGTTTCGTTTGGAGTATTTACTTTTAGCATCAACTGTTTACAACTTTTTTTAGTGAAACACTTTTTACGTGTTTTACTGTTTTCAAATGTTGTCACTTCGAAATGAGTATTCGCACATATACTTTTTTCACGCTTCAAACTTAATGACACGTTCCCATCAGTAGATAACACACCTTCATTTTCACGTCCGTACAAACTGAGTTGAGTAGATAATGTTCTTTTCACTGCTGACATATTTGCAAAATAAGTGTCCGCCTTTTTTGAACCACAATACTACCTGCAAATTTAGATACGTCGTGTATACGTATCGAGACCGAAAAGTAACACCCGAGCTTTCTGCGTCCACACTCAAAACTGAACTCTAGTGCAGATGCTGCGGTTAGTTTGAAATAGTACCCTCTCTTTCTGTCCGCCCCTACTGCTCGCCCACCGCGGCACGCGCGAGGAACAGAGTTTCCCACTTCATTAGATCTCGCCGATCTGTGTTTGGAGGGCCGTTTTATCCTGGGAAAATTTCCTGGCCGAAATTTCAGTATCTTAGAAAATTGTAATCAGTTCTTAATGAAAAGTAACTATTTGCATGAATTTATTATTTTTATTAATAATAATAATAATAATAATAATAATAATATAACAACAGTATTGCTAATCAAAAGTAGTAATCACATCAATAAAGTAATTAATAATTGCATTTTTTGACATTTTCCTATGAAAAAAGCAAAATATGCAATTCCAACGATATGCTCTAGATATTATGCAATTAAAAAGCCTCTCAAAATATGTAAAAACATGACCTTTAAAAACTGCATTTCTCGCCGGAGAAACGTTCTTGGTTGACATATGCATATATTTAAATGTAAATTAAAAAGTTATTACGTAACTATCCTAGCCCTAATTATAACTATTCGCAATTCCTGGACAATTTTCATCTCATCATGACCAGAAGATCCTTTGCGAGATGCATAATGATGAATGACACATAATACACGTGATGTATGGTAATAATATACTTTGTAATGCAGCTGACGCTATGGTTTCGGGAGAATTGTGTTCGTGACAAGAATTGCAAACCTGAAAGTTCACTGCTACGGACTGGTGCCTAATACACATTTCTAACGTTGTTCAGAATCATGTCCCGGGTACCCTCTCCTACAACAGTATTGCAGCTTGGCGATCACAACCTCCTGCTCGGTCCTTCTTGCCCTGTAGTGGCGGCTTCTGCTCTACTATGTGGGGTTCTACTCTGCTCCCTCGGCATTGTGACCAAGCTCGCTCGCCGCAGACATAAAGCGACCCATGCACAGATACGTGTTTCCATCGCGATCTTGGCTTGCTCCTCTTGAACCTGCCCCTGTCGCATTGTCTCCACTGTCACTGCTCCTCTTAAGATATTATTACCGTGCGGATAGATTTACAACCGCCGCAAGGCAGGTCCGCGAGTGCTCGGGAGTTCCAGTCGCTCGTATATGCCTACATTATGGTTCGTTCGATTCACCACGGTGACTCCCAAAAGTACTTAAAATGAAAGTAAAATATCTGTTATGATGGCAAGACAATATTTGGCCCTTACCGGTCTTATTTTATGAAATGAAATTCAAATTAGAACAGGTTCATATGGAAAAACTTTCGCGGGCATAATTTTTTAAGATTTTGAAGTTATAGTCTCATAGTATCTTTTTCTTATATTGAATACAAACAATTTTTTAAGGAACCACATGATTTTAAATATATCACCGCACACTGAAGAATAATTGATGAAAAACCTACTGCGTAATTCATTGAAACCGGAAGTACTGGCTCTCGACCTAGGTACAAATCGTACTATTGTCAGCAGTGTTTTCTTCCGGTAGTATCGAAAATCGCGCTAACTTAAAATTCTGTATCACACAAACTGCTTGATGATAATTACTTTTCTATTTAACCAATGCGGATTGATTACTCCAGGAGTCATCTAAATCTATACTACAATTGTCAACTATTCAAAATGAAAAACCATATGGGATACTAAATTTAATATTAAACAATTTTTCGAGAGGTATACCTCTCTTAAATATTTACAAATAATTACTTAAACGGGTCATTCACGCTTAATGTTGATTTCTAATGCAATAAAGGGAAGAGTGTTTGACTAGCGACTGGCGCATACCTGACGAGCCGCGGGGGCGGGGGTTGGGCAGCGCGCGCGTCGCGTGTCGTGCTGTATGCGGGACGCGCGTTTCCTCGCAGGCGCGTACTGCAAGTTCGGCGCGCCCCAATATAAATGCAAATGTATGCGAGACTTGTCGGCGGCGCGTCGCCCGAGCGTCCTTGTGGCTCGGGTGCAATTTCCGTCCCGCGCCCCGCTTCCGCCGTGGCTCTCCTTCCGCTCTCCGCTGCGCACCTCGAGAGCCCTTCCTCTGGCTCGCTGTGATTTGCGCGTGGCGCCGCGCAGTGCTCGAGTCCAAGTGCATTTGCTCTTCTGTACTCGCGCGGTTTACTAATATTTTGTTGCTGCTGCATGCATTGTTTTATTTTAGACTTGCAGGTTAGTGCGAATAATTGGATTTTAAGGAAAGCTGCGATCTAATTGGTCAATAGCGAGAGATATTTCTGTTATTAGAACAAATTGACTAAATGGAAAGCATTCTGGGTTTCTAGCAAGACGGAAATTTTCTTGAATGAATTAATGAATATTTTGCGGTACAAATATCTCGTATTTCAGTGTGTGGATTATATCTGGCGCAAAATGCAATGCTCCTAACCACTATAGCAGTTTTCGGGAGGGTGGTAGTATAGGTGTTTATACCACTAGCCTACCGACCATTCTTATTAAGTTTTTTTTTACTTTCTTTCAATTATGCTAACTTTAAAATGCATTTTTATTTGTTTACGCGTTGTTATTTATTACGTATTCAGTCGAGATGTTGAAGCCCTATGAGATCTCGACCTTCGTGTCACTGCGAGTCTGCCTTTGTGTCAACGTAAGTCGAAATCTCAATTCCCGCTGAAAAATATTGCTTGTTGTATCATGAGTTTGATTACGATTCCAATTATTAACGAGTTTTCTCTAAGCGAATCATTGCTGCGCAACATTTTTAATGCTCTTCAAAAAGAGTGCAGTACGTCATACGCCGTGTAGTTTTCCTTGCTGGTCCGTTAATATTTGCATCGAAGCGCACATTCCAGCACATTCCTTGCATTTACCGTGCGCAATGTTTCGTACGTTGCTTTTCACGGCCGTAACTTCAATCGGATATTGGACGTAGCTTCTCCCTCCCGCACGGTACAGCATTATCCGCTGAAGGGCTTCGTTACGAGGAGCATATGGCGATGGCTTTATGCCGCGCGCCCCTGCAATTGCTCGTCGCTGTCGTTCGCTCTCATTTAATTTTGCGCGCTGGTGATTGAAATTAGCTTCCCGCCCAATTTGCTCTCAATTCGGAAATAATGTCATTGGAAATGATTCCATTCTTTTCTGGGTTCCGGGCGTTTGCCTGTGGACGTCCTGTGGCTCCGCGGAGCTTTTGTAAGCGCACTGCAAAAAGTACCAGGTAATCCTATGCGAAGAAGAAAACAATCTAGACCATTTCAGTATCACTAAAAAATGAAAACGAAATCATTTTGATTTATTTGATGAATATAACCTTCGTTATATTTGTGAAAAGTACGACTCGCTCTTTGAAATATTGAATGAAAATGAGCATATTAATTTGATGAATTATTTCTAATTTTATACTCTAGAAAATGCGGTAAATAAGAGTGGCTACTTGGCTGTCCAGGAGACGCCGCGTCCTAGGCACATGTGCCAACGTTTTTATTTATTTATTTATTTTACGTCAAAAAAAGCAGTTAAAACTGCGTATGACGTGCTATGGGGAAAAGTGAATTGTGTGCACATTTTCAAAATTCTGTGATCCCTACACTAAGTCAAATACTACTTGGATTTTGAAAAAAAAGCTCCCATGTAATAAAATCTATTTTCAAGGATAAATAAGCAATAAATTTTGGGGTCTTATCCATGTTGTCCTTCGGAATAATACTTCCTGCCGCGACAACATGGAAACGATAATTTGAATAAATGTATTTCCCACTGAATTCTAGAAGACTTGCACAAAAAATGAAGTTACATTTATGTCCAGAAGCAACACAAGGGGCCATCTAGCATTTGCTGAATGGATAAGGGAAACTGGACGAAAAACCTGATCGAGATGGGGTTTCGGCCGCCATTCTGCGACCTTCCTCGGGGCGAAAAGTCTAGGAAGCGGCGTCTACTAGGCAGTCAAGTAGCAACTGACGCCGGCCGCGGAAGCATACGCTGGTATTAAATAGAAGTTGTCCTTGTGGGCTGAGGTCTGTTTATTTATTCTTGGCAAAACGCGGGGTATGTTGTAGACTTTCAAAGTACTACTTTTCAAACTGAGATATCCTTTAGTGAGAAGTTCGTGCACGTAAGTTCCTGAAAAACACAAAATAAATTATTTTCCGGTTTTTTAAGTAGGTTGGTTTAAATTACTCATATGGGTTACTGGTACATCCTTTAGCTAGGTTATATTATATGTGTCTGGAAAGGTGTGATAACGCGCAGTACTTGAATATGTGCAGAGTGCGAGTCGCCTGTACATCATTTCGTATCCAAATCGTTCTTTCTCTCCATTCATTCACCAGTAACTTCAATGCTATTTTATCTACCCATTGTTCTCCTTTTGTTTACAATACATTCGTAGTGGAGTAAAACTGACTTGGCCCGAAATACCCGTTCTGACAATAAGACCACGATCGCATCTTTAAAATTGTATTTTGAACATCATTGTTATGGGATCACCAGCTCAACCTATTACTAACTTGTCTCTATCATCGTTCCTATTTCTTACCTATCCATACATTCATTCACCATAACAATTGTGATCATGCAGTGTTTGTGAAATCACCTCATTTAAATTGAATGAATACGAGGCCCTTCAACCCGTTTTTTATAAATACACTGTAAATTCGAGATATCAATAGCCGAAGGCGTGCGAAACAATCAAATTCACCGAAATTTGTGATAAAAGTAATGGGCTCCCAGGTAGGTTAGTGTAGCTTTTTGACATGAAACATGCTGTAGGAGGAGGGGGCAGGGGGCCGTGACATCTCGGAATTTTTGGATGGGCTTTACATAATAAAATATTTTATTTCCTTAAATATGTTGATTCCGATTTCCCCTTCTGACCTGACAGCTTGGGAAATTATTATACATTTGGGGAGAGGCTCTCCAAGCCATCCGGACAAAGTTAAATATAAAATCAGTTGTATTAATTAAATGTGTGATTAAAGTTTTAATTTAATTCTCCTTATATTGAAACGCTTTCAATTTGATATAAATTATAACAAATTCCCCCGCGTTGGGCCAGCCATTTTGAAACGCTCTCCGTTTCTGTTAAATTTATATATTTTTTGGGCGCCAGGAAAGAGTTGCGATTTTAAATTTTCCGCAAACCCATCTAAAGGGAAATGATTATCCTTATTATGCCACAGAAATGATAATCAGCTTTTCTTTTTCAAAATGATAACGTTTATTTATCGATTAATTCTTAAACATGCAATCACCCTGGTCATGACCGATTGTAAATATTGTAAATAGCGCTATATTCTTACTATTTATATATCCATGCGCTCTCAGACGATGAGGCCAGGAAGAATCCACTGCTCCGATCAATCTTCTCTCTTGTATCTTGTTTTCGGTCCACTGCCGGGTCAATGTCCTCCTCAACTTATTAATTGTTTCATATTACGACTCCCGGTGCCAGAATTATTCAAAGTTCCAAATAAAATTACGCACACAAAATATAAGTCCTCACTGCTCAATTATTTCCCCAAAATTCCACCAAGTCCCACAGCTGACCCCTACCCGCAATGACCTCTACGATGTGCATGGTACACGGTCTAAAGCTCCTCTCCTCAAATATTACGAGGTTCAACTCTCCATAACTTTCATACCTTCTGGTCTCTTGTTTTTCAAAACAATCTCCAGTTTCCTTCTACGTCATACCCCATTGCCAGTTTACCACCAATCCTATATGCCCTTATATCACAATCTTCTGTCCGTTACTTGCCGCGCTTTGTTTATTTACTTCCGTCTCCCTGGTTGCTAAGGAACGCCCTACCTGCATGCCTATACCCTCAACATTTGCACTTTTTACGAAGAATTTAATAAATTCTTGTCCCCAATTCCCATCAAAATATTATGTGACAGTCTGGTATGTCACAATATTCTTTATTTATTTACTAGTAAAAATGGCATAAGTAAATAAAAAAAGTTTACTGGACAAGGGGGCCCTGAAATGTAGTTCGTCCCGTCTTGTTTTAGGCTTCACACGCCTTTACAGTCAAATGATATTATAACATTATTTTGTTGCTTACCGGTAGGGACCTAACAAGATGGTTCAAATTGACAAATTGAGAACTTGCGTTAAATTTGTGAGCGGGCTCTCAACGCCTCTTACCAAAATGCTTCCATCCCAGCATTCTTGAAAAACACGGCTGTCTCGTCGAGAGCGCAACTGTCACGTTTTGGGAGCATCTATGAGGGCTCTTCTCCTAAGGGGGGATCGTCTCGGAGGATGGGTGGCCCTTCGCCCAAGAACGTCCTTGCCCGAAATAGAGGCGTCGACGACGGAGGGGCTCTACAATGTCGCTTCGCTATTTTTGCGTCGCCGCCCCCGCCGCCAACCCCACCCCTTCTGCCATCTCCGCGGCCCTATCTTCACTGGCGCCGCCGCGTCCACATCCGCCTCCGCCAACGCGAATGCCTACGCCAACGCAAGCGCCTTCGCCAACGCCTTCGCCAACGCCAACGCCAGCGCCTACGCCAACGCCAGCGCCTACGCCAACGCCAACGCCAACGCCATCGCCATCGCCTACGCCATCGCCACGCCATCGCCTGCCAACGCCTGCCACTGCCTGCACGCCTGCCACTGCCACGCCTGCACGCCCTACGCCCTGCCTGCCACGCCACTGCCACCGCCACCGCCACCGCCACCGAAGCAGCCGCCGCCGTTCGTCTCGCCGCGTGCAGCGTCGCGCGCCGTTTCCGGTGTCTTCCCCGAAAGGGGCGGTGGCGCATGGCGGCGTAGGTTGAGGCAGCGCACGTGTTCTCACACGTGTGGAGACCCTCGTCATCCGCTGCCGCCCGCCTCCTGCGACTGCTGTACCTTCATTCACCCGAGGACGTGATTAAAGATTATGGTCGTGGGTGCAGCTATATTTACGCCGGGAGGCTAGGTGTCCGTGACCTGGAAGGGTGGAGGAAGCCTTCGTCAAACCGTCAACCGGGGACTGGAACGGAGTCGTCTGTCATCGTACAGAACGCATGAACTTCACGATGGGTCAGACGCTGTAAAAAAAATTCCGAAATCAACAAACCTGACATTGAAAAGCACTGGTCTCAATGGTGAAGTGTGCAAAACCGTGACCTTCGTCCGTTCTGGTTTGCCGTGGATAATGTGAGCGATGGTCTTTTTGAAATCTCCTTTTGCCAAGGGTTTACGACAGCATGAATTAAATGAAAATACTTCTAAGCACTCTGAAATTCCCATTTTGTAAGAATACGAGTAGTTTTCGTGTAATTTTGAGCCAAATCGCGACAGTTTCCCACCTTCAGTGTTACCGTCTTAGGTGTAGCACTGAGATTGCGACGACCCCGCTGAACTATCAAACTAGCGCGTAAGAATGGATTGCGAGCTGAAACCGAAATCCGAAGCACTCACGTTTAAATCCCAGCTGGGAAAACAAAGCACTTTGGAAGGTTAGGACACTAACATCGATTACAATAGCAGAAGAGCCATTTGTATTAAAACTTTTTGAATCTCTCGCGCTCCGGTTAGCGAAGAATGTTTCAAGAGATGGCGGAAGTATTAGTAGAAGGTTAATTTCAATTATAAAATATTTCTTAACCGGCAAAAATAATGTACGAAAGTGTGTGGTTTTGGAGCACCACTAGTTTTTCTTTTCCTTGATTTACATTTTCTGCAAAAGGCGAGGGAAATAGTTCGCCAATTATCATTGCTGCAGATTGCATAGCATATCTCGCGTCTTTTATGAACAATTTTCGAATTGTGACAGCGTATACGTTTGCAATAATGTAAATATCCCTAACTGACTGAACTTTTCGGACGTGATAATAATTCGAAATTTCTTTTTCCCATTGTGCTTAACGTTTCGCGTGATGGCAATAGAGGCTGTCGGTTGCGTTTTCCCTCAGTATTTGCTATTCTTTGTTTAATTTTTTATCCTTGTGATGTCGTACGTAATCACACAATGATCATCGTCGTTAAAAGTGTCTCTGAGCTTCGTTGTATGAAAAAAGTGGATATTTTAAAAGAATGAACGAGAAGACTTTGGAACTGCCGAGTTTTCAAACAAGTTTAGAGAAAGGCGAAATTCCCTTTTCAAGTAGCGAAGTGAAGTTAACCAAAACTAATGATATAAAATAAATGACGCGGCCGACTTTTTTATTATTCTTGTAAAGCGTCCCTGTTTCGAAAGCTTAGCCGCAGCAGAGGCGTTGTTTCTCAACTTTTAAAATAATAACTTTGTCAGGAATGAGCGAGAAGTAACTTACTTTCATTTTTTATTACAGCTATTCTCTGTCTTTCCACCCTCTTCTCCCTTATTTCCTTGAAAGGAGAGAAAACCGCCATGTATTTAAACGTACGGACGTCTAACTTGTTGCACGGCATCACCGCACAGCGAAATTAGCGGCTACCGCACTGCGGGCACCGAGACAAGTGTGTAGGGCACTCCGCAGCCCATGCTGTTTGAGTGCTTAGAAACAGAATAGCGTTTTTCTTTGTGCCGCACACTGCTTTAAGAATACATATCAATTTGTCTGCAGCGTTGAAAGTCTGCAGTGTTTGTTCAAAAGCACCAATATACAAAACAAAACATAAAAACAACATATACTTCAAAATTTAATGTCTTTAATTCCTATAATTTTCTCATAGTCCATTCAAATGGTAGAAAATAGGCGAAGTTTTGGTGTAGTTTTCATATTTGGTTTCTGTATGCTTTTTGGGGTCGCTGAACACGCATTCCAGGTTTACCGACAAAAATTGACCGGAGCAGTTTTTTTAAGAAAAAAAAGAAGAAAAAACTTTTTTTCTGTTTTTGTTTCAAGTAACTCAAAACTCATCCAGTAATAAAAGACCCGCTAATGCTATTTCAATGTAGCAGATATCGATGAAAATCATCTTCAAAACCTACGAGACGTTGAGGTGCCTCGGTGCATCGTCTTCCAAGTAACCGGTAGCGGTAGCTCAGTGCATCAACTGATGTTACTGCAGCGCTTCTGACCGGGAGGTCCTAGGTTCAAGTCCAGACGATGGCAGGATTATCGATACTAGCTTTTCAGCTAGGTCGAATTCAGTCGCTGTCTGGAGGAGAATTCTAACGGCCGGCTGCTCTGATCGGTAGTTTTCTGTGGTTTCTCCGATCAACACCAGGCGAATGCCGGAGCAGTACCCTAACAAACGGGCCACGGACCGCGCGCGATCTGTCCTTCCTCTTCTTTGTCCTATCCTCTCCCCTTACACACACACTTACACTAACATGCACTACACTACCACATATTCCGGAGACCGGTCGGAAGCTTAGATCTTGTCCCGGCTGGGGCGTGCCCCGCTGGTGGGAGAGTTCTGGTTAAGGGGAAACCCCACTAGCCAACGGTAGGTCGGCGCCGGATCTCGCCATCTAGCGGGGGAAGATAACCGCCAGCTTCCGCGAACAAAACATGCACTACACTAACGGGACTAATGACCAAAGCAGTTGACGCGCCCGGAAACACGAAAAAATCAATCAATCTTCCAAGTATAAAAAAATTTCACATTAATTTGCCTACTTTTCTTTTTCCAATTAAAATATAAACTTTTTCTCAGGCGCCATATTGATATGTTCTCTATTTTATTGGATGTAACTTTCGTTTCCCTGTTTTCTCAGAAACTATTAATTGGACGTACACCAAATTTGGCATGCTGATTATGCCACATCTCGTACATTTACTGACTTTTATCCAGATAACTATCTGTGAATGTAGCGCTTTAAATTAATATTAATTGAATGTTTTTTTTTGTTGCATTTTTTGACACTCAATAATTCATTCCATTGCGAGTTTTGCGTGAAAGTGGTGGACAAACTCAGTACATATTAATATAATAGTACAACATTGTGTAAAATAATCATTTTTGTATAGTTTTAAGAAAATGGGCATTTTACCAAAATGATCACTTTTTAGAAAAACGAGTTTAATGTTTTTATAGTGCAAGGAAATTCATGACACTGCATTTAGATTCGCGGCATACCACTCACCTGTCGTTGGCATTCACCCATTGTCGTCGCGTCCTTGCGTACAATGTCATTATTGGAACACTTAGGTTGCATATATTTGCAACTAAAGTTGGTATATGAGGAAATGTCATTTTAACCCGTTTCAAAGGCTATAACTCAAAAAAGGTTTTTACATCATTATTAAAAGTACAAAGAATAGAAAACCGAAGAAAATCAAAAATCGAAAATTTTCATCCTTATCACTCAACACCTCCCCCTAAGTTATATTGAGATAAAGTGGGATAATTCCCTTTTTTCATGTTTTTGCCTTATATCACCAAAATTATTAGTGCTTTTGCGGCTAAACCGTTAATTGAAGAAAAGGCTTAATAACATTAAATGTAGATTTTTTTTAAATTTTTGCAACACAAAAATAGATAGCTTTTGAGTTATTTTGAGAAAAGGGAAAAAGTAAATTTTAAACATATTTGAAAAGTTTTCAAAAAATGGCAAACCTGATATTCGTGCTCAGCGTCCCAAAAAGACACACTGAAACCAGTATCGGAGCTACGGCAAAGAAGTTCCGCTATTTGCTTGTTTTGAGTACCATTGGACTGGACTGTCAGCAAGATCTACCTGTCAGGGCTATCGAACGAGAACGTATTAAATGGGGAATTGCCTGTTGCATTGCTCGGTCAGTTTTCTCTCAAACTCTCACCTCAGGTTGTCTCCTTTCAGTTTTGGCGACCTGAGAACGCTTAGCTGGAATGCATCCCGGCCAGCGTTTCGGGAGGAGGGTAGAGGAAACAATTTACTTTCCATTCACAAGTAACGCAGATATGTCTCCTCGCAGCAGTCGACAGAAAACTTCGAACACAGTGAACATGCCAGAATCACCACAACTGTTTTTGTTATCCGACTTATAATCATTTCAATTTTGCATAATTTTAGAGAAGACCACATCCTCCAAACTGTCCGTTTATAAACGTAGAATTTAACGAATTAAAATGTAATACTTCATATTTCCAAAATACAAGCGTTACTTACTCTTTGTATGTGAGCAATGTAAAACAAGGGTAAGACTAAATGAAAAACATTAAAAAGAGTATGGAGCTATCTTGGAAACACTGAATCCTGAGGGAGGTCTTCCTAGTACTAAGGAGAAAAACCAAACTGGATACAATCGGGACACGCCTTTTTGGGATGGCAGATAAAAGGCTTGGGAAAAGCTGTGGGATGCAATCGGAATACGTCCTGAAATCGCGGCGGCCATTCAGATGGCGCTACTCTTTGCATATAGCGTTTACGTAGGAGGCAGGCCACCATGTGCTGCAAAAATTCAGAAAATTACTGTTGTGTGTTGCATTAACTTTTGTAAAGATTTCTGTTTTCTTTTAAAGCTACATAGCAGAATGAGAAGTGTCGGAATTGATATGTGACAATGTGATCCGTTTACATACAATGATGGACATATTACAAAAAGTTTCATTCATTTTTACGTTGGTCTCATTTAAGAAGTTTCAATAATAATGACTTTCTTTCTAGTTGAGGAAGCATCATTATCTTAATATAGTGTTTCTCAGAGCTGCGATAATTCCACTTGAAAATTTACAATTATTTATTTATTTTACTACATTGCTCCATCTGCCTCAAGCATTTGGTCTGGTCATCATTTAGATGTAACTGATCGTACTTTTTCTTCGGAGTATATGCGAGATTTGGTACATTTCTGATCTCTCTCCTCCGATGAGATGCAGAAGAATTCCTTGACACATTATTCAGTGAGGACAAACGACGCAGTTATTCTTGTAAACTTAACGTAATTTTTAAACATTGAACGCAGTTTTTATTTTAACATTTAAGCGATATTAGTTGCATGAAGTACTCGAAATATGTAGTTATCATTGTGGTTGAGTATTTTCAAAAGTTCTCAATTTATTGCTTATTGTGTATTGAAATAACGACCTAATGATCTGAACCCGTCGCTTGTCAAGAACCTCTACATCTGAAAAACGAAAGTATTTAAGATGTACAAAATAATTTCAGTGTTGTAGATAAAAATAGCTTTAAAAATCGGTTATATTTTTTTGCTTTGTTTTATGCGAAATTAATCGTAAATAGCCTACCTGCGCAATCGTTATTCATGAATGAGAATTAAGTAGCTTAAATATGAACAGGCGCGGATCCAGCCGATCCTTTTTGAGGGGGCCAACAGATTTTTGTTAAATAATAAACATTTGTTATTATATTGTATATTATCTATGTAGTGTATACATGATACCAAACAAGATTATTTGGTAAATAATTACTTAGTTCTAACATAAATATTTAAATCAATTTTTCCAAATAAAAGAAGGTAACAAACGAAAACTCTAGGCTTTGGAAGGGGCAAGGCCCCTGAAAATTAATAATATTGATATATGTGGGTACCAGGGATATGTTGCTGTATATTGAGTAAATGCATTGTCTGCAATTTAAATGGATAAAACATAGAACTTGGCCCACGCCAATTGAAATATATCACTCGGGAATAGGAACAGAAATTGAATTAAAAGTGCATGTTGCGTGACATTTTATCGTTTGAATATTTTGTGTTATTGGTACTACAACTTTATTTTCTTCGTGTCCGTGTTGTTTAACTTTTTCAATTGTTTGAAAGCTTTTACTCGTGCTAAGCGTAGTGATGATTGCTTTGATATGTATTCCGTCGAATTCGACTCCAATGTAGTTGGGTATTATATTTTTCCAGATCATTTTCTCTGAGGATTCAACTTCAACTACTAAAAGTCCAGCCGAGCGGAAGCTTGCTCGACATCTCTCCTTCTGTCGCCGTCCGCGTATTCATTTCTGACCTCTGTCTCGCTGTCGAGTTCCGAGCGCTTCCAGGCTTTGCAGCCGAGGATGAACGCCGCAGCTTACCCGAACAAGACACTCTAGAAGTTGGCGAATATTGAATTTTAACACTTGTTACATTCGTTCTGACCACCGACGAAGAAACAATGTAGGCGCAAATTTTTGTAGCAAACCTGGCAATACGGTCATACTCAAGTGTCGTCAAAATTTCTGGATATTTTCGCCAGCGTGAAGTGTAGGGAAAGTACGGTCCAATGCGTGAGTGGGCAAACGATGATCGTGTTTGGTTAAGGCTAATCTCTGCCATTTCTGGCAACACGAGTATCAGGAAACGTCCGCGAGGAAGCAGCCAGCGACTAGAATTCTCCTCCAGACAGCGCTGAATAAACGCTACTTTTACTAGTATCAAATCCGAATTTCAGACTGACCTAGTTGAAACGCACTTTAACAACTGACTATGTAATGTTAAGTTTTTCATTATAAAAATATTATTATAAAAATCATCTCTCTTCTTTAAAATGTCACCACCTGTTTACTTCTGTTAAAAATGATTTTGATTTTTGGTAGTAATTATGTTTTAGAACATACTACATTTTATGTAGCGAACTACTTTGTCCTCTTATCCGCTAAAATATTAGATTTTTTTCTGGAATTTCTCAATAAGACATCGTGAAGATTGTGCGAATGTGTTCATAATCGTATAACCGTTTTCACTGATTGCTGTGAAAAGTAAAATATATTTATAGTCAGTCTCTCCGAACCAGAAAAATGCATGATACAATATCCCCAATTTCGTAAATCTAGTTTTGATGTTTGATGACTGGAACAGTTCTACCTTCATTAGACGTTGTCAACAGTTCATTGGATACAATATTCAATTTGAATAAAAAAATGGCTTCTTTCTCTACTACCCAAACTCTAACCCCCCGGCTGTGTACTAAGTGTAATTGGGTGTAAGAAACGGAAGGAGAGAAGATAGGCCAAGAGGGAGGAAGGAAATATCCTGCGTGGTGTGGTCGTTGGCCCGTTTGTTAGGGCCTGACATTCTGCCATTCTCTTGGGAAACGCACATCATCACGGAAAACTACCGAGCGAAGCAGCCAGCGACTAGAATTCTCCTCCAGACAGCGGCTGGATTCGACCTAGCTTTGTAGCTAGTATCCAAAATCCGCCACTTTCAGACTCGAACCCTAGGACCTCCCGGTCGATGCAGAGCCGCCGGCTTTGAACTAAACTGAGCCGATGTGTAATGTAGACAAGTTTTTCATTATAAAACAGTACATTTGTATAACATCATGCTCTGCTTCTTTAAAATGTCCCACTCTGTTTTACTTTCTGTGTAAACGTACATAGTGTTTGTTTTTCGGCAGAGGTATTACATTTTAATTTAAAAATAAACTCTGCTTTGAAGCACTAATAAAAAAATTCTTGCTTAAAGCAGATTATTTTCCCGTTTAATATTCGCCTTTCTCTTTGTCCACTTGAAAAATAGTCCATGATGTTGCTGTCGCATTAAAATAAAACGAATGGACGGTCTCTGTGCCACAAACAAATGTGCACATTTGTTTAGAGTATGTGTTTATTTTTAAAATATCATTGCGTCCTTTTTTTTAAAAAAAAGCAGGATATCTCGCCGGTTTCAGTACTCATATGTGGATTTCATCTATTTGAGTGAGGACCCCGATATTTTTTGCGAGTAAATTTGATGGTACTACTTTTAATACAGCGTAGAGGCATTTTACTTCCAATATTGTGGATTACTAGAAGTAGGGAATTTACTGATTGTTTAATTCTTCAATTGAAATTGAATATGTGTGTATTTGTTGCAATAAAATTCATATTTTGAAATTTAAAATGCTGAAGGGCATTCGCACGGAGAAAACTAACTTTGAAATTTACACTTTACAGCAAGGGCGATTGTTATAGCATATCACATGTTCATCCGAATTAATGAAGAACCGATCCCAACTCGTTCGGCGGAATCCGCATGAGGCTTCGCTCGCCGAGCAGCCCAGCCCTGGCCTTCGGGCGCTCGTAAAAGGCGTGTTTGGGCCGGGGTCCCCCGCTGCTTCGCGTCCGCACCCCAGCCTGTGGAGCGGTGCGGGGCATATGTGCCCGCCGCCCGCATCTCCCGAGGCGAGAGCGAGTAAACAACGGGCGCTCCCCTCCCGACCACCTCCCGCCCTGCGTCCGTTGTCGCTGCCTGGCCGCCTCGGCGTCGCCGATCACCTCCAGTCCGCCCAAGTCCTCTGCGACGACTGCCACAACAATAAATGTATTGCGTTACTTCGATATCTTCACCGCTATTAATTTGTGACAAGATATCAATCTTCCATCAAAGATAAAGAGTCGTTTCTATATCGCTATTACCTACGGCGCGTTTTGTTTCAACCCATCGTTCATCATGATGGTGTTGTATTGTTCGCGCACGTTCTCGTGATCTCGTATTTCACAAGATGCGAGAGGAGTAGGAGGGCTGACTGTTTTGTTGTCAGGACTGTATATCAAATACATAGCTGGTTTTTCGATGCAAAGTAGTTTCTATTGCTCGATAGCGAGCATTTCTTGTCATTAGATTGTTTCAACAACTCTCCTTGATGTCATTTATTCTGAATTCAACTAATAATGTAGTAGAGGTAGGTATTTTGGGGCTCATGAAAACCTGTGCATATAATACAAAAGCGAATTTTATTCTTTTGTTTCCGAAGGCTTCCTAGTAGCATTGGTGTAATTTCTCCTGTTTTTACTACCGATTCCTATACGATTCTGTGTCACCGCCGGCATCTCTCTGCGGTGCCAGCCACTGCGCGCTGGCACCGCGTCAGTGATACCCTGTGCTGCTGTCATCGCCGTTTTCGTTGCCGCCATCATCGCTGCCACCGCTGCACCCGCTCCACACGAGCCGCAGTGCCCTCTTTCTCCACTGCCACCGCCATCAGAACCACCACCCGGTGCGCGCTAGACGCCGCCCGCCGCGCCTCAGACTGACACGTCCGCCCACGAATTAAAGCTTAACACACACCGCCAACCACCCGCCGCTCAGCCGGCGTTAATAATATATTCAATACTGATGCTGTCGTTTTTTTCGAAACGGTTTGTGGCTGTGTATAAATGAAAGATAGGAAGAGAAATATAGACCGATTTTTCAGGTGTCTTTCGTGTCTGATAAATATTGTCCATGCTTTGCAATGCCGACCGCAGTTGTTCAGCGAACGAATAAGCCTTTTTTGAGTTACCTCGTTTTTCATGAGATCCATATGGCTGTCACATATTGTGGTTCATCGTTGTGACGTTGCTTGTTTAAACATGGTGTTTTCACCGTAACGAGCAGTGAATTTTTGTGTGCGATCTGGTGATACGTGTCCCACGGTATATCTCTATGTCACGTTTACGTTCGGAATATCACATTTTTATCTGTTTGACATGTTGAAATCATTGTGAATAGAAATTCTTCGTAAAGGTATTTCAATATTTTTCCGGCAAAAATGTTATCTTGTTTTTGTTTATTGCAAGTCAAAAAAAGTTATAAGTAATATTTGGACCATTGTTTAAAAGCATCCACACAAAAAACAATGTTTCGTGAATTAATATTCCTGTCAAGCTTTCTTTCCAGAGAAAAATGTTAGCTTTCTCACAGCTTCCTTCCTCCGAAGTCTGTAGAATTTGTGACCGATCACCCAACTGACGTGTCCGGATTCAACAAACCTTACGATGGCGGAGAGCAGAACCAATATTGTGCTTTCACAGCTACAGTTACCTACTGCCAACCGAGCTCTTGGCAAGACTTCTACCCTCGAAACAATGCCGTGGAGTTAGAGTAAACTCAGCATGACGGCACCTTTCTATCGTGACTTTAAGACTCGAAGCGACTTTTTCTTCCCTCATAACAATCTACATTGCTTCACCTTTTTCTTCTATTTCAAACTGCTTGATGCCAATGTATTCCATTGCAATATTGAAATAATTGGAAAAGTAGAAATTAAATAATGCCGGAAATTAAATTTAAACTCTTGAATCAGCCATGTTCGTTAAAACATGAGCTGTAAGTTTCGTGTTTCCAAATTCTCTCCAGAAACGATAATGTATTCAGACGTTCTTCTGGCATAGTTTCACCTAAACAATACAAATGCATCAGGAGAACGAAGACTTCTGTGCGTCTTCAGATTTCGTTCAGATTCAACATGTAAGTATGGAATAGTTTGGATAGATCGTATGTACACGCCCGCGCCCTCGGATTGAATTAACTGAATAATGTAGATGACCTTCCCTGTGGATTTTTAATTTTTTATTTATTCTTTCATTTTTCTTCAATTCAGCAAGATTCTTAGAAAAATGACGTAATCTTAACTATCACATTGGAATTTTCGAAATTTGCAAAAGTTTAAATATTTTTTTACACTCCTCTTCGATTATATTTTTGACGGTACACATATATATTTTTTAATGAAATCTAATTTTCAAAACAGACTCTTTAAATGATGTTATGGACGATTTTTTTCTTTGCAAAATCAGCCGTTTTACTGTAATTTTGTGTCATTAGTTTTAAAATTAACAATATTGGATAGTGAATTGAAATATATTAAACTCCCGTCAGGTCCCCATCGTTTCCATTTGCTTTAAATAATAGTAGTAATATAGCTATAGTATTAATAGTAAAAATAGTAATAATAATAATAATAATAATAATAATAATAATAACAATAATAATAAATTCAAGGAAATATTGCAATTATGGAATCCCAAATCTCTTCATGGTTGTTTCACCATGCTTGTGAAAGTTCTGAATAGGGCGCTTTTGTGCGGTGGCTCAGAGATGGGGCTCTATATGGAGAACCTGAGGGGTTCATTCAAACAATTCAGGAGCACATTATTTTAACTATTAAGTACAAAACATGTATTGAAAAAAATTGATATAAATGACGAATGTAGAATATTTCCTCGATGATTAGGCACAGTAGATCACCTGATTACCGGGTGCACAAATCTCGCCAACTCAACTCGCAAATATTGTACACTGTTGTAAACTACATTGGCATCTAAATATGGGCTTGTGGCGGAAGAGGAATACAAAGTCAAAACGGGCATAATAAGTAGTAAGTTCGAAATGTATGAAAACTTTCTAGTACATACTGATAAAACGATTCCGGCAAGTAAACCATAATTCTATACATACCGTACAGAAAAAGAAAGCGTTCATCATTGATGTTACGCATCCTGCAGATCACAATATCAATAAAGCAGATAAAATTCATCCCCCCCTCTCTCTCTCTTCATATATATATATATATATATATATATATATATATATATATAAAAGTCGGGTTAGTTACAGCATTCATAACTCAAGAACGGCTGAACAAATTGTAATTATCTCTAATCTGTTGAATTCATCTCTGCCCGGAATGTCAAATGCAACCCGCAACACACTTGGCAGGATTTTTTTAAAATGTATATCGTTAAATAACTCCTAAACGAAGCGTTGTAGGGTATTAAAAACTTTGAGACCTAGAGAGAGAGACGGAAAGAGATTGAGAGAGAGAGAGAGAGAGAATTGAGAGAGAGACGAGACGAGAGAGAAGAGATTGAGAGAGAGGAGATTGGAGAAGTTGAGGAGAGAGGATTGAGATGAAGAGAGATTGAGATTGAGGAGAGAGTTGAGGATGAATGAGAGATTGAGATTGAGTGAGAGATTGAGATTGAGTGAGAGATTGAGATTGAGTGAGAGATTGAGATTGAGTGAGAGATTGAGATTGAGTGAGAGATTGAGATTGAGTGAGAGATTGAGATTGAGTGAGAGATTGAGATTGAGTGAGAGATTGAGATTGAGTGAGAGATTGAGATGAGTGAGAGGATTGAGATTGAGTGAGAGATTGAGATTAGTGAGAGATTGAGATTAGTGAGAGAGAGAGATTGAGAGAGAGATTGAGAGAGAGATTGAGAGAGAGATTGAGAGAGAGATTGAGAGAGAGAGAGAGAGAGAGAGATGAGAGAGAGAGATTGAGAGAGAGAGATTGAGAGAGAGATTGAGAGAGAGATTGAGAGAGAGAGATTGAGAGAGAGAGATTGAGAGAGAGATTGAGAGAGAGAGATTGAGAGAGAGAGATTGAGAGAGAGAGAGAGAGAGAGTTGAGGGGCAGAACATCATCTACTGGGTTTCGATACTAGAAAATAAAAATATACAAACAGCTTGTTGAGATTATACCTATTTTAATAACAGCAGCTGGTCTTTTAAACAAAAATATAAAGTATTATTTGGAATAATTAGGTCTTCCTCTAACAAAATTATTCCAAAGATCAAAAGTCAGTGATTCGAGATATATTAATGGCCATTTTCGTGAATTTTATATTTATATAAAATTCAGGAAATATAAATATATATTGTTATTTTTACTTTGATTTCTTTGAATATTATAATCTATTTAGTATATTTATAGTATATTTGATTCAAAAGATTGATTAAATATTCAATTCTGTCGGATTGTTCGCAGTGTTCTAAATAATAATAATAATAATAATAATAATAATAATAATAAATATATGATGATGATGATTCTTTTTTAGTGCCGGCTCAAACTGTAAGGTCTCTTCAAAATTCTCACTTGTCCGTTCCCTAAATTTTCATTATCAATTTCTCCCGACGATTATCCCTGAATTTGAAATTTCTCTACACCCGGTCGGTCGTCGCCATTAATTCATTGCACGGGTGCATCTACACCCACGTTCTCTTCGTCTAATTTTACACTTTTCAACCTACAGTATCGAACATTAACGTCATCTCGACTGTTACAGAACCTCTTAAAGGCGGCAGTACGATTTTTCGCTCCTTGACAGTTTCCAGCGCGCCTCGCCTCTGTCCTCGACGAGTCTGCCAACCCCGCCGCCTCTTGCGCCTCCCCGCCCTGCATCCGCCGCGCTCCGTTGCGGAGAGGCGGGGCGTGACGGCGCGCCCGGCACACGGCGGCTGCAGCGCCGAACCGAGCGCGCTCTTTCCGTTCTCGGGCTGCTCAGCGCTGCTCCGCGCCTCGTTCTTTGTCAGAAGCGCTCGGGCGTTTCTTCCCAAGAGGCGAGACGTAGTGGTGCTTCGAAGAATCGCGCCGAGCGACGGGTGCGCCGCGCTTTGTCGAAAAGAGCAGGCTGGCAGCTGCTAATCCCGGCCCGCGGAGTAAGTGCTGTTACTTGCCACGTTCCGGTTGGGAAATGAACGCCGGAGGAGAAAGAAAAACGGAATCAATCGTGACAAGTCGTCGTGCTGCTTGAAGTAAGGTTTCCTGTCTACAGGAGGGTTTCATTAAGTTCCCATGTGTTTCGGTAGTAGGTTTTCTCACTTGTGCAAATTGAGTTAAGCCCAAAATGAAACCCCTGTCTCTCCTGGAGTTAATTATGAGTGTCGTAAAAGGACCCCCTTCTGTCCAAAAACTCATTTACTCTGCCTTTGATGTCCACGGAGATAGCTTCGGTCTTGCACGAGGACGTGTTTTGATGGATCTCTCTTTTTAGTCCGTGTGAGTTGTTGGGAGATCTCTGCCACTTGGTTTGTGGAAAAATGTTTGTCAACATTATTCCTCGCCCCTAAAATAACACTTCTAGCTTTGCCTTGTTTAATTTACTTTTTCGTGAACTCACGGAAAAGCAAATTCTCTTTAGCTTCAACTACTGTTCTTCGTCTGCTTTTTTTTTATCATTTCTACCGTAAGGATGAGCGGTTTAGGTGATGTGTGAAGGAAAGAGAGAAATTTCCTGTCACTGACAACGTTGTTCCATTTTATCTTTGTATGAGAACAATTCAAATAGTGCCTCACGTGTCGTAATGTTGAATCAGTATTCTAATCAAAACCATTGGCATCGTACCGAGGCCTACTCACGCAGAATGCGAGTGGTTTAATACGCAAGTTTATATGATCTAAAATTCCTCAAATGAGCAACATGAACTATGACTTTATGTCCTAAAACATGGGGAAACTTCATGCCGAATTGTTACTGCGCGACGCCAAAAGAATGTGATCTCTTCTAGACTGAAAAAAAAGAACGAAGTGTATTCTTTCAACTGTAGAAGCCTGATTGCAGTGACTTGTGACAGAAAATTTTTCAGTTGCTGAATCTGCGCCATGTTGACGTTTATGCCACTCTAACTGTAAACTCACTGTAGTTTCTGCAAGAGATATCTAAGTGTATCAACGTTTGTGTATTTCTTAAAAAGTGTAAATATATGTGATATGATGATATGAGTGAAAAATTGTTAAAATATCACCTACCTTTCAATAGGAAATAATGTAAATTCATTTAAAGGTTTTATTGATTACACGTTCTAAGAAATGTACAATCTAAGAGATACAGAATAGAGTGAGGCTGCAAATAGTTGTAATTTCGTAAGTGAATTTTTCTCAGAAGTATTATTGAAAAGTTCCTCCGCGAATCAATTGTTTCAGCGACTACCGTTATTCGTGAATGCAATTTGTGCATTTCCTCAGGCCAATGGAAGAATGAATAGAATTACATTCTTGAACAATAATCTTTCACTTATTTTGTGCTCTGAGTACGCTTTCTCTTCCTATCTTTCTATTCAACGGTCAGCCATTAGGCGACACAAAACGAACCAGTGAACCGTTTTGGGAATATCATCCCCTCCCCGCCCCGGTAATCTCATTCATCAAATGGGTCCAATGCCGCCTCATTCCGCTGCCCCCTTAGCAGCATAATGGCTGCGACCCTGCGACCTGAGTGGTGCATTTCGCAGTACACCGTTATGCAAGACCACCGTCTCCACCGCCGCCACCGCCACCGCCCCCCACCGCCGCCACCGCCGCCACCGCCGCCACCGCCGCCACCAGCCTGCCACCGCCGCCACCGACCGCCCCACCACCGCCGCCACCGCCGCCACCGCCGCCGCCACCGACCGCCACCGCCCCGCCACCGCCACGCCACCCGCCGCCACCGCCGCCACCACCACCATCACCATCACCATCACCATCACCACCACCACCACCACCATCACCATCACCACCACCACCACCACCACCACCATCACCTTCTCCGTGCCCTGTATCTCCTTTATCTCCTCCTTGCCCCCCTCTGCAGCCCCGTGTCCTCCTTGCTCGTTGCATTGTTCGCCTGCCCCCGGCGCAACACAAACGCAGCACAGCGCCGCGGCCGCAGCCCCGCCCATAGAGCTGTCGCCCAGAAGCGCCATATGTCGCGCGGCTCCCTCCCTTTGTTGCCGCGCGGAGCAGCGGTAGCAGGGCACAAAACCAAGTCAAAGCGCATGTGTAGGGTTGGATCTTTTGTGAGACGGTGGAGGTGGAGGATAATAGATGATGCATTCTGGAACGCGAGCGGAACCGTATTCGGTAAGATTTTTTGTGAAAATTGGGATTTCGGGCAAATAGTTTCTATCAATGCTGTCTGTTTTCGTCGCCCCAGACCGCTCCCTTGTGAAATGTTTGTTTGACCTCTAGAAACACAAATTTCGCAGTGCAAGTAGACCTGCCGCCGACACGCGCTGGGTAGTGCTTTGGCTAACCGTTATTGCAGAGTGGAGCAGACGTAGTTGTGCATAAAATGGTGTCAGCACTCGTAGCTCTGGAGCTGAGCTACATCTTTTGTGGGGTCGGGAATTGTCGGAAGAAGAAAGGCCATTTTTTGTTGCTTTACATGATGAATAGGGTGGTTTAGGTCAAAAAGTTTCAATCTGCTTTTCTGATGATTTTATCCATGTGTTCTCGCCTTTTTTTATTTTAATTGAAATCGTTCAATACTGAATTTATCTTAATGGTTATTGACAGGAGCTAAAATCCATATTTCACAAGCATTGAAAAACTAATTTTGTTTAGAAATATTAGTTGACAGATGGCTGTCATTGTGACCCGTTTTTGCTGAATATTTGACATTTTATTTATTGCTATAAACAATGTTTTTGTTTCTCTTCCCTGCCCTGTTTTTTGTATTTATACAGGTAATTTGTCCATGTTTGGTAATGGGTGAAATTTTCTTATGATGTTTATTTTTAATGTAAAAAGAACGAATATATTTTTCGTAAACCGAAGGATATATCATCAAAAAAAATACATTTTATGATTAGAATTCATCATTTTATTATGTATCATTTTTTTAGGATTGATTAAAAATGATTAATAGTTAATGAGAGGGATATTGGAAGGAATTCCAATCTCGTATTGCATGCGTATCGTAATTCTAGGGTTTAGATTATTATTCAAGTCGATAAATATTTCTAATGAGCCACTTTTGATTACGAAATGCTGCTGGAATGAAATCTGTATTAAATATCAACAGAACGAGGTACAAAATTAAAGTTCATGGAGATGAAAAGCAAACAATTTCGTTTCATTAAATTTCTGTAGCGTTTTCCGCCGAAGAAAGGAATCCCGAGGAGGAGTTAGAACGAAGTAATTATTAAATTTATTTGTATTTCAGGAGCTTTTGCTCTCCGGCGTTTTAATTCCGCCCCTCAAGGGATCTGCAGACTTCGCGTGGCACTCTTCCGAGTCGGTCGTCGTCGCTTTTGCCGCGGGGCGCCCCAGATGCCATCATCTCTACTCTTGTGATACACATTCGCATTTTGTCACTGTCGTAATGACTACGCGTTCGATTTCTCTGCATGTTAGTATCTTTTTTGTATTTCTGGTTGATGGATTTTGAAGTTTCATTTCGACCGTGAATCAAATTGTGTTTGTGCACTTTAGATATCAACTCCGGTTCACTTTCCTCGTTTCATTAGTATTGATTTTCATTTTCACAAACGACATCGCCGTCAAATCCTTCCTCTTGAACTCATTCATCGTATTATGAACTTTCATCGTCAGTACCAATCGCCAGCGCCGTCGGTCGCCGTTGCCGTCATCGTTATCATCGCCATCGTCATTAGCAACACCGACAGCAGCATCAGCTGCAGCAGAAGTATCGAACGGTCTGTTCTGGCTCTCTATTAATACCACCACAATCACCAATGCACTTCTCTATTTGCGTTTCCGTAACTATGTAGTGTCTTACGTACTGCTCATACGTGTCTTCATGTTGCAACATCACTTCCTGCGCAAGGCACTTCCGAAGCAAATGCCGCTATTTTCTTCCTCAGTGACGTGTATTATACACCTTACCTTATTTTTCTTACAATTGCTTCCCCTCTAGCAATCGTTACCGTTTACTCCAGACCCACTTCATACTGACCACCTTCAGCCTTCATCTTCGCCGCCCGCCGCCCTCGCCATCGTCCATCGTTCATCGTCCACAATCCACAGCCTCCGCTCTGTCTTGGCCTCCCCACCCCCCTCCTCTGGCCCCTCGTGGCGGGTTCCTGAGTGCGCGGATTCCGCTCCCCTCCGCCCCGCTGTGTCGCGCTCTCTCAGGGAGTCAGCGCTGCGCCTCGCTCCGATGCAGCGCGCTTCCGCCGCCGCCGCGACGCCGACCGGTCGCCTTTCAGAAGAATCCAATCCGCCGCCGCAGCCAGTGGAGCCTTGGCTGCCCACGAGACGGCGCGTTCAAAGCGGTTCCTCGTTAGTCCTTCCAACATTTTTGTCAACATACTGTCATTTTCTCCACGGCTAACCCCCTTTTGCTGAAAAGCCACCTTCAGGACATGATCGTACAGCATTGGCCACTCTGCCATCGACTTGACGACGTATCCAACAGCCAAAACTCCATTTGAAAGATCCACTCCGACCACTTTTTCATCGAGGATATATATTATTTGCATTTCGTAGGACCAAATTGCTGACGAATGAGAGGCGTGTAATCTTCCAATAGGATTAATTTGACTGAGCTTATAACTGCAGAAGTCAGTATGTCAGTTACTCGTGCAGTCAATGGCTGTCAAATAACTTTATAAGATATCTTAATTTTTTTTCAACAATTTTAAGGTACCCTAGAAAGCAAATAATTGGTATGGTATTGAATTTCTTGTGTATCTCTGCGATATTCGAAGTGCAAACACATTCACAAGACTTTTTTTGCTGGTTCAGAAATAAATTTTTTGTTGAGTCTTAACCATGTAGCATTCAGGATATTTTATGGACCAAACGTTCGCGTTCTGCGACTGGCAGATTTGAAGGCCTTTCGTTTGGTGGCGGTTTAAAATCTGCATGTACTACTTCACAAGAATGTCAATGCCCGTACCGAAGATTAGTTGTTGTTTTTTTATTTTGAAGCAAACAGAAAATCAAAACTATTCCCACCGATCCATTGCTCATCCGTTAAATTACATATTTATTGCAAAAGATTATAATTCAGAATAAACTTTTTAGACAATACAAAGCACATACAGTCAAACAAGCTTCTATTGCATTTGAAAAAGCTTGAAAAACATTTATTATGAAAAACATGAAAAATTAGAAAGTGTCAATATTGTTTGATAGTTGCAAAAGAAATTGAAACATTTTCATACAAATAAAAAAAATTGCTCTAAGATAAACCTATGTTAATTACGTATCTTCAAAATACTTTCGAGCACCTAGCTCACTCCGTTTTCCTTAACGGGACTTACTATACTCATTGAAGTGGAAAGGATGGAAAGGATAGGGAGGGGGGGAGACAGTCAGTTTCAAGAGTCCATTCGCGATTCTTTGTCTAATGGTTCTAAGTGTCCCAAGCAAAATTTGGAAGGATGTAAATCTACAATGGGCAACGTTTCCTTGCTAAGCTCATTGCAACCCCCAACCGAAATTAGATTTACACGTGTTCATCGGATGTTCTTCGAATTTAATCACATTTTTCACTCACGATCCGTACTTTTCCCCAGTCTGGAGTCAGGTTGCGTTTATTAGGTCAGAGATAGTTAACTTGGTCTCGAAACCTTCTCAAGGTGTTTAAATCCGCTTTATCCGACTAAATAAAGCACAAAATCGTCTGTGAAGTTTATCTAACACCCTTTCCGCACAGCTGTCACAACAATTCTGTAAATACAATCATGGCTGCTCATTTCTAGTTGCAGACTTTCGCGTACTTTCATAAGAAAGGAACGCCGCAGTAATCGAAAGTAGTCAATAAAGCGCAGCGAATAGTCACATTTGTTTCGGCATTTTTCAAAATAAGCAGCAGTGGCTTGTTGATACGTTTTTTAGACCTGACGTGCTCTTCGAAGTACCAATCTTTTTTTTTCTCAAACTCAACATAGTTAATTAAACTATTATGGGTAATCGAGCAAGATTTTACCAAATATTTGTTGGAGATGTTTGACTCCGAAAGTGCTTGAAAAGTGACATGTCGTTTCTTCCCTAACCACTGAAGGTATTGTCACTTTTAAAAATAAATTACCTTTTTCGCGAAGAAACAAGTGCGAAAACATTGTCTTATCTACACTTTTAAAATCTCTTTGCATTAATTTTTTTGTCCATTTACCACAATTCTGATCTTTTTTTTGTTTCAGGTAAGTTTCTACTGCCAATGCTGAGAGTAATCACTGAAGTTTATTACTTAAATCATCTTACCATTGGTGAGTTCTAATTTGTACAGGTATTCAATTCATTTGTATTACTCTAAAATTGTATCTGATTTTTGTTACATTACCTTCAGTATTTTCTGAAAATTTTGGAACCAATGTAATATAAATTCTGAAAATATGTGAAGAAATTAATTTATTTATTTTGAACCATTTTGGTAGTCTTTTCAACTTCAACAAAACAATGTCAACAAAAGTTTTCGATTTTCGATACGTCATGATAGAAACTGTTCAGAATTCTTTGGAAAGGCTTGAGAGAAAGAAGAAATCTAATAAAAAATGGCCAAAAATATCTGGCGAAGTCAAGAAATTGTTCGATAACAGATAGCCAATAAGTCACAGTTATTGGACTTTTGCGAAGGGGGGAAAATAGAAACCTTTTTTATTGTCTTCGGTGAAAAACAAGATTTCGTGGAGATTCGGGGGAGTATTTGTGTCGCACATGGCGTTTCAAACGCCAGAAGCCCTTGTTAAATGCTTCGCCAGGCACAACACAACAGAGTTAAGGAACGAGTATATGAATCAGAGCAGATAGAGCTCTGCTGGGAACGGCAGTTGCGGCGGCGCCTGCGTATCTTATTTTGGTGGTCAAAACTCGTCTTCTAAATACAGATCCGGGATCATTTCAGAAATAAAACTAACAAGTCACTACACGATGTAGGTAACAAAATTGTGAGATATTTAAATTTCATTAATGAAACGAAATAAAACATCTTCAAAACTGTTTGTAGAAGTAAATCCCATTTGATGTTCTTGATTTCTTCTAACTGTATGTCAAATAATTAGTTTCTTCTGAACGAATATTTCATTAAGTTTTTATGTTGTTAGTTCTCTTAGAACAGTAGTAATGGATGAGGATAAGTGATAAAATTATTAATGCGCAAGTGCCCAAAGATATTAAAATATGAGATGAATTCCCTTTCCTGCGAAGTGCTATTTTGCTCGAATTCTGGTTGGAAGTGTTCTGTCTCGGTGGAAGTTCTGTCGCAATTATTTTAATAAGCCAGCAATGACATATTTAAATATTGTGTAAATGTCGGGAATTTAAATAATTTATAAAATGAACTTTACAAAGAAAACAAAAACCTTTGAATCAAAAATCATGAAACGGGTTTCGCCCATGTATCTGAAGAACATTTGACACTGTACTGCGGCGGGCTATCTCCGGGTGTTGGTAGGTTCCTGTGCCTCCGAATGAATGGCTTGCGCTGCAGGCCAGCCTTCCGTTATCAACTTGTGAATTTATGACGTCGAGCGTGAAACGAGAGATAGTCCACGATTCCTAGCAAGTTCCCACACTTCACTGCTTCCACGCACACTACTGGGAGATCGCACCGCAGAGCCAGACGTATGGAGATGGTCCAAATCTCCGTGGGATCCTGCTCGTGTTTTTTCGTAGAGGAGAGCAGTTTCTCCCTTACGTATCTTGTATCGTGCCGCGCTGGAAAGGATGTTGCTTTACTGTGCAATGTGGAGGTTTCCAAGCCGTTTCACGTGTACATACAGCGAAGAAACAAAGCTTTGTCTCTAAGGTAAATTCCGTGTGAATACTCATGATCTGCTAAATAAAAGCTAATGCCGTATATCACGGGACTAGATAATTATCACGGTTTCAAGAACCATTTGTTGAAGAGTTCCGGTTGACCTCTTTTTTTAATGTAAAGGGAGTTTTCCTTGTAATGTTTACTCTGTTGAATACTAACTTTCTCAAGAACTCCGTTTCGTAAAATATAATTATCGAACTGTGGAAACTACATTACGAGACCATGTCTTCAAACACTTCTATAAATACCAAAAGCTTCCCTTCAAAATTACACGTGGCTCGGAGTAGATAAAATTAGAGCTCAGAGTAAGTCCGAAAAGTCGGCACATGGCTGGAGTAAGATAAAAATAGAAAGCAAATTGGTTATTTCAGTTACAACTAGCCTTATTATTTTGGAATGATATTGTGTATGAATTGTGGTAATTATTTACTCAGTAGTAATTGGAATGGATCGTATTTAGAATACTGCGTTAATGGTAGTCTCAGTGTTTACGTTGGTAATAAGTTTTATCACTTTTGTACACTTTCCTGGCTAGTATCAGTCACTATCGTGTTCTAAAGTCGAAAGTTTTCAGTGATCATCATCTAAAATATGAACGCGTGAGAGGAGGGCCAAACGTATCCTAAATTTTATTGACCAAAAACCCTGAAATGTAAACGGTGCCGTATTCCAATGGAGGAAGTTCAAGCCTTATAAATAATTTTCAATTACATTCACAGGAAAAGATTGTTATAAAATTGGAGTTTAAAAAGTGAAGAAATCAATATGGAATGGCAAATTGCTTAATCTTTGGAGTTGGTGACAATTCTGTAATTTTGAAGACAGGTGGGGCTATTTTGACATTCATTATTTTTCAAAATTTTGTTAACTTTTTTATTTTATGGGTATTAAATGCTATCGTATTTTATGCTTTGCCCTACCAGATAATTATAAAAATAAGAGGCATTTTAGTTAATTCACAAAACTAACTCGAATTGCGCTTCATGGTGTGCGAAGTTGATTTTAATGTCTTTTTTTAGATATATTTGAGGCTAGTGAATTCAAATGCAAAACACTACTATTTAAGGAGTATTTAAATTCATAGAAACCAAACTATAACAATGCTTATGTATTATCAAGGAAAAGATATGATTGTGTAATATAAACGGCTGGGTCGGAATTTCGACATTCTGACTTTAATAATTAGTTGTCAAAAGAAACTAGATGCATACTTACGTGGGAGTATGAAAGTGGAATGTATATAAAACATTGAAAAAATGTCATTAGACAATAATATTCGCTATGTTTTCCACTTCAGAATCATCCTTGGGATATTGAAACACCCTATGTATTTTCAAAGGTTACAGTGGGCGGAGAGGGCAGAGAGGGAGCTAAACTCATAGAGGCAGCTGAACTATTTTCCGTCGCTTTTTCCACCACCTAGTTACGGCTGAGTGCGAAGGACTGCAGCGCAACGGCGGGGCGGCGTGCAAGTTCGTGCTGCGCGTTGGTGTAGGTCCGTGCGAGTTCACCCGGAGTACTTCCGGTCGCTCCGGCCGAGAGCGCCGCGACGACGCCGGCGGCAGAGATAGTGGCGTGCCGCAGCGCCCGCCGTGCGCACCAAGTTCTCGCTTCGCAACCACGGCGAGACGCCGCGCGCCGACGGCGGTCGCGCGACGTGAGCTGCCCTCTGAGCAGGTGTCCGACACGCCCCGCCCACAGCGCTTTCGCCCCCTCCGCTCACTCTACCCCTCCGCCCACTCTGCCCTCTCCGCCCCTCCGCCCTCTCCGCCCTCTCCGCCCTCTCTGCCCTCTCCGCCCCTCTTCTTCTCCGCCCCTCTTCTTCTCCGCCCTCTTCTTCTCCGCCACTCTTTCTCTCCGCCCTCTTTCTTCTCCGCCACTCTTTCTTCTCCGCCCTCTTGCCTCTCCGCTCCACTCTTTCCTCTCCGCCCATCTGCCCTCTCGCCTCTGCCCTCTCGCCACTCTGCCCTCTCCGCCATCTGCCCTCTCTCTCCGCCCTCCCTCTGCCCTCTCCCTCTGCCCTCTCCCCCTCTGCCCTTCCGCCACTCTGCCCTCTCCGCTCCCTCTGCCTCTTCCGCCACTCTGCCTCTCCCCTCTGCCTTCCCACCCTCTGCCTCTCCGCCCTCTGCCCTCTCCCCTCCTCTGCCCTCTCCCACTCTTCTCTCGCCTTCCCTCTCCACTTCTGCCCTCCACCCACTTCCTCTCCCCCTCTGCTCCTCCACTTTCCCTCTCCCCCTTCTCCCTCTCCTCTCTGCCATCTCCCTCCCGCTCCTCTGCCTCTCTCGCCCATCTGCCCTCATCTTCCCTCCGCCTTCTTCGCCCTCTCCATCTCTTCTCCTCCGCCCCTGTCGTTTTCCGTATTCTCCTCCCATTTCCCTCACTCTCCTCTTCTTTCCCTTCTGCCGTCTTCACCTCGTCTTCGTTTCTCCTCTCTCCCTTTCCACCCCTCCCTCCTTTCTGCCTCTCACTCCTTCTGCCTCTCCGTTAACTTTCGCTCTCAGTCCTCCGTTCTCCGTTTTCCCCTCCCCACCCATCGCCCCTTCATACTCTCCTCTCTTTCTTGCCTCCCCACTCTCTCTCCAAACCCCTTCTCAGCTCTCCCCTTCTGCCAGCTCCTCTGCCCTGAAGTTCCAACCTCCCTCGTCCGCTTCATCGTTAGAGCCCACTCCGTTCATACCTCCTCCTCAGCCTTGAACTCAGCGTCAGCTAACTGGGCAGAACTCGTTTCCAAGTTCCACCCCTTCGGACTTTATCCGGAAGCGTTGACCTGCCTTCGGACTAGTTCAATTACTGAACATATCACAGGTATTGCACGTTTACACAAAATAAATCTCTTTGAAGCAAAGTTACAATACGCTTTTGTAATCGACAATAAAGGTGCCTTAGATTTCGAAACTAATCCTATATGCGTCTTATGCAGTTGGTTGTGATATTATTTTTTTCTCTGTGTTCTGAATTAGCAAGTTTTTTTTTTCTGTAGACCACGTCCGTCAATAACTCTCGTTTTTTTCTCAGCGCCTCCCACCAGGCAAGTGCGAAGCGTTGCTCTTTTAACGGTTTATTTCCTTCTCTATACTTTACGAAAGTGACGTTTGTTTTAACGGCCATACCTTCGCTCGGGTTCGGCAAAAAAAGAAGAGAGGCGTGATGATACAATTACTTTCTAGTGGAGTTAGACCGTATCGTTTTTTAGCCCAGCCCTTTGTTGGAGACAAATTATGTGTACGTGTTAATCGCTTGTACCAACTGTTACAATTACTATTCTATATGTGATTTGTAAATTAAACCCTGTATTTAAGTGCCCATAAATGAAAATATTTTTTGCTTCGTAAATTTTTGATATGTTTGCTTAAAAGCTTCCAGCGATTGTATGTATTGAACTACACTGCAGATATAAGCACAGTGCAATTCTTGTATGATTTAAGTAAAGAGCAGTCCCTAACGAAAGTCCAGTTTTACGACAGAAATTTGCTGTCATGGTCTGTGGCCCCAAGCCGGAAGACCGTAAATCCCATAGTCTGGCGCTAATTGTTTTCAGAGGTGCTGCTCTTCCTCTGCTCATGAGGAGTCGGGATTTTAGCGATTGTTATCTGTCGGTTTAATGCCCAGCGCCCGAGCGTTAAGGCGGCAGCAGCAGCAGCGGTCAGCAGAGCTGTGCAGAGCGCGGCCGGGCGGATTAAACGCGACGCGTTTATAAATGAGTTCAATAAAGGGCGCGACGAGGGCGCAGGTAGTTGCGCGAGGGTCGGGCGTAGTTTATCCCGCTGCAAATTGAGCGGCGGCTACGCCCCGCCTGCGCTCCATGCTGATGTCACTGGATGTTTGCCACTGATCGCCGATCGTATGTTCCTCCATTGCAGGGGGCTCTTGTCGAGTTTATTCGTTAGTCATATTTCATTTACCGCCATCGGCTATGTTGAGCTGGGTGTACTATCCGTTAGATTAGCAAAGTTGCGAAGAATCATACCGATATTTAAGAACCCTGAACATTGTTTTACATAATAATAATAAAATAATAATAATAAAATAATAATAATAATAATAATAATAATAATAATAAATCAGTTTTTGAATCATGAATGATGGAAAAACAAGGATTTCAACGAGGGCAAGTGAAGGAGGTGCCACATGTGCAAAACTGAGAGAAACGCGTTACTGAAATAGACACAGAGGCAATTGGTTTCAAACATTGAGCAACTGGAAATGATACAAAATGTCAATGGTATTTTTATACATTTGTGTCAATTGTCGGTATCACGTGCATTGCTACTAAATATAACCTAACGCAATATTCAATCCAATCTTTGTTTCGTTTGTTGGGATAACTGCAGTTGTCGTGAGACTCTTTGACTGAAGTGGCGGAAGCGAAAGATGTTTGTGTAGCAAGTTTTCGATTATCACAATCATCAGCAGCTTCAGTACTTCTGCAAAAGAATTAGTCACAAATTATTTTCTTAATGACAACGGAGGCCTACAATAGTGCTAGTAAAAACGAAATGTGTCTTTCACTAATACAGCGTGAGATACGTAATTGAAATCCTTAACATCAATATCTCAGATAATGAACAATGGATCTGTAATAAGACGTTATAATAATTGCACTGATGAAGAAGCGAGCAGTGGGAGGGACAGGTAATGAAAGTTCAGTAATGCCTCGCACAAATGTTCCAACTTCCGTTTACACACAAAAAAAAAATCTTCGGCCACAAAAAATGTTTTACTGAGAAAGATATTAATTCTGATTTCGCCCTCAAAGAAGTAATTCCTTGGAGATATCGGGGAAAAGGAAATGGCTTATTTTACAACGTTCATTAATCATAGGTTGGACGTTTTCCTTTTTGTATTTCCTCTTTCAGATTGTAATGTTTTGGAGAGTGATCTAATAAATTTTCCCTTTTACGGCATTGCTTCTATGTTTTTTGCTGTATCACCAATTTTTTGCTCCGGGTGACCAATACGTTTTGTGTACTGTAGAACGCTCGAGAGAATGCCCTCCACTAGAAAAATTCGGGTAGAATCGTCGAGCGTAATCAAGTGTAAAATAAATTTGTATTACCATGCTTGTTTTTAACATTCAATTTTATACATTGAAATCTCGAGAAAAGTTGGGTCAACGTCTTGCACGAGTTG